>OY740781.1:95873089-97078089 GCA_963514005.1 Raja brachyura
CACATATGTGAATATCCAAATGTAAAGACACAAATAGCAAATGTTGGAAATACACAGCAGGCCAGCTACCTTCTGTGGAGAGAGAGAAAGTTAACATCCTCAACTGATGACCTTCCATTGGAACATTGGGCAACACAGTGGTGCAGCGGTAGAGTTGCTGCCTTACAGCGCCAGAGACCCGGGTTTGTGTGCTGACTACAGGTGCTGTCTGCATGGATTTTCCCTGGTTTCATCGCATACTCCAAAGACTTTCAGGTTTGTAGGTTAATTGTCCGGTAAATTTGTAAATTCTCCCCAGGGATTAGGATACTGCTAGTGTAATGGGTGATCACTGGTCGGCATGGACTCGGTGGGCCGAAGGGTCTGCTACCGCGCTGTACCACTTAAGTCTAAAGTACTAGAAGTTAGAAAACAGATGTGTTTACGTTTCAGAGTAGAGGAGAGGGATACAGAGAATGAAGGAAATACCTGTGATTGGAGGAAACCACCAGAGTATGACTGATGCCAATATTGGTCATGCTGCCTTAGTGAAGGTGATGAAGGATTGCTAATTAAAGAAGGTTTGCCTGCAGTGGATGCAAATCGAAACTGAAAGAGAACTGATAGAGAGGGAAAAATAATGCTGAAACTGTGCAATAAAGAACGCAGCCATTGTTGGAATTCTGAAATGGTGAAATAAATTAAAGTAAAAAAGAGCACAATGCTAGAATGACTCAACGGATTAGGCAGCATCTCTGGAGGACATGAATATGCAACGATTTGGGTTGGGCAAGGACATGACATCAATTTAACAATTTCAGACAAGCAAACATTTCAGTTTTTATGAGAAATTGGCTGGATCTGATGAAAGATCATTATCTGTAATATTATCAAGGGAGAGCTAGATAGGGCTCTTAAAGATAGCAGAGTCAGGGGATATGGGAGGAAGGCAGGAACGGGGTACTAATTAGGGATGATCAGCCATGATCACATTGAATGGCGGTGCTGGCTTGAAGGGCCGAATGGCCTACTCCTGCACCTATTGTCTATTGTCTATTATCTATTGTCTATTATCCTAGTTTTTGCTCTATTTCTGCTGATATTGTTTGGCTTGCTGGGTATTTCCAGCATTCTCTTTTATATCAGATTTTGCATCACTACAATGCATTAATATCTGACCAGCATGGTCTCCTTTGTCCTCATTTACCTCCTCTCAGTCTACGTATTTACATCTCCTCCAGACAGACCTTCTTCACTTTGCAATCCTTCACTGCGCTTTCTCAGACAGTGACATCAACAATTGCACCATTCAGACTCTCTTAGCCTCTACTGTATCTCAAACATCCCTTTTGTTCTCCACCCCCCCCCCCCCCCCCCCCGACTGCCCAGCCTGCACATTGCATCATGCTTGTTTTTTATCCTTTCCAGATCTGTTGAAAGCTAAGGAAACCCAAAACATAAACTGCTTCTCAATCTGCATATGCAAAATAGACCTACACTTTGCAAAATTTGTTCATTTAATTTTAGATTACCTAACACGTGCAGTTGTTAGCTTTTGATTTCTATAGAAATATTATCTAATGTTCAAAAAAGGTAACTTTTAAAGGTGAGTTACTTTCAGCCCATAGGTATTAATTACTGAATTAGGAATATGGGGAAATTACATTTGTGTAGCACCTTTCAAAATTTTGCAGCTTCAGAAAGTGTTTACAATATTAGAATGAAGGGAATAAGGAAACTGGTAAATATTAATGAAGTAAACAGTCTGCTAATTTGTTTCAGTATTGTAGCCAGAGGTTTAATATTGACCAGAACAAGAGAAGACCCCTATACCTTTTTGGAATCATATTCAAGAACCTGTTTTGGAATGTCTCATTCTGAAAGCAGTATCACCAACAGTGATGGATTGCAAAACTATAGAACAGCTAAGGAAACTTAAAATGAATGTAAAAAGTTTGGAGAGGTGCTTGAATCCAAAATAATTTCATTCTTGTGTTATGTCTGAAGAAGCGTCTCATCCCAAAATGTCACCCATCCCTTCTCTCCAGAGATGCTGCCTGTCCCGTTGAGTTACTCCAGTATTTTGTGTCATTCTTATGTTAGACTGGTCACGCCATGAGTTTCTTGCGATTTACTAGCAATCTTATTATAACCTTGGCGGTCAAGCACAGCAATAAATAAAAAACTGGGACAAGGAAGTCCCTCAAAGTGTTTTACTAAAAAGAGGGAGTGCTTTGAAGCAGAATTACTGTTGTATGGTAGAAAATAGGAGAGATGAGAAAAGAAAAATCAAAAATGTGAGGTCATCCACTGTGGTGTACAGAATAGAAGAGCATTGTATTTCTTTAACTGGTGACAGATTGGGGAGTTATGATGTTCAAAGGCCATGCTTATGCACATGTCACTGAAACCCAATACGCTGGTTGAAATAAGCACTTAGTAATGCAATTGGTATATTAAGCTTTTTACCAGAGGGTTGCAATGTCGGAGTAAGGAAGAGTTACTGCATAATGTAATGCCTTGTTGAGCATGGAATGGAATATGATGTAGAAACCATAAAACCATATAACCATATAACAATTACAGCACGGAAACAGGCCATCTCGGCCCTTCAAGTCCGTGCCGAACAACTTTTTTCCCTTAGTCCCACCTGCCTGCACTCATACCATAACCCTCCATACCCTTCTCATCCATATGCCTATCCAATTTATTTTTAAATGATACCAACGAACCTGCCGCCACCACTTCCACTGGAAGCTCATTCCACACCGCTACCACTCTCTGAGTAAAGAAGTTCCTCCTCATGTTACCCCTAAACCTCTGTCCCTTAATTCTAAAGTCATGTCCTCTTGTTTGAATCTTCCCTATTCTCAAAGGGAAAAGCTTGTCCACATAAACTCTGTCTATCCCTCTCATCATTTTAAAGACCTCTATCAAGTCACCCCTTAACCTTCTGCGCTCCAGAGAATAAAGACCTAACTTATTCAACCTATCTCTGTAACTTAGCTGTTGAAACCCAGGCAACATTCTAGTAAATCTCCTCTGTACCCTCTCTATTTTGTTGACATCCTTCCTATAATTGGGCGACCAAAATTGTACACCATACTCCAGATTTGGTCTCACCAGCGCCTTGTACAATTTTAACATTACATCCCAGCTTCTATACTCAATGCTCTGATTTATAAAGGCTAGCATACCAAAAGCTTTCTTTACCACCCTATCTATATGAGATTCTACCTTCAAGGAACTATGCACGGTTATTCCCAGATCCCTCTGTTCAACTGTATTCTTCAATTCCCTACCGTTTACCATGTACGTCCTATTTTGATTTGTCCTGCCAAGGTGTAGCACCTCACATTTATCAGCATTAAACTCCATCTGCCATCTTTCAGCCCATTTTTCCAACTGGCCTAAATCACTCTGTAGACTTTGGAAATCCTCTTCATTATCCACAACACCCCCTATCTTGGTATCATCTGCATACTTACTAATCCAATTTACCACCCCTTCATCCAGATCATTGATGTACATGACAAACAACAAAGGACCCAACACAGATCCCTGAGGCACCCCACTAGTCACCTGCCTCCAACCCGACAAACAGCCATCCACCATTACCCTCTGGCTTCTCCCATTCAGTCACTGTTGAATCCATCTTGCTATTCCTGCATTTATACCCAACAGTTGAACCTTCTTAACCAACCTTCCATGAGGAACCTTGTCAAAGGCCTTACTGAAGTCCATATAGACAACATCCACTGCTTTACCCTCGTCAATTTCCCTAGTAACCTCTTCAAAAAATTCAAGAAGATTAGTCAAACATGACCTTCCAGGCATAAATCCATGTTGACTGTTCCTAATTAGACCCTCTTTATCCAGATACTTATATATATTATCTCTAAGTATCTTTTCCATTAATTTTCCCACCACTGAAGTCAAACTAACCGGTCTATAATTGCTAGGTTTACTTTTAGAACCCTTTTTAAACAATGGAACAACATGCGCAGTACGCCAATCCTCGGGGACTATTCCAGTTTCTAATGACATTTGAAATATTTCTGTCATAGCCCCGGCTATTTCTACACTAACTTCCCTCAATGTCCTAGGGAATATCCTGTCAGGACCTGGAGACTTATCCACTTTTATATTTTTCAAAAGTGCCAGTACTTCTTTTACTTTGAAACTCATAGTATCCATAGCTACTCTACTAGTTTCCCTTACCTCACATAATTCAATATCCTTCTCCTTGGTGAATACCGAAGAAAAGAAATTGTTCAATATCTCCCCCATCTCTTTTGGCTCTGCAGATAGCTGTCCACTCGGTCTCTCCAATGGACCAATTTTATCCCTTAATAACATAAGGGAAACATAGAAAATAGGTGCAGGAGTAGGCCATTCGGCCCTTCGAGCCTGCACCGCCATTCAATGTGATCATGGCTGATCATCCAACTCAGTATCCCGTACCTGCCTTCTCTCCATACCCCCTGATCCCTTTTGCCACAAGTGCCACATCTAACGCCCTCTTAAATATAGCCAATGAACTGGCCTCAACTACCTTCTGTGGCAGAGAATTCCAGAGACTCACGACTCTCTGTGTAAAGAATGTTTTCCTCATTTCGGTCCTAAAGGAATTCCCCCTTATCCTTAGACTGTGACCCCTTATTCTGGACTCCCCCAACATCGGGAACAATCTTCCAGCATCTAGCTTGTCCAACCCCTTAAGAATTTTGTAAGTTTCTATAAGATCCCCCCTCAATCTTCTAAATTCCAGCGAGTACAAGCCGAGTCGATCCAATCTTTCCTCATATGAAAGTCCTGACATCCCAGGAATCAGTCTGGTGAATCTTCTCTGTACCCCCTCTATGGCAAGGATGTCTTTCCTCAGACTTGGAGACCAAAACTGTACGCAATACTCCAGGTGTGGCCTCACCAAAACCCTGTACAACTGCAGTAGAACCTCCCTGCTCCTATACTCAAATCCTTTCGCTATGAATGCTAACATACCATTTGCTTTCTTCACTGCCTGCTGCACCTGCATGCTACTTTCAATGACTGGTGTACCATGACACCCAGGTCTCGTTGCATCTCCCCCTTTCCTAATCTGCCACCATTCAGATAATAGTCTACCCTCATGTTTTTGCCACCAAAGTGGATAACCTCACATTTATCCACATTATACTGCATCTGCCATGCATCTGCCCATTCACTCAGTCTATCCAAATCACCCTGCAGCCTCCAAGCATCCTCCTCACACCTAACTATACCCCCCAGCTTGGTATCATCTGCAAATTTGGAGATGTTGCATTGAATTCCCTCGTCCAAATCATTAATATATATTGTAAATAGCTGGGGTCCCAGCACTGAGCCTTGCGGCACCCCACTAGTCACTGCCTGCCATTCTGAAAAGGACCCGTTTACTCCTACCCTTTGCCTCCTGTCTGCTAGCCAGTTCTCTATCCACATCAATACTGAACCCCCAATACCGTGTGCTTTAAGTTTGTATGCTAATCTCTTATGCGGGACCTTGTCGAAAGCCTTCTGAAAGTCTAGATATAACACATCCACTGGTTCTCCCTTATCCACTCTACTAGTTACATCCTCGAAAAATTCTATCAGATTTGTCAGACATGATTTATCTTTCGTAAATCCATGTTGACTTTGTCCAATGATTTCACCACTTTCCAAATGCGCTGCTATCCCATCTTTAATAACTGACTCTAGCAGTTTCCCCACTACCGATGTTAGACTAACTGGTCTGTAATTCCCCGCTTTCTGTCTCCCTCCTTTTTTAAAAAGTGGGGTTACATTAGCTACCCTCCAATCCTCAGGAACTACTCCAGAATCTAAGGAATTTTGAAAAATTATCACTAATGCATCCACTATTTCTGTGGCTACCTCCTTGAGTACTCTGGGATGCAGACTATCTGGCCCTGGGGATTTATCGGCCTTCAATCCGTTCAATTTACCCAACACCACCTCCCGGCTAACCTGGATTTCACTCAGTTCCTCCATCTTATTTGAGCCCCGTTCCACTGCTATTTCCGGCAGATTATTTATGTCTTCCTTAGTGAAGACAGAACCAAAGTAGTTATTCAATTGGTCTGCCATGTCCTTGTTCCGCATGATCAATTCACCTGTTTCTGACTGCAAGGGACCAACATTTGTTTTAACTAGTCTCTTTCTCTTCACATATCTATAAAAACTTTTGCAGTCAGTTTTTATGTTCCCTGCCAGTTTCCTTTCATAATCTATTTTCCCTTTCCTAATTAAGCCCTTTGTCCTCCTCTGCTGGATTCTGAATTTCTCCCAGTCCTCCAGTAGGCTGCTTTTTCTGGCAAATTTGTATGCCTCATCTTTTGTTTTTATACTATCCCTGATTTCCCTTGTTATCCATGGATGCACCACCTTCCCCGATTTATTTTTTTGCCAAACTGGTATGAACAATTTTTGTACTTCATCCATGCAGTCTTTAAATACCTTCCATTGCACATCCACTGTCAACCCTTTAAGAATCACCTGCCAGTCTATCTTGGCCAATTCACATCTCATACCTTGAAAGTTATCTTTGTTCAAGTTCAGAACCCTTGTTTCTGACTTAATTTTGTCACTCTCCATCCTAATGAAGAACTCAACCATATTATGGTCACTCTTGCCCAAGGGGCCACGCACAGCAAGACTGCTAACTAACCCTTCCTCATTACTGAATACCCAGTCTAGAATACATGTTGGTTGAGAAAACCATCCCGCATACATTCCAGGAAATCCTCTTCCTCAGCACCCCTGCCAATTTGATTCACCCAATCTACATGCAGATTGAAGTCACCCATTATAACCGTGTTACCCTTGTTGCACGCATTTCTAATTTCCTGTTTGATGCCATCCCCAACTCCAATACTACTGTTAGGTGGCCTGTACACAGCTCCCACTAGCGTTTTCTGCCCCTTAGAGTTTCGCAGCTCTACCCATATCGATTCCACATCCTCCACGCTAATGTCCTTCCTTTCTATTGCATTAATCTCCTCTCTCACCAGCAACGCTACCCCACCTCCTTTTCCTTTTCGTCTATCCCTTCTGAATATTGAATATCCCTGGATGTTCAGCTCCCAGCCTTGGTCATCCTGGAGCCATGTCTCCGTGATCCCAACTATAGCATAGTCATTAATCGCTATCTGCACCTTCAACTCATCCACCTTATTATGAATGCTCCTCGCATTGAGACACAAAGCCTTCAGGCTTGTTTTTACAACACTCTTACTCCATATACAATTATGTTGACAAGTGGCCCCTTTCACATCGATCCCTATTACACTTGGCCATACTCTCCTATCCCTTTGTGAGCTTTCTTTCCCGTTAATTCTGGGGTCATTAACCATCCCTTTACTCTCATTCCCTTTACCTCCGTTCTCGATTATCCCATTTGACACCCCACCCCACTTATTCAGTTTAAAACCATCCGTGTAGCAGTGGCAAACCTGCCGGCCAGAATGCTGGTCCCCCACCTGTTAAGATGCAATTTGTCCCTTTTGTACAGTTCCCCCTTACTCCAAAACAGATCCCAGTGATCTAAGAATCTAAATCCCTGCCCCCTGCACCAGTTCCTCAGCCACACATTCAGGTCCCGTATCTCCCTGTTCCTGCTCTCGCCAGGACGAGGAACTGGAAGCAAACCGGAGATAACAACCCATGAAGTCCTGCTTTTCAGCATTTGTCCAAGCTCTCTGAAGTCCCGCTGCAAAATATTCATCCCCTTCTTTCCAACATCATTTGTGCCAACATGCACGACCACTTCCGGCTGTTCACCTTCGCCCTTGAGGATTGTCTGCACTGTGTAGGAAGGAACTGCAGATGTTGCTTTACGCTTAAGATAGCACAAAATGCCAGTGTAATTCAATGGGTGGGATGACTGTTAAAGGTTTTCGAACCAAAACATCACCTATTCATTTTCTTCAGAGATGCTTCCTGTCGCGCAGTTACTCCAGCATTTTGTGCCTATCATGGAGTATGAAGTACAGTTTTGATCTCCTATATTATAGAAGAAGTGCTACAAAGGTTCATTGGACTGGATCCAGGGATGGTAGGACTGCCATTTAAGGAGGCAATTAATAGACCAGGCTTGTATTCTCTGAGTTTAGAAGACTGCGAGGAGGTGGCATTAAAGCGTATTACAGGCTTGACAGATTCTATGCAGGGAAGATGTTTTTCCTGACAGTGTGTAACAAGATATGATTAGGGTTCGAGGATTCAGGTCAACGATGCAGGGAAAACACTCAAACAATATAACATGAAGAGAAACAAAAACATATATTAAAGCAACAAAAAGACTACAATAAAATCACAACAAAATCTGAAAATAAACAGCAGCAAGGCAGCAAATAAACACTGAGTCTCACGTGTGCTTCAACTACAAAACTCGCAAAGGTGGCCTTTCCCTCGGCTTGTACTCGCTGGAATTTAGAAGATTGAGGGGGGATCTTATAGAAACTTACAAAATTCTTAAGGGGTTGGACAAGCTAGATGCTGGAAGATTGTTCCCGATGTTGGGGGAGTCCAGAACAAGGGGTCACAGTCTAAGGATAAGGGGGAATTCCTTTAGGACCGAGATGAGGAAAACATTCTTTACACAGAGAGTGGTGAGTCTCTGGAATTCTCTGCCACAGAAGGTAGTTGAGGCCAGTTCATTGGCTATATTTAAGAGGGCGTTAGATGTGGAACTTGTGGCTAAAGGGATCAGGGGGTATGGAGAGAAGGCAGGTATGGGATACTGAGTTGCATGATCAGCCATGATCACATTGAATGGCGGTGCAGGCTCGAAGGGCCGAATGGCCTACTCCTGCACCTATTTTTCTATGTTTCTATGTTTCCCGGAGACGCTCCCGGAACTTCAGCAGCGGGCACAGCCCGGAGTCTCGTCGCGGAGCAGGCGAGCCCTCGATGGGAGTCGTCGGAGGGGACCGCTCCATTCGCTGGCCCGTGAATGCCTGAAGCCGCGGTCTGCAGAGCTCCAGCTGGCACTGCGTCCGCAGCCTGGATCCCTTGTTGGGGAACCGGGAGGAGAAGAAGCTCCGACCGCTGGCCCGTGGCCTACCTTTACCGTGGGCACAGCGGGGACTTACCATCAGGAGCGGGGTCCCTCGCCGTGGACCCCTGGAGAGGTGCTCTGACCGCCGGCCCTGCTGTCTGCGGTGCTTCTGGCTGCGGTGCGGTGGAAACTTTAAATCTTCGACCGCCGCCCTGCGGCCTACACCAACCCAAAGCCGCGGTCTCCGGTGGGAAAACAACGATTTAGGACTTACCTGGACTTTATCTGGACTTTGCCTTGTCTGAACGTCTGGACGCCGCAGCGGCGGCTGCGGAGGGTTGAGGTCCCGACCATGGGGGAAAATGGAGGAGGACTGGCCAAATTTTGTGCCTTCCACCACAGTGATGAATGCTGTTTGTGTTAAAAAAAAAGTATCGTGTTTTTGTGTTCTTTTTCATTGTACCGCTGCTGGCAATTTCATTTCACTTGCACTTTATGTGCAAGTGACAAATAAAACTGATATTGATAAAACTGATATTGATATTGATCCCTTATGAACTTATGACCTTATCACAGTTCTAACAATACTGAGGTCAGTAGGTCCGGGTGCCATCTGCAATCACATCCGAAGTTGAAGTGCAGTGAGCTCACTTGCAGCACACACAAATGTAATCAATACGGGGCATAGATATAATGTGAGAGGGGGAAAGTTTAATTGAGATATGTAGGGCAAGTTCAACACAGAGGGTGGTGGGGACCTGCAATGCATTGTCAGGGGTGGTGCTGGAGGCAGAAATGATAGTGGCGTTTAAGATGCTTTTAAGTAGGCACATGGAAGTGCAGGGAATAGAGCGATATGCATCATATACAGGCCGATGAGATCAGTATAACTTGGCATCATGTTCAACACATACATTGTGCGTCGAAGGCGCACATTGTACATTGAGGCCTGGGGAGCCGTTGGAGACAGAGGGTGGAGCTACCTGCTGTGAGTATAAAGCTAGCGCGGGGCTTGCTGACACAGAGGCCCGGGGAGCCGTTGGAGACAGAGGGTGGAGCTACCTGCTGTGAGTATAAATCTAGCGCGGGGCTTGCTTTTCACAGAGGCCCGGGGAGCCGTTGGAGACAGAGGGTGGAGCTACCTGCGCTGTGAGTATAAACCTAGCGCGGGGATTGCTTTTCACAGAGGCCCGGGGAGCGTTGGAGACAGAGAGTGGAGCTACCTGCTGTGAGTGAGACTGAAATCTGCAACGTTCCATCTTCCAGTGAGGAAATCTGGTGGGGAATCTGGTGTAGCCTTTGATTGGTTGAAGAGGACCAGAGGAAGCAGCTGATTGGCTGCAACCCGGGGTTTACATTTCTCCATTTCTGCCTTCAGGTTTAAGGATTCTGGGAGCTAAGGATTCTGGGTGCTAAGGATTCTGGGAGCTAAGGACTCTGGGTGTTAGGGATTCGTTATTTATTAGTAAAGTTTAAAGAATAAAGTTTTGTGTTTAATAAAAAAAAAAATAAAAAAAAAAAAAAAATATATATATATATATATATATATATATATATATATATATATATATATATATATTTAATAGAGTAATTTTGGAGTAAGATGTCAGTGGAGATTGGTCCCGTGGTTTGCTCAGCCTGCAACATGTGGGAGATCAGGGATATTGTCGGTGTCCCTGATGACTACATTTAAAGGAAGTGTGTCCAGCTGCAGCTCCTGGCAGACCGCATTGAATGATTGGAGCTGCGGCTGGATTCATACTGGAGCATCCACGATGCAGAGAAAGTCGTGGACAGCACATACAGCGAGTTGGTCACGCCACAGGTAAAAGGTAAGAGGACAGAAAGGGAGCGGGTGGCCAATAGCCAGCAAAGCAGTAGGCAGATAGTGCAGGAGTCCCCTGCGGTCATCTCCCTACTCAACAGGTTTACCATTTTGGATACTGTTGAGGGAGATGGCTCATCAGGGGAATGCAGCAGCAGCCAAGTTCATGGCACCATGGGTGGCTCTGCAGCACATGATGGGGGAAAAAAGAGGGGAAGGGCTATTGTAATAGGGGATTCAATTGTCAGGGGAATAGATAGGCATTTCTGCGGCCGCAAAAGAGACTCCAGGATGGTATGTTGCCTCCCTGGTGCAAAGGTCAGGGATGTTACTGAACGGCTGCAGAACATCCTGGAGGGGGAGGGTGAACAGCCAGTTGTCGTGGTGCATATTGGCACCAACGATATAGGGAAAAAAAGGGATGAGGTCCTACAAGGTGAATTTAGGGAGCCAGGAGATAAACTCAAAAGTAGGACCTCAAAGGTAATAATCTCTGGATTATTAACAGTACCACGGGCCAGTCAGAGTAGAAATAGGAGGATATTGCAGATGAATATGTGGCTTGAAAAATGGTGCAAGGGGGAGGGATTCAAATTTTTAGGGCACTGGAACCATTTCTGGGGGAGGTGGGACCAGTACAAACAGGACGGTCTGCACCTGGGCTGGAATGGAACCAATGTCCTTGGGGGAGTGTTTGCTAGTGCTGTCGGGGAGGATTTAAACTAATGTGGCAGGGGGATGGGTACAAGAGCAGAGAGGCAGGTGGGTGTAAAACGAGGGTGGAAGCAATAGGGAGCAAGGTGAAAAGTAAAAGTGGCAGGCAGACAAAACCAGGGCAAAAATCAAAAAGGGCCACTTCTCAACAAAATTGTATAAGGGGTAAGAGCATTGTAAAAACAAGCCTGAAGGCCTTGTATCTCAATGCAAGGAGTATTCGTAATAAGGTGGATGAGTTGAACATGCAGATAGCTATTAATGAGTATGATATAGTTGGGATCACGGAGACATGGCTCCAGGGTGACCAAGGCTGGGAGCTGAACATCCAGGGATATTCAATATTCAGGAGGGATAGAGAGAAAGGAAAAGGAGGTGGGGTAGCGTTGCTGGTTAGAGAGGAGATTAACGCAATGGAAAGGAAGGACATTAGCTTGGAGCATGTTGAATCGGTATGAGTAGAGCTGCGAAACACTAAGGGGCAGAAAACGCTAGTGGGAGTTGTGTACAGGCCACCTAACAGTAGTAGTGAAGTTGGGGATGGTATAAAACAGGAAATTAGAAATGCGTGCGACAAAGGCAAAACAGTTATAATGGGTGACTTCAATCTACATATAGATTGGGTGAATCAAATTGGCAGGGGCGCTGAGGAAGAGGATTTTTTGGAAAGTATGAGGGATAGTTATCTAAATCAACATGTAGAGGAACCAACGAGAGAGCAGGCTATTTTAGACTGGGTATTGAGTAATGAGGAAGGGTTAGTTAGCAGTCTTATTGTGCGTGCCCCCTTGGGCAAGAGTGACCATAATATGGTCGAGTTCTTCATTAGGATGGAGAGTGACATTGTTAATTCAGAAACAATGGTTCTGAACTTAAGGAAAGGTAACTTTGAGGGTATGAGACGTGAATTGGCCAAGATTGACTGGCAATCAATTCTAAAAGGGTTGACGGTGGATACGCAATGGAAGACATTTAAAGACTGCATGGATGAACTACAAAAATTGTTCATCCCAATTTGGCAAAAGAATAGATCAGGGAAGGTAGTGCATCCGTGGATAACAAGGGAAATCAGGGATAGTATCAAAGCAAAGGATGATGCGTACAAAGTAGCCAGAAAAAGCAGCATACCAGAGGACTGGGAGAAATTCAGAGACCAGCAGAGAAGGACAAAGGGCTTGATTAGGAAAGGAAAAATAGATTATGAAAGAAAACTGGCAGGGAAAATAAAAACTGACTGCAAAAGTTTTTATAGATATGTGAAGAGAAAGAGATTAGTTAAAACAAATGTAGGTCCCTTGCAGTCAGAAACAGGTGAGTTGATCATGGGGAACAAGGATATGGCGGACCAATTGAATAACTACTTTGGTTCCGTCTTCACTAAGGAAGACATAAATAATCTGCCGGAAATAGCAGGGGACCGCAGGTCAAAGGAGTACTTGAGTGAAATCCAGGTTAGTCGGGAAGTGGTGTTGGGTAAATTGAATGGATTAAAGGCCGATAAATCCCCAGGGCCAGATAGGCTGCATCCCAGAGTACTTAAGGAAGTAGCTCCGGAAATAGTGGATGCATTAGTGATAATGTTTCAAAACTCTTTAGATTCTGGAGTAGTTCCTGAGAATTGGCGGGTAGCAAACGTAACCCCTCTTTTTAAGAAGGGGGGGAGAGAGAAAATGGTGAATTACAGACCAGTTAGTCTAACATCGGTAGTGGGGAAACTGCTAGAGTCAGTTATTAAAGATGGGATAGCAGCACATTTGGAAAGTGGTGAAATCATTGGACAAAGTCAGCATGGATTTACGAAAGGTAAATCATGTCTGACGAATCTTGTGGAATTTGTCGAGGATGTAACTAGTAGTGTGGATAGGGGAGAACCAGTGGATGTGGTGTATCTGGACTTCCAGAAGGCTTTCGACAAGGTCCCACATAAGCGATTAGTATATAAACTTAAAGCATATGTCATTGGGAGTTCAGTATTGATGTGGATAGAGAACTGGCTGGCAAACAGGAAGCAAAGAGTAGGAGTTAACGGGTCGTTTTCACAATGGCAGGCAGTGACTAGTGGGGTACCGCAAGGCTCAGTGCTGGGACCCCAGCTATTTACAATATACATAAATGATCTGGATGAGGGAATTGAAGGCAATATCTCCAAGTTTGCGGATGACACTAAGCTGGGGGGCAGTGTTAGCTGTGAGGAGGATGCTAGGAGAATGCAAGGTGACTTGGATAGGCTGGGTGAGTGGGCAAATGTTTGGCAGATGCAGTATAATGTGGATAAATGTGAGGTTATCCACTTTGGTGGCAAAAATAGGAAAACCGACTACTATCTAAATGGTGGCCGATTAGGAAAAGGGGAGATGCAGCGCGACCTGGGTGTCATGGTACACCAGTCATTGAAAGTAGGCATGCAGGTACAGCAGGCAGTGAAGAAAGCCAATGGTATGTTAGCTTTCATAGCAAAAGGATTTGAGTATAGGAGCAGGGAGGTTCTACTTCAGTTGTATAGGGTCTTGGTGAGGCCACACCTGGAGTATTGCGTACAGTTCTGGTCTCCAAATCTGAGGAAGGACATTATTGCCATAGAGGGAGTGCAGCGAAGGTTCACCAGACTGATTCCTGGGATGTCAGGACTGTCTTATGAACAAAGACTGCATAGACTCGGTTTATACTCTCTAGAATTTAGGAGATTGAGAGGAGATCTTATAGAAACTTACAAGATTCTTAAGGGGTTGGACAGGCTAGATGCAGGAAGATTGTTCCCGATGTTGTGGAGGTCCAGGACAAGGGGTCACAGCTTAAGGATAAGGGGGAAATCCTTTAGGACCGAGATGAGAAGGAATTTTTTCACACAGAGAGTGGTGGGTCTCTGGAACTCTCTGCCACAGAGGGTAGTTGAGGCCAGTTCATTGGCTATATTTAAGAGGGAGTTAGATGTGGCCCTTGTGGCTAAGGGGATCAGAGGGTATGGAGAGAAGGCAGGTACGGGATACTGAGTTGGATGATCAGCCATGATCATATTGAATGGCGGTGCAGGCTCGAAGGGCCGAATGGCCTACTCCTGCACCTAATTTCTATGTTTCTATGAAGGGCCGCACTTCTTTCTTAATCTACAAACAAGTCAACCACGAATTTTTCTAAGGCAAGTTATCTTCCTTAATGATAGAAACAGGGGTTATTTATTATACCAGGAACCGAGTTAGTCTCAGATATCTCTGGGAAGAGAATTTTATTTTATGGCTCTGCAGTTGCATAATCTGAGGCCTCATGACTTACTGGTTCTTTCAAGTGAGTCCAATTATTTTCTAGAGCACCTAATTGTATTTCTAAACTAGCCTGCTTGCTCGACCGAGTCAGACAATGATATTTTAACTGAAAAAGCCTGTTTTAACCTTTACATCACACTGAGTAGTCTAAAACTGGAGGTCACAGTTTCAGAATAAGTAAGGAGAACTTTATTTTCTTACAGGATGGTGAATCTTTGGAATTTTCTCCCTCAGAGGTTTCTGAAAGCTCAGTTGATTAATTCATTCAAAACAGTTATTAATGGATCCAATGGATGTCGGGGAGTGCAGAATAATGGAATTGAGATAGAAGATTAGCAGTCATCTTGATGAATTGTTCAGTAGGGTTGAAGGACTGTAAGACCTACTCCTGATCCTATTGTTTGTGTCCTTACGATCCTATTCATTAAATGTGGGCAAATTTATCAAATTCCTTTCCCATATCAATTCCTTTCCCAAATCCATTTTCTCTCAAGAAGGTTTTTAGAATGTCCCCAAGGTCTGTGCACTGAATATAATCCATCAGTGTCAAACCTGATCAATGGTGGAGAATGGCAGTGCTGGTAGTGCATCTGTCTCAAAGCTTCAGTCCTGACCTCTGGTCTTGTCCTTATTACATTCGTAAATCTTTTCCTGTTATCTCATGGTTTTCTGCCAGGTTCTCCAGAAAGGATGTTTCCACTAGGGTGAGAGTCTAGGACTAGAGGTCATAGCCTCAGAATTAAAGGACATTCCTCTGGGAAGGAGATGAGAAGGAATTTATTTTGTCAGAGGTTGGTGAATCTGTAGAATTCTTTGTCACAGAAGGCTGTGGAGGCCAAGTTAATGGATATTTTTAATGCAGAGTTAGATATATTCTTGATTTTTACGGGTTTCAGGGTTTATGGGAAGAAGGCAGGAGAATGGGGTTAGGAGGGAGAGATAGGTAAGCCATTATTGAATGGTGTAGTAGATTTGATGGGCCGAATGGCGTAATTCTGCTCCTATTACATATGTCCTTATGTCCTTATGACCTTCTCCAGTTTCCTTCCACTTCCCAAAAGATTAGGTTGTGGTATAGTTAATGTATTTCTGAACATTACTCCTAGTGTAGGCAGCTACATAGAAAACTGTGGTCTTTAAGTACCATAAGTGGGAGAATTGTTTTGGGAAATTATTGAAGAGAGGGATTGATGGCATTACATGGAGAGCTGACAGACATATGGGTGGGACTGCATTCCTCAAATGTTTAGTTTAGAGACACAGTAAGGATACTTTGGCCCATCGAGTCCTCAGTGAGCATCGAGTATCAATCACCTGTTTACACTTGTTCTATGTTATCCCACTTTCTTATTCACTCCCTACAAACTAAGGACAATATTACAGAGGCCAATTGACCTTCCAACCCCCACATCTTTGGGATGTGGGAGGAAACAAAAGCACCCAGAGGAAATGCAGGTGGAGAATACAGGGAGAATATGAAATCTTGACAGACACCACCTGGGTCAGGATCAAACCTGGGCCTCTGGCTCTTTGAGGCAGCAATGCTGCCAGCTGTGCCACTGTGCTACCCTATGTCATGGGTTAATTTGGAAAATGAAACATGAGAATTATAGTATTTTCACGGCAACAAAGAACGAACAGAAGTATGTATCCTGGTCAGGGTAGTGTGTGATTTGGAGGGGTACTTGTCATGGGGGGCTGCCGAGAATAAAGGGGGATCTGAAGGGGAGGGGGGAAGAGAGCGTTTACATCAGCTTAATCATGTATTGACTTTCCACTGACTGGTTAGCACACATCAAAAGCTTTTCACTGTACATCAGTACGTGACAAAAACTAAACCCAAACTTAATCCAGCAGTAAAGTCTTCCACCCTAGTGTCAGCTGTTCCAAGGCAACACTAGTGGACTGTGTGGAGATCGATAGGGCAGTACAAGTTTCCACAGCATTCCCAGATCTTGGGCTGGAAAACATGCTCGCTGAACCTGTGCCACATTAAACCTGGTGTGAGCACAACTGGCCCATTCACAAGTGAACTGGCTCTATTCACAACTCCAGACCAAAGATAAACGGGACTCTTTTTTTAATTCCTTATTTTTAGGTTACTGAATGAGTATCCTGTCAAAGGCATTCACACACACAACAATACTCCAAATACTCCAAAAAAATTACAATTAAAAAATAAACATATTACACTTTTAACATTCAGTGCATTAAAAATTTCATAAGCTGAAAAAAATAATTATAAACATGAAAATAACCCAAATGTTGCTGACTGTGAATGTCAAGACCTTGCCCAATCAGCAACGCAGATGAGTTTAATAAATGTTATTGAGCCTGGGAGATTAAATTTACTGGCTGTCAAAGCCGTTCTGTATAAAAGGCTGCCTGTGCTTAGCCCCTCTGGTGCATTCTGCCCCATGAACGTTTCTGAGGTAAAGCTCCCAGGAGCAAAATATGCTGGGGGCCATATTGCAACAAATAGCAAGACCAGAGAGGCAGGCAGGAATCTGTAATTTCTGATAGCCTTTGTGAAATTGTATCCATTATAATGGTAAGATTAAACGAGAACTTACCAGTTTGAAGTTTGATCTTTATTTTATGAGGAGTTGTGATGAGGGATTTCGTGAAGAACCCGCCAGCACGCATGCGCGACATTCTTCAAAGCAGCGGTGTGGAATCACAGAACCAACAAACAAAGAAATGACTTGTTATAGTAAGATTGAAGAGACTCTAATTACCAGTTGACTTTATGATCGAGGGTTGGGAGCGGAGGGCACAAAATCCCTCATCGCAACTCCTCATAAAATAAAGATCAAACTTCAAACTGGTAAGTTCTCGTTTAATCTTACTATTTCATTTCGGAGTCATGTGAGTGACTTCGTGAAGACTTCAAAGCTCTGTGATTTCATGCCCTGGACAACGTCCATGCTCTCACACACGCCACTATAAGGATGGATAGGAGTAATCAAGTTTCCAGACTGGATGTACTGAAAAATAATAATATTTATTAATTATGACAAAGAAAAAGACCCTCATTGGGGAGTAACTGTATGTTCTTGACCCGCATTCAGCACGGCCTCCGTGAACATTACAGGAGTAGCAACAGGTTTGTTGTAAAACCGTTGAAAAGTGGCTTCACTAGCCCATTCCGCTGTGGCAAGAATATGGTCCATGGGCACCGCCATGACCTTTGCCGCCGATGTCGATGCAGCCCTGGTGGAATGGGATTTAAAAACATTAGTGTAAATACCTGCTTCATTCAAGACGATCCTGAGCCATCTGGAGATCGTCTGTACCGACACTCTATGGTGTGGTTTTTTGTGGCTGATTAGCAGATATTTTTCCATTCCCCTTAAATTCCGCGTCACTTTAATATAGTGGCGGATATAAGTGGTTAAACATAGCCTAGCATCAGCGGGGTATGCTGGAAACACCAGCTGCAGCCCTGTGAATCCAGGTCTATGCTGCTTTAGTAATTCATCAATATAGAAGATTACTTTCTCCGGGGTAGAGACCATTCTGTCAATCTTGATTTTATGAAGCGTCTGTACCCTCTGTGCTGAAGTAAGTGCCAATAACATCACCAGCTTCAGGGTGAGCTTGTCCAAATCGAGCCCTGCCATGGGCGACCATGTCCTGAGTAGGGATAATACTCTCCCAATGTCCCAGGTAACATTGTAACGTGGTCTGGGCGGGTTTGAATTAAATATTCCCTGCATCAGTTTATTGGACCCTACCTCGATATTGAGGTAGAATGATAGCGCACTCCTGGCACTATTGATGGCACTGTAGCTGAGGTGTTTGTCATGATGTAACCCCGCAAGAAATTCCAGCACATCTGTTATGGTGATGGAGTCATAAGCAATGTTCAAGCGGCCGCAGTAGGTTTTCCATTTCCTGATTTGCGTTAAATATTGCCGTCTTGTGGACTCCCTGCATGATGCTCCAATTGTATCCATAGTCCTTGACGAGAGACCATACTGCAGTAATGGTCTGTTCAGAACCTGCAAGCCAGTAATTTCATATGACTATGGCAGGGATGATGTTCCCCTGAAACAGGGTTCATCACCAATTGTGGGCAATTCTCTAAGAGGGCCCATGGTTCACTTATCATTCCAAGGACCACCGGATACCATGGCTGTGTAGGCCAGTCGGGTATGATGAGAATGCCTTTAGCAGCATCTGACTGGATTTTCCGCAATACCCGACTGATGAGGCAAAATGGAGGAAATGGGTAGAAAAACCATTTCCCCCAGTCTAGCAAGAAAGCGTCCATCGCCATTGCCCCAGGATCTGGTTCCCATGATACATATGTTGGTACCTGATGGTTTAACCGTGACGCGAAAAGGTCAATATCCGGTTTACCAAATTTGGCTGTAATTTTGGCGAATATTTGGGGATTTAACATCCACTCAATGTTGTCATTAAATTTCCGTGACCTGGTGTCCGCCACTGTATTGAGCTTACCTGGTAGGTAGGTCGCTGAGATCCAAATATTGTGTTGTTTGCACCAGAGCCAAATTGTTTTAGCCAATTCATCACATGAAATTGATCTGGTACCGCCCATATGATTTAGATATGCCACCGCAGTGGTGTTGTCTATTTGGAGACGGACATGAGTGTCAGTAATGTTTGAACAATAAGCTCTAAGTCCGTTCAATGCCCCTAGCATCTCCAAATAATTTATCCCTTGTGCTAACAAAAGGGTAGATTCAAGTGAGTCCCATCTGCCCCCACAACTAGTGTTGTTGTCCGTAGCTCCCCAGCCATGGGAGCTTGCGTCTGTTTGTAAGTACACCAACGGACGAGGCACAATGATGGGTTTGAATGAGTTACGGATATTATCAATCCACCATTGTAACTCAATTTTTGCCTTGAATGGCAGCTGCATGGGTCTATCAAAATGTCCAGCATTTAATTTTAATGCTGAAATCTTGGATCTTTGCAAATTTTGATAATGTAAAGGTCCGAATTGAGCAGCTGGAAAAGCTGCTACCATTTTCCCAATTACCTTGGCAGCTTGTCTGATTGATGGTATACTGGCACAGACCAGGTTATTACATGCTTCAATGATATCCCCAACTTTGTTAATTGGAATGGTGGTAATCATTCGATTGGAATCAATCGTAAATCCCAGATAGTCCATGATCTGTGAAGGACAGAACTTTGATTTATCTGGATGGATAATAAATCCCATTTTTTGAAATAATTTCACAGAGGCTGTAACTGCCAAATTTGCTGATTCCAATGTATTCCCAATGATAAGGATATCATCTAGGTAAGCCATAACTGTATGGTTTTGTCTCATTAGTGTTGCTAACACTGGCTTAAGTAATTTAGTAAGCAATCTGGGGGCTGTGGTAAGCCCATTGGGCAAAGCTCTGTATTGCCAAAGTTGATCCATCCAGGTAAATTTTAAGAACTTCCTATGATGTTTCTGAATGGATACCGAATAGTATGCATCTTTTAAATCAATGCATGCCATGAAGCAGCCCTTGGAAACCAAAGATTTGGCTGTCTCGAACGTGTCCATTTTAAAATGGGTATATTTTACAAAAGTATTCAAATGGGTTAGATCTATGATAACCCGACATCCACAGTCCTTTTTGGTTTTTGTGAAAATGTTGGATACAAATTCAATTGGTTCGTGGATAGCTCTTTCTATCACTCCTTTTTCTTGTAATCTCAAGATTTCAGCATAGCCTTCTGCTACTTCCTTATTGGAAAGTGCAAATTTGCGATTCGGCATATGCTGAGGTGGAGGAAGTTGACCATTTATAAACTCAATCTCATGGCCTTGAATACTTTGTAAAATAAACTCATCTGAGGTGATGGTATCCCATGCCTCCTTAAAGATCCGTAATCTCCCTCCAACACGTGAGGTTAGACATGCAAGTGCATGAAATCCAGACCGCCTTACCTCCATGGCTATCGGCGGTCCCTGGCATGTTTGGTGGGACGTGGAGGTGCTGGGTTGTGCTGGTGATGCGGTTGCCGCATCTTCCATGCTGGCCGCTGCCAGGCCTTGCCCTAAAAAAGGCCTCTGTTGGATTTGCTGGTATTGTGGAGGCGCCGGTATGTAGGTCCTTGCTGGCCTTTCGGTTTGACCTCGTGGCCTGGAATATGGCGTTTTCCTGGCCGTTTGTCTGGTCGAGGTGTGCGACCTCATAAGACCCACTGTCTTGGCATGGTCATCTAGATCCTTGACCTGCTTTGGTAGGTCTTCCCCGAATAGTTGTCTGGGTGGTGGCGTTGGAGATGCTCTGCACAGCTCCGCGAATTTGGGATTTAGAGTGGGCTTGATAGTGCTTTTCCGAAACGCATTTATTTCATATTGCGTGTTGCATAATAATACAAGAGCGTCCTCCTGTTCCGTGCTTAGATCCATCCCGTCCACCGATCTCGCAAAAGCGGTAATCCCATACGTGAGCAATTTTAGGATTTTTTGTAATTTGATCTCCTGTGCTCTTATGCCCGGGCTTATATTGCCCCAAATATGCATATTTACTATAGGTACATTGAGTGAGTTACAATTACTCGGTGCTTTGTACCTATTCATGGCCTCCGCAAGGACCTGATCCTGTAGTTGGTGATTGGTGAGGAAGTCAATGAGAGTGGCCAGTTTTGGTTTGAGAGGTTGCCCCGATGATTTGGGTAATGCAAACTTGGCTGCCATGTCCAGAAGTTCTTCCTGAGGGACCTCAGGTGTTGCTGGTTCGTGTACCAAGATATCCTCTTCTTCTACTGGCTCCCTCATGCTACCCATTGACGATGGGGATATATCCAAGAGTCCAAGGGAACTGGACAATCCCTGCTATTGACTTTGCTGCAGGATCCGTTCCATCATCCTCTCCATTCGTTTGATGCGTCCTTCATCGTGAGTGAATGGGAGGTCAGAGCCCTCATGCCCGAAGGAACTCCTGAGGCTCCTATCATCGGCCCGTACCTCGTCGAGGTAATCTCGGTGCCGTGACGAAAAGTCGCTGTCAGGGTAACTGCACGACTCCCGCGCGGATCTGCTCATTCGCCTCCATTTGGATGAGCTAGGTCCGCTTGCCTCAAAGGCCATATACGGTGAGAAGTCGGTACCTGCCGCCGCAGCGTGGTGACCCGACATCCGCGCGGGCTTGGTGCCTGTCCTTCTCCTGGACTCAGGCGACGTACGGTCCCGTCCTGCCATGAATGGGGAATGCGGTGACCGTGGTGAGACTCCACCTGCATGGCTTCTCCTGGCTCTGCTATGTGGTGAGTCTACACTGGCCCTTCCTGGTCTGCCAGTGGACTCGGGTCTCAGTAAGCCACCATCCCGCAATCTAGCGGTCACTGGTGAGTGTTCTGCCCTGAAAGGGCTATGCTGTTGAGCTCTATCCCTGGCTCTTCCGCGAGGGCTCGGGGAGAAGGGCCGTGCAGCAGCACGTGTAACCCATTTGCTCATCTCATCCAACGATTCTCTCCCTGTTGGAGATAGTGAAATGGAGTCAGGGTCTACCTGCTCTGGCGCTGTTCCCACTTGCTGCTCTGCGGGATCCCCGCTCGTACACAGCTGTGTCGGTGGATCGGGTCCTGTAGTCACAGGGCTCCCCGACTTTTGCGCCTTTTTCCCGGCCCATCTAGCGGGTGCTGCCGTTGAAGAGAACTCCGGGAATAATGGCCGACGACTCCTTTCGGAAGTCCTGAGGCCTGTACTCCTTTTATCCATATCCCTGTTGAAGAAACACAGTTCAAACACCAGGGACCACCAACTCAAGGTTGCCTAAACTTACCTGAGCGGTCCTTATGAAGGGCTGGTGGTGAGCCGCGCTCCAACTCCAGCCGTCGACTGCAAATGCGAGCGACGATATGTCGCGCATGCGTGCTGGCGGGTTCTTCACGAAGTCACTCACGTGACTTCGAAATGAAACATAATACAACCATATTATCTCATCAGCCAGGTCAATAGCCATAGATAATATTCTGGGGAGGTAAACATCTTCCCAGAATATTCCCAAAGAAAACCGAGTCAGGTTTCAAGATCAATTGTCTGTCACCGGTTGCCTATACAGCATGGTCACATCATTATACAGTGTAGTCACATCATTAATAGTGTATCCAATGGATATTCTCACATACCTTTTGCTGAGTAGAAAATAAAAATACTATTTCCTATTCTTGCTTGAGGCTTGTTAGTTTTATGTTCATGCCCTCTGGTCCTGCTGTTGGAATTTAAGTTAAATAACTTGCAAACAAATCCATGCCTGTTATGGTACAGAGAAAACCAATCATGTTTTCTCTCATCTCCTCTTCTATTGAAAACAAATACATTTTGCCGAGGAACATGTTAGACCAAATAGTGTTGAGTTCCAATGAGGCAGTGCTTTCTCTGTTCACGACTTCCAGCAAATCCATCAGTGTGCCTTTAATTGTTTTCTCATAGGACATGGGTGCTCCTTTAAAGGGCAGCATTTGTTCCCAACCCCTCATAGCCAATGAGTTGATGGCAAGTAGTCTCCTCCTTGAATAAGACGACCCGTATGTTGGAGGTACAATCACTGTGCTGTTGGGAAGGCCATTCAATGATTTAGTACAGCAACAATAAAGTATGGTATTACATTTTCAAAGTCAGAATGGAAGTAGTAGTTGTATCATGCAATTGTTCTTATGTTTCCAGTTGGAAGTTACACGTTTGGGAGGTATTGCATAAGAATCCTTGCTGGGTTTTTGCAGATAATGCTGTCCGTGAAACATGCTGTGGTCATGGTACATTGGAGGAAGTGTGTATTTAGGTTAATACATGGCAAGCGACTCATTAAAGCTGCATTAACATGGATGGATTTGAGCTTCCTAAATGCTGTCATAGCTGTATACATCCAAGCAGGTGAAGAGTTTTCCAGCACAATAATGAACCTAAAGCTAAAGCTAAACATGCATTAGGGTTTAAAGCTCCTAAATTAAAGCTCCTAAATTTTGGTGTTGATAGTGGAAAGTCTGCAGATCATTCTGCACAGGATTCCCAGCCTCGTTTATTGCCTGCAGCTGGCAGAGTTCAATTTATGGTCATTGGTGACCCCAGGATATTGATACAAAAGAAAAATTAAATGGGAGCTGGAAATTTTAATTTAGGCAACACTACAGAGAAAAGCAGAGTTAGACTAATGACCTATCATCAGTCCAGAACCAGGGGCCACAGTTTAAGAATAAGGGGTAAGTCGTTTAGAACAGAGATGCGGAAACACTTTTTTTCACACAGGGAGTTGTGAGTCTGTGGAATTATCTGCCTCAGAGTGTGGTGGAGGCTGTTTCAAGAGAGAGCAAGATAGTGCTCTTAAATATAGCAGGGGATATGGGGAGAAGACAGAAACGGGGTACCGATTGGGGATGATCAGCCATGATCACATTGAATGGCAGTGCTGGCTTGAATGGCCGAATGGCCTACTCCTGCACATATTGTCTATTGTCTATTGTTTATTGTCTATAATTAGATTAAAACTGTTTTAAGATGTAAGTAAAGGGAGGAGAAGAGAGAAGTGAAGGTTTGTGACACGGTGGAAGACTTGAGATTTATTTCCGAAGTTTGGAGAGATATTTCTGAAGATCTTTCCTAGATCCAGCACACTGATGTAATTATAAAGAAAGCACATCAATTCTGGAGTATGGTGTACAATTTTGGTCGCCTAATTATAGGAAGGATGTCAACAAAATAGAGAGAGTACAGAGGAGATTTACTAGAATGTTGCCTGGGTTCCAGCAACTAAGTTACAGAGAAAGGTTGAACAAGTTAGGTATTTATTCTTTGGAGCGCAGAAGGTTAAGGGGGGACTTGATTGAGGTCTTTAAAATGATGAAAGGGATAGACAGAGTTGATGTGGATAAGATTCAAACGAGGGCATAACATGAGAATTAAGGGACAGAAGTTTAGGGGTAATATGAGGGGTACTTCTTTACTCGGAGTGTGGTGGCTGTGTGGAATGATCTTCCAGCAGAAGTGGTGGAGGCAGGATCGATTTTAACATTTAAAAGTAAAGTGGATAGGTATATGGACGGTAAGGGAATGGAGGGGTATGGTCTGAGTGCAGGTAGATGGGACTAGGGGAAAATAAATGGCCGGCACGGACTGGAAGGACCGAGAAGGCCTGTTTCCGTGCTTTAAATGTTATATGATTATATGGTTATATGTCTCTACTTCCTGAGAAGATTATGGAGATTTGCTATGTCAGAGTGGATTCTCTTAACTTCTGCAGGTGTACAATCGAGAGCATATTGACCTGGTTGCATCACCGCCTGTTCAGCAACTTGAATGCAATGGAGTGAAATGACTGCAAAACGGTGTGAACGTTGCCCAGTCCATCAACGGCTCTGACCTCTTCACCATCAAAGGGATTTACCGGAGTCACTGCCAGAAAATGGCAGTCAGCATCATCAGAGACCCACACCCCTCTGGCCATACACTCATTTCACTCCTGCCATCGGGAAGAAGGTACAGGAGCCTGAAAACTGTAACGTCCAGGAACAGCTTCTTCCCTACAACCATCAGGCTATTAAACACCTTAACCTTAAATAAGCTCTGAACTACAACTATTATTGTTATCATTGCACTATTATTGTTTGTTTTTGTGTGTACATACAGTATATGTGCATATATATATACTGTTGTGCTGCAGCAAGTAAGAATATAACAATAAAACACTCTGATTTTTGGAGTAAATTGATCAGGAAGTGTGTTAGTCACTTTAAACATCAAGGTAATCAGATAAGGATTAGAGATTTATGAAAGGACATTCATATGTGACTAATTTATTTCAATCCTTGAAGAAATAAAATGTGCCGTGGATAATGAAAATCAGTGAGTGTGCTTTACATAGATTGCCAGAAGGCAAGTGGTATTTTACTTAGATTGCCAGGGGGCAATTGGTATCAAAGGTTATCATGGAAAATAGAAGCAGAAACAAGCTTCTTCTGCTTGGCAAATTGTGATGTGGGATCTGCCATGATTGTTGCCAGAGCTTCAGCCATTTACACATTGTATAAATGACTTTTATGGAGGCACGAAAAGAAAGACTGCTAAACTTGCTGATGATGCAAAGATAGGCAGGAGAGTCATGCAATGGGTATGAGAAGGCTACAATGGGATGTGTGGGTTAACTGAATAGGCAATGTCTGGCAAATGGAGAGTAACGTGGGAAAATATGAAAATGTGCTTTTTGGCAGAAAAAAAGGTAGCATATTGCTTAAATGATGAGAGATTGCAGATGGTTGAGATGCAGAGGGATCCGAGTGTCCTTGTGCATAATCCATGAAAGACGAGTATAGAAATGAGGTCAGTAATTATAAAAGCTACCAAAATGTTTTGTTTAATGCTTAGGAAACTAAACATTAAAATTGGAAGGACATGATTTAGTAATGAAAGGGCAGTGGTAATACCAGAGTACTGTGTAAAGTGGGGTCAGCGAAGAAATTATATTTATGGCTTATTACAACTTTCCAAATGGGAAACATAGAAACATAGAAAATAGGTGCAGGAGTAGGCCATTCGGCCCTTCGAGCCTGCACCGCCATTCAATGTGATCATGGCTGATCATCCAACTCAGTATCCCGTACCTGCCTTCTCTCCATACCCCCTGATCCCTTTAGCCACAAGTGCCACATCTAACGCCCTCTTAAATATAGCACGCCCTCTTAAATATAGCAGTGCTCTGGGGAGTGTCTACTATACTAAAGAGGGTACTATACAAAAAAGTTGCTCTGGGGAGTGTCTACTATACTAAAGAGGGTACATTGCCTCGAGATGAGGAAAGGATGGACTTCTAGGCTTGTATCTGCTGGAGTCTAAAAAAGTAAGAGAGGATTTATTTGAAATATAAAGTCTGTAGGTGTGCTGACAAGGTAGATGTGGAAAGGACCTATTCTCTCACATGAAGTACTGGAAGTAAGGGGCATGGAAAAAAAACAAAGGTGTCAACAATTTGAGATAGACCTGAGGTATTTTGTTTCTTTCTGAAGGTCTTTGGAATTCCCATCTTTGAAGGACAGGAAGGAGTGTCTGTGAATCACATTAGGGTAGATAGATAAGCAAAGGAGCGATGCATGGCAGTTAAATTCTGATCTGCTATGATCTTATTAAATGGCAGAACAGACCCCAGGAGCTGAATACCTCATTCCGTTGTATGTTTATTAATAAAAAGTGAATTAGGCTAATGAGGAGCTGAGTGAATAACTAAAGATCTATCTGGAGGAAGTGAAAGTGGGAGAGACAGGATGATCATCCAAAATTAGCAGAATAAAATTATCTTGGGAGGCTGGAAAGTGGAATTGAAATGTTTGAAAGGCAGATTGTCTAAAATTGTTGGACTCTGTTTGATTTGGAAAGTTGTAACATGTCCAGTTGGAAAATGTTCCTCTCTTGCGTTGAGATTCTTTGGAACCATAGAGGAAACTGAGGGCAGTGTGGGAGTGAAACAGAGAATTAAGGATTTATTTTCAAACCACAACAACTTCCACCGAAAACTAAAACCCTTGGCCAAAATTGTAAATGCTTACTTGCTCAAGTTTATCCAAATCATCAAACGTAGCAGCAGGCAAAGAACAGCACCTTTTACTCTCTATACTAACTTTTCACTTAACTGAACATTTCTTTCAAGATCATTTCATGCATCAGAAGGACCTTTTTTCTTTCTTACAACTTTTTGAGCCATTTTCAAGTATCAAATCCGGCTCCCTATTGTGCTGTAATACCTAATCACTTATAGTTATTGACAAGAGTTGCCATCCTACCGTATGTTACCAGCTGGTTAAACTGTAGTTTCTTTCATTGAGTTTGGAGTTCTTAGCTAAGTTCTAGTTGAGAAACTGGTCTTTAGTTTCTGCCACATGCTCACTACTTAGAAAATAATTCCACTACAAGCAAATTCTTAACTTTGGGGCTGCTATTTCACAGCACCAGTGATCGGGGTTCCATCCCGACCTCAGATGTTGTTTGAGCAGAGTTTGCACATTATATGACCACATTGGTTTCCCCTGGGTGCCCTAGTTTCCACATACATCCCAAGTTTGTGTGGGTTTGTAGATTAATTGGCCTCTGTACATTGCCCCTGGTGCATAGAGACTGGTTGCAAGAGTTGGATAACATAAAACTAATGTAAATAGATGATTGATGGTTGGTGCACACTGTGGGCCGAATGGTCTGTTTCCATGCTGTATCTTGCAATCTATCAATCAGTCTTCACTTGGTTTATGAAATCACTCCGTTTGTGAAATCTGTTTGTGAAATCATTCAAGGACGTGGTTGTTGGAAATTTATGGGCATTTAAGGTCATCTTGTCTTACTGCTGAAGGGATGCCAACAATAAAGGAAATTGCAGACATGATAATACTTTGAAACCTAAACAGGAACATCTGGAAGGATGTATGTGTCTATTTGTAGAATGGAACAGTACAGAGGTAATTGCACATCAATGCCTTGACTTCCTTAGAAGGCCTAGGAAGGTCTGAATGTCCTCAGCAACTCTCACCGACTTCCAGAGATGCGCTGTAAAAAACATTTTATCAGGATGCATCACAGCACGTTTTGGGAATAGCTCCATCCAAGACCGCAAGAACTTGAAGAGAATTGTGGATGCAGCCCAGACGATAATGCAAACCAACCTCCCTTCCATTGACCCCATCTGCAGTTCACAGGGCCTCAGCAAGGCAACCAGCATAATCATGGATGAGGCTCACCCCGGTCACTACCTCTTCTGCTCTCTCCCATCAGGCAAGAGGTACAGAAGTGTGAAAACACATATCTCCAGTTTCAATTACAGTTTCTCCCCAACTGTTGTCGGGCAGCTGAAACATCCTATCACCAACTATAGAACAGTCCTGACCTACTGTCTAATGTCCTACCATGTAACCATGTATGGTATTTCTGCTCACTGGGTAACTCGCAACAAAAAAGCTTTTCACTGTAATTCGGTCCACGTGACAATAACCAAAGCTAAACAAACCAAAAATAAATGAAATGAAACAAAACTAAACTAAACTAAACTGTAAAAAGTTTATAAATCTCTAATTGATGCGAATAAAAGTCGCAGAAATAACTCTCTTTGATGTAAATTACAGCAATTTTTTAATAATAAAATGGGGAAAAAAATCATAAACATTTTATCATAAACTTTGAACCACTCCCACACAGAAAAGCAAAAATTACTATCCAAACTATTAAAAGTAATTTTCCTCATAACAGTTCACAGTTGTGCAGTGGGAAACAATGCCTCATTTGCCACACTGCACAGATTAATAGTTTGCTCTCATGCTACAAAATATATCATCGCATGTGGAGTACCTTGAGATATTTGTGAGAGAATGAAGTGTTGCTACCATAGAATCACCACAATTTACAGCACAGAGGTGCTCATGTTGACTGAAAAAGATCTATTTAGTTAATTTCACTGCCAGGCTCTTGGTCCCTGAAGTCTTGCAGGTTACACTTATCTGGTGCTCATCCAATTGCTTTGTTAATGTAATAAAGTTGCTGGTCTTATCGTTCATTCAGGCAGTAAGTTACAGATTCCACTACATTTAGGGGAAACATTTTTCCTGCAACTCCACTCTGTTTCTTCCATTAACTATCTTAAATTTATGTCCCCTACTTATTAATCTATTTGCTGAGGTAGATTAACCATCCATGTAAATCCTCTGAGTGTTTCTCATGTTAAACAGGTCAGTTAGGTCTCCCCTCACCAGCCTTTGTTTCAAAAGAAACATCCCGAACATAGTAAGTCTTACCACCAGATAGTCTTACTAAGTCTTACTAAGTCTTACTAAGAGCCAGATAGTCTGCATCCCAGAGTACTCAAGGAGGTAGCCACAGAAATAGTGGATGCATTAGTGATAATTTTTCAAAATTCCTTAGATTCTGGAGTAGTTCCTGAGGATTGGAGGGTAGCTAATGTAATCCCACTTATTAAAAAAGGAGGGAGAGAGAAAGCGGCGAATTACAGACCAGTTAGTCTAACATCGGTAGTGGAGAAACTGCTAGAGTCAGTAATTAAAGATGGGATAGAAGCGCATTTGGAAAGTGGTGAAATCATTGGACAAAGTCAGCATGGATTTACGAAAGGTAAATCATGTCTGACAAATCTGACAGAATTTTTCGAGGATGTAACTAGTAGAGTGGATAAGGGAGAATCAGTGGATATGTTATATCTAGACTTTCAGAAGGCATTCAACAAGGTCCCACATAAGAGATTAGCATACAAACGTAAAGCACACGGTATTGGGGGTTCAGTATTGATGTGGATAGAGAACTGGCTAGCAGACAGGAAGCAAAGGGTAGGAGTAAACAGGTCCTTTTCAGAATGGCAGGCAGTGACTAGTGGGGTACCGCAAGGCTCAGTGCTGGGACCCCAGCTATTTACAATATATATTAATAATTTGGACGAGGGAATTCAAAGCAACATCTCCAAATTTGCAGATGACACCAAGCTGGGGGTATAGTTAGGTGTGAGGAGGATGCTTGGAGGCTGCAGGGTGATTTGGATAGGCCGAGTGAATGGGCAGATGCATGGCAGATGCAGTATAATGTGGATAAATGTGAGGTTATCCACTTTGGTGGCAAAAACATGAGGGTAGACTATTATCTGAATGGTGGCAGATTAAGAAAAAGGGAGATGCAACGAGACCTGGGTGTCATGGTACACCAGCCATTGAAAGTAGGCATGCAGGTGCAGCAGGCAGTGAAGAAAGCAAATGGTATGTTAGCATTCATAGCAAAAGGATTTGAGTATAGGAGCAGGAAGGTTCTACTGCAGTTGTACAGGGTTTTGGTGAGGCCACACCTGGAGTATTGTGTACAGTTTTGGTCTCCAAATCTGAGGAAAGACATTCTTGCCATAGAGGGGGTACAGAGAAGATTCACCAAAATTCTATCAGATTTGTCAGACATGATTTACCTTTCGTAAATCCATGCTGACTTTGTCCAATGATTCCTGGGATGTCAGGACTTTCATATAAGGAAAGACTGGATAGAGTTGGCTTGTACTCGCTGGAATTTAGAAGATTGAGGGGGACCTTATAGAAACTTACAAAATTCTTAAGGGGTTGGACAAGCTAGATGCTGGAAGATTGTTCCCGATGTTGGGGGAGTCCAGAACAAGGGGTCACAGTCTAAGGATAAGGGGGAATTCCTTTAGGACCAAGATGAGGAAAACATTCTTTACACAGAGAGTGGTGAGTCTCTGGAATTCTCTGCCACAGAAAGTAGTTGAGGCCAGTTCATTGGCTATATTTAAGAGGGCGTTAGATGTGGCACTTGTGGCTAAAGGGGTCAGGGGGTATGGAGAGAAGGCAGGTACAGGATACTGAGTTGGATGATCAGCCATAATCACATTGAATGGCGGTGCAGGCTCGAAGGGCCGAATGGCCTACTCCTGCACCTATTTTTCTATATTCTATTTTTCTATGTCTTCTTTCTTAACTAAAATTCTCCAACTCTGAGAACATCTTGGTAAATCTTCCGTGTACCCTTTCTCATGATATCAAATCTTTCCTGTAATGTGTTTACTTGGACAATAGATAGTATTTCACATGGCTTAATTAATTTGCATTAATTAATATTTGTACATTCTAATGTGGCCTCCCTGCCCCTATGTTACAACCCAATAACCATTAAAGGTAATTGTTCATTATAACTTCATAACTATCTTCGGTCACCTTCATCAGTTCTTCTCTCACTCCCCCTTCCCAAAACATAACAAGGATAGAGTTTCCATGGTACTCACTTCTCATCCAGATTAGCAAGTTTGCTGATGATACAAAAATGGGTGGTTTTGCAGATAGTGAAGATGGTTGGGAAAGATTGCAGCAGAATCTGGATCGATTGGCCAGGTGGGCTGTGGAATGGTTGATGGAATTTAATACAGAAAAGTGTGAGGTGTTGCTTTTTGGGGTGTCTAACAAGGGCAGGACCTACATAGTGAACGGTACTCCTCTGGGGAGTGTTGAAGAGCAGAGGGATCTAGAAGTGCAGGTGCATGGTTCCTTGAATGTTGAGTTGCAGGTAGATAAGGTGGTCAAAAAGGCTTTTGGCACATTGGCCTTCATCATTCAGAGTATTGAGTATAGAAGTTGAGAGGTCATGTTGCAGTTGTATAAATTGTTGGTGAGGTCATGTTTAGGATATTGTGTTCAGTTCTGGGCACTATGTTATAGGAAAGATATTGTCAAGCTTGAAAGGGTTTAGCAAATATTTACGAGGGTGTTGCCAGGACTAGAGGGTGCGAGCCATAGGGAGAGGATAAGTATGTTGGGACATTTGCTTGGGCGCAGGAGATTGAGAGGTATATAAAATCATGGGAGGAATAGATCAGATTGATGCCCAGAATAGGGGAATCAAGGACCAGAGGTTCAAGGTGAAGGGGTAAAGATTTAATAGGCATCTGAGGGGTAACCTTTTCACACAAAGGGTAGTGGGTATATGCAACAAGCTGCCAGATGAGGTAGTTAAGGCTGGGACTATCCCAATGTTTAAGAAACAGTTGGGCAGGTACATGGATAGGACAGGTTTGGAGGGATATGGTTTAAGTGCAGGCAGATGGGACTAGTGTAGCTGGGACATGTTAGAAGGTGTGGGTGAGTTGGGCCAAAGGGCCTGTTTGCACACTGTATCACTCTATGACTCTATCCCACCAGCTTCTGCATCCAACACATCATTCTCCAACATTTCCACCATCTGCAACGTAAACCCACTACCAGTCACATTTCCCATTCCCCATCCCTTTCTGCCTTCCACAGGGACTGCTCATTCTGCAATAAACTCCCTGGTTCACTCATCACCTCCCACCCAAACCATCTTCTCCCCAACCCATCTTCTCACATTTATCCAGGGACCTCAGCAATACTTTGAGGTGAAGCAGAGGTTCAGGTGGACCTCCTCTAACTTCATCTACCGCATCCATTGTTCCTGATGAAACTGAAATGCTTTATTTCTTTGGATCGAATGTCTCCTTGCCCATGTTTTCTTGCTGCAGCACATCTTGTCCCACTATGTGTGTCTTCACCCCCTACTGGCCCTGTCATCATGACTAGCAGCCAATGATCAGATTATGCAATGCCCAGCAGTGTTGTGTTGTGATTGTCCACTTGGCTCCGAGTATCTGGAATTCTGTGCAGAGTGATCAACCATTTGAGCAATGGATAGACCTTGCCTAAGCAAGCCATCTCTCATGGTGGTGTGAACCTTGAAAGCTGCGACCACGTATGAATGAAAGAGTAATGAGAGCCTCCATCCTATCTGAAATTGACCATTAGAAAAATGCTTTGATGCTCCACCATGAAATGCATATTGAGAGAAGATGGTTCTTCCTATTAATGAATACATGTGTGTTGAGAATGGAAGGTGAAGATGAATAAATACTACAGATGAAAGATACACTAGCAGGGATGACTGTGGAACAAAAATGGCAGGTGTTTCTAGGAATAATACAGAAAGTGCAGGATCAGTTTTTTCCTAGGAGGAAGAAAGATTCCAAGGGGAGAAAGGGATGACCATGGCTGACAAGGGACGTCGGGGACAGTATAAAAATTAAAGCGAAGAAGTACAATGTAGCAAAGATGAGCGGGAAGCAAGAAGATTGGGTAATGTTTAAAGAACAACAGAAGATAACCAGAAAGACAATACAGGGCGAAAAGATGAGTTACGAAGGTAAGCTAGCCAAGAATATAAAGCAGGACAGTAAAAGCTTCTTTAGGTGTGTGAAGAGAATTGGAGGGTAGCTAATGTTATGCCACTTTTTAAGAAAAGGAGAGGGAAAAAGGGGAATTATAGACCAGTTAGCCTGATATCGGTGGTGGGGAAGATGCTGGAGTCAATTATAAAAGATGAGATATCCGCACATTTGGATCGCAGTAACAGGATTGGTCTGAGTCAGCGTGGATTTACGAATGGGAAAGCATGCTTGACCAATCTGGAATTTTTTGAAGATGTAACTGGGAAAATGGACAAGGGAGAGCCAGTGGATGTAGTGTACCTGGGCTTTCAGAAAGCATTTGATAAGGTCCCACATAGGAGATTAGTGGGCAAAATGAGGGCACATGGTATTGGGGGTAGAGTGCTGACATGGATAGAGAAGTGGTTGGCAGACAGAAAACAAAGAGTAGGGATTAATGGGTCCCTTTCAGAAAGGCAGGCAGTGACTAGTGGGGTACCGCAAGACTCGGTGCTGGGACCACAGCTATTTACAATATACATCAATGATTTGTGTAAATAAGCAATTTACAAACTCTAAGAGTGTTCAACACATTTTAATGATAGCACAAGGTATTACATACATCCTCAAGTACTGGCTACATTCTTCGTGAACCGTACCCAGGAAGGGGAGGGCGTTATGATTGATGTTAACTAGGCGGGGTTAATGGTACTGAGGTAACTATGTTATTGGTTGCATGCAAAACCATCTACATCCTTCCCCTTCGAAAATAAAAAAAAACAGACCGTTGTCACTACAACAGAATTAAACAGAATTAAACAGAATCGCCATAACGAACAGGTGGCTTGCTGATCCGGCCCGAGCGCGTACGGATGCCTCCCCCTTCCCCCGGAGGAGCAGAAAAAACAGGGGAACCCGAGACAGTAGGGGAACCAGGGAAGGGCGGTGGGGTTGGAGGAACAGCGGAGGGAGAACCGCGACCGGCAACAGGTGACCTGCGCAGAGGGGAACCGGGTGCTCGATATGGGGAACGAGGCATGCAGGGAACGCTGGCTGGGACAGGAGCCGGCTGCTGGTATGAGAGCGGCGGGGCATAGGGGCCCGGGGCCTGCGGCTTCGGCTCATTAACCGCAAGCAGGTGTTGTCGGCTCCTACGGTAGATGGTTCCCTCATAGTCGACCAGATACGAACGAGGTGAGTCGGCCACCCCAACCACGGTAGCCAGACGGGAGTGACCACTGGCGGTTTGCAATCGAACAACCTGTCCAGGCAACAGAGGATCGAGTGGTCTGCACGACCGATCGTGGGAACGCCGCTGGCTGTCATGTTTCTCTTGAATGCGCCTCTGCACGGAGGCAGGCTCCAGCACTGGGCAATCGGGATGGTAGATCTGGTTGTTCTGGACATTAGACGCTGAGCAGGGGACCCCATGGCCGGATCCCTGGAAACATTCCTGAGGTTCAGGAGATCCAAATACAAATCAGAGTTAGACAGTCTCGCCTGTTCCATCAGAAGCTTGGCGCTGCGGACGGCCTGTTCAGCAAGGCCGTTGCTCTGTGGGTACTCCGGGCTGCTGGTGAAATGCACAAAATCCCATTTGTCGGCAAAACTCTTGAACTCTCGGCTGGTAAACTGCCTGCCATTGTTAGTCTGCAGCCTCACAGGGGACCCAAACGTGGAGAAGTGTTTCCGCAGCTTCCGGATCACCATCTCCGACGTGAGGGATGTCAGCAAATCCACCTCGAACCAGTTTGAGTACGAGTCGACCAGGACAAGGTAGTGGTTACCACGCCACTCGAAGATGTCGGCAGCCAGCGAGGACCAGGCCAAGGCAGCAGCGGGCTGTTGCAGCAGGGGCTGTCGCTGCTGGTGTGGAGCAAGACTGTTGCACGTGGAGCAGGCAGAAACACGGTCTCGAATATATTTGGCCATTCCAGGCCAGTAGAATTGGCACTGAGCGTGGGCGAGTGTTGCATCGAACCCGGGGTGTCCGCTGTGGGCTGCGCAGTAGTAAGAATCGAACAGGGAGGACGGGACCACCACTTTATGTCCCTTAACGATAACGCCATTCTGGAGCACCAGTTCGTCACGGACCAGGAAGAAAGGCTGTGTTTCGGACGGCGCAGCGGAGCGCTTTGTTGGCCACCCTGATTTAATCACAGACGCAAGCCGCTGCAAGACTGGATCAGCAGCGGTGTGCTCGGCCAAAAGCTGCAGCTGCTTGGTGGGAATAAAATTGACGCCCAGTACGAGCAAGTCCTCTGTTTCGTAGGGGTGGCGAGCACAGGAGGCCCGCGGGGCGCGCGATAAGGTGTCCGCAATGTGCATCTCGGTGCCTTTCTTGTAGACGACGTTGAAATCAAAGCGCTGGAGCTGCAGCATCATACGCTGCAGCCTGGCAGGGGCAGCGTGAATCGGCTTGTTCAGGATTGTCACCAGTGGCTGGTGGTCGGTTTCGACTGTAAATCTGCTGCCAAACAGGAAGTCTCTGAACTTGGAGAAGGCAAACACCACCGCGAGCAGCTCCTTCTCGATTTGAGCGTACCGCTGCTCGGTGTCCGTCATGGTGCGGGAGGCATAGGAGACAGGATGTAACGATCCATCGACAGATTGGAGGCAGGCCGCGCCCAGACCGAACCTAGAAGCGTCACAGGTGACGGTGATGGGGCGACTCGCATCAAAGAATCGCAACGTCGGAGTGTCAATCAGTTTCGACTTGAGACAGTCAAACGCCTGCTGGTGCTGTGGGAGCCAGACCCAGGCGATATCCTTTTTTGTTAGCTGCTGCAGGGGAGCACTCAGCTCACTGAGATTTGGTACAAACTTCCCAAGGTAGTTCACCATGCCCAAGAATCGTTGTAGACCTGGCATGTCGGTGGGGGCTGCCATCTCGGAGATGGCAGCTGCCTTCAAAGGGTCGGGTTTTAGTCCGTTGGAGGTGAAAACGTGTCCAACATACGTGACGTCTGAGACACGAAACCGGCACTTCTTTGGATTCAGCTTCAGGTTGGCCTTTTGCGCCCGATCCAGGACGCGGCGGAGGTTCTGGTCGTGTTCGGCAATGTCCTTCCCATAGACCAGTATATCATCCACGATGATGGCACATGGCAAGTCCGAGAATATCTGCTCCATCGTTCGCTGAAACACCTCGCTAGCGGAATTGATGCCGAATGGCATTCGCAGGAATTTGAATCTGCCGAATGGTGTGGCGAAGGTTGTCAGGTCAGAAGATGCTTTGTCCAGCGGGATCTGCCAGAACGAGTTCTTAGCGTCTAGGACCGAAAAGATGGTGGCTTGCCCGACCTGAGCCGCCACATCCTCAACAGACCGCATGGGGTAGTGTGGTCGCCTGATGGCAAGGTTTAAGTCCTTGGGGTTGATACACACACGTATTTCATTCTTGTCTTTCTTTATCGTGGCAACCATGGTGGAGACCCAATCGGTGGGCTCGCTGACCGCTTCTAGCACCCCCTTGTTGACCATGTTGTTAAGCATCGCCTCGACCCTGTCTTTCATGGCGTGGGACACCCTGTGAGGTGCGCGGACCACGGGTTGTACATTTGGGTCAATGGAAATATGGTATGTCAGTGGTAACTTTCCCAGGTCATCGTTGAACAGGTCTTGGTATTCTGCAAGCGGGTTAAACGACAGTTGCACTTTGTGGACCGTGCGGTCGAAGGACACCAGGCCAAGATCTTGGCACGCACGGTTTCCCAGCAGGGTAACACAGTCAGAGTTCAAAACATAGAAAACCAGGTTTCTTGTGGCCTTTTGCAGCATGCAAGTTAAAGTGGCCCTCCCCACAGGCCTGAGAATTTCTCCACCATAGGCATGCAGAGTAGCATTGTCAGCGACCAAGGCCTCATCATTCCTTATCTTGTTGAACAGATTTATTGACAAAACGTTGACCTTTGCCCCCGTATCTAACTTAGCAAGGAAGGTTACATTGTTGACAGTCACAGACACGGAGGGATCGAGACGTTGGCCAGGTGCCTGGAGGAGGGTAAACACATTCGAATCCTCGGGAGAATTAATTGGATCTGCATCATAGGATTCAGCAACGTTGGGCTGTGGGTTGTAACAGCTATCAGATTGCTTAAGCATGTTTAGACTGGGTCTGGAAATCTGTACCTGTCTCCCACGAGAACGGAGTGATCGGCTGGCAGCAGTGAAATGATTCAGTTTTTTACAAAAATTACAGGCCTTGCCATAGGCAGGGCACGTCGACAGTCTGTGATGCATGTAGTTACAGTTTGGGCACCTTTTTGGGGGCACATCATCCGGACCAGGGTAGGCACGCGGCAGAAAAGCATTGTTTCCTTTCCGAGGCTGTGGCCTCCTAAACTCAGCCAGGTTGACAGATTTATCGCCCGAGTCCCGGTGATCATCTGGCAATACAACGACCTCAGACAATCTGCAGGCATGCATGGCTTTTTCTAACGTTAGATCCGGATCCCTAAGAAGCTCACATCGCAGCTTCCGGTCACGCATGCCAGTTACTAAAATGTCTCTAGTGAGCTGGTCTGTCATGTCACCGAAACGGCACCACTGGGCGAGATAACGCAAATCGGCAATAAAACATTCAACAGGTTCCTCCGGCAGCTGTCTCCTTGTAAAGAACCGTGCCCTCTCTAGAATGCGATTCGAGGGCAGGTCACAAATCTCCCTGAACTTACGTAGCAGGCAAGCAGGGTCACTGGCAGATTCTGCAGGGGTAACCACCACGTTGTTGTCGTCCAAGACCGCTGGAGCGTAGACGAAAGTTCTGGCTCTCTTCATGGCATCAGGTCCGACAAGGTTGAGTAGGGGAGGCTTTGAGGGAATCAGGATCATTGCGGTGAGCGACGTTGACAAAGTGGGTGAAGTCAATTTCAAACGTAGCCCAGCGCTCAGAAATATCAGCATCAAAGACAAGCTGCGCGGGCTTTCTGCACGAGGATGCCATGGTCAGAGAGATAAAGCACAAAAGGCACAAATCAAAAAAAGAAATAAAACCCGATAGACAGGTAGGCGCAAGTATCTTCCAGCTCCGACACCATGTAAATAAGCAATTTACAAACTCTAAGAGTGTTCAACACATTTTAATGATAGCACAAGGTATTACATACATCCTCAAGTACTGGCTACATTCTTCTAGTGAACCGTACCCAGGAAGGGGAGGGTGTTATGATTGATGTTAACTAGGCGGGGTTAATGGTACTGAGGTAACTATGTTATTGGTTGCATGCAAAACCATCTACAATTTGGATGAAGGGATTCAAAGTAACATTAGCAAATTTGCAGATGACACAAAGCTGGGTGGCAGTGTGAACTGTGAGGAGGATGCTATGAGAATGCAGGGTGACTTGGACAGGTTGGGGGAGTGGGCAGATATATGGCAGATTAAGTTTAATGCGGATAAATGTGAGGTTATCCACTTTGGTAGCAAAAATGGGAAGGCAGATTACTTTGTAAATAGCATCAAGTTGGGAAAAAGGGAAGTACAATGTGATCTGGGGATCCTTGTACATCAATCTATGAAAGTAAGCATGCAGGTACAGCAGGCAGTGAAGAAAGCGAATGGCATGTTGGCCTTTATAACAAGAGGAATCTAATATAGGAGCAAAGAGAGCCTTCTGCAGTTGTACAGAGCCCTAGTGAGATCACACCTGGAGTATTATGAGCAGTTTTGGTCCCTAATTTGAGGAAGGACATTCTTGCTATTGAGTGCAGCGTAGGTTTACAGGGGTGGCGGGACTGGCGGGACTGTCATATGCTGAGAGTCATATGCATGATCACATTGAATGGTTGTGCTGGGTCGAAGGGCTAAATGGCCTACTCCTGCACCTATTTATTGTCTATTGTCTATTGTCTAAACACATGAACTCCAAGGGGAATAGGGACAGCACAGGAAAGTGATAACATGGTCAAGTACAGATTAGTCACAACCTTTTCAATGGTGGATCATTCTCATGAAGCTGATCAGCCTGAACAGCCTACCCCTGCTCTTAGTTATGTTTTTTTTAATGAGAACTGCATTTGAGGGAAGTCTGGAGAAATAACAAATGTCCATGCCTGTTCTCCTGTGTGGTGCTGGAGACATGGATGTGCCTGATCTCATGGAATAAAGAGCATCAGTCCCCTCCCTAAAGCAGAGGTAAGCAGCAAACCAGAGAGAATGTCTTTGATTTCAATGACAAGACAGTGAAGGCATGTGAATGAGCTTGTGTTTAACACTTTATGAAGCATGTGGGCATGAAGCATGGATAGTGAGGACTATCATGTGGAAACGTGGCCTAAAATACATTGCTCTGCTGCGAAGCACAGCGTGGTTCTCTTTAAAGTCTGGATGGACAAGGTTTTAGTGTCTATGATGGTTTTCATGATGCCGCTGAACTCTCTTTTACAGACCTGCATCATCCACAAATATGAATGGTGGTAGAAGTCAAAAAGTAACGATAGTAAGTCAGTTCTGCAAAAAAATGTTTCAGAAATGGTTGATCCTGAATGTGAGCTGTGTGTGGATTAATTTATTACCATGTCAGTATTACAGTTGAATTTGGGGACTATAGAGTCATGAGTGAGGAGTTGGCCAATGTTGACTGGAAAATGAATGGCATGTTGGCCTTCATAACAAGAGGAGCTGAGTAGAGGAGCAAACAGGTCCTCCTACAGTTGTACAGGGTCCAAGTAATACACCTGGAGTATTGTGTGCAGTTTTGGTCTCCAAATTTGAGGAAGGACATTCTTACTATGGAGTGCAGCTTAGGTTCACAACGTTAATTCCCGGGATGGCAGGACTGTCATATGCTTAGAGAATAGAGCGGCTTGGATTGCATACTCTAGAATTTAGAAGGATGAGAGGGTATCTTCTTGAAACATATAAGATTATTAAGAGTTTGGACACGCTAGAGGCAGGAAACATGTTCCCGATGTTGGGGGAATCCAGAACCAGGGGCCACAGTTTAAGAAAAAGGGGTAAGCCATTTAGACCGGAGATGAGGAAACATTTTTTCACACAGAGAGTTGTGAGTCTGTGGAATTCTCTGCCTCAGAGGGCAGTGGAGGCTGGTTCTCTGGAGATTCTCTGGAGCTAGATAGGGCTCTTAAAGATAACGGAGTCAGGGGACATGGGAAGAAGGCAAGAACGGTCAGCCATGATCACATTGAATGGCGGTGCTGGCATGAAGGGCCGAATGGCCTACTCCTGCTCCTATTGTCTATTGTCAGATGTCCAATTATGAATGCAGGTTTATTTTGATTGTCCCTTTAAGGTAAAAGTGCTTTTGAACCTTCTATGTCTGGAATACCTAATTCTTCTGTGAATGAACAACTGCTATTTTTCAGACTAACATGATACAAAATCTCATTTATGATCCATTTTGAAATTTCCCCTCTTGTCTACATGTCAACGAGTTTGGTCCTGGAAACAAAACAAAAATCTTGCCCAGATAAGGTGAATATTTTTTTTGTGACAGGCACCAAGGTATCCAGAAGCAGCCGTAAAATGCTTTCATCTGTGTATTTGAATTTGTCCAAATTAATTCCTGTCCACACTGTCTTTGTGCTCAGGGCTTCATCTAAATGCTTTGAGCCAAAGGTCCTTTACTGCTCTGTTGAAACTCTCCTTTGACAATAGTCAGTCCATGCAAGCAACGTGGATTATTTTCCCCTCCACCACTCTTGCTCAATCATCTAAGAGATCTGATCTTGTTTATAATAGTGGGTTTGACAGTTACTCTGTTACTATAATTTAAGCATTATTCTGAGCCATTAGATTGCTGCTGACAAGTTATCTTGTCAGGATCAAATTGAGTTGCCAGGCAGTAACAAGACAACTTGTTGAGTGATAATGTATTCAGCTTGGTCAGCAAAACTTTAAAAAAGGAATCCAGTTACAATAAAAAAACTCTAGATTCGTAAAGAGACGGAAATAAAGTTTCTACCAAATATGGATGAATCCGTGTAGTACTTTATCCTGTTGCTCTGAGTCCGATGAAAATATTGAAGACATCCAGGAAAATTAGTTATTGATGGAATCTCGTTGCACTGAAATTCCTGGTAGATTCCTTATGGAAATTCATCCTGAAGAATGGAATAATAATAATGTGCTTGATCTGTTTTGTCGAACATGATTATAGTCATACAAGAGTATTCAGCCTTTTCTGTTCATAGTACGTGTGATAAAATTATATTAATGGGCCTGTCCCACAGGCGGATTTTTAGGCGACTGCAGGTGACTTGGCTGTCGCCTGATTGGTCGCGAGTACTCAGTCGTGTAAAGAGTCATGTTGAAATTTTTTTGGCGACAGTTGGTTTGCGGCATATAAGTGTATCTTGACTTTCAGAGGATTTCAGTATAGGAGTATAGAGGTTCTTCGGCAGTTGTATAGGGCTCTGGTGAGACCACATCTGGAGTGTTGTGTCCAGTTTTTGTCTCCTTATTTGAGGAAGGACATCCTTGTGATTGAGGCAGTGCAGTGTAGGTTCATGAGATTGATCCCTGGGATGGCGGGTCTGTCATATGAGGAAAGATTGAAAATACTAGGCTTGTATTCACTGGAGTTTAGTAGGATGAGGGGCAATCTTATAGAAACATATAAAATTATAAAAGGACTGGACAAGCTAGATGCAGGAAAAGTGTTCCCAATATTGGGCGAGTCCAGAACCAGGGGCCACAGACTTAGAATAAAGGGGAGGTCATTTAAGACCGAGGTGAGAAAAAGCTTTTTCACCCAGAGAGTTGTGAATTTATGGAATTCCCTGCCACAGAGGGCAATGGAGGCCAAGTCACTGGATGGATTTAAGAGAGAGTTATATAGAGCTCTGGGGGCTAGTGGAGTCAAGGGATATGGGGAGCAGGCAGGCACGGGTTATTGATAGGGGACGATCAGCCATGATCACAATGAATGGCGGTTTTGGGGCAAAGGGCCCAATGCCTCCTCCTGCATATATTTTCTATGTTTCTATGTTTCTATGACTTCCTGACGTAGGTGCTATGGTAGGTTGTCGCCAGGTTAACGTAGGTTGTCGCTAGGATGACGTAGGTTGTTGCCGGTGCTGACCGGTGAATTCTATTGGCTACTACTTACATCAACCTACATCAACCGGTGACAGGTACCGGCGACTGAATTGTCTTACCTTGTTGTAGCTTGTCGCGGGTGGACGTAGGTTGTCGTAGGTGTGGTCATAGGTGGACGTCCTAATGTTCGCCGGTTTTCGGTAGCTTGCCGTAGCTTGACGTCGACTAGGAGGAAGGTTGTTGTTGACATTGTTGTAGACATTGTCGTAGGGGGGGGTCCAGTTGCCGTTTTTTTGGCGACAGGCCCACTAGTCATTTCTATGAGTCTTGAATTCCCTGGAGGTGTCTATGAAGTATGAGGGTTAATTGCCAACTTCAGTGTTTATACATCCGCTTGTGTCTAAGAATATTAACAGTTGCACATATTTCTATTGCAAGAGCTTCCTGAAACCTACAACTTCTTCAGAGAGGAATTTGGCGCTGATAACTAGTTTCCATTTTAATCTCCCACACTCTCTTTTTCCCTGGATTCAAACAACATGCAATCCATATTGTGAGTAAATGTTATTAAAAAAATTATTGATATTCATCCACGCGCCTCCTTCTGTACAATAGTGAATGCCATTTACAATGTGTTTTTATAGGAATACATGCTTGGTTTTTTGTTGCCTTGGATTTTAGATCTGAACTTCTATCACCGTTAAAGCTAAGCCCACAAAATTGTCACTTCTCCAGAAACACTCACTTGCTTTTTGCTGAACCGCCTCCCTAATGTCCTATTTTCAGAACTGTTTCCCCCCCCATTAATCATACACTGATTGCAACACTTCTTTTACAAAAGCTGCAAAGGAATTCTGAGGCTGCCAATTCACAACCATCGTGGACATTAGGAAAAAATGAATTTGACAGTTGTGTATCTTCTATCAAATCTACGGTATAATAGAATAAGGTGTATGTTTCAAGCCTTGAAAGATAATTGGAGCTTTCAGCAGGGTGCTTTCAGAGACAACAGGAACCAAGAAATTGGCCTGCGTGACAATCAAGTTTAATGTGCAAAGCATGCAGAAAATCAATTTCGCATGGATTAATATGGTTTTATTCACTTGTCCATTGCAAAATTGTACTGGACACTTCCAGATGCAGTGAATCTTAGTTACATCTTTCCAGATATCATTCAGATCCATGATATTTTCAGTAATATGTATGACTTGCACCTCTGCCTGACATTACCGTTTTGCTGTCTCCATATGCCTGCCTGTCCTTGTTTTCAATGTGCTGCTGATGATAGAAATCATTGAAGACCTTTCTTCAGGCTGGTATCGACCCAACCCAAAAAGTTACCCATTCCTTCTCTCCAGAGATGCTATCTGTCCTGCTGAGTTACTCCAGCATTTTGTGTCAACTTTAGACAAGAATATAGTATGATTTGAATGAATAGCATGCAAAGTTTTCACTGTACAAATGACAGTAATGGGCCTGTCCCACTTAGGCGATTTTTTAGGCAACTGCAGGAGACTATGCAGTCGCCACATGATCGCCACATGTTCGCGTGAGGCGTTCCCGCATTCTGGGAACTAGTCACGGCCTCACTATGGTCACCGCAAATTTGTCAACATGTTGAAAAATTAGCGGCGACTAGAATGAAGTCGCCATGGAGAGTAGCGAGAATTCTCGTTCCATAGGTGGGTCGCCAGGAGGTCCTAGTGGGATGCCAGGAGGTCAAAGTTTCTCTTACGTTCTTGTAGGTTGTAGCCAGAGCTGACCGGTGAATTTCATTGGCTCATTGGGGGAAAAAAATGTAAGCAGTAGTTGTCAGAACCAAGGATAACCGCCCGGTAATGTTAAATGTCTGCCGAGTTTCACAGCCGTGCATCTTAAACGTTGTCTCCACTCCTTCTCCCTCCTTCTCCCCCCCCACCCAACCCTCCCTCCCCCCTCTTTTAAAGGACTTACTGTACACTGTCTTAATTACAGCGCCAACGTACATGTCTTAATTACAGCACCAACCTTTCTGTTCATCGCGGTGTGTGTCTGTATCATTTTGGCTTTGCACTGTGTGAATTTCAGACAGCATTCCATCTGCTTGCCCTATCCCCACCTTTGCGATGTGTTTGTGTGTTCCACTCTGACAGTCGCCATTCCAGTTGCCGGTTTTTCTGGCGTCTGTCGGCAACTTGACAGTCGCCGGCAGATGTCTGAAAAATCGCCTAATTGGGACAGTACCATTAGAAAGCAATACCCAATACCAACAAATAGTTCAAAAAGAAAAATAGAAACAGAGTATAGAATATGGTGTTACTGTTACAGAGAAAATGCAGATGAAAAAAAGGATGCACTGAGGTATTTTGGGTGATCAGTAATATATCCTTCTTACACGACTTCCATCCCTCAGCGATGGCAGCCTCGCCAACAGTCTATCTATCCTTTCGTCTTTTTTGTTATTTTTAGTGTGTTTTAAATGTATGTGTTAATGTTCTCTGGTTTGTTTTATGTGGGGGGTGGGGGAGGGGGTCGAGGAAACCCTTTTCAATCTCTTACCTTGTCGAAGATGCGATTATTTTCCGGATCATATCTCTGGTCTCTCTGCGGCCTAACATCATGGAGCTGGTGGCCTTGCTTGAGACTGACTTTGAGCCCCACCACTAGGTCATGGACTTGCCATCGGAGCCTGCGATCCCTTGCCTGGGATAGACGCATCAACCGTGGCCTGCAGGTTTCAACAACGAGGAGCTTGCAGTCTCAGGTAGAGACTGATGTCGGGAAGTTCCAAGTCGCAGAAGGTTTGACTAGCCCCATCCCGGGGTCCGATAGCCTGCTAAATGAGCCAAGATCTTCCCATCAACAGAAGGATCGAGGTCCCTGACCACGGGAGAGCAAAGAAGGGAAAAGATTGAACATTTTTGTCGCCTTCCATCATAGTGAGGAATGTGGAGGTGTCACTGTGGTGGATGCTTATGTTATAATGTATTTTGTCTGTGTTGTTGCATTTTATTAGTATGACTGTATGGCAAATCAAATTCCTCCTATGTTGCAAAACATACTTGGCTAATAAAGTATGATTAAGATTATTATGATTCAAGAGTCTGATAACAGCAGGGTCAAAGCAGACCTTGAATCTAGTGGTACATGTTTGCAAACCTTTATATCCTGTATCGGATGGAAGTAGGAAGAAGAGGGAATAATCAGTCTGTGAGTAGTCCTTGATGATGCTGGCAGCTTTTCCAAGGCAGCTTGAAGTGCAGATAGTCATTGGGGGGGAAGCTGGCTTGCATGATGAGTTAGGCTGCAGCTGCAGCTTTGAAATGCCTTGCTGCTTTGCGCAGAGCAGTTGCCAAACCAAGCTGTGATGCATCTTGATAAGAAACATTCCATATTGCATCTAGAGCAATTGGTAAGAGTATTTTGAGACATGCTATATTTCCTTAATGTCTCTTTGAATTCCCATCATTACACACGTTCTTACTTATGTTTTTGTCATTAGCGAACTTAGAAGTTTGAAGGGTCCCAATACGAAAAGTCACCAATCTGAATCTTAGAAGGGTCCTGATCCATATTTAGCCTGATATAGGGTCCCGGCCTGAAATGTCACATTTCTATATTCTCCTGAGATGGTGCCTGACCCATTGAATTAGTCCAAAACTCTGTGTCTTCAGAAGTGTCATATATTGTTCTCAGGGCCGAATGATTGATAAAAGTTGTGAATGCTTGAGCCCAAGCACTGATCCTTGTAGTAGCCCATCAGTTATAGTCTACCAATCCAAAAGAAGGACCCTTTTAGTCCTAACCTTTGTTATTTCTTTATAACCTTTGCGATTTCTCAATCTATGCTAGTGAATTATTCATGATTCCATTTGCCTTACCCATGACTCTTCTTCTTTCCTCTTTCCTCTTATTTTTTCTCCTCCTCCCTCCTTCCTCCTTGTGCTCCATCTTCCTCTTCTTCCTCTTCCTCTTCACTTCCTCTTCTTCTTCTTCCTCCTCTTCCTCCTCTTCCTCCTCTTCCTCCTCTTCCTCCTCTTCCTCCTTCTCTTCTTCCTTTCCTGCTCCTCTTCGTGCTCCTGCTTCTCTTCCTGCTCCTCTTCCTCCTTCTCTTCCTTTTCCTGCTCCTCTTCTTCTTCCTCTTCTTTCTTCTTCTGAAATCACAGACTCTTACATGGATGGGCAGTCAAATAGATAATCTGTGATGTAGTCTGTTCCTTCCACTCTTGCCCGTGCACTCAGGAAAAGAGTCTTTGTAGTCCGGGACCTAAAGGCCCAAACAAAACAGCTGGTCGACAGAGCCTTTGTCCTCTCCACCCTGATGTATGGAGCTGAGTCATGGACCACCTACAGCCGGGACTTGAAAGCCCTGGAACAATACCATCAAAGATCCTTCCAAAAGATTCTGAGGATCAGCTGGGAGGACAAACGCACCAACATCAGTGTTTTGGAGGATGCCAACATGACCAGCATCACCACCACAATAATGCAGCACCAACTTTGATGAACTGGCTATGTCATCCGCATGTCCAACACACATCTCCCTAAACAAATCCTGTACTCTCAAATGAAGGAAGGTCAGCGAGCCCCCGGTGGGCCAAATAAATGCTTCAAGGACAACATCAAAAACAGTCTGAAGAAATTTCACATCACATCAAGCAACTGGGAGCACATTTCACTGGACAGGCGCTCCTGGAGGAAATCCATGTAGGAAGGAGCTGCACTTCATGAAATGGAACTATGTCGTGTCACACAGATAAAGCAACAGCAGCGTAGGGAGAGAGAGAAGGGGGCTCGATGACTACCGACCACCGCCAGCCTCCACTGCCCACGATGAACCAAGATGTGTGGATCACAGATCAGCCTATACAGACATCTGCAGACCCACAAATAGATGACCCTATGGAGAGGACAGTCATACTCATTTCGAATGACCACCAATGATGATGCTTTCTTTACTGTAGCTTTGACTCTTTTCTTTTGTGATGTGGTAGTTTTATTTTCCATAATAGAGGTCCAAATATAGTATCCACTAGTCTAAGTGGGACACGTTGGGTCCCAGCTTCACATGGGAGGGCTGGTCCCCCAACACAATATTCCACCTCTCCACCAATTCCAATATTGGTGGCCAGTGGGGGGGGGGGGGGGGGGGGGGGCAGGCTTTCAGGAGCACTAGTATGGGTGTTGTGTGCTGAATGGACTGGTTTCCAGAGTGCTAGCATGGACATTGTAGGCCGAATGGTTTCTTGGGCTGGCGGCTCAGTCACTCAAGCCTGTTGTGCTGGCAGCTCACTCACTCATGGCTGGTGGGCTTGCAGTTAACTCACAACTATTCCTTGAAATTCCATTTCAAGCAGGGTGCAAGGACAATAAAGACAGCGAGTCGTGACATTTCCCTCCCCCATGTGGCAGAGACTGAGCCATGCCCACACTTCTGGTTTTGATAGTCCCTCCCCCCTCCCACCAGAAGGGGCATGACCTTCATGGCGTGATTGACAGGAGAGAGAATCACAACATTTTTTAAACACTAAAAACTCTTTTATTTTTTATCAATGGGAAAAATCCTCAGCACATGATGAGCAGAGGGGGACTCTGAGTAGGATGGCCAAAAAAATCACAGCCGTACGTGGTATCGTTTTTTCCAAAATCAATATAAAGTGCAAACAGGGTCAAGTTTAGACATTTAATTATATAGAAGGCAAGGTAGCTCAAATTAGACAAGGCAGCTCTAATTAGGCAAGATAGTTCTAATTAGGCAAGGCAGCTCTAATTAGGCAAGGCAGCTCACTTCAGCACTTTCAAAACCAAAGGCAATGCAGCTTGCTTTAGCACTTTCAAAACCAAAGGCAACACAGGTTGCTTTAACACTTTCAAAACCAAAGGCAACACAGCTTTAGCACTTTCAAACCAAAACCACTTTTGCATTTTCAAAAGACATTTTCAAACCACATTAAGGGCACTGACAGGTCAGTTAAACCACTCACAGTTTAGTAGACATATGTTCAGTGTTAATCACAGCTCAGACTGAGAATTGCTACCTCTCGCTCCCCCCATCTTGCAGAGAACTGAGGCACCTCCACAGTTCTGGATTTTATAGTCCCTCTGGAAGGGGCGTGGCCTTCAGGAGAGAGAATCTCAACATTTTTAAACACTAATAACTCATTTTTTATTGATGTCCTGTGCAGAGGAGGGGGACTATGAGTAAGATGGCCAAAAATCACAACCGTAAATGGCAGCGTTTTTCTAAAATCAATATACAGCACAACAGGAAGTGGTCAAGATCAGACTTTTAGTAATATAGATTTCAGGAGCCTGGTGTTGGCCCTAGGAATGGTGCAGCTTACCCAGTGTAGTCCACTGAGAATAAATGAATCCTCAGAACTGGAGATGTTGGCCTGAGAAAGGTCAATGGAGAAACAGTACACATTCCCTGCACTGGACTGAGAATTGTTCAGACATAACATCTTTCAGTCATTCATGCATCACTGAAAATCCTAAAAATTGTATTCCCACCACTCATGTTCGCTCACTTACTCCTTGCAACCTATTCTCTCACTACCTGCACTACCTGCTGTGCCATAAGGTGGGGCCGGGAGGTGAAGGGCTGAATAAATTATGTATAAAGTTGTACTGTTTCTTGAGAATATGGATTAACATCAGCCCAGTGATATAATGTGGGATGAGTTTATTTTAGTAGATTTAGGACTGACAAATTTATGCCATATGGGAAAGGTTGATAATCTTTGCATTGGAGTCTTAACCAAAATTCAAAATTAAGAATACTTTAGCATGTTGAGCAGATTGTCAACTCAAAACTTCACCTGGGGTTCAATCTGTGTATCATGGGTGTTGTTCAAGAATAAACTAGCAGTGCAACTTTATGGTTCATTTCTACAGAGTTTCTGCGCCACTGATTAGACTGACAATATGGATGGATAGACCTGTGCATCTGATAGTTATAATTGCAGATGAATACTGATGACTCCTGCCAATTTGGTGTAATATTTTGATCCTGAACCAAGCGATCCTAATTAAAAATTAGGCAGTTTTATTTGATAGATGGATGGAAATCTTTGGCAGATGCTATTTATTTTTAGCAAAAAAATATTAGCACAGATTGATATTCACGGACTACAACTCAATCACTTCTGTTATGGCAACAATCTCCACAACTGTGTTGGAATTCAAGGATTATCACAATTCTTATCAAAAGCAACTATTTGTTGGTCTGCAGTTATTGGTATCACCATACAACATTGCAGACATACAATTCAACAACAGTGCAATGAGATCAAAGGGGCACATCACAAGGCTCAATGCCTGGTGCTAAACAGTATAATAAACAGATTTATAAAAGCTTGCTTACGGGGTGTTGAAATCCGATTGTAAGAAAAAATAGCAGATACAATTGGCAGAGCACATGCTATGTGACAGAAGGAAAGAGACTGTAGTGGCTTTGCTTCAGTCACATGAAGTGAAGAACGAAAATGAAGAATGTCTCACTTGAAGAGCTAAAGGGTAGAGCAGAATTTGTTGAGACAAAAATTGAAGTTGACATTTTGGGTTCAGGCACCGGAGGAATGGCAGTATTTAGCAATGCATGGGAGAGGTGTGACAGAGTGGTGGGTTAGGTGGAACCAAATGAGGTGTGGACAGGTGGGAAGTAAGGAGTGGCGAAAGGGATGGGAAAAGTAAATGAAAGGGGAAGAAAGTTAGGTGGACAGGTAATTGTATGTGAGAAGATAACGCCAGGGCTACTGGAAAATATTTTCCCTACTCTCAGGGAATTGGAAAGGGCCAGTGAATGAAGTGTAGGTGGGCAAACCTTTTGGGACCGCGGTTCGATCAGCTTTAAAATAGTTATGAGTAAGGACAGAACTGGCCCAGGAGTTAAAGTTCTAAACTGGTACAAGTCAAAGTTTGATGGTAGTAGATCGGAACTTGCATAAGATGAAAGTACATCTGGAAAGTGGGATGCTTTTAAATGTGTGATGGGGAGAGTTCAAGGTAAGGCAGAGTGAAGGGAAGGCAGATAAGAGTAAGAGAGCCTGGAAGAAGATATAAATTGAGACTCTGGTCAGGAAAATCAAGGAGGCATGGGGCAGGCAAAAGCTACTTGGATCAAGTGTATCTCTGTAGTATAGGGGGAATGAGGAGCACACAAAAGAAAATAAATCACAAAGCCAAAAATGCTGTTTGAGATAGCTCTGCCAGATGAGATAAAGGAGAATCCAAAGAAATGTTATGACTATTAATGCAAAACAGTGTAACGAGGGAGATAACAGTGGCTCTCGGAAACCAAAGTGGTCAGCCATGTATTGAGCTGCAGGAGATGGGCAAGGTCCTCAAAGACCATTTCTCCTCTGATTTTTTTAACTGCAGAAATAGACAGGAGAGAAAGAGAGAACTTAGGAGAATGTCTTGAGAACAGTCTGTATTACAATGGAGGAGGTATTGAATGTCCTATGACTGATAGTAGATACATCTCCCAGCCTAATCAGGTATATCCAAAATCTCTGTGAAAAGTTAGAGAAGAAATTGTAGGAGTCCAGGTTGAAATATATGAGTCATCATTAGATATGGGTGTGCCAGAAGACCTGAGGATGGCTAATGTTGTACCTCTACTTAAGAAGGGCTGCAAATAAACCTGGGAACTATAAAGCCTAAAATATGTGGTAGGAAAGTTACAAGAGAGGATTCTGAGAGTTAAGATACACATGCATTTGGAAAGATGGGCTGATCAGGTATTGTCAGCAATGGTGTTGTGTGTGTGAGATCGTGTCACAAGAATGTTGTTGAGTTTTTTAGTAAACAAGAAGTTTGATGATGGTAAGGCAGTAGATGTGTCTATATGAATTCCAGCAAGGTATTTGAAAAAGTTCTGCTTGATGGGCTGCTCTGGAAGGTTAGATTGCATGGGATCCTGGCAGAGGTAGCTTACTTAACACAGAATTGGCTTCATGGTAGGAAGCAGAGTGGTGCGCCTCGGGGATCAGTGCTGAGCCTATTGTTCTTTGACATCTATATCAACGATTTGATGAGAATGTACAAGGTATAAGTTCTTAAATTCATAAATTATAAGAGCAGAATTAGGCCATTCAGCTCAACAAGTTTACTCCGCCTTTCAATCATAGCTGATCTACCTTTCTCTCTTAACCGCATTCTCCTGCCTTCTCCCCCATAGCCCCTGAAACTCTTACTAATCAATAATATGTAAGTTAGCGGAAGACCGTCAGGTGGCATGGTGGCACAATGGTAGAGTAGCTGCCTTGCAGCGCTGGCAGTGCCAGAACCCGGGTTTGATCCCGACTACAGGTACTGTCTGTATAGAGTTTGTACACATGGGTTTTCTCTGAGATCTTTGGATCTTCTCCGAAGACGTGCACGTATGTAGGTCAATTGGCTTGGTGCATGTGTAATTTGTCCCTAGTGTGTGCAGCATAGTAGGAATGTGGAGGAAATGCTGATCAGCGCGGACTGGGTGGGCCACAAGGTCTGTTTCGGCTCTGTATCTATAAAACTAAAGCACTAAAATAGTGGTACCCATAACAAGATTTATGGTGGAATATTGATCAGCTGAGGAATGGCCAATGGAATTTATTTCAGAAAAGTATGAGGTTACATTTTTGGTGGTCAAACCAAGCCAATGAATATCGGCCCCCAAGGGGGTTGTGGAACAGAGAGATCAAGGAATACAATGACAGCATTTCCTGAAATGGGGATCACAGTTAGATGGAGTGATAAAAAAGGCTTTCGGCATGCTGATCTTCCCTTCCCTTTAAATTGAGCGAAGGAGTTGGGACAGATTGTTGCAGTTGTACAAGGCATTGGTGTGGATGCATTTGGAGTATTTTGTGCAGATTTGTCACGGTGCTATAGCAAAATGTCATTAAGGTGTAAAGAGTGCAGGGATGATTTATAAGAATGTTGCCAGGACTTGAGGGTCTGAGGTTTTGCGAGAGGTTAGGCAGGCTGGAATGTTATTCCTCGGAGCACAGGACGCTGAGGTAAGATCTTGCAGAGGTGTGTACAATCATGAGTGGAATTGACAGGGTAAATGTGCAAATTATTTTTCCAAGAGTAGAGGATTCAAGAACTAGAGAGGCCTAGGTTTAATGTGAAAGGAACATTATTTAATAAGAACCTGAGAGGCAACCTTTTCACTGTCTGGTGGGTATATGGAACAAGCTGCCAGAGGAAGTGGTTGTGGCAGATACAATAACAACATTTAAAAGACACTTGGACAGGTTCAAGTGCCTGGATTGGAAAGGAACATGGGCCAAACATGGGCAAATGGGACTAGCTTAGACAGGGCATCTTGGTCAGCATTGGCGCATTGAGTTGAAGGGCCAGTTTCTGTGCCGTATAACTCAATGCCGGATATACAGACTTTATGACTGTAATTCAATGTTCATACTAATGGGTTGTGAATGTTACATCAGCTGCATTGAGTTGACCCATGCACTGAACAAACCAGCCTAAAAGAAAAATTGATGTAGCTCAGGAATGTTCTCTTCGGCTCACAACCAATGGACTGGCATAACCCATCCAAAGCTCAGCCTGTTCTTGCTCCCAGCTCTGGCCAAACAGAAAGTCAATGTGCTAACTAGCTCAGTTCCCGACTGTGATATTGGCTTCAGCCACTGCTGGTTCATGGGTTGCATTTTAACAAGTCTTGACCTGGTTTAATAGAAAAATAGGTGCAGGGATAGGCCATTCGGCCCTTCGAGCTGCACCGCCATTCAATATGATCATGGCTGATCATCCAACTCAGTATCCCGTATCTGCCTTCTCTCCATACCTCCCGATCCCTTTAGCTACAAGACATGGGCTTAATATGGGCATCCTGCTAACAAAAATCGGAAGGCAAAGCAGCCTACATGCAGGCTTGTGCACATTTCAAGTAGGTGTTGAATTTCTTGCCCAAGGTCTCTCAGTTGATGGAATTGAAAATAATTTTGAAATCAAAGAGGAAGAAAAATTCTAAGGGGAATAGGGGGCAACCATGGCTAACAAGGGAAGTTAGGGATGGAATAAAACTAACAGAAAGGGTGTATAACATAGCAAAGAGTAGCAGAAAGCCAGAGGATTGGCAAACTTTCAAAGGACAACAGAAGGTAACAAAAAGGACAATACAGGGTAAAAATATGAAGTACGAGGGTAAGCTGGCCAAGAATATAAAGAAGGATAGTAAAAGCTTCTTTAGGTATGTAAAGAGAAAGAGATTAGTAAAGACAAATGTGGGCCCCTTGAAAGCAGAAACAGGTGAAATTATTCTGGGGACCAAGGAAATGCCAGAAAGGTTGAACATGTACTTTGGTTCTGTCTTCACTAAGGAATACACAAACAATCCCCCAGAGGTACGAGAGGATAGAGGATCTAGGGAGAGACAGAAACTGAAAGAAATTTGCATTAGATGAGAAATAGTATTGGGTGAACAGGTGGGACTGTAGGCTGATAAATCCCCAGGGCCTGATGTTCTGCATCCCAGGGTACTCAAGGAGGTGGTTCTAGAAATTGTGGATGCATTGGTGATCATTTTCCAATGTTCTATAGATTCAGGATCAGTTCCTGTGGATTGGAGGGTATCTAATGTTATTCTACTTTTCCAGAAAGGAGCGAGAGAGAAAATGAAAACGAAGAATTATAGACCAGTTTGCCTGACGTCGGTGGTGGGGATGAGTCAATTATTAAAGAAGTAATAACGGAACATTTGGATAGCAGTAAAAGGATTGGTCCAAATCAGCATGGATTTATGAAGGGGAAATCATGCTTGACTAATCTTCTGGAATTTTTTGAGGATGTGACAAGTAAAATGGATGAAGTAGAGTCAGTGAATGTAGTGTATCTGGACTTTGATAAGGTCCCACACAGGAGATTAGTGGGCAAAATTAGTGCACATGGTATTGGGCGTAGGGTATTGAAATTGATAGAAAATTGGTTGGCAGACAGGAGACAAAGAGTAGGAATAAACAATCTCTGTCAGAATGGCAGGCAGTGGCGAGTGGAGTGCCGCAAGGCTCAGTGCTGGGGCTGCAACTATTTGCAATATATATTAATGATTTAGATGATGGAATTAAAAGTAACACTAGCAAATTTGCAGATGACACAAAGCTGGGTGGCAGTGTGAAGAGGATGCCAGGAGGCTGCAGGTTGACTTGGACAGGTTGAGTGAGTGGGCAGATGCATGGCAGATGCAGTATATCGTAGATTATAAATGTGAGGTTATCCACTTTGGCAGCAAGAACAAGGAGGTAGATTATTATCTCAATGGTGTCAGATTAGGAAAAAGGGACGTGTCAAGAGACATGGGTGTCCTTGTACACCAGTAACTGAAAGTAAACATGCAGGTACAGCAGGCAATGAAGAAAGCTAATGACATGCTGGCCTTCATAACGAGAGGTGTTGAGTATAGGAGTAAAAAGGTCCTTCTGCAGTTGTACAGGGCCCTGGTGAGAATGTGCAGTTATGGTCTCCTAATTTGAGGAAGGACATCTTTGCTATTGAGGCAGTGCAGCGTAGGTTCACAAGGTTAATCCCCAGGATGGCGGGACTGTCATATGAGGAAAGTTTGGAAAGACTAGGCTTGTATTCACTGGAATTTAGAAAGATGAGGGGATTTTATAGAAACATATAAAATCATAAAAGGACTGGACAAGCTAGATGCAGGAAAAATGTTCCCAATGTTGGGGGAGTCCAGAACCAGGGGCCACAGTCGAAGAATAAAAGGGAGGGCATTTAAAACTTTTCACCCAGAGAGTTAAGGGCCTGTACCACCAGCATGCGATTGCATGCGTCTAGCGTGACCAGACGTGGTCGCTTGAGGCATACGGCTGCGCGGGGCTAGTCCAACTTCGAAGTGTGGAGGTGCATGGAGTTGTGCGGGGCTGGTCCCGACATTGCGCGAGGCTCCTAAAATCCTGCACTGATTGAAAATTCCGCGCGCCAACGGCCTCTCTGCCTGCAGGCGCATTGAGGGCGTACGCTGCATCTTGACGGCGTATGCAGCATCTTGACATTGTACACAGCGTCTTGACGGCATATCCCTAGCACGTGGCGTTGCGCGGTGACGTCACCGCACGGCGTGCTGTTGTGTGATGACAGCACCGCCCAACGCTGTGCGACATCCAAATTCAGAAGGCCCGCCTCCTGCCCAGCTGATTGGTGAGTATGATGTCGGGACCACCCCATAACAACTCCATACGCCTCTGCGGTTCGAAATGGAACCGGCCCCGCGTGTCCGTACACCTCATGCGACCACGTTTGGTTGCGCTAGACGCAAGCGATCGCATGCTGGTGGGACAGGCCCTTATGAATTTGTGGAATTCACTGCCACAGCAGGAACTGTAGAGGCCAATTCACTGGATTAATTAAAAAGCGGGTTAGATAGAGCTCTAGGGCCTAGTGGAATCGAGGGGTGTGGGGAGAAGGCAGGAACAGGTTACTGACTGTGGATGATCAACTATGATCACAATGAATGGTGGTGCTGGCTTGAAGGGCCAAATGGCCTCCCCCTGCACCTATTTTCTATGTTTCTATGTTTTTATCAATAAAGACGACATGTGAGACATTGGTGCTGAATTTCAGAATCAGACACAACAAATTACACATTGTTTGGAAGTGTTTATGCATTGACAAATTCTTTACAATAAGTGAGATACAACAAACTGCAGAAGCTGGAATTTTGATGAAAACACAAAGTACTTCAGGAACTCAATGAGTCAGGCAGCATCAGTTGAGAAAATTGACTTCCATTGCCAAACATTGCCAGGCTCATTGAGTTCCTCCAACAATTAAAGGGCTGCACAGTGTTGAAGCAGTAGAGTTGCTGCCCTACAGTGTGAGATACCTGGTTTCGATCCTGATTCTGGGTGCTGTCTGTACAGAGTTTGCCCTGTAATTACATGGGCTTTCTCTTGGTGCTCCGGTTTCCTCCCATATTCCAAAGATGTGCAGGTAAATTGCATTCTGTAAATTGTTCCTAGTGTGTAGGATAGAATGGGTGATCAATAGGCGACATCGACTCGGTTGGCCAAAGGACCTGTTTCCACACCCTATCTCTATAAATGAAACGAAAAAAAGTGTTGTTTTTTTTAAAGAAATTTGCATATCTGTGTATATGGTTATTTTTTATAATATTAACGAGTTAGGTACACATATTTGCTCTTCCAACTGCAACATAAAAATGCCTCACAGTTGGCAGTACCTGCTGGGATATTCGCTTTTGATAGTTTCAGCTGGCGAATTAATCAATATTGATCCAGCCTCCTGTGTGATATCATCCAGATTCACAACTGTCCTGGCCTCACCTCACTCTTTATCTGTCTGCTTGTCTTGCTGAGTGTTCCCAGTATTTCATTTTAATTTATTTGAAGAAAAGAAAAGCCAGATATGAAGCAGATGGCAACAGGGATGGGAGAGGCAGAGACAGATTTGAGGTGGGAGGATAAAAAAGGAAGATCGAATGACTTTGGGGTATTTGGGTGTAATGGGGGGATTGCAGGTGCCTGTATTCAAAACTCATTGCAACTTCTCATCTGTACTGGTGACGGGTATGGGGTCTTAGTCAGTGAGGGAGACGAGGAAGGAAGGGTTTTAGTTTAGCGATACATTCTCACTGTTCTATATTTAACTCTGGCCTGTGTAGGAAGGAACTGCAGATAGACACAAAGTATTGGAGTAACTCAGCATCTCTGGAGAGAAGGAATGGGTGATGTTTCATTGTCAGAAGAAGAGTCTCGACCTGAAACATCACCCATTCTTTCTCTCCAGAGATGCTGCCTGTCCCACTGAGTTACTACAGCACTTTGTAGGTATGTTACAAAATTTACCTTGATCAGCGCTGCAGTTCTGCCGCTCCCCGTGTGCGTGACTTTGGCACCTTTCAGAGGGGGGCGGGCTTAAAGTATCATTTTTCCACAGACAGGGCAAATCAATCCATGCCGGGCGATTTCGTTGCGGAAGAAAAATCGCTCTGACATTTGATTAATGAAGGTATTTTTAAATTACGCTAGATTATTTATTAACTAGAGCAATTTAAAAATCACCTTCAAAAGCCGCGAGCGCCGACAACAGGAAGAATTTTTCGTAGGGGAGAAAAAAAGGTACACAGTTTATTGTTATATTATAAGTTGGTTTTTATGGAGGCTTTAATAATATTTTCATGTTGCGAAATGGGGTCCAAAAAAAGTGTATGAACCAACAGTACTTTTCCTCCCGACTTCACCGCAAACCGCAACGTTCCAATCCACCGCATTCCACTAAAACCCACTCGCTAGTTGATTAAAATGGCCATTAATTTACAGGCATTAAACACTAAATTCCTTCCATTTGGCCCAGAAATTCATGAAAATGATATTTAAAAATTATGTTATATTGTGGATTATTGTGTGAATGTTATTTGGACACATAGGCAATTTAAAAAAAGTTTATCTTTTCTCAAGAAATGGATAGATGTTTAGATCTACTCATTGAATTCTGTAATTAGCTACAATTAGATAACTAACTAATTATATGCTTTAATTTCAGGTCATCCAAGTAAGATTGTTTCATATTTGTTTCAGAATGCTTCAATGTATAATAACTGAAAATTTCATTGAGTTCTCTTAATTTGTAAGAAAGCTATGGGCTTTTAACGGTTCTAGATCACAGCTTTTGAGTTAAGTCAATTGAAAGGCAATGGGGAACAAGACGCTAATTTCCGAGTGTGAAAATGGTCATAACTTTCTTAATACTGAAGATATGAAAGCGAATTAGGTGTCAAATTAAACTTATTTTTATGCTTTATCTGATGAGATAAATTGCAGACTTGATTTTTAAAATCTCAAAATTTTGTAACATTGCTACACTTTGTGTCTATCTTTGGTTTAAACCAGCATCCGCCATAGCCTTAGAATAACAGGAGGTACCTATAGAAAGGAGATGGAGGAACACCTTTTTGCAGCTGCTTAACATGCTGTTGGACTACTGATACCCACAGTCTGTGATTTTTGTTTTCTATACAGGGTTGGAGCTGTTGCACAGAATATTTCTGAACTGCAGCACCATAACTCACTCATATTCTTCCACTCCAGAGTTTCTCAGAGAATCAACCAACCGTTGGATATTTGGGAGTTTTGCCAATGAATTGTAAATATTTCCAGTCCAACAATTGCCTAAGAATGTTTATTTTTATGCATGCTGCCTGATTATAAAAATAGATATAACAAATTATGTGAAACTAATGAAAGATGGATTTGTAAACCATAAAATCTGGAGAGAAGTATTACTCACACAAAGAGAGACACAGCGGGGATTGCTACTTCCACATTGCTCCAATGACTCTTGGTCAATGCTGATCTCATTTGGTGTCTGCGTGGAGATTGCTCTTTCTCTCTGTAACAGCATACCCAGGTGCTCAAGGTTCCTAACATGTGCTATTAGTTATTTAACTGCAGTCAATTGCTTCAAGTGAAAGTGAATGGCAGAAGAATAAGGGGCAGCACAATGATACATCTGGTAGAGCTACTACCTCACGGTGCTGGAGACCTGGGTTCGACCCTGCTGTTGGGTGCTGTCTGTGCGGAGTCTGCATGTTTTCCCTGTGACCGCATGCGTTTCCTCCTGGTACTCCAGTCTCATCCCACATCCCAATGATGTGTGGGTTTGTAGGTCATTTGACCTCTGTTATCTGTCTCTGATGTGTGAGGAATGGATGAGAAAGTGGGAAAACATAAAACTATTGTGAACAGGGTGATCGATGGTGGTTTAGTTTAGAGATACAGCATGGAAACAGGCCCTTCGTCCCACCGGGTCCACACCAACCAGCGATCCCCACACCCTAACACTATCCTACACCCACCAGGGACAATTTTTACATTTACCAAGCCAATTAACCTACAAACCTGTACGTCTTTGAAATGTTGGAGGAAACCAAAGGTCTCTGAGAAAACCCACGCAGGTCACAGGGAGAACGTACAAACTCCGTACAGACAACACCCATAAACGGGATCGAACCCGGGTCTCAGGCGCTGCCTTTGCTGCAAGGCAGCAACTCTACCGCTGTGCCACCGTGACTGCCAATGGGTCGAAGGACCTACTTCCCTGCAGAATCCCTAAACCAAACTATACATTTAATGGGTATGTGAGAATAATAGATTATGGGGAAATATGTGGGGAAGTGAAACTAGTGAATGTGCTCTGGGATACACAAGGCCATCTCACTATTGGAAGGAAAGTGAAAAAATGTGGAAATATTACAAAATAAATAATCACCCTTTACTTTTATCTCCATCTAAAAACCATTTTGATACTTACTCTTTACATGTAGGGATTAATAAATACCTATATTTGACCAATTATTGAATATCAAAACTGTCCTGCATCAAATGCAGAGTATCTTTATTCTAATGATTACTCCAATAATTTAATGGACGTTTTCTATGCCAAATTATCAAAGAGTGAAGTCAGAAAATGAAAAAAAGAAGAATGTTAATATGTATATTATAGTTTTCAATAGTTTTAGTTTTAGTTTAGCGCCACCGGACCTCCGGTGGCGCTAATGGTGGAGTAGGGTGAGTGCCAGCTAGCTCCACGCGAAAAAACCAAAAAAAACGGGAACTAAATATAGAACTGACCTGCAGAAATCGCTCCGGCAGCCTGTGTGACGTCATCAGACGGCGACTCTGGAGACCCAATGTCGGTAAAGCACTCCACCAAAAAGGAACCGACTAGAAAAACTACAAGAGGAAAACAACCGAAGGAGGAAGTAGGCCGGACTGAAGCCTCAGGCTCAGTTTTAACATCGTCCCAGGAGGACGTCTCAGTGGCCCAGAAGATATACATAAAGAAAAGTGAAATGGATGAACTTTGCAACAGCATTTCAATGGAAATTGCAAGTATGAAAAAAGAATTGATAAGTTTCAAAAACGAATTGAATATAAAAGAAATTTGGAAAAAATGAGATGAAAGAAGATTTCTTAAAGTTTGAAAATAAAATGACTAATCTTGTGCGTACTGACTAACATGAAGGAGGAAATGTCAGCTAATTTCGACTTACAAATTAAGGAAGTATACGAGAAAATTAAGTCGAATGAAACCAACGCTAATGATAATCTGGAAGCGACCTTCATTACAAGGCAGCAACAAATGGAGAAACAGGCTGACGCCATAACTCATCTGGAAGTAACATCAGAGACACCCCTTGCCGAGAACAAGCATTTATCAGATTTACTGCTTAAAGTAACTGAAAAATGCATTGACTGCATTTGGCTGCAAATGGAGGGCCGTCAGTGAAGACAGAATCTGAGAATCATGGGCGTTCAGTGACTTTGCTGCAGACTTATTAAAACAAGTCTTGAATTTAGACCAAAAGCCCTTATTAGGGCGGGCACACAGAGTTCTTGGACGTCGCTCGGACCCGAACGCACCCCCAAGGCAGCTGATAGTGAAGGTCCAATACGATCACATGTTGGGGGATATCATGACAACAAATGCTGGCACAAGAAATCTTATGTTTGATGGAGACAAAATAAGCATATTTCTAGATTACCCTGCAGAGGTGGTCAGAAGGAGAGCGTTATTCAATGAGACATGAGGGATTCTAAAGAAGATAGACAACTTGAAATATGGATTGCTGTACCCCGCAAGACTGAGAGTCACTTATCAGCAGAAGGAACATTTTTTTCACTGATCACAAGAAAGCACTGGCGTATGCCCAGAAGATTGTGGGTTTGAGATATATAACTTACATATAATACCGTCATCTTGCTGAGAACAAATGGAATTTTAATTCGTAAAGGTATATCTTTTAAACACATATCAACTATAGCGGCCATCAATGGTAGATATATTATACTAGTGGGTGAATTATATAAAAAAAAGTAATTTTTCTCAATGTTTATGGACCAAATTTTGATAATACAATGTTTTTTAAGAATATACTTAATACTATCCCGGAGCTCACACAACATAATTTGATAATTGGTGGAGATTTAAATTGTACATTAGATTCCTATCTCGACAGATCAACAAGACAAAAAAAAGCAAAATCCAAAACAAGTGAATTATTAAACACATATATTAATACCACCAATATCAAGGATGTTTGGAGAATTGAAAATCCATCTGGAAGGGAATACTCATTTTACTCTTCAGTACATAAAACTTATTCAAGGATAGACTACTTTTTAGTAGATTCTAAACTCATCCCATTTACTTATAATTCGAAATATCATAATATTATAATTTTGGACCATGCTCCTTTAACATTTATGATCAAACTAAGTGGTATGACTGACAAGCAGATACAATGGAGACTCAATCCTCAAATTTTAAATGATAAAACATGTTATGAATATCTTATCAACCAGATAAATATGTTTTTTGAGACAAATGACTGCCCTGAAATTTCTGCCTCCCTTCTTTGGGAAACATTTAAAGCATTTATACGAGGAGCGTTAATCTCCGCACAAGCCTTTCGTAATAAAGAGAACAGCGCCAAACAACTGGTATTGGAAATGGAAATAAGGCAATTAGATATGGAAATTGCAATCGCGCCTTCGATAATAATACATAATAAAATTGCTGTGCTCAAATATGTTAAACCAAATATACTCAGACCAATTCATAAAATTTTATCAAAAGACTAAACAGTTACACTTTGAATTTGGTGATCACAAAATCACAAAAATTGCCTGCGCGCCAACTCTGGAAACAGGAAGGGGAAAAAACAATATATAAAATTAAATCAGATACGGGAGAAATATTAACACTACCCAAGGATATTTATGATAGATTCTCTCAATACTATCAAAAACTTTATTCAACCAAAACGGCAGGGGGTTCTGTAGGAATGGAATTATTCTTACAGAATTGTAACCTGGCTGGTTTAGATTTGAAATAGAAGAAATTATTAGGGGCCGAAATATCAGTAAAAGATATTGAGGAATCAATTAACTCTTTAAAAAATGAAAAGGCCGCTGGACCAGATGGTTTAAATAGTGAATTTTATTAAAAAAATTAATGACTTGATCTCGCCACGCCTACAGACATTATATACTCAAGCATTGATGCAACAGAAACTCCCAGAAACTTTAAATGAATCAACTATAATACTTATTCCAAAAACGGATAAGGACCTTGAAGATCCAGGTTCATATAGAGCAATTGCTCTATTAAGCATCGATCAGAAAATGTTAACCAAAATTTTTGCACACAGATTAAGGTTAGTGATTTATAAATTAATACACCCCGATCAAACTGGCTTTATTCCAAAACGTTATTCATATTATAATCTGAGATGATTATTCAACATTATATGCTCAAATCGAATAGCTAATGAAGACTTAAGGGCCTGTCCCACCAGCATGCAACTCTGTGCGATGAACGCGATCAAACTAGAAGCGGGGGGCGCGCGGAGGTCGGGTGATCCCCTGTACAGGGCCGTTCCCACCAGCATGGGCCTGCATGCGGCAAGCGCGACCAAACCGGCAGCAGGGGCCGCGCGGAGGTCGGGTGAGTGGCGCAACGTGGCGCAAAGTGAGGCGAACGGTGCGAAGTCTTAAAGGTAAGGACAGAGAGGGGCACACAGAGAGGGGCACCGAGGCACACACACACAGAGGGCCATGGAGCCACACACATAGAGGGTCACGGAGGCACTTACAAATAGGTTCACAGAGGCACGATGTCCGGGCGGTGTGTAAATGTCGAGGCGACTGCGAGCTGACAAGCCGTTGCCGCGCGGGATTTTTGGACATAGTCGGTTTTTCGGAGCCCCGTTCGATGTCGGGACAAACTCGGGACGAACTCCGCACAATTCCGCGCGGCTCCGGCGATCGAAGTGGGACCGGCCCCGCGACCACGTTAGGTCGCGCTAATCGCATAGAGTTGCATGCTGGTGGGACAGGCCCTTTAGCAGTCATCTCGCTAGACGCTCAGAAAGCATTCAATCAAATTGAATGGCCCTATTTATTTTCGGTGATGGAAAAATTTCAATTAGGTGACAAGTTTTGTACATGGGTTAAGCTTTTATATACCAATCCAACAGCCAGAATAATGACAAATCAAATGTTATCAAGAAAAAATGATTTATCTAAAGGTTGTAGACCAGAATGCCCGTTATCACCGTTACTATTCGCCCTTGTTATAGAACCACTAGCAGAAAAAATTCGAGCTCATCCAGAAATATATGGGTATAATACTAAAAATACAGTTAATAAAATGTCTCTATATGCAGATGATGTATTACTATATATTACAAATCCAGAAATTAGCATCCCTAATCTGTTAAATCTTATAACTCAATTTGGTTTATTCTCGGGATAGAGAATCAACTGGAAGATGAGTGAGATTATGACAATAATGGAACCTAATTTATATATATTGCAACAATCACCTTTTAAAATAGTGAATGAAAAATTTAAATACTTAGGAATCTATGTGACCAAGAAATATACTTCTTTATTTAAATCAAATTCCGTGCCTTTACTTAATAAATTGCATAAGAATATTCAATATTTGAAAACGCTTCCTATTTCAATTTTCGGTAAAATTAATGCAATTAAAATGATTTTCCTTCTTCAACTTTTATACCTCTTCCGATCAATTCCAATATACCTCCCTAAAAAATTATTTTAAAAAATTGACTCTATTGTAACAAGTTTTATTTGGAATTATAAGAATCACAGAATAAGTAAAAAACACTTATGTAAATCTAAGACGAATGGAGGACTGGTCCTACCAAATTTCTTATTTTATTTCTTGGCAGTCAATGTCAAAAACTTAAATTTCTGGTTGGAAGATATGGATCAACAACCAAACTGGCTAAAGATGGAAAAGGAGGATTGTCTGCCATTTGAAATTGGCCCAATTTTCCTAACCCCTACAAAATTGAATAAAAAGATCTATAGTGAAAATCCAATAATGCATAGTGGTATTCGAATTTGGAAACAAATAAAAAAGACATTAAAATTGGATAATATATCACTTTCGCTCCCTATTGCAAATAATCCTTCATTTAAGCCTTCGGTATTTGATAAAGGCATTGCACAATGGAAAAACTATGGAATCAAAAAGTTGGGACATCTTTATAGAAAAGGTGTGTTCCTCTCGTTTCTGGAGGTACAACAGAATTATGGATTACATTCAAATAATTTTTTTAGATATTTACAACTGAAAGATTATGTTAAATCACATGCACAAGAATACAGAATTAGCGAGTCAGAGATTTAGATGAATGTTTGAATAAACATCCCAACACAGACAAATTAATATCATATATTTATAATAATCTGTTACATAGCGAGAACCCGTCGACGGAATCACATAGACAAGCGTGGGAAAATGAATTAGTTCAACCCATAACGAAAGATATTTGGGATAAAAGTCTACAACATATACATCGATGTTCGTTAAACGCCACACATTCTTTAATACAATTTAAAATATTACACAGATTGCATTATTCTAAAACAAAAATTAAATAGAATTTTTCCTACTATCTCTCCTATCTGCGACAAATGTCAATACTCTGAGGTTAATTTAACCCATACCTTTGTAAATTGCATAAAAATTAAAACATTTTGGGAGGATATTTTTAAAATTATTTCCGTAGTGGTTAATATTCAACTGGATCCCGATCCTAAATTAATAATATTGGGCATATCTGAAAAATACCTAAAACTGACAATAAACCAGATAAATTTCCTGGATTATAGTATAATAACTGGGTAAAAACGAATATTAAAATTTTGGAAAAACCCTGCATTCCCTACAATTAAAATGTGTATTTTGGAGATGACCTTAAATCTGGAAAAAATTAGATTTGTCTTAATTGACAAACCAGAATTGTTAATTAGAATATGGTCGCCGTTCATAGATTATTTGAAGGGGTAGAATGGGCCAGCGCTGAGGCTTGACAGAAGCTTGAACCCAGGACTAGACAAATAGTTTTGTTTTCTTACCTACGGACCTATCTCCTAAGTTGTATTATGGATAGTTATTTTATGTTTCTAAGTTTTTTTTCCTTTTTCTTAATTTTTTCTATCTATAAAAAAAATAATTAATTAGAGTCAATGTTAATATGTAACTGATAAATGTAGACTCCTGCTACATTGGTAGTGGAGTCCTTGGAATCCTGAATATTTAATATGTAACCATTTAACAAAGTTTGTAATGGTTTGGATTAGGATATGTGCATGCCTCTAATAAAACTTAACTGTAAAAAATAAAAAAATAAAAAAATAAAAAAATAGTTTTAGTTTTAGAGATTGTGCAGAAACAGGCCGACCAGCGATCTCTATACTCTAGCACTATACTACACGCCAGGGACAATATTACAATTATTAACAAAGCCAATAATCTACAAATCTGTACATCTTTGGATTGTGAAAGGAAACTGGAGCACCTGGAGAAAACCCACACGGTCACAGGGTGAATGTACAAACTTCATATGGACAGCACCCCTTGTTAAGATCGAACCTGGGTCTCTGGTGCTGGAAGTAAGCAACTCTGCTGCCACACCACTGTGCCTCCCTTTTTTGTTCTTCTGAGGTATAAGCTGTTTTGGTTTATTCTCCCTCAGCTCAATTGGTTTTCAGCATCTGAAGTTGAATGATCTTCAGCTTTGAATTGAATTGAATGGAATTTAATTGAATGGAATGTTGCAGTAGAAAAAAAGTCCTTCTTCCCATTGAGTCCACACAAACCATTGATCACCCATTCACTCCTTAAGGGCCTGTCCCACTTACTTGACCTTGGCATGCAAATTACGCGACCTCGTGGTTGCGTTGAGGCGCATAGGCATCGTATGGCCACGAGGGGCCGATCCCACTGAGAAGCGCGGAGGGGTGTGTAGTTGTGCGCGACATCGGGCGGGGTCCGAAATTTTTGTTGCCAGCGGCCTGTCGCGTAACTCATGTCCAAAGTGGGACAAGCCCAAGACCCTGGAGCGACACAACGTCTCACCTCCAACAGCAGCAGAAGCAGGCAAACAATCGCCGAACTCGGCCTGGGACTCACGGCCGTTGCAGTCCGGATCCGTCCCCACTTCTACTCCCAGAGCGGGGCCAAGAAAATTGAAGATGGACACAAAATGCTGGAGTAACTCAGTGGTACCGGCAGCATCTCTGGAAAAAAGGAATGGATGACGTTTCGGGTCGAGACCCTTCTTTCAGATTGAAGAAGAGTCTCGACACGAAAAGTCACCCATTCCTTCTCTCCAGAGGTGTTGCTGGTCCCGCTGAGTTACCCCGGTATTATGCGTCCATCTTCAAATGACGTCACGCGCTCCAGGCGGCTTTGCTTATGCATAAAATCGCTCACGACCTTCGTGGGACCATCGCGGCTCAACGAGACCACGAGGTTGTGCAATTTGCATGCCAAGGACACGTAAGTGGGACAGGCCCTTTACACACTAGGGTCAATTAGCAGAGGCCAATTAATGTAAAACCCTACTGTCTTTGGTATGTGGGTGGAAACCGAATGAAACCCACACAGTCACAGGGAGAATGTGCAAACTCCACACAGAAATAATCCGAGGTCAGGATTGAACTCGGGTCTCTGGCACTGTGAGGCAGCAGCTCTACTGCTGCTCCACTGTGCTGCCCTAGACATTGGATGTTCCTGGATGCCCGAGTGGTGGAATACATTGGTGGAAAAAGGAATTCACTATTTTTTTTGCTGCAGCTTATTGCTTGCCCTTTTGTCATTAACTTATTCCTCCTTCAGACTAATGAGGTAGAGGAGCAATGCACTTACATTATTTAGATATGTTCCTTGAGCATATTTGAGCATATATTGAGTTAGTAGGGTTTTGGTGATGACTTAACAAATTCCCAGAAATTCGCCTATGAGCATTTTAAAAGATCTCTTTGAGCCTCCAGCAGTGAGCAAAATGGAATATAGCTAGCCAAAACTCTACATGATAATTTATTTGCTCCTGTGCAGGTTATCGCTGTTAGAGGTAGTGAAATGAATATCCTTAATTCAACCTCCCAAAGTGCAGCACGGCACACTTGCTCAGAAGATAAGCATGCCGATACAGCGGGCAGTGAAGAAAGCGAATGGCATGTTGGCCTTCATAACAATAGGAGGAGTATAGTAGCAAATAGGTCCTTCTGCAGTTGTACAGGGCCCTAGTGAGACCACACCTGGAGTATTGTGTGCAGTTTTAGGTTAAATGTTTGGTATACTTTAGTTTCAGCCATTAATCTGCATTAGAATATTCTCAGCTGTTTGATTAAAATGCTCCTTAACTTTGATGGAGTATCATCAGACATTTCCAATAGATGTGTGAACTGTCTTTCCACTGATCTTCTGTCAAAGTTCCAGTAGCCGATCAAAAGAAACCCTTTTAAAATTAATTGTACAAATGCATATGAACTCATGTACTTCCGCGAGTCCCAAGAGCTTTCTATCCATTTTACTTCACTTTGATCTCTCATCTTCTGTACCAAACCACAGAACATAATTTTCTGCAAAGAAGTCACCATCTTTGCCTGGTTAAATATTTGAGAAGCTATTAGTGTGGTCACCCAGTCAGATAGAAAACCTATAGATTTTGTTAAATTAAATAAATGTGCACATTGTTTTACCTTTTAGCCATCTCAGTTATGAAATGGTTTCCAGATAACATCCAATAGAAACCATGATTACAGACGTATTCTGGGAAATTAAATTAACAACTCTCAAAAATTAGCGGATAAGGAGACTTTCATCAGAAACGGTTAAAATTGGCCAATTAACAAAGAACGGTATAAATTCACTTTTCATTTATAAGAAGCAATAATTGTTCTCAAGTGCCCTTCTGGTGAAGTATTCCATGTGTCCTCCAAGTAAAAAAAAATCTTTTAACCTTTTGTAAAAGAATTAGGTGCTAATAGCCGGTAAGTAAGGTTTAACATTTAAATTTAATTGCACATATTACTGATTAAATATCACGTGAAAGATGTATTTTATGTGCTTCTGGGCCCAGAGGAATATCAATCCATGAAAACAATTAATTAGGACATAGGATTTAAACACACTGAACTGGTGAAGATTCAGGATGAAGATTAACCCTTTACACTTCAGTCGGCCTACTTCACAAATAAAACACATTAAATTGTTAAAATAGTATAATGCAATGATAAGATATATAAAAAAAACCAGCTGATCTTGATTGAGAGCACCAGGTTGGCGGCCTTGAGAATTATCATTAAACAGTTGAAGAAGGGTTGCAAAAGCTGTAACAGTGACAACATAATAAGGTACATCTTGAACTACATTTTTAACTTTAGCATTTAAGCTTCAATGGGGTTTCTTATGGCTGATCAGCAGGCCTTTCTCCATTTTCCTGATGGTATGCGTCACTTTAATATAGTGACGTATGTAGATGGCTATGCAGAGCCTCACATCAACAGGGTATGCTGGAAATATTAATTGCAGCCCTGTAGTCCCAGGTCTGTGCTGCTTGAGTAACTCATCTATGAAGAAAGTTACTCTCTCAGAGGTTGAGCCCATGTGACCCAATTTGATCTTTTGTAAGGTCTGAACCCGTTGAGCTGAGGTTAGCGCCATTAACATCACCAACTTCAGGGTGAGTTTATCCAGCGGTAGTCCAATCATAGGCGACCAACTCCTGAGTAGTGTCAATACTACCCCTATATCCCAGGTGATGTTCTATCGTGGTCAGGGAGGGTTCGAATTCAAGATACTCCTCATCAATTTGTACACGAGCTGGTGAGATCCTACTCCTATACAAAGGTAGGATGACGGTGCGCTCCTGGCACTGTTGATGGCACTGTAGCTGAGGCCCTCATCATGATATAGCCCCGCGAGGAATTCCAGCACATGGGGAATCATGGCAGAGTCATATGTGATGTTAATCTGGCTGCAGTAGGCCTCCCATTTCCTGACTTGGGTAAGGTACTGTTGTCTAGTGGATTCTCTGCACAATGCTGCAATGGTGTCCATGGTCCTTGGTGTTAGTCCGTATTGCAGGAGTGGCCTCTTCAGAACCTGCAAGCCAACAGGTTCAGATGACCAGGGCACGGATGGTATTCTCCTGTTGTGGGGTTATTCACCAAAGCCAGACACTTGTTAATATGTGCCCTTGGTTCTTTGATCATCTCAAGGACCACCGAATACCATGGTTGAGTAGGGCAGTCGGGTATTATTAAGATGCCTGTTGCAGAATCTGATTTTATTTTCTGCAACACCCGACTGATGAGGCAAAATGGAGGAAATGCATAGAAAAACCATTTCCCCCAGTGCAGCGAGAACGCGTCCATCGCTACTGCCACAGGATCTGGTTCCCAAGATACATATGTTGGTATCTGATGGTTCAATCTGGACGCAAAAAGGTCGATCCAAATTTGGCGATAGTTTTAGCAAATATTTGGGGATTTAACATCCACTTAATGTTATAATTGAATTCGCGTGACCTGGTGTCCGGCACTGTATTGAGCTTACCTGGAAGGTAGGTAGCTGATATCCAAATATTTCTTCCTGCGCACCAGAGCCAGATTGATTTTTCCAATTCATCACAAGATATTGACTTGATACCACCCATATGATTTAAATATGCCACCACAGTGGTGTTATCTATTTGCAGACGGACATGCGTATGATGTAAATTCATGCAATAAGCTCGCAGCCCGTGAAATGCTCATAGCATCTCCAAATAGTTTATCCCTTGTGATAATAGAAGGGTAGATTCATGTAAATCCCATCTACCGCCACAACTATGTTCTATCGTGGTCAGGGAGGGTTCGAATTCAATCTGAGGGTTCATACACAAGTATGATGTTGTGGCGATCAGTGAAACATGGTTGCAGGAGGGCTGTGATTGGAAACTAAATATTCCAGGATTTCGTTGCTTCAGGTGTGATAGAATTGGAGGGGCAAGAGGTGGAGGTGTTGCATTGCTAGTCAGGGAAGATATTACAGCAGTGCTTTGGCAGGATAGATTGGAGGGCTCATCTAGGGAGGCTATTTGGGTGGAACTTAGAAGTGGGAAAGGTGTAGCAACACTTATAGGGGTATATTATAGACCGCCAAATGGGGAACGAGAATTGGAAGAGCAAATATGTAAAGAGATAGCAGATATTAGTAGTAAGCACAAGGTAGTGATTGTGGGAGATTTCAACTTTCCACACATAGACTGGGAAACACATTCTGTAAATGGGCTGGATGGTTTGGAGCTTGTAAAATGTGTGCAGGATAGTTTTTTGCAGCAATACATAGAGGTGCCTACTAGAGGAGGGGCAGTGCTGGACCTCCTGTTAGGAAAAGAGACGGGACAGGTGGCGGAGGTATGCGTAGGGGAGCACTTCGGGTCCAGTGATCACAATACCATTAGTTTCAATATAATTATGGAGAAGGACAGAACTGGGCCTAGGGTTGAGATTTTTGATTGGAGAAAGGCTAACTTTAACAAGATGCGAGATGATTTAAAAGGAGTGAACTGGGACATTTTGTTTTATGGGAAAGATGTGGAGGAGAAATGGAGGACATTTAAAGGGGAAATTTTAAGAGTACAAAATCTTTATGTTCCTGTTCGGTTGAAAGGAACCAGTAAAAATTGGAAAGAGCCCTGGTTTTCAAGGGAAATTGGACATCTTGTTCGGAAAAAGAGGGAGATCTACAATAATTATAGGCAGCATGAAGTAAATGAGGTGCTTGAGGAGTATAAGGAATGTAAAAAGAATCTTAAGAAAGAAATTAGAAAAGCTAAAAGAAGATATGAGGTTGCTTTGGCAAGTAAGGTGAAAGTAAATCCAAAGGGTTTCTACAGCTATATTAATAGCAAAAGGATAACAAGGGATAAAATTGGTCCATTGGAGAGACCGAGTGGACAGCTATCTGCAGAGCCAAAAGAGATGGGGGAGATATTGAACAATTTCTTTTCTTCGGTATTCACAAAGGAGAAGGATATTGAATTATGTGAGGTAAGGGAAACTAGTAGAGTAGCTATGGATACCATGAGTTTCAAAGTAAAAGAAGTACTGGCACTTTTGAAAAATATAAAAGTGGATAAGTCTCCAGGTCCTGACAGGATATTCCCTAGGACATTGAGGGAAGTTAGTGTAGAAATAGCTGGGGCTATGACAGAAATATTTCAAATGTCATTAGAAACGGGAATAGTCCCCGAGGATTGGCGTACTGCGCATGTTGTTCCATTGTTTAAAAAGGGTTCTAAAAGTAAACCTAGCAATTATAGACCGGTTAGTTTGACTTCAGTGGTGGGCAAATTAATGGAAAAGATACTTAGAGATAATATATATAAGTATCTGGATAAAGAGGGTCTAATTAGGAACAGTCAACATGGATTTATGCCTAGACATGCATATGAACAAGGAAAATTACCAGACTCTTTAAATGAATCCACAATTACACTTATACCTAAGGTAGATAAAGATCTGGAAGATCCTGGTTCATATAGAGCGATTGCCCTTCTAAATACAGACCAAAAAATATTAGCTAAAGTTTTATCTAGGAGACTAAGTTTGGTGATTTCTAAATTAATACATTATGATCAAACAGGTTTTATTCCAAAACGCTATTCATCTCATAATTTAAGACGCCTGTTTAATATTATATATTCTAAAAGAATACGAGATACGGAATTAGCAGTCATATCGTTAGACGCAGAAAAAGCATTTGACCAGGTGGAATGGTTATATCTATTTAATATAATGGAAAAGTTTCAATTGGGGGATCAATTTTGTAAATGGGTAAGAATCCTATACTCAGATCCTACTGCAAGAATTCTAACTAATCAAATACTATCAGTTAAATTTAAACTCTTTAGGGAATGTAGACAAGGATGTCCGTTATCGCCTTTATTATTTGCCTTGGCGATAGAGCCTTTGGCGGAAAGAATTAGATCAGAACCTGAAATATACGGTTATAATACTGACAGAACAACTAATAAAATATCCTTATATGCAGATGATGTTTTGATTTACATCACAAAACCTGAAATTAGTATTCCAATGTTGTTTGATGTTATAAATAAATTTAGTACATTTTCTGGATATAGGATTAATTGGAATAAAAGTGATATTATGCCAATAACTAATATAAATTTAAACATATCACAACAATATCCATTATCAATAGTTACTGACAAAATTAAATATTTAGGAATTAATGTATCTAAATCTCATAACTCATTAATTAGATCGAATTATCCTCAATTATTAGATAAACTTAAAAAAAATATTTTATATTGGAAAACACTGCCTATATCTTTGATTGGTAGAATAAATGCTATAAAGATGGTTTTTCTACCACAATTATTATATCTGTTTCAAGCTATCCCTTTTTTCCTTCCGAAAACCTTTTTTAAAAAAAATGATAATATTGTTAATAGTTTTATCTGGGATTATAAAAATCATAGAATAAGTAAAAAACATTTATGTAAGTCAAAGATAAACGGAGGATTAGCACTTCCAAATTTTCTATACTACTTCTGGGCAGTACAGATTAAGAATATGAATTTTTGGTGGGTAAATACGGACCTGGAACCAACGTGGCTAAAGATAGAAAAGGAAGATTGTTTGCCTTTCAACGTAGATTCAATTATTTTTGCCCCAAAGGAAGTTCAAAAAAAAATTTATAGGGACAATCCAATCATTTATAATAATAGACGTATTTGGAAACAAATAGTCAAGACTTTACAATTAGACAACCTTTCATTTAGATTACCAATTATGAATAACCCATTATTTAAGCCCTCCACATTGGATGGAGGGTTCAGACATTGGGATAATTTAGGAATTACAAGGGTAGAGCACCTCTATAGAAATGGAAAATTTCTTTCATTTCAGGAATTACAAGATATCTACGGATTGTCTTCACAGCATTTGTTTAGGTATTTCCAAATTAGAGATTATATTAAATCTAATACACAGGATTTTAAAAATAAGGAACCAGGATTATTAGATGAATCGTTTAACTGGCATCCAACCACAGAAAAATTAATAGCTTATATATATAACATCATTATGGATAAGGAGAATCCAATAACTGAAACATATCGTCAAGCATGGGAAAATGAAATTGGATCACCTATAACCAAAGAAAATTGGGAAGAAAGTCTACAACGAATACACCGGTGCTCGTTAAATACTAGACATATATTAATACAATTTAAAGTATTATACAGATTACATTATTCGAAAACCAAATTAAATAGTATATTTCCTAATCTCTCCTCTATTTGTGATAAATGTAAGAATTTAGAAGCAAATTTAACACACAGTTTTGTTACATGTCCTAAATTGAATTATTATTGGACAGAAATTTTTAAAGTTATTTCTGAAGTTCTTAAGGTTAAATTAGAACCCGACCCAAAGCTAATAATACTGGGAATTCCAGAGGCTAATTTGATATTTACACTAGATCAAAGAAATTTCCTTGATTATTGTTTGATATTAGGGAAAAAAATAATATTGAAATTTTGGAAGGGAACATTATCCCCAACAATTAAAATGTGGGCATCAGAGATGTTGGAGACGTTGCAGTTGGAAAGAATCAGATTTGTCCTTTTGGACGAGTATAATTCTTTTGAACAGATATGGTCTCCATATATACAGTATTTAGAGAAGTAGCTGTTCTTGGCATCACGGCTCGACTGACACCCTGCGGGATTTGATGAAAATAATGTATTGGTATACCAGGATATATGCATGTCTTTACTGATATTATTATTTGTAGTTGTTTCATTTATAATATATTGTGTGGCTTTTAATTGATATATATACATAATATGTCTTTTTTCTTTTTCTTCATTTTTTCTTTTTCTTTTATACCAAATAATTATTAAGGAATTATAATTTTATTGATTAATAATGGTATTTCTCTTTACCCACTTTTATTTAAAAAAAAAAAAGATAATAATCATTAGAGTACAAATATTGATTTAAGTTGATGTTTATAACTCAGTTTTAAACATTGAGAATTGTTTATTGCTAATAAAAAAATTATTCAAAAAAAAAACAAAAAAAACATGGATTTATGCCTGGAAGGTCATGTTTGACTAATCTTCTTGAATTTTTTGAAGAGGTTACTAGGGAAGTTGATGAGGGTAAAGCAGTGGATGTTGTCTATATGGACTTCAGTAAGGCCTTTGACAAAGTTCCTCATGGAAGGTTGGTTAAGAAGGTTCAACTGTTGGGTATAAATGCAGAAATAGCAAGATGGATTCAACAGTGCCTGAATGGGAGAAGCCAGAGGGTAATGGTGGATGGCTGTTTGTCGGGTTGGAGGCAGGTGACTAGTAGGGTGCCTCAGGGATCTGTGTTGGGTCCTTTGTTGTTTGTCATGTACATCAATGATCTGGATGAAGGGGTGGTAAATTGGATTAGTAAGTATGCAGATGATACCAAGATAGGGGGTGTTGTGGATAATGAAGAGGATTTCCAAAGTCTACAGAGTGATTTAGGCCAGTTGGAAAAATGGGCTGAAAGATGGCAGATGGAGTTTAATGCTGATAAATGTGAGGTGCTACACCTTGGCAGGACAAATCAAAATAGGACGTACATGGTAAACGGTAGGGAATTGAAGAATACAGTTGAACAGAGGGATCTGGGAATAACCGTGCATAGTTCCTTGAAGGTAGAATCTCATATGGATAGGGTGGTAAAGAAAGCTTTTGGTATGCTAGCCTTTATAAATCAGAGCATTGAGTATAGAAGCTGGGATGTAATGTTAAAATTGTACAAGGCGCTGGTGAGACCAAATCTGGAGTATGGTGTACAATTTTGGTCGCCCAATTATAGGAAGGATGTCAACAAAATAGAGAGGGTACAGAGGAGATTTACTAGAATGTTGCCTGGGTTTCAACAGCTAAGTTACAGAGATAGGTTTAATAAGTTAGGTCTTTATTCTCTGGAGCGCAGAAGGTTAAGGGGGGACTTGATAGAGGTCTTTAAAATGATGAGAGGGATAGACAGAGTTAATGTGGACAAGCTTTTCCCTTTGAGAATAGGGAAGATTCAAACAAGAGGACATGACTTTAGAATTAAGGGACAGAGGTTTAGGGGTAACATGAGGGGGAACTTCTTTACTCAGAGAGTGGTAGCGGTGTGGAATGAGCTTCCAGTGGAAGTGGTGGCGGCAGGTTCGTTGGTATCATTTAAAAATAAATTGGATAGGCATATGGATGAGAAGGGTATGGAGGGCTATGGTATGAGTGCAGGCAGGTGGGACTAAGGGGAAAAAGTTGTTCGGCACGGACTTGAAGGGTCGAGATGGCCTGTTTCCGTGCTGTAATTGTTATATGGTTATATGGTTAACTGGAAGTAGTGTCGGTAGCTCCCCAGCCTTGGGCGCTTGCGTCGGTTTGTAGCACGACTGACGGGTTCGGTTCAATAATGGGATTGAATGAGTCACGAATATTATCAATCCACCATTGTAACTCAACTTTTGCCTTGATTGGCAGCTGCATAGGCCTATCAAAATGTCCAGCATTAGTTTTTAATGCTGAAAATTTTGTTCTTTGCAAGTTTCGATAGTGTAGAGGGCCAAATCGTGCAGCTGGAAATGTAGCTACTATTAGTAAGATTAAATGAGAATTTACCAGTAGACCAATTTACGATGAGGGATTACGTGAAGACCCCGCCAGCAGGCATGCGCGACATTCTTCAAAGCAGTGGTGTGAAATCACAGATACCAACGTAAACTAATATAGTAAGATAAGAGAGATATTTCATACCAGTTGAACTTTATAATAGAGGGTTTTGGAAGCGGAGCGCGCGTAATCCCTCATCATAACTCCTCATAAAATAAAGATCAAACTTCAAACTGGTAAGTTCTCATTTAATCTTACTATTTTACTTTGGAGTCACGTGAGTGACTACGTGAAGATTTCAAAGCTCTGTGATTTCATGCCCTGGAACGAATCCATGCTTACACACTGCCATGCTGGGAAAAAGGAGGATGAACGTATTTCAGACATGACACTGTGCTGAAAAACAAAGAAGGTATTTATTCATACCAAAATAACATATCCCCACATTGGGTATTTTATTTTGCAGAACTCAAAATTTTCCCTGCAAATATGTCAGGAGCGGCCACGGATTTATTATAGAAGCGTTGGAAAGTCTTTTCATTGCTCCAACCTGCTGTGGCCAGGATGTGGTCCATGGGAACTTCCATCATCCTAGCCGCTGATGTAGATGCAGCGCTAGTGGAGTGAGATTTGAAAACATTAGTATCCACCCCCACTGCATCTAACACCACCCTTAACCATCTTGATATGGTTTGCACCGTGACTTTGTGATGAGGCCGTTTATGGCTTATAACTAAAGCTCTCTCCATGCCCCTTAGAGTCTTAGTGACTTCTATATATTGCAATATAAGTGTGACGATGCAGAGTCGAGTATCTGCAGGATAGGCCTGAAATCCCAATTTTTGGCCAGATGAACCGGGTCGGTCTTATTTTAATAATCCCTGTATGAGAAAAATTATCTTGCCATTGGTGGTACTCATGGCGTCCATACTTAATTTGTGTAAGGACTGGACCCGTTGTGCTGTTACAAGTGCCATAATCATTACCATCTTATATGTGAGTTTGTCCAAGGTGAGCCCCGTTATGGGTGTCCATCCTCATAACATAGTCAAGACTATGCTTATGTCCCACGTATGGTTGTTTCTGGGCCTAGGGGGATTGGAGTTAAATATTCCCCTCATTAGTTTAGACACTAATGAGTAGGATCCTATTGCCAGATGATCACTCCCTCTGCCCAGATAATTTGATAGAGCACTCCTTGCACAATTGATAGCACTGTAACTTAATCCTTCATCAAAATAAATGGTAGCCAGAAACTCCAGTACTTCCGTGATGGTGGCTGTTTCATAAGTAATGTTCGTCGTGTTACAGAACACTTCCCATTTCCTGACATGTCAGGTACTGTCTTCTGGTGGACTCCCTGCATGATGCTGAGATGGCATTTATCGTTCTGTCAGAGAGTCCGTATCCCAGAAATGGTCTTTTCAGAATCTGCAAATTAATAAATCCATGTGGTCATGACACAGATGACTATCCCCTGTAACGGGATGTACCAACAAACTAGGTTGTTTGTTTATCCGGATGAAGGGTTCTGTGGCATCTTCTGTACTGCTGGGAACCATGGTTGGGTAGGCCAGTCGGGAACAACCAAAATACCCATTGCGGAGTCTTGTTTAATTTACTGCAAGACCCGACTGATGAGGCAGAAGGGGGGAAATGCATAGCAAAACAAATCCCCCCAATGTAGTGAGAAAGCATCCATTGCTACTGCCCCTGGGTCTGGTTCCCAAGCAACATATGTTGGAAGTTGGTAATTTAGTCTGGATGCAAAAAGGTTGATATCTGGTGTCCCATAACGTTCTATAATATCTGTAAACACTTTCCGATCCAACATCCATTCCATGTTGTCGTTGAATTTACGTGACCTGGTGTCTGCCACTGTATTAAACTTACCTGGAAGGTAAGTGGCTGAGATCCAAATCTCTCTTTCCAGACACCAGTGCCAGATATTATTAGCCAATTCATCACATGATATCGATTTTATTCCACCCATATGATTAATATAGGCCACCACTGTGGTATTGTCAATTTGTAATCTTACATGCAACTGGTGCATATCTGAACAGTAGGCCATGAGTCCATGAAATGCTCCCAGCATTTCTAAATAATTAATACCTAATGTTTTGAATAGGTTTAACTCTTGTGCACTCCATCTGCCTCCACAACTTGTGGTGGTATTAGTTGCTCCCCAACCTTTAGCACTGGCATCAGTCTGTAATGTAACTGAGGGATTCATGACAGTGATAGGGTTAGAACAAAGCTGAGCATTTTCTATCCACCAATTTCATTCGGATTTTGCCTTCCCTGGTAGTTTCATAGGCTTATCAAAATGGCCTGCATGATTTTTGAGAGCTAAGATTTTTGCTCTTTGAAGGTTTTGATAATGGAGTGGTCCAAATTGTGTTGCTGGAAATGCAGCCACTAATTTCCCAATCACTCTGGCTACTTGCCGTATGGATGGTTCCCTGATGCCAGTGAGGCTTCTGCATGCTTCTATCAAGTCCACCACTTTGTTAGGTGGCAAGGTGATAGACATTATCACAGAGTCGATAGTGAACCCCAAATAATCCATGGTAGTGGAGGGTTCCAACTTTGATTTATCTGGATGTATGATAAATCCCAGCTTTTGAAAAAGATGTTTTTGTGGCTGAAACTGCCAATGTAGCCATCTCCAAATTCTCACCTACAATGACGATATCATCAAGGTAGGCCACAACAATATGGCAATTTCAGAGATTAGCTATTTAGCTGTGACAAATGTGTTCATCTTGAAATGGGCATACTGGATGGAAGTATTAAGTTTGGTTAAATCTATAATGATGCGGCAACCGCCACCTTTTTTGTTTATTGTAAATATATTTGATACGAACTCTTGAGATTCTCTGATAGTCTTCTCAATTACCCCTTTTTTGTTTAATCTTAATAGTTCAGCATGGCCTGCCGTTCTTTCTTTTTGTGAAAGTATGAACATTCGGCTGGGCGAATGCAGAACTGGGGTGGGGAGTTTGTATACAAATTCAATTTTGTAACCCTGAATACTTCCGAGTATGTAAGGATCAGAGGTAAAAGTGCACCACACATGATGAAACAAGTGCAACCATCCCCCAACATTTGATGAATTTAAACATGCAATGTTTTTGAGGGAACCAGACCCACCTACCTCCATGGTTACCGCTGGTGTTGTGGTCTCTGCCCTTGTTTCTTCTGTTGCTGTGTTGCTGCATTGTGGGGTTGGTGCATTTTCCAGGAAGGCCGGGCTGCGCCATGGTCTACAAAAAACCGCTGTGCAGGTGGGCCGGCTTCGAGCTTTCACCACCAGATGGTCTATCATAGCACCTTTGTCTGGTGGATGTGTACGGGTGCTGCCGTGCTGGTAATGGGATCTTAAGGTACTTGGTACCTTGATCAGGCCTATAGCCTTGGCCTCCTCATCCAGGTCTATCACCTGCTTCGGGAGGTTGTCCCCAAACAGCAGATTAGGCAGCTGCGTGTTACCTGACCTGCATAATCCCGCGAATTTGGGATTGAGTGCAGGCTTGATGATACTCTTCCTGTAGCTGTTGATTTCAAACTGTGTGTTACACAGTAACGCCAGAGCATCTTGTAGTTCTTCCGGTAACTCAACCCCAACAGCAGTCCTGGTCACTGCTGTGATTCCAGCAGCCAACAGTTCCAGAATCCTCTGAAGCTTAACCTCCTGACCTCTTATTGAAGGGCTCATGTTCCCCCAAATAGGGTTGTTGACTGCCGGTACATTGAGCGAGTTGTAATTCTCAGGAGCGAGATACTTCTCAGCCGTGGTATTAATGGCTTGCTCCTGCAGCTGGTTAGTGGCCATATAGTTTATACTGGCTGCCAGCTTTGGGTGAATAGGCAGTCCTTTTTGTGTAGGAACCGCATGCTTGTTGACCATGCCCAACAATTCTTCTGGCACCCCTAACTGCTGGTTGTTCATCCATGACCACCTCTTCACGATCAGCCCAGCTCTGACCCCTAATGCTCCCCTGCAAAGAGGGCGAGACATTTGGCAGTCCATGATATGATCCTGCCATAGGTCTGCTAGGATACCCACCGTGACTCTGCCCCTGCCTTAGCAGGTCACGCTGGAGCAACTGCTCCACCATCTGCTCCATGCGGGAAAGACGCCCACCGTCGCTATCTGCGAACGGGGTGTCTTCGGGTCCGGACCCAGCCGAGTCAACGGTCCCGTCCGACTTCCGGGTGGTTTTGCCGCCCGACCGCGGCCGGAGCGGGGTTCACTGATATTTGCACGGGCTTGCCGCCTGTCTTCCCCTGAGACGAAGGTGACATTCGGTCACGTCTAGCCGCTAACACGGGGTGCGGTGACCGAGATGATTTACCACCGGCCCGCGATCTGGCATGCTCCCCCGGTGGTGAGTCTGCGCCGGCCGCACCTGCGGGGCTCCCAGACTCAGATCTCGTGCTGGCAAGAGCAGGAACAGGGAGATACGGGACCTGAATGTGTGGCTGAGGAACTGGTGCAGGGAGCAGGGATTTAGATTCTTAGATCACTGGGATCTGTTTTGGAGTAAGGGGGAACTGTACAAAAGGGACGGATTGCATCTTAACAGGTGGGGGACCAGCATTCTGGTTGGCAGGTTTGCCACTGCTACACGGATGGTTTTAAACTGAATAAGGGGGGTGGGGTGTCAAATGGGATAGTCAAGGACGGAGTTAAAGGGAAAGAGAGTAAAGGGATGGTTAATGACCCCAGAATTAACGGGAAAGAAAGCTCACAAAGGGATAGGAGAGTATGGCCAAGTGTAATAGGGATCGATGTGAAAGGGGCCACTTGTCAACATAATTGTATAAGGAGAAAGAGTGTTGTAAAAACAAGCCTGAAGGCTTTGTGTCTCAATGCGAGGATCATTCGTAATAAGGTGGATGAGTTGAAGGTGCAGATAGCGATTAATGACTATGCTATAGTTGGGATCACGGAGACATGGCTCCAGGGTGACCAAGGCTGGGAGCTGAACATCCAGGGATATTCAATATTCAGGAGGGATAGACGAAAAGGAAAAGGAGGTGGGTTAGCATTGCTGGTGAGAGAGGAGATTAATGCAGTAGAAAGGAAGGACATTAGCGTGTAGGATGTGGAATCGATATGGGTAGAGCTGTGAAACTCTAAGGGGCAGAAAACGCTAGTGGGAGCTGTGTACAGGCCACCTAACAGTAGTACTGGAGTTGCGGATGGCATCAAACAGGAAATTAGAAATGCGTGCAACAAGGGTAACACGGTTATAATGGGTGACTTAAATCTGCATATAGATTGGGTGAATCAAATTGGCAGGGGTGCTGAGGAAGAGGATTGAGATTACTCAATACCCAGGCTATTCTAGACTGGGTATTGAGTAATGTGGAAGGATTAGTTAACAGTCTTGTTGTGCATGGCACCTTGGGCAAGAGTGACCATAATATGGTTGAGTTCTTCATTAGGATGGAGAGTGACATAATTAATTCAGAAACAAGAGTTCTGAACTTAAAGAAAAGTAACTTTGAGGGTATGAGACGTGAATTGGCCAAGATAGACTGGCAATTGATTCTTAAATGGATGATGGTGGATAGGCAATGGAAGGTATTTAAAGACTGCATGGATGAAGTACAAAAATTGTTCATCCCAGTTTGGCAAAATAATAAATCAGGGAAGGTAATACATCCATGGATAACAAGGGAAATCAGGAATAGTATCAAAAACAAAAGATGAAGCATACAAATTAGCCAGAAAAAGCAGCCTACCAGAGGCCTGGGAGAAATTCAGAGTCCAGTAGAAGAGGACAAAGGGATTAATTAGGAAAAGGAAATAGATTATGAAAGAAAACTGGCAGGGAACATAAAAACTGACTGCAAATGTTTTTGTAGATATGTGAAGAGAAAATGATTAGTTAAAACAAATGTAGGTCCCTTGCAGTCAGAAACAGGTGAATTGATCATGGGAAACAAGGACATGGCAGACCAATTGAATAACTACTTTGGTTCTGTCTTCATTAAGGAAGACATAAATAATCTGCCAGAAATAGCAGGGCACCAGTGGTCAAATGAGATGGAACTGAGTGAAATCTAGGTTAGCCGGGAAGTGATGTTAGGTAAATTAAATGGATTAAAGGTCGATAAATCCCCAGGGCCAGATAGGCTGCATCCCAGAGTACTTCAGGATGTGGCCCCAGATATAGTGGACGTATTAGTAATAATTTTTCAAAACTATTTAGATTCTGGAGTAGTTGCTGATGATTGGAGGGTAGCTAACGTAACCCCACTTTTTTAAAAAAGGAGGGCGAAAGAAAATGGGGAATTACAGACCAGTTAGTCTAACATGGGTAGTGGGGAAACTAGCAGTCAGTTATTAAAGATGGAATAGCAGCACATTTGAAAAGTGGTGAAATCATTGGACAAAGTCACCATGGATTTATGAAAGGTAAATCATGTCTAACGAATCTTATAGAATTTTTTGAGGATATAACTAGTAGAGTGGACAAGGGAGAACCAGTGGATGTGTTATATCTGGAATTTCAGAAGGTTTTCGACAAGGTCCCACATAAGAGATTAGTATGCAAACTTAAAGCACACGGTATTGGGGGTTCAGTATTGATGTGGATAGAGAACTGGCTGGCAGACAGGAAGCAAAGAGTAGGAGTAAACAGGTCCTTTTCAGAATGGCAGGCAGTGACTAGTGGGGTACCGCAAGGCTCGGTGCTGGGACCCCAGCTATTTACAATATATATTAATGATTTGGACGAGGGAATTGAATGCAACATCTCCAAGTTTGCGGATGACACAAAGCTGGATAACAGTGTTAGCTGTGAGGAGGATGCTAGGAGGCTGCAAGGTGACTTGGATAGGTTGAGTGAGTGGACAAATGCATGGCAGATGCAGTATAATGTGGATAAATGTGAGGTTATCCACTTTGGTGGCAAAATAGGAAAGTAGGCTATTATTTGAATGGTGTCCGATTAGAAAAAGGGAGATGCAACGAGACCTGGGCGTCATGGTATACCAGTCATTGAAAGTAGGCATGCAGGTGCAGCAGGCAGTGAAGAAAGCAAATGGTATGTTAGCATTCATAGCAAAAGGATTTTGAGTATTTGAGCAGGGAGGTTCTACTGCAGTTGGACAGGGGCTTGGTGAGACCACACCTGGAGTATTGCATACAGTTTTGGTCTCCTAATCTGAGGAAATACATTCTTGCCATAGAGGGAATACAGAGAAGGTTCTCCAGACTGATTCCTGGGATGTCAGGACTTTCATATGAAGAAAGACTGGATAGACTCGGCATGTACTCGCTAGAATTTAAAGGATGGGGGGGGGGATCTTATAGAAACTTACAAAATTCTTAATGGGTTGGACAGGCTAGATGCAGGAAGATTGTTCCAGATGTTGGGGAAGTCCAGAAGAAGGGGTCATAGTTTGTGGATAAGGGGGAAGTCTTGTAGGACCGAGATGAGGAAAACATTTTTTACTCATAGAGTGGTGAATCTCTGGAAATCTCTGCCACAGAACGTAGTTGAGGCCAGTTTGTTGGCTATATTTACGAGGGAATTAGATGTGGCCCTTGTGGCTGAGGGGATCAGGGGGTGTGGAGAGAAGGCAGGTACGGGATACTGAGTTGGACGATCAGCCATGATCATATTGAATGGCGGTGCAGGCTCAAAGGGCCGAATGGCCTACTCCTGCACCTATTTTATATGTTTCTATGATATGCATTTCCAGGAACTTGAAGCTGTTGACTCTCATCCCCGTTCCATCGATAAAGACTGGTTCATGGATCTTCGGCTTTTCCTTACTGAATAAATTACCTGCTCATTGGACTTGCTAGCATTGAGAGTAAGATTGTTATCTGGCACCATTCAATCAGATTATCAATCACTCTACTGAACTCTGACTCATTATTGCTCATTAGTTGTTCAAAAGTGAACATGAAAGAGGAGGATGAATAAACTTTGGTGCCTTCCCTCACAGTAGGAAACTTTGATTCCGCTGTGTGGGGAATTTTGTGTTAAAGACTATCGTGTTCTGTGTTCTTTTTTTATTCGTATGGCTGTATGGTGACCACAAATTTCACTGTACCAATTGGTGCATGTGACAATAAATGTCTCTTGAATCTTGAATCTCTTGAACAATGGTTGTATCTTCGGCAAATTTAATGATGGCATTGGAGCTGTGCCTGTCCACACAGTCTGGTGAGAGTAGAGCAGTCGACCAAACACACAGCCTGTGCTCCTGTATTGAAGGTTATCGAGGAGGAAGTGTTGTTACCAATTCATACTGATTCAGTCTTTTTTTGGTGCCCAGACTTGTTTTTCAAGGCAGTAAAATGTGTTTAGCTTAGTTTAGTTTTGTGATTCAGTGCAGAAACAAGCCCATCGGCCTACCAATTCCGTGCCGACCAGCAATCCCCACACTAACACTATCCTACACTTACTTGGGTCAATTTAGAATTATTCTAAGCCAATTAACCTACAAACTCTGGTACTATGGTACTCCAATAGTGTAACAAGACACCTTAAGAATATAAATGTCACCCTTGTGTCAAAATGCATTTCATTGGGAAATGCAATTACTGTCATTTTTGTAATGGTTCTTGCATACATGACAATTTGAGGAAATGTTGGTTATGCTATGAATGAGCATACAATGCTGAGCAGATAGCAGCACAGCTTATCTGGAGTTGCTCAGTGTACCCTACATCATTCCTTAACCTTTCAAGAGGCATACTGTATTAAATATCATGAAGGAACTTCTATCGGCTCGAGGGATAAATCTATCTTCTATCTATACTATTACTAAAACTCTCATCTTGACCATTTCCAGTTTTCATTTTTTTTTAATTTGCACAGAAACGGTACCCTTTATCGCTAGGATTTTTCCGCCACCTTACCCACCGTTCTCTACTCCAAGTGCACCAAGTATTGTTCCGATCGGTGGAAGATTACAAAAGTTATGAAGGAGTCCCTACCCCCCGCCACACCCCCCCCATCACTCCCAAACCCCGCATATCCCCTTCCCCCCTTCCCAATATCCCTCCTCCTCACACAACCCCCCCACACACACCCCCCATCACCCCCAAACCCCCTTCCCAATCCCCCTCCTCCTCATACAACCCCCTCCACAAACCCATACCCCCTTTACCCCTCCCCTGTTCCTCCCTCTTCCCCGACAGCCCCCACATACCCCCACCCCACCAACAATACCTGTAAAGGAGTATACACGTACACAGTGTTTCTTTACCGAGTCTTTATTAATCACATATATATCGATGCCCTAGTTGTACATGGTCTGCACGTTTTACTAGAGGAGGTACCAGGGATGGAGAGACAGTAATATACTTGGTGAAAGGGGAGTGGCTACACAACCTACAATTAAAGGGACATGCACTAAACATCTACATCCTTCCTCTTACAAAAGAAAGGAACGTGACAGCCGACCATGTCTCATACACTAGAGCAACTGGAAAATGGATAGACAGCAAAATAACAGCAATCAAATATAATCGCCATAACGGTCAGGCGCCCTTACAATCCGCCCCAAGCGGGTACGAACCCCGCTCACACCCTCACCCCCCAAAGGAACGGGCACCGGGGGAGAGCCCACGACAGGAGGACTACGATGTGGGGACTTGCGTGGTGACAAAGGGATTGGAGGCGAGCGACCTGGCGATGGGGAAGAGACGGCTGGAGGCACGGGAACAGACACAGGGAGAAGAACCGGGACAGGGCGAGCAGGCACAGGATTAGTGACCGCTACAGGCGGGAGAGCGGACAGAGGGGGAGCATGGGGGTCAGCAGGAGGAGTTGGAGGAGGAGGCTCGTTCACCAGGCGGAGGTGCCGCCTGGACCGACGGTAAACAGTACCATCGAGGTTCACCAGATAGGAGCGAGGTGAACCAGCCGTCCCAACAACAACCGCAAGGCCAGGGTGACCGGAGGTGGAACGCATGCGGACAACCTGACCAGGAGACAGAGGAGGCAGGGCACGGCAAGACCTGTCGTGGGATCGCTTCTGAATGGACTGCTTCGTAGCAATACGCTCACGGACCACGGCAGGTTTTACAACAGCTGGGGTAAGAGTCTGCTGGGCCACCGGAATGGGAGGTCGAGTAACCCGGGACATGAGGCGCTGCGCCGGGGATCCCAGAACACCGTCACGGGAAATGTTTCGCAGGTTGAGGAGGGCGAGGTAAATGTCAGACTTCGATGCGCGGCAGCGATTCAACAAGTCCTTAGCGCTGCGAACAGCACGCTCGGCCAGGCCATTGCTCTGAGGGTACTCAGGGCTAATAGTGTAATGCCGAAAGTTCCAGCGGTCAGCAAAGTCCTTGAACTCCGCACTGGTAAATTGGCTGCCGTTGTCTGACTGCAGGCTCGCTGGTGATCCAAAGGTCGCGAAGTGGTGGCGCAGCTTCGCGATAACAGCAGAAGAGGAGAGAGAGAACAGCTGGTCGACCTCATACCAGTTGGAGTAAGAGTCGACAAGCACCAAGAAGTGCTTGCCGTGCCACTCAAAAATGTCCGTTGCCAGCGCCGACCATGGCAGGTCCGGTGCGGGCTGCTGCAGAAGGGGCAAACGCTGCTGCTGCGGGGCGAAACTGTTGCAGGTAGGGCAAGATGACACCCGGTCCCGAAAATACACAGCCATATCAGGCCAATAAAACTGGCTTTGGGCGATAGAGAGAGTGGCCTCGGCGCCAGGATGACCCCGATGAGCGGTGTCGAAATACTGTTGGCGAAGAGCCTCAGGTACCACAACCTTGTGACCCTTAACGATAACTCCATCTCGTAGCACCAGCTCGTCACGGACCAGGAAGTAGGGCACTGCCGCGGCGGGCAGGGAAGAACGTCGCTCGGGCCAACCCCTTTGAATGACCGCAGCCAGCTGTTGGAGCGAGGCGTCAGCAGCAGTGTGTTTAACTAAGGACTGTAGTTGTTTTGAAGGAACAAAGTTGACATTCAGGACAATCATACCTGAAGCCTCGTAAGGGTGACGGGTGGTCGAAGCCAGAGGAGCCCGAGACAGCGTGTCAGCAATAAACATGTCCTTGCCTCTACGATACACTACGGAGAAGGTAAAACGCTGCAGCTGCAGCATCATCCGCTGCAGCCTGGAGGAGGCAGCGTGAATCGGCTTGCCGAGGATGGTGACCAGAGGCTGGTGGTCGGTCTCAATAGAGAATTCGGTGCCCAGGATATAGTCCTTAAACTTTGAACATGCAAACACAACAGCCAGCAGTTCCTTTTCGATCTGGGCATAGCGCTGCTCAGCTGGAGTCATCGTGCAGGACGCGAAGGACACGGGCAACTGGACCCCATCATGAACTTGCAAACAAGCAGCACCCAGCCCGAACTTTGAAGCATCGCACGTGAGGACAATAGGACGGTTCAAATCGAAATATTGCAGCGTCGGAGTGCAGACAAGCTTTGAACGCAGCATATCGAAAGCAGCCTGGTGTTGCGGGAACCAGGACCATGCAGTGTCTTTCTTCACCAAGTCTCTTAAAGGGGCACTCAACTCGCTCAGATCGGGGATGAATTTTCCCAAGTAATTAACCATGCCAAGGAAACGCTGGAGGCTCGGCACATCCACAGGAGCAGGCATCTCCGAGATAGCAGCGGTCTTCTGTGGGTCGGGCTTCAGCCCGGACGCTGTGAAGACGTGTCCCACATAGGTGACCTCCGGGACACGGAACCGGCATTTACTGGGGTTGAGCTTCAGATTTACCTCCCGAGCTCGATCCAAAACTAGTCGGAGGTTGTGGTCGTGCTGTTCCACATCTTTACCATACACCAAGATGTCATCTACAATGATAGCGCACGGGAGCCCCGCAAACAGCTGTTCCATCGTCCTCTGGAAAACTTCACTGGCGGAGCTGATCCCGAACGGCATGCGCAGAAATCGGAACCTCCCAAAGGGAGTGGCAAAGGTCGTCAGGTAGGACGATTGTTCATCTAGCGGTATCTGCCAGAACGAGCTCTTAGCATCCAGCACCGAAAACACAGTGGCAGGGCCAACCTGTGCAGCAACGTCTTCAACAGTACGCATGGGATAGTGCGGGCGCTTGATAGCCAGGTTCAAATCTTTGGGGTTGATGCAGATCCGTAGCTCACTCTTGTCCTTCTTGGCAGCAACCACCATGGTGGAGACCCACTGAGTGGGCTCGCTCACCTCTTTCAGAATGCCTGTAGCCACCATGTCCCGAAGGGTGGACTCGACCCTATCCTTCATCGCAAAGGAGACCCGGTGTGGAGGGCGTATAACTGGATCCACGTCAGGGTTTAGAGAGATCTCATAACTGCAGGGGAGCATCCCCAGCGCATTGTCAAACCGATCGGGGTACTCGGCTAACGGGTCCAAAGGTTGCTGAACTAAACGGATCTCCCGGTGAAAATTGACCAATCCGAGGTCTTGGCATGCCCGAACACCGAGCAGTGTAACACATTTTTCGTTAACCAGGAAGAAGGAGAGGGGCCGAACGGTCTCTAGCACTTCACAGTTCAGGGTAGCCTTCCCCACAGGGACAAGCAACCCTCCCCCATAAGCACGAAGGACAGAGCGCTCAACGGTGACTCGCTCATTATTCCTTATCTTCTTGAAAAGGCTAGTAGACATAACGTTCGTTGCGGCCCCAGTATCGACCTTGGCAGAGAACGTAGCACCATTGACAGTAACTTGCACAGTAGGGTCTGTTATTCGAGCAGGTGTCTTCCTAACTGAAAACACGCTGAGCCCACTCTGAGAAGATTCCGAATCAGACAGTGGGAGGTTGTCAGGAGGGTGATAAGAACCAGACGCAGTACCATCCCGTACCAGGTAATTAGAGTGCCTGCGCTGTTGCTGGGCAGGATTTTTTCTAGCTCTGCATGCTGACGAGAAGTGGTTAGGCTTGTTGCAGAAGTTACAAATCTTTCCCACCGCAGGGCACACATTGAAACGATGAGTCACAAAGTTACAGTTCGGGCAGCGCTTCTCCAGCTTGGAACTTGAACCATAGCTGGCCCCACGGCGAGTTTGCTGAGCAGGACGGCGGGTTGCGACGGTAGCTGCCCGAACCTCATGATCAGGGGGTGGTGCAGCAGAGATAACAGCCTCAGACATCTTTGCAGCATGCAGGGCAGCCTGGAGAGTCAAGTCTGCCTTACACAGGAGCTCCGACCGCAGCTTCTCATTTCGTAGACCATACACCAAGACATTGCAGGTCAGGTTCTCTGGGGTAGCGTCATTCAGGTGGCATCGCCTAGCCAGGTGCCGTAGGTCAGCGTAGAAGTTGCCGACAGACTCACCGGGTTTCTGACGACGTCCAAAAAACTTAAAACGCTCCAGAATAGAGTTTGTGGGCACATCGCACATCTCGTTGAACTTCCCCAGTAGACAGTCAAGGTCCTCAGGGTCCTCATTCGGCCCGTACTCAAACGATTCAGAGCGCTCCAGAGCCTCGGAGCCGGCTAGATTCAATAGCAGCGACGCTTTAATGGCAGAGGAAACTCCCAGGTGCACGATAGCCACATAATGCCGAAAATCCCGGCGGAACACATTCCACCGGTGAGCGATGTCGTCGTCAAAGACAAGGGACTCAGGCTTGCGGCAGGAGGAAGCCATGAACAGGCAGGGAAGGGTAACTGGGGCAAAAAAAAACTAAACCCGATAAACAGGAGGCGCGTAATTCGAAACGACTGACACCATGTAAAGGAGTTTACACGTACACAGTGTTTCTTTACCAAGTCTTTATTAATCACATATATATCGATGCCCTAGTTGTACATGGTCTGCACGTTTTACTAGAGGAGGTACCAGGGATGGAGAGACAGTAATATACTTGGTGAAAGGGGAGTGGCTACACAACCTACAATTAAAGGGACATGCACTAAACATCTACAATACCCCACACCCTCAACACCACCACCACACCATCAACTGCTGCAACCTTGAGATCCTGGGGATGTGAGGAATGAGAGTGGGGCTGGGTGCTGGCCACTGGTGGGGCTCACCGCCCCCGCCCACACACCTCCATCCGCCTCCCCATGCACAGCCCCCCTGTGGCAGGCCACGGCAATGGCAGGCCATGGCAGCGGTAGGCCACGGCAGCCCTCCCACCCCCACATCCGCCCCTGCCTGAAGCTGTCCCCCTCACTCAGCTACAGAATGCTCCCACCGGCCCCCGCCTAAAGCCTCCCTGTACCCAGCTGCAGGACTAGCCCATGAATCCATTTGGCCCACAATGTCTGTACTAGTCCCCTTTTACCCACAACACCCATATTAGCCCTCCAGCCCCTCCTCCCCCCCACTGGTCCCTGCCTGAAGCCCTCCCCCTCCCGTGGCTGCAGGATGCTCCCACCCCCCCTGACCCCCACCTGAAGACGTCCCCGTCCACAGCTGTACGACACTTCCCCCCCACCAACCCCCGCCTGCAACAGTGGCAGGCCACGGTAGTGGTTGGTCACACATACCCCCCTCCCCCCACCAGCCCCCGCATGAAGCTGTCCCCCTACTCTGGCTGCAGGATGCTCTCCCCCCCACCGACCGCTGCCTTAAGCCGGTGGGGAACGGCAGTGGTAGGCCACGGCAGCATTCCCCCCTCTCCCCATCGGCCCCTAACAGGCCCCAACTGCAGCCTTCCCCCTCCCCTGGCTGGAGGACATTCTCTCCACCCCCCCCCGGCCCCTGACAGCCCCCGCCTGAAGCCACCCCCCGCCTGAAGCCAGCCCCTGCCTGAAGCCACCCCCCACCTGAAGCCACCCCCCTCCCCCTGCTGCATGAAACTCCCCCCCCCCCCACGCTGGCCTCCGACAGCCCCCGATTGAAGCCTTCCCCCTCCCCTGGCTGCAGGACAATCTCCCCCCACCTCCCCCCAGCCCCCAACAGGCCGCACCTGAAGCCATCCCCCTTCCCTGGCTGCAGCACCCTCCCCCCACCGGTCACCGACAGCCCCTCTTGAAGCTGTCTCCCTCCACCAGCTGCAGAATGCAACAAGAGATGCAACAAGAACATATTGACTAAAAAAATCACATCTTTCACATTTACATTTTTGTTATATTTTGAATTATTCACATTTTAAGCTTCAATAAATCCTTTTTCCACTTTCCGTGCCCGTCAGCTGCACGTGCTCAGTTATACCAGTGTGTTTTATGTCACAATTGGAACCGAATGGGTGGGAATGGCTGCACTGCCGGAGAGCAGCTAAGAGTGGATGGGGTGGAGGGAGGATGGATTGAGTGCGTGGGGGGGAAGGGCAAGCTGCGGAGCGGTGGGGGGAGGGTGAGGAGAGGAGGGGGGAATCAGGGGCATCACAACGCAAATCCACCTGCGCAGTTGGGGGCTGTGCGTGAGTGGTGGAATATTGTGTTGGGGGACCAGGCCTTCCATGTGACGATGGGACCCTACAGGTTTCACTTAGTCTAGGGACAACTTAAAAACAAGTTTTCCATTTAGCTGTAGTGCCTATACATTCTTTTCCTGACTTGTAGGTCTTTGCATACACCAGATTGGACTTGATCTACTACCTCTTGAGCAATTTGTAGGACTGGGTGAATGCAAAGAATCTGAGCAGAGCAGGCCAAGTTCTGTCAAGAGGGAGGTGGGAAAGGCATATTTGCAGACCGTATTTATATTGCAGCTGAACCTGAGCAAGAACTGATACTTGAAGTTGACAAAGGGGGTTATCAGTGAATTTTGTCACCAGGCATGGCAACAACACCACATTCAGGGCAGAACATAAATGCATAGTCTGCAGTTGTCAAGGTAGCTACTGCTCACAGAGGCAAAAACAGGACCTGCCATTAAACTGCACTGCTGAGGCTCTGCATTTAAGAGATATAAAGGTACTGCAATCCTTCTTCCCAGAGAGAATCCTGCATGATAATTAATTTGTTGGAAAGAACTGCAGATGCTGGTTTAAATACAAGGTAGATACAAAATGCTGGAGTAACTGAGGAATGGGTGACATCACCCATTCCTTCTCTCCAGAGATGTTGCTTGTCCCGCTGAGTTACTCCAGCATTTTGTGTCTACCTACGATAATTTGATCTGCAAACATTCCTGTACTATTGTGTTTATGTACTTTTTTTCTTTTTGCAAATACCAAAGTTTGTTGTTGTACGTCAGCAAGATTTGGTGTTTACAGGCATACAACAAGAATATATCTCCAAGACTCCACAAGGAGAATGACTAAGGAAGTGTACTGAAAAAAAAACATGAGGAATCAAAGGTTAGTGGTGGGAAAGAAGATTGGAATAATCTTGTAATTTACCAAAGGAAAAGCAAAGCAATAAAAAAGATGGATAGGAAAGGTGTAGAGGAATATGGGCCAAATGCGGGCAAGTGAAGCTAATGTAGATGGGGCATCTTGAATGGCATAGGAAAGTTGGACTGAATAGCCTGTTTCCATGCTGTATAAATCTATGAAACTATAATAAAAATTGATTATGAGAAAAAAAATGCAAAAAATTAAAAATAAGAGAGAGAATTTATAGAAAGGAGGAGTTGCTGAAGTACAAAATGATCGTGTTGAGAAGAAGACGTGAAAAAATAATGTGAAGTAAAGAAATAACAGACTGAACAAATATTTTATATCTGTTATTATAGTGGAAGAAACGTAAAACATCCCAATAGTAGACAATTTGGGAGCAAAAAGGGAGGGAGGAAGTTAAAGCAATCATTTTCACTGGAGCCTCGGCAGCTAAGGGGTGATATTATGACAGTATATAAAATCATGATGTGCTTAGATACAGCGAATAGCCACTGTCTTATCCCCAGGGTAGGGTGTATAAAACTAGAGGGCAGAGGTTTAAGGTGAGATGGAATAGATTTAATAGGTTCCTGAGTGGCAACTTTTTCATTCAGAGGGTGGTACCAAGCTGTTAGAGTGAGTGGTAGATAGGATACAATTTTGGATTTTTTTTAAAAACACGGAGACAGGTACATGGATTGGAAAAGTTTGGAGGGATATGGGCCAAGCAGTGGCAAGTGGGACTTGGTTAAGCAAGTTGGTCGGTATGAACAAGGTGGACCAAAGGGCCTGGTTCCACGCTGTATAACTCTATAACTCCATGACTACACGATCTCCACAGGTGCACCAACGTCTGCAAGTGAAAGGGAAGAATGCTCTGCAGTCTGAAGAGCCTGTCCCACTTGTGCTTCATTGGCACATCAGTCCGGTGGCGTGTGAGGATTTTGAAAATCCCAAAATCCTGGGGCGCGCATCACTGCCTACGACACTACGTCGCGTCATGCGCGCGTAATGCACGCCATGCATGCATTATGCGCACCTCACAACACTCACGTGGTGCGTCATGACAAATAAATGTTGCGTAAATGACACGCAAATAACGCCCAAGTGGGACAGGCCCTTGAGTCAGCAATGTTGCTGTTATGGTTTGCCAGTGGATGCAAGATGTGAGACAAGTGCTTGGATGTGCAGAAATTATATGTCCATAAGTTTAAGGTTCACATTGATTGCTAGGGTTACCCCAGTATTTATGTTAAGCAACAGACATATTCCTTCCTTAACTGCCTTTTGGGATCCAATACAGCAGCTGCTCTGTAAAACGTTGCGACAAATTTGCCAATGATGCAACCAGAAAGCTGCCACTTCTCCTGAGGTGGATGTGGGAGAACCTAATCATCTATGTGGAGTGGGTGGACGTAAGTATTTCTGTTTCTAATAGCTTAATCACCAGTGGGCAGATGAGAAGCTGTGAAATTGCAGCATTTAAAATGCTGCAGTTATTTAAAGAGGCAACACACTGCAGGGCCTGGAAGATTGTATGACTGTCAGGAGAAAGAACAGCCTCAGCAGATCAGCATCGGAAAAAAACCCTGGTTTTTCAAAGTGGACTTGCAACTAATAGAAATAATTCCAAGGTGGGACAGTCCTTTAATAGAAAACGTGAAGGAATCCCCATGTGACACGAGCACAGATGTTACAACGGGTGTAATCCTTGTGAACGAGCACAAAATGGAGGATATTCATAAGGAAGCTGATCAAGACACACAAAATACAAGGGTCTGAGGAGGGGTCCCCACTGAAAAGTAACCCATCAATGTTTTTCAGAGTTGCTGCCTGATCCACTGAGACTTTGTGTAATTTTGTTTGCACAAGATACAAGTTCACTTACACATTCAGTTGTACTAGATATATTTGATATGATTTAATGTTTCACCTCATTGATGAAGAGCTGCCACAGGGGATCCCAATCCTCCACAGAACTGGAGAACTGGTGGACTCTTCAACGTTAATAGGGCCCACCGTCATTGTTTAATGATTTTGACTTTGTATTTGAGGAGCTTTCTATTCCACCTGCTCTTGATATTCTTGCCATAGAGGGAGTACAGAGAAGGTTCACCAGACTGATTCCTGGGATGGCAGGACTTCCATATGAAGAAATGCTGGATAGACTCGGCTTGTACTCACTGGAATTTAGGAGATTGAGGGGGGGATCTTATAAAGACTTACAAAATTCTTAAGGGGTTGGACAGGCTAGATGCAGGAAGATGGTTCCTGATGTGGGGAACTACAGAACAAGGGGTCACAGTTTAAGGATAAGGGGGAAGGATTTTAGGACCGAGATGAGAAAATCATTTTTCACACAGAGAGTGGTGAATCTGTGGAATTCTCTGCCATAGAAGGTAGTTGAGGCCAGTTCATTGGCTATGTTTAAGAGGGAGTTGGATGTGGCCCTTGTGGCTAAAGGGATCAGGGCATATGGGGAGAAGGCAGGTACAGGATACTGTTGGATGATCAGCCATGATCATATTTAATGGGGGTGCAGGCTTGATGGTCCGAATGGCCTACTCCTGCACTTATTTTCTATGATTCTATTCATCTTCCTTGATACTTGAGTGGTACTTAATGAATGTTAAAGGAAAGAAGACAAATTCGCATGAAGCACTAACCTGGATTGGAAAAAAAACACTGAGATTTATCATATATGATTGCCATTCATATTCATATTAATGTATGCATTTTCTCTTGTAGGGATATGGATTGTCCATAGACAGCACCAAATAATGCCCCCACAGTGGAAGTATAAAGGTGAAATATTCACAGGCAAACATGCACAGGGACAGGCAACAGGAAATGGAAAAATAGGAGGTTACCTGCTAAAAACAGGATTCTGAAACCACAATTTAATAGAATGAGCTACTATTATTTTTGGCTACTCAAGGTTTATGGCAGATCCCTTACTGTGTTGCAATATCCTTGAAGAAACACTAGATAGTTGTCATTTCTCAAAATAATTCCTTTGGTTTGCTTTGTTGAGGGAAAATCATGGACAAGATGATGTGATTTAGTGAAGGGCAGTGTAGCACATTAAGGTCAACGACTCACATCACCGCGCCTGTCATAGGATTTCACACGATTCAACATCAATTGAGATGTGTCCATGTCAGGAGAATAGAAGCAATGAATAAGAGGTAATAATACTGTGGCGAAGTATTAACAATGTTGTACAGGAAGAGCTGAGAGTGGAGTGGACACAGTAAACTAGGAATTCTCCGAAAAGCAATATACAAAGAGATTTGAAATAAAATCAGAAATGCTAGTTATAACGTCATAAAGCACAGAATCAGCTCCTTGGCCCACAGTGCCAATTGAGCACCCATTTACACAAATCCTTTTTGTTTTCCCTACATTCTCACCACCATTCCAGTATGGCGGCGCAGCGGTAGAGTTGCTACCTTGCAGCGCCAGAGACCCGGGTTTGATCCTGTCTATGGGTGTTGTCTGTCCGGAGTATCTACGTTCTCCCCATGAACGCATGGGTTTCCCTGGGTGCTTCAGTTTCCCCCCACATCCCAAAGCATTCCACAGGTACTGAGTTCCCCACTATTGAAGAGATCTATAGGATGCACTGCCTCAAAGACTTTTACCACCCTGACCACATTTTCATTTCACTCCTACAATGGAACGGAAAACATAGGTGTCTGAAAACAATAGGTTCAAGAAGAGCTTCTTCCAAAAAATCATCATGGTCTTGAACACTCCACAACACTAACAGATGAACCATTTGATTGTCTTGCCTCGCACTATGGACTTTGGGCCTTTTTTGTACCTGTATTGTGGATATTAGTTTATTTCTTTGTTTGTTCATGTGCACCATGTTACAGGATTATTATGCCACTGTAAATTAGAATTCCATTGTTCCTTTTACATATGACAATGAACCACGTTTGACTGTTGAATTCCACAATCAGTTTACATTTCATAGCTCATCACCACCACATATTCCTCCCGTGCACATAATGCATGCACATATATTTTAATAGTTTTGCAAGGTTGATTTCTCGTTGTTCATTGTCATTTCGCTGGTGAATTTCCAAAAGGAATGAACTTATTTGCTAATTTTGTCAAAAATGTCCTTGCCAAGGGTTCTGTGAAAATTATAGATATGGAGTTGGACAAATCCTCAGAAGTGTCAATCCTTTGGAGTTCAATTACAGGGAACTATCTATGATGATCTATACATGATTGCTAAATAATAGAATTATTTATGTATTTAGTAGATATCTGTATTTGCATTGCAAAACAATTGTCTAGTTAGTCACAAGAAGCTTGTGACTAACCAGCTTAATCCTGGCCAAATTGTTTATCCTGGAGAGGCGAGGACATTAAAATTGAGTAAAGGATTCTAGGCTGCTAAGCCATTTGGTCAATTTAAAAGTGCCTTCTGTTGAAATGGAACAAGCTGCAGAATGGTGCCAGTTTGTCCAGAGCCTAGATCAGAGCTGCGGGAGGAGAATGGGATCATCTGCAGACCCTGACAAGTAGGTGCAAAATGCATTGAATGGATTGGATGAATGCAAACCAGACATACACATTGTAAATAATGTTGCAAAGCTTTACTTTGCTGGATGTTGATTGGATTGAGTATTGAGGCTTGTCTGGTTTTCTTGCATATCAGGGCACATGTTGCGATGTTGTTTCCTCTGCTTGAATACAATGTGTTAGCCACTGTATTATTGGGTTAGGGAATTGTCTGGCATGTATGGTGTTAATCAATATTTGTTATTGGATTGTAATGAGACCACCCCCATGTGGTTAGGCCCCTCGAGGTTCGGGGACCTATAAAAGTCCGCTACCATGAGGTCCCGTGTCGATCTTCTGGGAGAGCATTTAGGACTGCGTGACCTTCTGGAGTGTCTCTGTTTGAGTGGGTCCAAGAGGGCTTGATCAGGTAGATACAAGGATCGAACCCGCGGTGGTTAGGTACAGTAATGGGAAATGTAATTGTGTCTTGTCAAAATAGAGTTTAGATGCGCAAGTGCTTCACTCAATGATTTCTGGCTGAAACTAGACTTGGGTGAAGCTTAGAATGAGCAATTTACATTGGGGGCTCGTCCGGAATCTTAACGGACCCCCAAACACAAGTTTGCGATCAAGGGTATTGATCTGTTTCGACCGTGAGTGCAGAAATCGGGTCCACTGTGTGGTTTTCACATTGGTTTTCGGCACTTCGCTAGTCGAAGCAGATCGATCATTCGTGGGCTTGGGGAAGGGACCAATCGAGATCATGAGAACAGAGTCTAGCAAGCACGGGGGGGGGGGGGGGGGGGGGTGGTTAGCACTCCTTATAACCAAGGCACCAAAGCAGCTCAAGAGGCGAACCCTGAGCTCTGACTCCCACCAATCTGAACAGCGGCTGCGGCCGGCCGGCACCCGGCATGGACATCTCACACCCTCACGCACTTACCTTCATTCACAGTTGGCTCAAGAGTAACGGGAGTGGAACTTGTTAACTCGGGAGAGTAAGTTGGAACATCGCAGCAATGACATACCCATGGGAACTCGGTTAAACACTTGATCATAAACTTGAAATCTCATGCACAACCACGAGTCTGTTTTTTTTCTTTCACTTGGGGTCACTCATGGGATAACTTGCACCGTGAGACAGGGCCTTTAGCGGTAACCGCGGTCCCCACGCGTTCCGCTCCACTACCGCAGTTTATACTTACAATACCTCCATATACTAACTCTAGCTGGCTCTGCGAGCCAGACTTACAGAGTTTAAAAAATACTTGCAGGAAAGGCTTAACATTGACTTACCTGCAGGGTTACTACTTACCGTTGGTGGAGCTGAGCGCTCCAGCCCATCGGTGCGCCATGCATCGGACGTAATGACGCGCATATGGCTGGCAGGGCACGTAGTCACTCACGTGACTCCGAAGTAAAATTTACTTTAAAATTGGGTAATTTATCTCCTTTCCTCCCTATTGCAAATAACTCTTCTTTCAAACTGTCTGTCTGTCTGTTTCATACTTCTGCTGTAATTCCGGAAAAGAGAGGAAAGTTCCATTTTGATAAAGGTCTCCCACCATTTTAATTCCATGTGCTTTCCATTGAACAAATCCACTATGAACTACATGTTAATAATGTTTTTAGATATTTACAACTTAGAGATTATGTAAAATTACATACACAAGATTATAGATTTAGGGGCCCAGAAATCCTTGATGAATGTCTGAATCGACATCCTAATACAAATAAATTAATATCTTATACTTACACTACCCTTTTAGATACTGATATTCCGTCATCAGAGTCATATAGACGAGCATGGGAGGATGAATTGGCTCAACCCATAATGAAAGACACATGGGATGAAATTTTACAATATATACATCATTGCTCGTTAAACACTAGACATTCCTTAATACAGTTTAAAATATTACATAGATTACACTATTCGAAGACAAAATTAAATCGGGTTTTCCCAATCACTTCACCTCTTTGTGATAAATGTCAATTTCAAGAAGTCAATTCAACTCACAATTTTATAACTTGTATAAAAATGCTACATTTTTGGATGGACATTTTTAAAATTATCTCTAAAGTTATCAATAATCAACTGGCTCCAGATCCAAAATTAATAATATTAGGATTATCAGAACATACCACAAACTTTACGATAAGCCAGAGACACTTTCTTGATCAAAGTTTAATAACTGCGAAAAAATGAATACTTACATTTTGGAAAAAACCAACAACGCCCACAATTAAAATGTGGATTACAGGAATGACCGAGACCTTGCATTTGGAAAAAATATGATTTGTCTTAATTGACAAACCAGAACTATTTTAAAAAATATGGTCTCCATTTATTGATTTTTTTTTTAAGTAAATTGGTTTAACACAAAATTAATGTCACAACATGAGTTTAGGGTTGGATGAACAACTATACTCAACATCTCCCGGATCTATCTCCACAATCTTTATATTTGTAATCTCCTTTCTTTCTTGCTCTTCTTTCCTTTCTATTAGTTTACAGTTTCTCTTATCTCTTTCTTTCTCTATTTCTTTTCTTTAAAAAATACTTTTAAAATTGAAGCTATTTAAGAACTCTGTAACCAGTTTGTCATTAATTATCATTTGTAGATATGCTTTTAATAAAAAATATTAAAAGAAAAAAAAATTCAAACTAGATTGCCCAATGAGATCTCGAATGGACTAAAGTATTCCCAGCCAATCTATACTCAAGCCACGGAGCCCAGTACCTTCACGAGATTCCTCATCCGTCACTCCAGGAAGGGACTCAGATATCTTCACGCAGCCACACCCCTCTGCTGGGCACTGAGGTTTCAGCGCCTAGCCTCCTCACGCTGGCAGTTGATGCCGATTTTCAGAACGAACCTTTTCAATCAGCTCTCCCAGCAAATATTGATCAACACGTGGAGCAGACCTGTGTTTCAATACCCCACCAATTGGATACCAAATGTGGACAGTGGTCCACTCCTCACCCAATGAAGAGCATCAGACTCTCATTACAGCAGCTGCAGTCTGCCAACTATGGCCAAGGCGATAGGAGATAGGCGACGTTTCGAGTCGAGACCCTTCTTGTGTGTGTCTATCTTCGGTGTAAACCAGCATCTGCAGTTCCTTCCCAATCCCACACTCTCGGCCCCGGGGGGTGGATGGAGCATCACACGTGGACACAACCAACCCACGGCCCCAGACTTGCCCCTCCTGCAGGTCTTTAACCGCATCCTAAAGCCGTTCGTGTTAAAGAAGGAACTGCAGATGCTGGAGAATCGAGGGTTACACAAAAAGCTGGAGAAACTCAGCAGGTGCAGCAGCATGAAGAAGGTCAGCAGGTCTGAAGAAGGGTCTCGACCCGAAACGTTGCCTATCTCCTGCGCTCCTTAGATGCTGCTGCACCCGCTGAGTTTCTCCAGCTTTTTGTGTAACCCTACAGCCGTTCATTGAGACAAATACTAAGCCACGGGGCAGGTGCCTCAGTAATAAAGGACAAGTTGCAGATCATCGCAGAAAGGCCGAAAATAGACACAAAATGCTGGAGTGAGACAGGCCGCATCTCTGGAGGGAAGGAATGGGTGGCGTTTCGGGTAAGTCTGAAGAAGGGTCTCGACTCCATTCCTTCTCTCCAGAGATGCTGCCTGGTCCGCTGAGTTTCTATCTTTGGGTCAGTCTTAGGGTTAGGGTTAGGGTTAGGGCTTGAGCGAACGAACAGATTATGAGAAAGTTCCCACGGTAGACTTACGAGTCACTAAGGTAAACGCAGAGGCCACTATGTTACTACAACGAGTTTAAATGTTTCCATTTTTAACTTGAAGAGTTAATTTGACTTGTGGAAAAAATCAAACATGTTTGATTTTTTTCCACGAGTTAACAAGTTTCCCCGAGTACCTGCTGTTAGCGCCATGAGTCGATAAGTTGCTCGTGCGAGTTCCAACGTTCCCACGACGTGATCACCACAAGTGAAAACTCGGGGTCACTCGTGGGCCAACTCGTACGGTGAGACAGGGGTTTTATAGATCGGGTTGGGAGATAACGGCTGCTCTAAAGCCGGTTCCACGATTACCGCTATTTAGATCGGGTTTGGAGATAACGGCTGCGCGAATGCCGGCTCCAATACCGACTGCTGTTTCTACCGACAGCTCAACTACCTCCATCAGTTTCCAGTGTTTCAGGGTACTGCGGCTACTCCAACAGGGAGGAAGGCAAAAACAAAGTACTCTCAGGCTCATCTTATCTGAATGGTCTGATGATATAGAAGACTCCCCTCCTTTTAATGTAAAGGTATGGGGACGGCTCAACCAAATGGGAAAATGCTCCAAATTTAAAGAGCCATGTAAAAATTCATTGTGGTCAAATGCCCCTAGGATTCCCCACACAGTCTCTCGCAGTGGTCCATACAGCAAAGAAGAAAACATCGCTTATGGATACCAGTGGGAACCACCCTCTCCAGCACCTTGTTTAGGGCTGGAAGAGACTTCCCTAGAGCATGACTCTGGCGAACTAGGGCAGGAGGAGTCTGACCCTGAAGCTGGTGTCACTGCTTTTGTGCACACACCAGAGCACGCTAGCCATGCTCCAGGTGTCTCGGATGTAGCGTTAAACTTCGCTAAACCCAGAAGGGACTGGAGAGGCTATCGAGAAAACTCTAGCTGCCAATGTAAATTACATGGCTTCTAACCAGCTCCAGGATACGAAGACTGCCACACGTTACAAAACACCTGTAAACTGTGCGTCACTCAAAATGCCCACCGTGAACTCAGCAAGGACATAAATGAGTGCAACAATGCGGGGACAAGAAGTGAAATTTCAGTGTGTCCTCCAGTTGGTGGCAGCAGGCATCACTGCATTTGGGAAAATGGTCCAGGGGGCACCAATGTCTGGTACTCAAAGATATGTTGGCCCTGTTCTGCAACGCCTACTTAGAGGTCAATTGCATCAGGAAGATAGCCATCAAACTGACGTTGAACCCCAAAGTTTACAGCTCTATGTAGGTCTACAAATGTTCAAGCTCCAGTTTATTTATTTGGGGTGGAGCTCATCAAGCAAATCAGGGACCTCGACGATGAGGCCAAAACAATTGGTCTCATGAAAGCATACATCCCTGCTCCCAGAACGTCATCTCGCAAGTCGGGTTCAACGAGAAGGAGGTCGGATCCAGGGGCAGGGCCAAGCAGAATGGGGCCAGTGGGACGACGATATTACCCACCAATGTATCCCAGCAATAACCCCAATATCAGAAGAAAGGGGACTTCGAGGCCGACTGTAGAGGTACAGGAAATTCATTCTGTCCAGGAAAAGATTTCTGGGGAACAACCTCCGGTTGGGGGTAGGTTACAATTGGTATGATGAATGGTGCTGCATAACATCTCATCGGTTTATACTAGACAATGTGTCAAGCTCGAATAGAGTTTATATTGGGAATTGATTCGCCTGTACACAATATAGAGTATTGGGTTTTTTCCTGCACCACAAACTCAGCAGGTAAAAGAAGAAAATATGGGTTTTCCCAGAATAAGGGGTAATTGAGAGGATGACAAACCATCCTCAACAATTTGTGTCCAATATATTCCCCAGACAGAGTAAAGATGGGGGATGTAGAGTCATTCTGGGCTGAAACCAGTTAAAATTATGTTCACTATAGGCATTGTAAAATGGACACCTTCAATACTACGAAACAGCTGTTATCATAAGGCTGTTATATGGCAACTATAGATCTGAAAGATGCATATTATTCAGTACCAATTCATTATCAGTATTGGAGATACTTGAAATTTAGTTGGATGGAACAGCTGTGGCAATTTAAAGCATTACCAATGAGTTAACCTCAGCTCCTAGGCAAATTGTTGAAACCAGTGCTGGCGCTACTTCGGGCCCAGAATCACATGGTAATGATTTATTTAGATTATATATTAATCATAAGCAACACTCAGGAGACAGCTGAGGAATCGGTTTCAGCAACCAAATACCTGTTTGAAAGGTTAGGGTTCCTGGTCCATCCAACCAAATCCAAGTTAGAACCATCCCAAAAAAATGATTATTTGGGATGTGTCATTGATTCAAGTTGATATGTCAGTGACTTTGCCTACAGCCAAGGGTGTGGAGATCAGAGGTCTGTACTAGTCTCGCTAAAAAAACAATATCCCTCCATCCGGGAAGTAGCGAGTCTTATTGGTAAATTGGTGGCAGCTTTCCCTGCAGTGCAGTTTGAACCACTGCACTATCAAAGTCTGCAACGAGCTCGAGTACTAACACTTAAAGAACATGCAGGTCATTTTGATAGACATATGCATTTACCAACCAGAGCCATAGCTCAATTACAATGGTGGATTATCAATATTGTACAAACTACCAAAAACATTTTTGTTCAGCAACCTTCAGTGCTTTTGCAGGCAAATGTGAGTGCTGCCGGATGGGGAGCTATGGACAGCAAGTCTAGCTGTGGTGGTAGATGGAGTGTGCAAGAGGATTTAATCCTCCACAGGCATGGTATAAATTACTTAGAATTGCTGGGTGCATTCTATGGATTAAAAGCTTATTGTTCAACAATGAATAATTTACATGTTCAACTCCCGATTAATAATACCACGGCTGTGCCATATATCAATCACATGGCAGGAATAAGGCCAGTATCATGTGATAATCTGGCTAACCTCATGTGGCACTGGTGTATTTCCAGAAACATCTGGGTCTCAGCTATCTACTTACCAGGTACAGACAATGTGGTGGCAGACAACAGGTCATGACCGTTCAATGACAATATAGAATGGATGATTAATTCCTGAAGTTTTAAAATGTTTGTCAGCCGCTATGGATTGCCAGATATTGATCTGTTTGCATCCAGGCTAAATCAGCAGTTGCCTAAATATGTTTCATGGGAACCGGATCCAGGAGCAGTAGCGGTGGATGCATTCTTGCTACATTGGGGACGTACATTCTTTTATGCTTTTCCCCCATTCTGCCTGATTAGGCAATGTCTCACAAAAATAGAGCAGGACTCTGCCTCAGGTGTTCTGGTGGTTCCGGACTGGCCTACAAAACCATGGTTCCCATTGGTGCTCAGAATGATGACTCAGCCATTCATGACTGTCCCCAACTGCAGTAATTTGTTGGTGCATCCAGTAACAGGAGAACGTCATCCGTTACATGATCATATTAATTTGTTAATCTGCAGGTTCTTACCAGACTGTTCCAAGACTTTGGACTGTCGAATAGAACCATGGATGTCATAACTGCAGCTTGGAGAGATAGCACCAAGAAACAATATGTGTCTCATATTAAGAAATGGGAGATGCTTTGTTTACAGTCAGATATATCTTATCATACTGCAAGCATACCGGATGTATTGGAGTTCCTTGCTATGTTGCATTTTTGATGAACACTTGAGTTATAGTGTCATTAATAGTGCTCAGAGTGCTTTGTCCTCCTATTTTGGGCAGTTTCAGAACAACAACCTATCGGGTCTCATACATTAGTGTCCCGATTCATGAGAGGAATTTTTAACAAAAATCCTCTTAAACCTAGATATACAGAAATCTGGGGTGTCAGTATAGTTCTCACACTGCTTCAGCAATGGGCTCCAATTACATCATTGTCTTTTCAGAAGTTAAAACTTAAATTGGTTAAGCTCATGGTGCTAGTATCAGCGCAAAGAGTGCAAACATTGCAAAAGTTATGACTAGATAGCATGTATTCTTCAGCAGATAACATTACGTTTTATGTGTATGATTTAATCAAACAAAGCAGGCCAGGAATGACCGGAACCAAAGTACGTTTTAAAGCATACCCTGTTGACCAAACGTTATGTGTAGTTAAGCACCCGAGTCAATATCGAGGTAACTAAGAGTCTCAGAGGCTCGGAAACAGCAATGCTCATCAGTCACAAACAACCTAATAAAAAGGTGTCAGTGTAAACTATTTCTAGATGGTAAACCAGGTTTTGGATTCCGCTGGAGTAGACACTCGTGTGTTTAAATCTCACTCCACCAGGGTGGCATCAACATCCGCAGCGAGGCCGCAGGATGGTCTAAGGAATCAAATTTTCTAAAATTTATGATAAACCTGTCCTGACAGTGCCAGGGTTTGGGCATGCTGTGTTGAGTTCATTTGATTTGATTTGCTTTGTCTTTATAAATTTCATTTGTAATTTCCCCTGGGATAGAGGGTTATTACTGTTTTGTTATTTAAAAAAATGATTATTGGATAATTTGAATCAATGTTCAATACATTATTTATTCACTACTATGTCAACTGAAGCAGTGTGTCGTATGGAATGGATCTACAGCATGAAATCACAGAGCTTTGAAATCTTCACATAATCACTCGCGTGACTCCGAAGTAAAATAGTAAGATTAATTGAGAACTTACCATTTTGAAGTTTGATTATTATTTTATGAGGAGTTACGATGAGGTATTACGTGCCCTCCGCTCCCGGCCCTCATAATCACAAAGATCATCTGGTAGGTCTAGTCTTCTAAGCCTTACTATATCACTTTGGCTATTGTTTCTGTGTTTTCACGCCACTGCTTTGAAGTATGACGCACATGCGCCTGGCAGGGCACGTAATCCCTCATCGTAACTCCTCATAAAATAAAGATCAAACTTCAAACTGGTAAGTTCTCATTTAATCTTACTATTTTAATTGTTTCCAGATAAGGATAACACTACGTATAATCGGGTGGATCCCAAGAGGTTATCGGGACACTTAGGACCCTGAGGTGGAGGATGAGGACACTGGCCAGGAGATCAGGGGGCAGGAACATTTTGGCAATCAAACCCATTCTGTTAGCCCTAACCTGCCTGTTAATACCACCTATGAAATATGAAGGCATCCTCATATGGCCCGAAACAGCAATAAAAACCAAAATGAACTTCACCCCCTTCCAAATGCTAGGAGGAGACACAAATAATCTAATTATCGAGAACCCTCAGTGAAGAAAGGGCTACAAAAAGGGAAACATAGTAGCTGGTGTGAGAAAATATGGGAACTAAGGAGAACTGAAATGGCACTAGGGAGAGAAGAAACAAACATATTGTGCAGGAGGTACGGGAGTGGGGAAAGGAGCTATTATACTAACTTGTTAAGGGCCTGTCCGATTTGGGCAATCTAATACACAGTTCTGGTGCGTTTGCCATCGATTAATACTCGCAGCATGGTTGACACGAGGTCGTAGGAGGTCTTCATAACTTTCCTGCATGCTTGAGAGTGGTCTCCGCATACTTGAGGCCTCAGCTGGGTCACGGCGTTTTTTTCAATAAGTTAAAAAATGCCCGCCAGTAAAAAAACGTCGCCATGGAAAATATCGATACTTTTTTTATTCGTAGGTTTAGTCCTAGTGGTAGGTCGTGGTAGGTCGGCATGTTAGTCATAGGTAATTGAGGGTAGTCGAAGGTAGTCTTCCCCAGAAAAGTAGTCGTAGATAGTCTTCATCATAGGCGAAGGGAGGTTTAAGGGAGGTCGAAGGAGATCGAAAGAGGTCATCTTCACTCTCCACTATTCAGTGTCCAATTTTCCCAAAGTTAATCATAGCTAGTCATAGCTGGTCGAAGCTGGTCTTCAACATAGTCGAAGGAGGTCTTCTACATAGTCGAAGGAGGTCTTCAACATGTCACTTTTTTCAAAAGGGACTGTCCCACTTGGGCGACCAAATTGGTGAGTTGAAAACCTTCTTTGACTATGTAGAAGACCTCCTTCGACTATGTTGAAGACCAGCTTTGACTAGCTACGACTAACTTCGGGAAAATTGGACACCGAATAGTGGAGAGTGAAGACGACCTCTTTCGATCTTCGACCTCTCTTTGACTATGATGTAGACCACCTACGACTACCTTCGACTAACTTGTCTACCCTCGATTCCCTACGACCAACATGCTGACCTACTACAACTAAACCTACAAGTAAAAAAAGTATACATTTTTGCCATAGCGACCTTTTTTTACTGAAGGAGAAGTTACGAAGACCTCCTATGACCTCGTGTCGACCATGCTGCAAGTATGAGTCAAAGGCAAACTCGCTAGAACTCATGGATTAGGTCGCCCAAGTGGGACAGGCCCTTAACCCTTCTCAACTCACCAATTAGGTCGCCCAAGTGGGACTGCCCCTTTATTGAGTTTCTGCCTGCCGGACAGTATAATCAACAACATACTATCTGGGAAGTGTGGTAAAGAATATACCGACCCCTAGGGAATGAGCAGAAGACAGCAAAGGTAATGTAGCTCCCCAGAAACAGGAATCAACAAGCAGGAGGAAATAATACTGTCCTGTCCCTTTAAGACAAATCTGGGAAGGCCAACTGAAAGAGAAAGTTGCTTATTATCCCTACTACCTTGAAACTGACATCAGAGAATAAGAAGAAAACCTACCCCAGTGCCCAACTTTAACATCATCTAGCTTTTGATGCAAGGAGAGGAAAGGAAAGTACCACTATCTAAGCTTTCCTAAAGAAACAACACAGACAACCTATGACGACTATTGGGACGAGCTCCACTTTGAAGAACTGAATTTGAATAAAAGCCATTGCTCTGTGTTTTGGGGTAAAACGCTTACTAAATTAAGATTATTAAAAACTTCTTAAAAAAATTAGACTAATATTACCAATTTTATTTGGTAATATAGATCACATAGAATCCAAAGAAAACATCTGGGCAAACCAAAAGATATTGGGGGAGTTTCACTTCGAACTTTTTGTATTATTATTGGGCGGTGCATATTAAGAATATAATTTACTGGTTGGACAGTTCTACCCAACAGACAGAATGGATAAGAATGGAGAAAGAGGACTGTTCTCCTTGTAATATAGGAGCGAACCTCTTCTCCCCGATAAACCTGAACAACACAATATATAAGAGGGTACACAAAAGGCTGGAGAAACTCAGCGGGTGCAGCAGCATCTAAGGAGATAGGCGACGTTTCGGGTCGAGACCCTTCTTCAGACTGGTCAGGGATCAGGGAAACGAGAGATATAGATGGTGATGTGGAGAGATAAAGAACAATGAATGAAAGATATGCAAAAAAGTATCGATTATAAAGGAAACAAGCCATTGTAAGCTGTTTCCTGGTGTGAAAATGAGAAGCTAGTGCGACTTGGGTGGGGAAGAGATAGAGAGAGAGGGAATGCCAGGGCCCGAGGGCTGAGGGAGAGGTGGGAAGGGGAGGAGGCAGCAAGGGTTAACAGAATTGAGAAAATTAAATGTTTAAGCCCAGAGGATGCAGACTCCCCAAGCGGAATATGAGGTGCTGTTCCTCCAACTTGCGGTGTTGCTCACTCTGGCCGTGGAGGAGGCCCAGGACTGAGAGGTCGGATACAGAATGGGAGGGGGAGTTGAAGTGCTGAGCCACCGGGAGGTCGGGTTGGTTATTGCGGACCGAGCGGAGGTGTGTGGCAAAACAATCGCCCAGCCTCCGCTTGGTCTCACCGATATAGATCAGCTGGCATCTGGAGCAATGGATGCAGTAGATGAGGTTGGAGGAGGTGCAGGTGAACTTCTTTCGGACCTGGAAGGACTGCTTGGGTCCCTGAAAGGAGTGGAGGGGGGAGGTGAAGAGATAAGTGTAGCATCTCTTGCAGTTGCAAGGGAAAGTGCCCGGGGAAGGGGTGGAGCGGGAGGGAAGGGAAGAATTGACAAGGGAGTTGCGGAGGGAGCGGTCTTTGCGCAAGGCAGACAGGGGGGAGATGGGAAGATATGGCGAGTGGTGGGGTCACGTTGGAGGTGGCGAAACTGGCGGAGGACTATGTGTTGTATGTGCCGGCTGGTGGAGTGAAAGATGAGGACCAGGGGGACTCTGCCCTTGTTGCGAGTGGGGGAATGGGGAGGGAGGGCAGTGTTGCGGGGTATGGAGGAGACCCTGGTGCGAGCCTCATCTGTAGTGGGGGAGGGGAATCCCCGTTCTCTGAAGAATGAGGACATTTGTGATGACCTGGTGTGGAACACCTGATCCTGGGAGCAGATATGGTGTAGACGGAGGAATTGGGAATAGGGGATGGAGTCCTTACAGGAAGCAGGGTGGGAGGAAGAGTAGTCCAGGTAGCTGTGGGAGTCAGTTGGTTTGCAGTGGATGTCGGTCAGGAGTGTATCACCTGCAATAGAGATGGTGAGGTCAAGGAATGGTAGGGAAATGTTGGAAATGGTCCAAGTGTATTTTAGTGCCGGATGGAAGTTGGTGGTGAAATGGATGAAGTCAGTCAGTTGTGTGTGGGTGCAGGAGGCGACACCAAAGCAGTCGTCGATGTAACGGAGGTAGGGGTCAGGGATGGGGCCCTGGTATGCCACGAACAAGGATTGTTCGGAATACCTGACAAAGAAGCAAGCATAGCTGGGGCCCATGCGTGTGCCCATAGCTACGCCTTGTGTTTGGAGGAAATGGGAGGAGTCAAAAGAGAAGTTATTGAGGGTAAGGACCAACTCCGCTAGGCGGGGGAGGGTGTCAGTGGATGGGTATGGGTTGCTCCTCTTGTTGAGGGAGAACTGGAGGGCTTTGAGACCATCCTGGTGGCGGATGGAGGTGTAGAGTGACTGGACGTCCATGGTGAAGATGAGAGGATGGGGCCTGGAGAATGGAATGCGCGGAGCCGACGGAGAGTGTCTGAGGTGTCTTGAACATAGGTGGGGAGGGATTTAAATGTCACCTATGTTCAAGACACCTGGCTTCTCATTTGCACATTACAAACAGCTAATGGCCTGTTTCCTTTATCATCGATACCTTTTTGAATATCTTTCATTCATTGTTCTTTATCTCTCCACATCACCGTCTATATCTCTCATTTCCCTGATCCCTGACCAATCTGAAGAAGGGTCTCGACCCGAAACATCGCCTATCTCCTTCGCTCCTTAGATGCTGCTGCACCCGCTGAGTTTCCCCAGACTTTTGTGTACCTTCGATTCTCCAGCATCTGCAATTCCTTCTTTAACACAATATATAAGAATAACCCAATTATACATGATACAATAAGAATTTGGAAACAAATACAATTATCCCTAAAATTAAGAAACCTATCATTGTTAATGCCAATAGTGAATAATCCTTCATTTAATCCATCTCTTATTGATAAAACATATAATCAATGGGAAAGAATGGGAATTAAAAGGATCGGGGATATGTATGAAATGGGAAATCTGTTATCATTCCAACAACTACAATTAAAATTTAAACTGAAAAATAACCAATATTTCAAATATCTTCAGATCTGTGACTTCATGAAGAAATACATACAAAGAAATCAAAACATAACTTCAGAGCCATTGGAAGAAGCAATGAACATTAAGGCTGACACAGAAATTAATATCATATTTATATAATAGTATTTAAAATATAGATTTACCATCGACATAGACACTTAGAGAAGAGTGGGAACGATAATTAATGATAAAAATTAAGGAAACATGGGGCAAGTATTTGATATATATACACAAATATTCTATTAATGCAAGACATAATTTAATTCAATTTAAAATTTTACATAGATTATATTACTCAAAAACTAGACTAAATAAATTATATCCAAATACTTCCCCCATTTGTGATAAATGTCTATCCCAAAACGCAACTATAACACACTCTTTTGTCTCCTGCACAAATATTTATAAATTCTGGAGTGATATTTTTGAAATATTTACAAAATTGTTTAAGATTAAAATGGAACCTAATATTGAAATGATTATATTTGGAGTAATAGAAGATGGAAATAAACTGAACTCATCTCAAATTTTATTTTTTAATTATGGGTTAATAATGGCAAAAAAATGTATACTTAACTTTTGGAAACCATACCAACGCTTAAAATATGAATTTCAAACATGTTGGACGCACCACATCTTGAGGAAATGCGATTCCTCCTAATAGATAAATCAGACCAATTTTTAACGAGTTGGTCTCCATTTGTCGATTTTTTGGAAGCATATGGTGCAACAAAACCGTAGAAGCTAATTGTTTCAGGATTGGGTGAGGGATGGTCAAGAATATAGATAACAATCTCCTTAATCTTTTACTTTCTTCACACTTTTTTCTTTCTCACACACTATATATCACATGTTTCTCTATTTTTTATTTTCTACTCTCTCTTTTTTCTTTTTCATTATTAAATAAATTAAAAAGTAAGAAGCTGTACATAAAATGTAATATGTCAATATATATTAGGCACCTTGGTGCCATTTTGATATACTTACTTCCAATAAAATGAAATTTAAAAACAAATTAAAAACAATTATGATTATTAGAAATAAATTTATAACATTTTGAATTCAGTCTCTAAATTGTGTGATAATCAATTGGAGGGACTTTAATTTTTTTAGATTTGGGACTGACTTGTGAGATTTGGCTTAGGGATATTTGGAGTTTGATTATTAATTGATATTGTTAGTGTCTCATCCCCAGACAGGCAGATAAAGATGGGAAGGATTATTCAGAACATTAGGAAGGATGGAATTTGGGAAGATCTGGTAGCATGGAAATTACTCAGGGAACATGAGAGTTGGAATTGGAAATGGTCAAAAGAGGAACTGGGAACAACAGGACTTCCCTTTAAGCGACCAGATTAGAAATTACTCGGTGGTTAGGGATCTAGTATAGGAGAGAACTGCTATGGAATGAGAACAGAGCCAGCATACTAAGGAAGAAGTACTGGAGGAGAAATCTATTGAATTAGGAGAAACTTGAATGGGTGTGGAGGTATCAGAGTTGATGTATTTGACCAATGGATCTAAATTGTTTAACCCTTGATGGTAAAGCGGCTTCTATTATCAAGGTGGAAAGAAATTGACCCCAGAATTGGCATTCTTAATTGGATTTATGATAGAATTGACAACATATGGAAATTGATTGTTTAAATTTGAACAGCTGGGAATTCCACAGGAATTGAAATGGAAATGTGTTATCGAACACAAAGCTGTGGAATGAGAAGGGTGAGATGGACACTGAAATTTAGAATAGTAAATTGAAGGCTGAGACTGAATTTGGTTTAATTGGAACATTTATTATGGTTTGCTTTAAATAAGAGTCATGTCTGTAGGGAAATCTGGACTGAACCCAGCTGAAACTTATATGAGAAACCATCATCAGATATACATATTATAACATCGAGTTAATATGGAGAGAGCTGATTAGTGTCCTAGGATAGTAAAAAAGTATATTAGAGAACAGAATAGCAATAGGAGTACAGTGATAGAATAGAATATAATAAAGCAGAATATTGAAGTGGAAAAGGGATAGTATTGCAGAATTCCAGTGAATGTATGGGGAAGCATTGGTGCATGAATGGTAACTTGCTTTGTTCCACGTTTTTCAGGAATTATAGGTATAGGTTTGACTATGGAAAGGGATGGAAGAATGGGCATCAAGACGGATGGAGGGAATTCGCGCCCATAGAAACTCGGGAGGTGAAGACTCATCAGACGGAAATTGTGAAGCGACGCCAACGAAAACTCAGGAAGCTTGACAAGCTTTTGGGAAGAAACATCATCATCTTGTATTGTTGATAGATGGAGAATGTAATAGACACACACATGTACAGTGGCTTGCAAAAGTATTCATACCCCTTGAACTTTTCTACATTATGTCACGTTACAACAACAAATGTAAATGTATTTTATTGGGATTTTATGTGATAGACCAACACAAAGTGGTGCATAATTGTGAAGTGGAAGGAAAATGATACATGGTTTCCAAATTTTATTACAAATAAAAAAAATGAAAAGTGTGGCTTGCAAAAGTAACTTTTGCAAGCCACTGTATATCTGGTTATCTGATTACCCGACTACTTGGTTAAGATAAATGATGGTTTATCATATATGATAAAAGGAAGAAATGTTAATCCTGGCCAAATTGCAGAGGCTAGAACACTAAAGTAAAGACCTCTGGGCTGCTAGGCCATTTGGTCCATTTAAAAATGCCTTCTGTCAAAATGGGACAAGCTGCAGAATGGTGCCAGTTTGTCTAGAGCCTAGTTCAGAGCTAAAGGAAGAGAATGTGAGCAACTGCCGACCCTGCCAATTAGGTGAAAAATGCATAGAATCAATTGGATGAATGCAAACCAGACATACACATTGTAAATAATGTTGCAAAGCTTTACTTTGCTGGGTGTTGATTGGATTAAGAATTGAGCCTTGTCTGGTGTTCTTGCATATCAGGGCACACTTTGCAATGTTCGTTTCCTTTGAGAAACACTGTTTGAATACAATGCATTAGCCACTGTATTATTGGGTTAGGGAAATGTCTGCCATGTATGGGATTAAAATGATATTTTGTTATTGGATTGTAAAGAGACCACCCCATGAGGTTCGGCGCTCGAGGGTTGGGGACCCATAAAAGTCCACTACAATGAGGTCCTGTGTCAATCTACTGGGAGAGCGCTTAGGTGTGTGTGACCTTCAGGAGTGTTTCCATTTGAGCGAGGGCAAGAGGGCTTGATCAGGCATATACAAGGATTGAACCCGCAATGGTTAGGCACAGAAGTGGGAACTGTAATTTTTTTTTTTTTGTCAAAATTAAGGTTAGATGCACAAGTGCTGGACAGTGATTTTTGACTGAAACTAGACTGGGGGAAGCTTAGAAGAAGCAATTTGCGCCATCACCATTTTGTTCTTTGAGACTGCATATATTTCATGTTGAAATGTAAATAAAAGTGATTAGTTAGCTTCGGTGGTTGACTGTGAGATGTCCACAGAGATTATAGCTATATTTTATCTAAAGGTTAATATGTATATTATCAACTAATGTCTTCCAATTAGCTATTTCATTCAAAAAGGTAAGGTAATATGTTGCCAATGACAGTATTTATTAAACTGGCTTTCTTTGAACGTGGATTACTGTTCAGATATGGAATACATGCAGATTAGATGCAAATGCATTCAAGAGACTTTTGAACTATGTTAAAATGAAGATGGTTCTGGTTTTGTCTGTTCTCCGAGTGGCAGATAGATGCGTACAAGTGTGTTTTGTTTCGTAATAAAATCCTGATATGTTAACAATGACAGAAAATAAGAAAAAAGTGATTGGAGGGAAGAAAATTGCAAATCTAGGGTAAAAAAACATGAACCAAGGATGAAATTAGCACAGTAGCATCTTCTTCCAGGAACTACAAGACTATTGCTTCTCCAAAAAGGATTCCACTGTGTAAGAGATTTTTGTTTGGGGTTATGGATGGCAGTTGTTGATGGCATTAGCATGTAGATGCCAAATGATTCTTCTCCACCCTAGACTTGGTTTGTAGTTTAGTAGGTTACTGATGAAGCCAGTGTGACCATCAACATTCACTAATTCTGCACTGAACGGTGGTAACTTTATGTAGAGGTTGAGCACAAAGAATCCATCGGTGTACTACTTCAGAAATCACAGCTCTTGTTTAGTCATTATTCACCCTAAAGTTCACCCAGCATCAATAACTCCACTTAATCTACATGACACCTACAGCATGGCCTCTCCAAACCAGCCTAAATATTAGTCATAGAATCATTGTCACAGCATGGAAACAGGCCCTTCAGGCCAACTTGCCCATGCCGACCAATATGCATCATCTTCACTTGTCCCACCTGCCTGCATTTGGCCCATATTCCTTTAAACCTGCCCTATCCCTGTGTCTGTATAAATGTTTCTTAAACATTGTGATAGTACTGCCTCAAAGATTTCCTCCGGTAGCTTGTTCCAGATACCTACAACCGGTTGTGTAAAAAAGCTCTTCAGGTTCCTTTTACATTTTTCTCCCCATATTGAACCAGATTATATTCTATTTCAGTAATTTAGTTTTTTTGTTGTTAATGCACTTAACGACAGAGTACCAATTAAAGCTACCATAACATAATAATTCCAAATTTATAAATCAGATCATGGCACATTCCATATTCAATTGTTAATAAAGCACCTTCAGGCATTCCCTTATTGCCTCTCTCCTAAGTCCTTTTGCCTGTCCTTGTGCTAACCCAATGAAGGCAGCACATGTGGTGGACAGCTGCTGAGTATAATGGAAAAGCCCTGAAGGAATGGGTTTCCCAGTTATTCACAGCAGGGCTTGCACAGAAATTGCCACAGGAGATCAGAATTTTCCCATGGGCAATTCATCACTTGCAATGGAATAAAGAATTGTTTGTAGTTATAGGAGATAATATTTCTGAGGGGTTAATATTTAGTCAGTGCAAGTACAAACAGAGAAAAAGGAAAGTATTTTCATAAAATAAAATTGAAGAATCTTTAAGTCATCGGAATATATGGTACCAATGACGCCACAGTAATACGAATATCACTGTACCTTAATTATTACACATGACAATAAAAGACATTTGAAAACTTTGGAACTGAAATATGCTGGTACAGCGGCACATAGATGCTGTTTCACATCACATGAGACGTGGTTCTATCCTGACTACGGGTGCAGTCTGTGTGCAGTTTGCACATTCTCTCTGTGACCGCATGGGTTTCCTCCGGGTGCTCCGGTTTCCTCCCACATCCCAGAGATGTGTGGGTTTGTAGGTAAATTGGCCTCTGTAATTTGCTCCCAGTGTGTAGAGAGTGGGTGCAAATGTTTGATAACATAGAACTAGTGTGAACAGGTGATCGGTGGTCAGCATGGACTTGGTGGCCCGAATGGACTGTTTCATGAAGTATCTTTCTAACAATCAAAATATGCAGTCCAAAACATTTTTTTCATTCAAAATAGTGTTGGGAAACAGAGTAGCTGGAAGAATATTCACAGGCAGTGTAAGTAATTGTTGGGATAAACTAGGCTGTCTGTTAGTTGCAAAACATGGCTGATTCTTAAGCCATTGGCAATAAGTTGAGCATCAGTATTTAGTTATAGAAATATTTTCCAATGTTAAAGGGGAAAACAGTTGTGATGTTTATATTCTGCCTACAGTGAGCATCTGTGCAAATCATAAAGCTTCATTTCCCCAATGAAGCTTGTTATAAAGGTCCAACTTCCATGATTGTGGAATGCAGATAACACTAAACATATTGTTCATTCACTGGCTACTTCAGCAGATGGCTAATAAAGTGCATGGTTGACCACTGTTAAAGTTCAAATGAGGTGATGTTAGGGAGAGGTGGTGATGGTGTGGGAGGAGGGGGGTATCCCTGGAGAACATGAATGGGTGACGTTTTGGGTCAGGACCCTTCAGACCCGAAACATCACCTGTCCATGTTCTCCAGGGATACTGCATGACTTATATTTTTCTGAATTTGTTTTCATAGTCTTGAAAAAGAAATGGAAAGGCGGAGAAATGTTACATCCGTGACTACACTTCAAAAGCACTTCATTGGTTTTAAAGGGATTGAGGTTATAATGAAATGGATGTGAAAGGTATTTAATACTTTCTCGTGACCTCTTTCCACAGGAGGGCAGACATCTGCCAGATCCACCCTTGGAAGGAAATGAGACAGATAGTCATGGAAGCCAATGTCAGCAGTCAAGCATCAAGGACTTGAATGCCAGAACATAAAACAGTATAGCACAGGAACCAGGCCTTTTCCCCCACAGTCTCATGTGCTTGCACATAAATCACATCCCTCTATTCCCTGCATATTAATGTGCCTAGCTAATAGCTACTTAAATGCCACTATGCTATTTGCCTCCACCACAACCTTGGTCAGCATGTTCCTGGCACCCACCACTCTGTGCAAAAAACTTGCCTTGCACATCTCATTTATACTTTGCCCCTCCTATCCATGCCTTCTAGTCATTGACATTGATTTGGCCTCCACAGGCATCTGTAGCAATGAATTCCACAGATTCTCCACCCTCTGGCTAAATACATTTTTCCCCACCTCCTTTTGAAAAGTATGTCAAGACTGAAGCTTACACATTTTGAGCTTGGAAATTCAGGAGCCGAGTTGGTAATTTAGTTATGTTCCTGGTGGAAATACTGAATCATTACTGCATCGTGCCAGGGTTTATTCTTTATTACTCGCTGCATAATAATCCAAGCAAATTACATCTAGAATTATGTGGGAGTAAGTGATAGGGATGGTGGTGGAAATCTCACAGGCGTCTGAGCTTGGTGCTGTCATGCTTATTTGACTGAGGAAGATGGGAGGAAGGTTTAAGTGATAGTCCCAAAGGTAATTTCATTTAAAACAAGGAAAGCAGAGACTGTGTTTTCTGCCATTTCAGAAAGGATCGTTGGAAATTCCACCATCTGTTTCCAGTTGAAAACTAACCTGTACACATCCTGCCTTCCTTGAATGCAGAAAATCTCTTCTCACAAAATTGCTTTACTGCATGCAAGGGATTTATAATATTTTAAAAAAACATGTCAATTCTAAAGAGATGTTGTAGAGGTACTTGGAATTTGTAATCTTCAATTACTCTGTAGAATTATGAACCTATTGGGAAATGATTCTGTCACTTGAAGTTTCTGGAACAACATGTCAGCAGGCTCTATCATTATTGCACTGCATGGAGCAAAGTAGTCATACATTTAACAACAATAGGCTTCAGATTAAGTGTTGGTACATGGAATTAACGTATGTTTCTATGGTCCATGACCCTATGCCTTTAATATGAGGGCAACAGGCCATAAAAAAGAAACAAGTCATTTATTCCTGTCCTGCATTACTTTACTTTAGCGAAACAGCGCGGAAATAGGCCCTTCGGTCCACCAAGTCCACGCTGTCCAGTGATCACTCCACACACTTGCACAATCCTACATACTAGGGACTATTTACTGTTGTACCAAAGCCAATTAACCTACAAACTTATACGCCTGAGCACCCGGAGAAATCCCACATAGATCGTACAAACACAGTACAAACAGCACCCACAGTCAGGATCAAACCTTGTTCCCTGGCACTGCAAAACAGCAACTCTACCACTGCACCACTGTGCCACCCTTCAAAGAGCCAACAAAGTGACACTGCCTTCAGTAAATTCATATTCTGATCAGTGATCTAATTCTATATATTGACATTTGTACATTTTTCTGTTAATATGTTAATACCTTTAGCTAACAAAGAAAATCATTAATCTTAGATTTAAACTTCACAGATGACTTTGTATCAATAGCCATTTGCTAAAAATAATTACAGACTTCGACCATGTACCATACAGAGCAAAGTTTCTTAGCTTCATTCCAGGAGGGTTCTAATCTGTAGATTAAGCATCCTCACCCTGAAATCTCCAATCAATGGAGAGAGTTTATTTCTATAATCCCATCAGTTCCTTTTAATTTCTGGATAGCTTCAGTGAAATTACTTCAATGTTCTAAATTCAAGAGAATGCAACCATATTGTCCACAAACTCATATCTCAAGCTTTGGCAGGCTGGTATCATTATGATTATTTTATCTGCAATCCAAGGCCAATATATCCTTCCTAAGGTTATACACAAAACTGCTCCATCTGCGATTTAACTGGCCATTATATACCTGTAGCTACAGCATATGCCAATTGTCAATGCATTTATATTGCAGTCCTCACCTTACAAAGGCCAGCATTCCATTAGATAGTTAAACACAGCAATTTAAAGGATTTCTCGACACTCTTGTTGTGCAGTTCTTAATCACTTTATTTCAGTAAACAAACATTATTGGAGTAGATGTTTCTCAATATTTTCTTGCCTTGTGTGTAACATTAGAGATGAATTATGCTCTATGTGAAAAAAATTGATTTGGGTTCATATTTATGTCACTGTTAAATACTTTGTGGTGAAATCTTATAAAAGCTAAACAATACAAGCAAAGCATGTATCCAAGAATCCTTTAACTATAAAGTAGTCATGACAAGAGCTACCAATCAACTCATGTTCAGCCTTAAAGTCCTCAGAGCTTAATTTTGTTTGAGAGGACATGATACATTGTACTAATTAATTTAACATTATGTCAGGAATATATTACAAGGTCAGCTATTGATGTGAACAATGTTACGAGAAAGACATAATTTTCAAAATTGTATAAGAATGAGAATCGGACATCTCGGCTTCAGTAATGATAACTGCAGTTTTAAACGTTAGAGTCAGATACATTAATATCACAGATGGAAGGAGACTCAGGAGATTTTTTTTTCCAGCATCTTATGTAAACCAGATGACACATACAATGTTTTGACATAAGCTTGTATCGTTGCCCATTATGTCCCTTCCATAAAGCGTTGATTCCGTGAAGAAGCCCGCCAGCCCGCATGTGCGTCATTACGTCTGCTGCATGGCGCCACAACCAGCGGTAAGTTAAAAGACCCGCAGGTAAGTTCTAGAGCTTATTCTGAGGCCGTGTATTCATTCAAGCTTGTTTGCAGGGTCGCTACAAGTTGAACGAAAAAATATGGCCAAAATGAAGACAAGACAGCCCATGGGCAGACCTGTTACAGAAGACCGCAGGAACGCGGGTAGCGGCGGGCCTCCAACTTCACCACCCCAGTCACTGATGACAATTCCAGGGACTGCAGACTTGGTGTCTCAGCAGAGCACCATGGCTACCCCGAGGGTAGGGAAAGCCAAGCAGAAGTCTGCGAGGCCTATTGACTCAGATGAGTCAGGCCAGGAGGGTGCATCTCCCACAATGTTCAGCATCGGCGGACGCCTGTCCCGAATGGACCACCTCATCGAGAGGATGCTCCAACGTGATACACTCCTTAGGTCGGAGTTATATCAGAGCGGATCTCCAAGAGAGCCCGCGGCAGCGCCTGATACAGGGCTGCTAGATGTCTCCCACTCTGAGGAGGGGAACATCCATAGTCAGTTGTGGGCTGACAAGTTGTCCAGTGGGCTTACTAAGATGCCCAGGCAGCGAGGAACAGATACTCTCACCATAGCATCGAAGGTTTGCGATGCCATCACAAACTGGAGAGCCGCTCGAAGAGGAACTAGTGGCAAACATCAATTATCTGTCCTCACACCAGCTTCAAGAGGAAGTAATGGTGGACACAGCCATGAGGCATCACACACCCATCAACTGTGCATCTTTACATGTGCTGGCCGTCAACAGCTCTCTATGGAATAATCTGGGTGGAGGCATAAGGAACCAGGAGGTAAAACTACAGAAAATTCTGGGCCTGCTGGCTTCAGACATCACGGCCTTTGCCACATCAGTGAATCGACTTACTTTGTCAGATGACCAACAAGATACACTGGCTCTACTATGCAATGCGCACTTCGAGGTCAACTGCTATTGAGAAAATGCCATTCGCCCCACCCTCAATCCTAAATTTGCAGCATTATGTAAACCCAGTAATGTACAGCCACCTAACTACCTATTTGGTGAAAACCCACCCAAACAGGTCAAAGACCTGGATGACGAGGCGAAAGCCTTGGGGTTAATCCAGGCTTCATCAGCCTACAGAGCTTCGGTTTACCGGCAGCAACATCCCTATGCTTCTACCAGCAGCTATCATTTCCCTGAAGCTGGTAGCAGTATGAAGGACAATTATGAACCAAAATCTTTTTTAGGGCATGGCCCAGGCCGGCCCATCTCCAAAATACGCACCTGGAATACTCCAGCAGCTCTCCCCCCCCCCAGAGCTCGCAGAAGGAAATTCATTCCACGAAGTGACCAACAACCATGAAGGTAGGTGGATATGGTTTCTTTAGAACATAAGGGTGTGCAGCATTCACAGGTTGGGGAATTAGCTATATTTAAACCTTTGCAATATATAATAATTTGGCATTATAGAAGACGCATGAGTCACTAGTTCCTTTATGGTACAAGTACTAACCACCTAGAGTTAATGGGTGCACACTATGGGTAAAAGACTAATTGCGTGAATATGCATCAACTGCATGTTCAACTTAAATTAACAACATCATAACAACAGCTTAATTTAATTACCAGGGTGAATCAAGGCCATATCCTATGTCAATAGGAAACCTCATTTACACTGATGAATTGCAAGGAATACAACCTGTATGGACAAAGGATATCATATTGTCTGCGTGCAGACCAAATCACCAGTTACCAAGCATGTTTCACGCGTGCATGGCCATAAGCAGAGGCGGTGGAGGTACTCCTGCAACTCCGGGGAAGGATACGTGTATGACCTAGTCAAGCAAAGCAGACCAGGTACATCCGGACTCAAGCTGCTTTTTGCGGTTTATCCCTTGGACATCCGGCTATGTGTGGTAACACACCTGCCACTTTATGTAAAGGTCACTAAAAGCCTTAGGTGCTCGGAACTAGAATTATTTGTTAGTTCTAACAAAACTGCACAATAAAGTTTCAGTTTGGACCATTTCCAAGTGGCTGAAACAGGTCCTGACGTGCAGGGGTTGATACTGATTACTTTAAATCTCACCCCACCAGGGCAGCATCAACATCAGCAGCGAGGACAATGGACGTCCCGCTAGACAAAATACTAGCAGCCACAGGATGGTCAGGAAAATGTACCTTTCAAAGGTTTTATAATAAACCTGTCGCCAGACCAAGGGCCTTTGCCAACACCGTTTTAAGTTCTGTTACGTAGTTTCCCTGGATGAGAGAATCTACTATTATTATGATTTGTCCATTAAAACATCGGCATGTTTTCAAAAATTGTCATGTCCGAATGCTCTTATCTCTCATCCTCAGTCAACCTACACAGTGCGTGGATTGGACTTGTGTCCACGGCATGAAATCACAGAGCTTCAAAGTCTTCACGGAATCACTCACGTGACTCCGGTGAAATAGTAAGATTAAATAAGAACTTGCCAGTTCTAAGTTTGATCATTATTTTATGAGGTGTTACGATGAGCGATTCCGTGAAGACTTCGAAGGTTCAACTACCTTCTGTGGCAGAGAATTCCAGAGATTCACCACTCTCTGTGTGAAAAATGTTTTCCTCATCTCGGTCCTAAAGAAATTCCCCCTTATCCTTAGACTGTGATCCCTTGTTCTGGACCTCCCCAACATCGGGAACAATCTTCCTGCATCTAGCCTGTCCAACCCCTTAAGAATTTTGTAAGTTTCTATAAGATTCCCCCTCAATCTTCTAAATTCTAGCGAGTACAAGCTGATTCTATCCAGTCTTTCCTGATATGAAAGTCCTGACATCCCAGGAATCAGTCTGGTGAACCTTCTCTGTACCCACTCTATGGCAAGAATGTCTTTCCTCAGATTTGGAGACCAAATCTGTACGCAGTACTCCAGGTGTGGTCTCACCAAACCCTGTACAACTGCAGTAGAACCACCCTGCTCCTATACTCAAATCCTTTCGCTCTGAATGCTAACATACTGCATTCTTTCTTCACTGCCTGCTGCACCTGCATGCATACTTTTAATGATTGGTGTACCATGACACCCAGGTCTCATTGCATCTCCCCTTTTCCTCATCTGCCACCATTCAGATAATAGTCGACCCTCCTGTTTTTGCTACCAAAGTGGAAAACCTCACATTTATCCACATTATACTGCATCTCCCATGCATTTGCCCACTCATGCAGCCTATCCAAGTCACCTTGCAGCCTCCTAGCATCCTCCTCACACCTAACACTACCCCCCAGCTTAGTGTCATCCGCAAACTTGGAGATGTTGCATTCAATTCCCTCGTCCAAATCATTAATATATATTGTAAATAGGTGAGGTCCCAGCACTGAGCCTTGCGGTACCCCACTAGTCACTGCCTGCCATTCTGAAAAGGACCCGTTTATCCTACCCTTTGCTTCCTGTCTGCCAGCCAGTTCTGTATCCACATCAATACTGAACCCCCAATACCGTGTGCTTTAAGTTTGTATGCTAATCTCTTATGTGGGACCTTGTTGAATATAGATTGGGTGAATCAAATGGGCAGGGGTGCTGAGGAAGAGGATTTCTTGGAATGTATGCGGGATAGTTTTCTAAACCAACGTGTCGAGGAACCAATGAGAGAGCAGGCTATTCTAGACTGGGTATTAAGTAATGAGGAAGGGTTAGTTAGCAGTCTTGTTGTGCGTGGACCCTTGGGCAAGAGTGACCATAATATGGTTGAGTTCTTCTTTAGGATGGAGAGTGACATAATAAGTCAGAAACAAAGGTTCTGAACTTAAACAAAGGTAACTTTGAAGGTATGAGACGTGAATTAGCCAAGATAGACTGGCAAGTGATTCTTAAAGGGTCGACAATGGATGTGCAATGGAAGGTATTTAAAGACTGCATGGATGAACTACAACAATTGTTAAACCCAGTTTGGCAAAATTATAAATCAGGAAGGTAGAGGAATGGCGGTGCAGGCTCGAAGGGCCGAATGGCCTACTCCTGCACCAATTTTTCTATGTTTCTATATGTAGATTGAAGTCACTCATTATAACTGTTTTACCCTTGTTACACGCATTTCTAATTTCCTGTTTGTTGCCATCCCCAACTCCACTACTACTGTTAGGTAGCCTGTACACAACTCCCACTAGCGTTTTTTGCCCCTTAGAGTTTCGCAGTTCTACACATATTGATTCCACATCCTCCAAGCTAATGTCCTTCCTTTCTATTGCATTAATCTCCTCTCTCATCAGCAACGCTACCCCACCTCCTTTTCCTTTCTGTCGATCACTACTGAATATTGAATATCCCTGGATGTTTAGCTCCCAGCCTTGGTCCCCCTGGAGCCATGTCTCCATGATCCCAACTATAGCATAGTCATTAATAGCTATCTGCACATCAACTCATCCACCTTATTACGAATGCTCCTCGCATTGAGACACAAAGCCTTCAGGCTTGTTTTTACAACACTCTTACTCCTTATACAATTATGTTGACAAGTGGCCCCTTTTGATTTTTGCCCTGGATTTGTCTGCCTGCCACTATTAATTTTCATCTTGCTACCGATTGCTTCTACCCTCATTTTATATCCCTCTTTCACTATGCTCACATATTTAAGAAACCCACCACCTCTTATTTTCTGTTTATTATTTTTTTCTTCTATTCCCCCTACATGTTGGGTCTGAGTGCTTCCCTTCTCTACCTCCTGCCTCAGACCCCGTCTACTAGCTTTCTCTATTTGAGTCCCACCCCCAACCATTCTAGTTTAAAGTCCCACCCAGTAGCCTTTGCAAATTTCTTTCTATTCTTTTATATGGTCTCAATGGGCTATTTATATACACTTTGTACTTAATCTGGAATTGTTTTTATGTATGGTAATAATTTACTGATCTGTATGCAAAAATAAATTCACTGCACAAAGTGTATAGGAATAGCCCATTGAGAACATATACAGCAATCGTTGAACCATTGAACCACTGAACCATCTGTGGAAGGAAGTGGACAGTCAATGCTTTGGATCAAAACATTTAATCTGGACTGCCCTTGAAGCTTTGTTTGGAAAAAAAAAGTCAAGATTACACCATGTTCTTCGATGAAAAGGCTTAGAATTAACTGATTAACATCTCGTCAGCGAACTGATGTATATTTTGTTGATTTGTTTAATTAAATGACTTCAGTAGAGAGGAAATTCAGCGCAGTGCTTAGATTCTTATCAGTTTGCTTCATAGCAGTGAAAGTTGAAACCTAATCCAAAATATTTATATTTGCAAATTTCTGCATTGTGTGTTTGATAAATATTTTAATAATGTTTTTCCTGAATAATGAATAATAAAGAAATGAATCATATACAAAGGAAAATTGGCATTTCTTGAAATAAAAGCATCTTGCATTTGAAATAAATACCCAACAGATCAAAATATATATTTAGAAATCTCTGAAAATGCATTAATTCTGTTATCTATATATTGCTTGCGTTGGTTCTGAATGGAAAAAAAATTATACAAACATTCCAGGAGTCTGTAATTTAGATTGGTCTTTGAATCGATAAAGGTGGGAGCAGAGTTTAGAGTATGCAATATTAAAGTGAATGGCCAATGAGTCCTGTAGCTTCAAAATCTGTGGTATTTCAATACAGCCAGTTAATTAGAATGTTAAATTTAGAGTTGGTATCAAATGCATGGAAGTGGAAGTGGGTATGAGTGAGGACACACACTCACAGCATGGAAACAGGCCCTTCGGCCCAACTTGCCCATGCCGGCCAAAATGCACCATCTATGCCAGTCCCACCTGCCTGTGTTTGGCCCACATCCCTGCAAACCTATCCTATCCATGTACCTGTCCAAATGTATTTTAAATATAATTTAAATTTACCCATTTAAGGAACAAATCAAAAGATGAATTCAGGAATGTCAATTATCAAAATAAAAAGAGAACTCCATTTTATCATCAATGCAGAATATTATGGAGCCCTTGGACAAAACAAGAAGGCATTGATTATGCAAGGGCGCACAGCCATAAAAGCAAGGAAATCACGATGAATTTTCATAAAACACACCTTCAGCCACAATTGATGTGTCGTGACCAATTTGGGGCACCACGTTTATGAAATAATTGAAGGCTTTGGAGAAGGCATAAAAGTGATTTGCCATAATAATTTCTGGATGGAACTCTTGAGTTATGTTATATGCAGAATGTGGAGTTGTTCTAATAAAAAAAAAATTTAAAAAAAAGAATGTGGAGTTGTTGTCTTTGGAACCGATAATGTAAGGGGATTTAAATTTATTATATTTTGGGTATAACTGGTGGTGATAGAGGGGCTAAAGAGGTTGTTACACACTGCAGTTCCAATGACACAGGTTCAATCCTAAACTCCAGTGCTGTCTATGTAGAATTTGCATGTTATCCCTGTGACCACAGGGGCGACACAGTGGCACAGCTGGCAGAGCTGCTGCCCCTTAGCAATAGTTGCAATTACAAGAGATGTAAAATGAATACTTTCAAAGCGATCTGTACTTGTAAAATTGTTTATTTTTCACTGGCCGTGTATTCTTGCTAAGCTTTTCTTAGCTGCTCATTGCTTTGACAATTGTAATATAACATTTGTGTTTTGCTTTTATTGACTGTATATATATATTCTTCTTTCCAACTGTTTCTGGTGACATAGCTACCTAGTATACACTGTTGTGCTACTACTGAGATTTTATTTGTCCACAAACAATAAACGGGCAAAATGGAAATAGCTAACAAACAAAAAATAGAACATATTCTGCTACCCCTCTGGTTCGAAAAACAATGACCTGGTGTAAATTGACTTAGAGAATCAAAAACATTCTAAAATGTTTATTTGCCAGAATCCTTAAGGGTCAAGAGTAAAATAGGTTTATCATGCACCAGAATTAATTAGACATCCTACAGTGTCATCAAACACTATCAAACAGTGTCACCATCCTACAGTGTCATCAAACAGTATCTCCCCCCCCCCCCCCCCAAGACAGATCATATTGAAATTTCACGTCATCTCTGCTCTGGAAATGATCTTTTTATCACAAATACTGTACCTATTTCAATCATTACCAGTATATTTACCAAACAAATTATTTAAAAAACACTAGACTCTGATATTACAAATTTCATATGGGACTATAGATCACATAGAATCTAAAGAAAACATCTCTGTAAACCTAAAGAATTTGGGGGACTGACACTCCCCAATTTGTTGTACTACTATTGGGCAGTCAATATTAAAAATATAATTTACTGGTTGGACAGTTCTGCCCAACCAGTAGACTGGATCAGAATGGAGAAAGAGGATTGTTCCCCCTATAATGTAGGAGTGATTCTTCTTTCTCCGATGAAACTGAACAATATAATATATAAGATGAATCCAATTATTCACAGTATAATACGAATTTGGAAACAAATAAAATTAACTTTAAAATTAAGAAACTTATCGCTTCTTTCCACAAAAGTTAACAATCCCTCATTCAAACCATCTATTATTGATAAAGTGTTTATCTATTGGGAAAGGATAGGAATTAAAATGATTGGAGATATGTATAAATGGGAAAACTTCTACCATTCCAACAACTACAACTGTAGGCGAGAAAGAGGAAAAAGATAATAGACAGAGAATAGGGGATGGTGGGTTTCTAAAATTAGTATATTTTAATGCTAGGAGCATTGTAAGAAAGGTGGATGAACTTAGAGCCTGGATTGACACCTGGAAATGTGATGTGGCAATCAGTGAAACATGGTTGCAGGAAGGCTGTGATTGGAAACTAAACATTCCAGGATTTTGTTGCTTCAGGTGTGATAGAATTGGAGGGACTAGAGATGGAGTTGTTGCATTTCTTGTCAGAGAAGATATTACAGCATTGCTTTGGCAGGATACATTAGAGGGCTCGTCTAGGGAGGCTATTTGGGTGGAACTAAGAAGTGGGAATGGTGTAGCAACACTTTTAGGGGTGTATTATAGACCGCCAAATGGGGAGCAAGAATAGGAAGAGCAGATCACTAACAGTCTGACCTGGTCGAATAACATCTCATCAACAGTTAAGAGAGCGCAGCAGCGGTTGCACTTTCTGCGCCGGATGAGAAGAGCTCATCTCCCCCATCCCATCCTCACTACTTTCTACAGGGGCACCATAGAGAGTATTCTGACCAGCTGTATCTCTGTCTGGTTTGGGGACTGTAGAGCCTCCGACTGGAAGTCTGTGCAGAGAGTGGTGAGGACAGCGGAAAAAATCATCGGGACCTCTCTCCCCTCAATCGGGGATATTGCGACCAAACGTTGTGTGTCTAAGGCCAGCAGTATTATAAAAGACCCCACACATCTCCATCACGGTCTGTTCACTCTGCTGCCCTCGGGAAAAAGATATTGCAGCATAAGGAGCAGAACATCAAGGTTCTGCAACAGCTTCTTCCCACGAGCCATCAGACTCCTCAATGCCATGTAATGGGCTGCCACCGTTGTCTATTTATCATTTTATCCTTTTCATCCATGCCTATCCTTCTGTTAATTTATTGTGTTGCACAGGGAGCCAAATGCAACGTAATTTCGTTTGGAACTGCATATATCAATGTATTTCTAAATGACAATAAAGTTTGTTTGACTTTTGACTTTTTGAAATATGTAAGGAGATAGCAGATATTAGTAGTAAACACAAGGTAGTGATTGTTTGAGATTTCAATTTTCCAAAAATAGACTGGGAAACACATTCTGTAAATGGGCTGGATGGTTTGGAGTTTGTAAAATGTGTGCAGGATAGTTTTTTGCACCAATACATAGAGGTATTGACCAGAGAAGGGGCAGTGCTGGACCTCCTGCTAGGAAATGAGGCAGGTCAGGTGACGGAGGTATGCGTTGGTGAGCACTTCGGTAGTGATCACAATACCATTAGTTTCAATATAATTATGGAGAGAGTCAGAACTGGACCTAGGGTTGAGATTTTTGATTGCAGAAAGGCTAACTTTGAGGGAATGCGTAATGATTTAAAAGGAGTGAATTGGGACATTTTGTTTTATGGGAAGGATGTAGAAGAGAAATGGAGGACATTTAAAGGAGAAATTGTAAGAGTACAGAATCTTTATGTCCCTGTTTGGTTGAAAGGAAATAGTAAAAATTGGAAAGAGCCATGGTTCAAGGGAATTTGGACACTTGTTTAAAAAAAAAGAGGGATATCTACAATAATTATAGGAGGCATGGAATAAATGAGGTGCTAGAGGAGTATAAAGAATGTAAAAATAATCTTAAGAAAGGAATTAGAAAGGCTAAAAGACGATATGAGGTTGCTTTGGCAAGAAAGGTGAAAGTAAATCCAATGGGTTTCTACAGCTATATTAATAGCAAAAGAATAACGAGGGGTACAATTGGACCATTAGAGTGCCAGAATGGACAGCTATCTGCAGAGCCAAAAGAGATGGGGGAGATATTGAACAATTTATTTTCTTTGGTATTCACCAAGGAGAAGGATATTGAACTCTGTGAGGCAAGGGAAAAAAGTAGTGTAGCTATGGAAACTATAAGATTCAAAGATGAGGAAGTACTGACACTTTTGAAAAATATAAAAGTGGATAAGTCTCCAGGTCCTGACAGGATATTCCCTAGGACATTGAGGGAAGTTAGTGTAGAAATAGCAGGAGCTATGACATAAATATTTCAAAGTCATTAGAAACGGGAATAGTGCCGGAGAATAAACCTAGCAATTATAGACCTGTTAGTTTGATGTCAGTGGTGGCCAAATTAATGGAAAGGATACTTAGACATAATATATATAAGCATCTGGATAAACAGGGTCTGATCAGGAACAGTCAACATGGATTTGTGCCTGGAAGGTCATGTTTGACAAACCTTCTTGAATTTTTTGAAAAGGTTACTAGGGAAATTGATGAGGGTAAAGCAGTGGATGGTGTCTATATGGATTTCAGTAAGGCCTTTGACAAGGTTCCCCACGGAAGGTTGGTTAAGAAGGTTTAATCTTTGGGTGTTAATGGCGGAGTAGCAAGATGGATTCAACAGTGGCTAAATGGGAGTAATTTAGAGAGTAAGAGAATAATGGTGGATGACTGTTTGTCAGGTTGGAAGCCGGTGACCAGTGGGGTCCCTCAGGGATCTGTGTTGGGTCCATTGTTGTTTGTCATGTACATTAATGATCTAGATGATGGGATGGAAAATTGGATAAGTAAGTATGCAGATGATACTAAGATAGGCGGTGTTGTGGATAATGAAATCGATTTTCAAAGTCTACAGAGAGATTTGGGCCATTTAGAAAAGTGGGCTGAAAGATGGCAGCTGGAGTTTAATGCTGATAAGTGTGAAGTGCTACATCTTGGCAGGACAAATTAAAATAGGACATACTTGGTAAATGGTAGGGAATTGAGGAATGCTGTGGAACAGAGGGATCTAGGAATAACTGCATAGTTCCCTGAAGGTGGAATCGCATGTAGATAGGGTGGTAAAGAAAGCTTTTGGTGTGCTGGCCTTTATAAATCAGAGCATTGAATATAGGAGTAGGGAAGTAATGTTAAAATTGTACAAGGCATTGGTAAGACCAATTCTGAAGTGTGGTGTACAATTTTGGTTGCCTAATTATAGGATGTCAACAAAATAGAGAGAATACAGAGGAGATTTACTAGAATGTTGCCTGGATTCCAGCAGCTAAGTTACAGAGAAAGGTTGAACAAGTTAGGTCTTTATTCTTGGAGCACAGAAGGTTAAGGGGGGACTTGATTGAGGTATTTAAAATGATGAAAGGGATAGACAGAGTTGACGTGGATAAGCTTTTCCCATTGAGGGTGGGGAAGATTCAAACAAGAGGGCATGACATGAGAATTAAGGGACAGAAGTTTAGGGGTAACATGAGGGGGAACTTCTTTACTCAGAGAGTGGTGGCTGTGTGGAATGAGCTTCCAGCAGAAGTGGTGGAGTCAGGATCGATTTTAACATTTAAACATAAAGTGGATATATATATATGGACGGGAAGGGAATGGAGGGGTATTGTCTGAGTTCAGGTCGATCGGACAAGGGGAAAATAAATGGTCGGCACAGACTCGAAGGGCCGAGAGGGCCTGTTTCCGTTCTGTAATTGTTATATGGTTATATCTAAAATATAATCTGAAAAGTAATCAATATTTCAAATACCTTCAAATTCGAGATTATTTGAAAAAAAACACATACAAGGATATCAAACTCTAACCTCAGATTTAATAGACGAAGGAATGAACTAAAAAGGCAGAATCAAGCAATTTAATATCATAGTTATATAATATAATTTTAAATATAGAAACACCAACGACAGAAGCAATTAGAAGGGACTGGGAACAAGAATTATTGATAAAAATTCCGAAAGACAGATGGGAAAAAAAACTATTATATGTACATAAATGTTCCATTAATGTAAGGCATAACTTAATTCAATTTAAAATATTACATAGATTATATTACTCAAAAACTAGACTGAACAAAATATTTCCAAACGTTTCCCCCATTTGTGACAAATGTCTAACTCAAAATGCCACTTCTGCACATTCATTTGTCTCCTGTACAAAACTTCATACATTTTGGAACAAAATCTTTGGAACTTTTACAAAACTATTTAACATAAAATTGAACCCCAATACAGAACTGATTATCTACGGATCAATGGAAGAGGGACGTAAGCTGACTACGTTCCAAGAATCTCCCTTTAATTATAGTTTAATAACAGCAAAAAAAACATATACTTAAATTTTGGAAAAACGCATCCACGCCGACTTTTAAAGTGTGGTTTTCAAATATGCCTGAAACGTTACATCTTGAAGAAATGAGATTCCTCCTATTAGGCAAAGTAGACCAATTCTTAAAGATTTGGTCTCCTTTTATCGACTTCTTACAAGCATATGGTGCAACATAACCTTAGAAGTTAAATGGTTCAGAACCGGGTGATGGGTGGGTAAAGATATTAAATAGGTATCTCTCTCCTAATTTCTTTTCCTTTCTTTTTAAAAAAAATCTCTTAAGCTTCTTCTTTCTTCTTTCTGTCTCTCTCGCTATTCGTTTCTATTCTCTTGTCTATCTATCCCTTTTACGGGCTTTTCTTATTATATCACGAATTAGTACCATCACCATTGCCTAGGACACTCTCTATTTTCTTCTTTCTATCATTGTTATTTTATTATTAAATTAAAAATAAGAAGTTGTACAAGAACTGTAATATGTCTGTATGCATCAGGCACTTCGGTACCACATTACTGTATTCACTTCTAACAAAAATAAATAAATAACAAGGGTAGGATGAGATCTAGTCAGATCCTGAACCTGTTCCCTTGTAACATTTGGCGGAGTCAGCTGCACTGATGAATAGATTAGAAAATGTTTGGTAAAACAAAATAGCAAACAAGATGGTGCTGGTTCAGGCCAAGCCCCCCCCCACCCCCCCCCCACACAACAAGCTTCCCTCAGCGCGGGGGGGGGGGGGGGGGGGGGGCAGCAGGCTGTGCTGCAGGCTCGAGTCTTCAAGCTCCTCTAATATTTTTAACGGTTCATGGGGGAGAGGTTTCTTGTTGTAAATTTCACCTGAATGGATCAACACTGGCATCTGCAGGTTTTGATTGACTCATATTGTTTTGGAATGTATATGGCTACTGCGATAATTATGCTCCATTGAAAGGTCACAGTGGAGTAGTGATGGAATTGCATCATAGCACAGATGGCAGCACGCTTTTTCCAGCATCAACAGACAAAACTGCAACAGTGTGGACACAGTGAGTGTCAGTGTGACGGTGTGGATACAGTGAGCTCAGATTGCACGATGGGGACCACAGTAGGTCTGTACATGAAGCAACGATGAAACCTGTTATAACGATGGGTTATTCGGGAGAAAGCTACAATCCATATGTTTCAAAACACCTACCAAGTACTGGCATCAACGTTTAATGACACAAGCGTTCAGATTATCTCTGGTGGTATTGATGTCGACATTAAGGTTTGGGACCTCTGACAAAACAAGTTAATTTATACCATGCATGGTCATACAGACTTGGTGACTGGTTTGACCCTGAGCGAGGTAAAAGAGAACATCACCAACCTCGCTGAGCACATCCAGGAAGCCATGGGGAAGATTCGAAGGGTTGGAGAACAGTACAATGACTACACCCCCAGGGAGGATGGTGGCCTTTCGGGATGTTTGGAGGCTGGGGGACTGACCATTGGGACCATCTTGTTGGCCATAATATTATTGTGTTGTATGTGCGGATAGGCATCATGACCGCGTGGACGTTTCTACAGCCTGTGGGCTGGATGTAATGAGGTAAAGCCTGTGGTCCAGATGTGAGGCTAACCAGACTGCTCAAGCCGTGGAATGTTATATGAGAATTTTGGCCTGACCAGTCTGCGACCCATAGTACTGTGGCCATTGGGCTATATTTGAACACCATGACGCTGTGGCTGGTGGCACTTTGTTTAAATTCCTATATGCTAAGCTGACAACGTTATGTTTAAACCTTTGCATGCCAAACTGGCAGCACTCTTTGTATTACCTTTGCCACAAGTCTGTATTGCTGTGTGTATCGCCTTATGAGCCAAGTCTGTAGCATTGTGTGTATAGCCTTTACCCCAAGTCTGTATTGCTGTGTGTATTGCTTTATGCACCAGCCTGCAACTGAAAGTACTTTGTTACTGAAGGGGGGGGGTCTTGCACGGATGCAGTCGCCTGCCATTGGGCAGTTTAAATTTGGGAGCAGCGCTTTTGGCCAAGGACTAACTGGCAGTTATTTCAACAACTGATTTCTTACCTGTATTCGGCAGGCGCCGGTAAGCCATGAGTTAATTAATGTATGAGAGGTGTTGAGTCACCGATGGGCTGAGTCGCGATCAGCGCTGCGGACGGAGGCAGAGAGGGAGAGAGAGAGAGAGAGATAGATGTGCTGCTGTAACAAGCTCACATGTACTGAGACATGTATTATTTTTGTTCTCTCTCTTGCCAATAAATTGGATTTGTAACTTAACGGACGAGTATGCCTTTTTTCTGTTCTACTAGTCATATCCTTGAACCTGTTCCCTTGTAACAACCCCTCAAATGGATTTAGTTAATTGATGAAGAGATGTGTCTGGAAAGCAGGAAGGCTGTTGCTGACTCCTGCATTTCTTATCAAGATTTTAAGAATATTTACTTCCAGACTCTGATGAATATATTTTGTTCTTTTCCTTACTAACTGTACACTGATTTACTTGCATAAATATACAAGTTCCAGTCTAGGGGATCAACAAAATCGTTCATATTTTTTGCGAAGATCTGCATAATGTAATAACATTTGTTATTGTGCAATAAAAACATCTGGACCAGTTATCTGTGTACTGAAACAGATGGCTTAAAGGGAGCATGTATGTCTTTAATAAAAAGTGAAGGCTCAGCTCTTGTTTACATTTACCAAAAGTTCCACAAACAGATATTCTAGAAACAAAATTTGGTGTAAGCCAACCATTTGGACACTTCAACCCTGGATTTTATCAGACATCTCACCCAGGAATTGTCAGTGAGTTTACCAAATCACCTACGATAGACACAAAAAGCTGGCATAACTCACGGGTCAGCAACGTCTCTGGAGAAAAGGAATAGTTGATGTTCTAGCTAGAGACCCTCAGTCTGGAGAAGGGTCTCAAACTGAAACATCACCTATTCCTTTTCTCCAGGGATGCTGTCTGACCCGCTGAGTTACTCCAGCATTTTGTGTCTAGTCTCAGTTTAAACCAGAATCTGCATTTCCTTCCTGTACATTACCAAATCACCTCTCTGATTAAGATTTTATTCTCACTCTCCCCATCCCCTCCATTGTCATTCTCCTCTTACCCCATCACCACCAGCTCCTGAAAAAGATCCTGTCATTTGCAAATGATAGGAGGGGGGGGGGGGGTGGGGGTGGGGGAGGCACACTGAAAGATGTCTAGTTTATCTGTCTTCTTCCACAAATACCGTTGCCTACAAGATTTTCATGTTATGGACGATGGTTGATCTTAAAGCTGTGGTAGAAGTCCATTAATTTATTGGCTGCTTTTCTTGATCACAGCTTCTCACAAATGAAATCCTCAATTGTTGATTGAACTTGACAGCTGAGGTGGATGAACTCAGGATGTGGACAGGTATGTGTGACTCGGACATTATAGGGAGGGACAGCACTGATATCTTAATGTTCCTGGTGCAACAGGCATGATAGAGGTGGGGAAAAGGGGAGGGGGTGTGCTTTATTGATTAAGGAGAACATCATGGCAGTAGGCCGAGGTGAAATTACTGATGGCTTGTCCAGTGGAGATTATATGGGTTGAGCTGAGAAATAAAAAAGGGGTGATCACCTTATTGGAAGTGGACCATAGGTCTCCAAATCATTAATGGGAATTATAAGAATATGCTGGGAGATCGCTGGCAGCTTCTAGATGAATAGGGTTGTCATAGTAGGGAGATTTAGCTTTCCCAACAAATACTGGGACTGTGTAATACTGGGGGGATCACATTTCCTGTGAGGACTTACTTTGTATTAGGAATAGCTCTCAGGCCAGCCAAATGGCTCACCAAATTTATAGGTTCCCATCCTATTCTCAGCTCCCTCTGACAGAAGAAGGATAATCAAATCCCCTCATGTAGCGGGATCAGATAGGATTAAACAGTCTCTGCTGGCAATGTTGATGAATAATACACAACATACAGTGGGGATGTGTTAAAACAAGCAATTTAGATTAGAAAGACAAGAGAAATAAAGTGAGATTATTGTTAAAAATTGTCGCAAATATGTTAATGCAAGATAAGTGAAAGATTATGTCACTGATGCATGAATGGAGACCCAATTATAGCAATTAAGTCAGGAACGAGAAATATAATATGATAATTAGAATATGCAGACAGTAAGAAGTGAAGCCAAATATTGGTTAAAAATATGTACTGAAAAGTGATTAAACCAGAGAGTGGGACATTTTCAATCTTCTCCCATATATTTCTTCATTTCACCCGAGTGCACTGGTTTGCCAGAGATGAGGGAAACAGTACAACATACAATTGCTCATTCTTGCTGCTCAGATAGCATTAAAGTTATTACCTGATAAGAACTTTAGGATACTCAATTACAACCTCTGCAGCACCAAGTGCACATTATCACAATATTATTGCAATTAAGTCAGGAACAAGAAATATAATATGATGTTGATGATAATTAGAATATGCAGGCAGTAAGGTGAAGCCAAATATTGGTAAAAATATATATTGAAAAGATTTAAACCAGAGAGTGGGACATTTTCAGGCTTCTACATATACATTTCTTAATTTCACTGAGTGTACTGGTTTGCCAGAGATGAGGGAAACCTCAGATATTATTGTCTGGTTGATTGAAGGCTAAATTGCTCTCCATGCTATGATTAGTTGACTCTATTTTAGCTACATCAGAGCCATTGGGGTAATACCAGGCCATTTCTACTTGAATAATAAATAATATGGAGAAATCGAGGAAAACCAACACAAAGTAACCAATAAGCCAAGATTGAAATTGAAATTGAACTGAATTAAAATAAAATATTATTGGATTGAATCCAATTGCTATGTGGTACAAAGTAATACCAGTTGAGTTAAATGGTTCTGATTATCGTATTGGGAGAAAAATCATATTTGCCTCGGCACGGTTTTGAAAAGTTAGTATTGGAATTGGGTGGGTTTCTGTTATTTTAGTTTTGGCTACAGATAGAAATAAACCCAGATGGACAATCTTCTGTCAAAACCAGTTAGAATTGAAACTCTGCAGCACTGAGCCATGTCACCTGGTAGAATTGATTGTAATAGTTTTAACAAAATAAATCAGGTACCTGAAGGAAGCAGATGGTATCCTATGGCTGCAAAGATAATGCTTGCTGTGAACGACACAATCTTGACTTGGGGCAAGAACCCATCTCTGGCAAGTAGGTTACAGCATCAAAAGACCTGGAACAGCCAGCTCTTGTGCCCTTGAGGATCTTTCAGGAGTTGTCACTACTTCACGCCGGTGGGTTAATCAAAAGGCAGTGTCTCGCAGAGTACTTCATTATCTCACTTCCAAAATACTGTCCTCCCCAGATGCATTCCAAAGAAATTGCCTGCAAACTGTATATACTCCAGCAGGGCCTTAGTGAGACCACACCTGGAGTATCGTGTGCAGTTTTGGTCCCCTATTTTAAGGAAGGACGTTCTTGCTATTGAGGGAGTGCAGCACAGGTTCACAAGTTAATTCCGGGGATGGTGGGACTGTCATATGCTGAGAGAATCGAGTGGCTGGGCTTGTATACTCTGGAATTTAGAAGGATGAGAGGGGATCTTATTGAACCATATAAGATTATTATGGGTTTGGACATGCTAGAGGTAGGAAACAAGTTCCCGATGTTGGGGGAGTCCTGAACCAGGGGCCACAGTTTAAGAATAAGGGGTAAGCAATTTAGAACGGAGATCAGGAAACACTTTCACACAGAGAGTTGCGAGTGTGGAATTCTCTGCCTCAGAGGGCAGTGGGGTTGGTTCTCTGGATACTTTCGAGAGAGAGCTAGATAGGCCTCTTAAAGATAGTGGAATCAGTGGATGTGGGGAGAAGGCAGGAACTGATTGAGGATAATTAGCCATGATCACATTGAATGGTGGTGCTAGCTCAAAGGGCTGAATGACCTACTCTTGCACCTATTGTCTATAGCACATGACAATATCTCAGACACATATGAACAATTCAACTTTCTTCTTCTGAATGTACAATGCAGAACTATTCCTCTGGACCAAAACACAAAGTGCCGGAGGAACTCAGTGAGTGATACATCATTTATAGAGGAAGTGGGTAGGTGATGTTTTAGGTCAAGATCTTTCATCAGACTGATAGTGGTAGGGGGGAGAAAGTTGGAAAAGAGAGATGGAGTGGGATAAAACCTGGCAAGTGATAGGTGGATACGGGTGAGAGGGTTTTGAGTGACAGATGGGTGGAGTGTCAAAGGCTAGGGATGAAAAGGAGACAGAGCGTGTTAGATATGGAGAGAAGAGGAGGAGTGAAATGTAAAGCCAGAGGGAGGGATAAAAGTGGATGGGAACAGGAGGGAGTGAACTAGGGGAGAAAATAGGGAAAGTAGGTACTTGGGAGATTAACGTAGAGAGGGGACTGGGAAGGTGGTGGATGGTAGGAGAAATTGTTGAGAATGGAGGGCGAGGCACATAGGCAATAAAGAAAGTACAGGGGGTTATTACATGAAATTGGAGATTTCAATAAATTCAACTATCACCCATCTCCATCTCTCTTTTCCAGCATTATCCCCTCTACTACTGTTAGTCTGAATAAGGGTTCTGATTTGAAACGTTCTCTGTCTATTTTCCTCCACAGATGCAGCCTGACTTGCCAGAATACTCCAGTACTTTTATTTCAGCATCTGCAGTTCCTTGTGCCTCACTATTCCTCTGGACTACTCTTTGAGCAACTATGACGTGAATGATTAACAAACCAAAGAATTAAAGTGATGATTCATCCTTAATGCAGCTATGAACAGCATGCATCAGGCTTTCAGGAATATTAAGGCATAATATAAGACAAGCTTCAAGTTGAATACATAAATTGTAAGATCCAGAGCTATATTTTGCAGAATTGTATTAGTGGATTTAGACAGAAATGAGTTTGCAATCAAACAGCCTAATTGCACAATATAAGAGGTTCCTGATAAAGCTGTGGCACGGCACAGTGAAACTAAATCAAGATATGTGCAAAGATGCTTCCATTAATGAATTAGAGAAGAGTAATTACAAAAAAAGTAATCATGCAGCAATAGCAGGACATGAAGCAGACCCCAATAAGAATTCACCAAGCAAACACACTTTCAATTCCAAATGATTAATGGCCAAATATAACCAGACTGTCAGTTTTAATGCATTCTGCCTACTTTTATGCCTTTGATGTGCCTTATTGACAAATTGTCAACTGCTGAGTTCACAGTGCACTCAAGATTTAAAATAATGGGAGGCATTGGGTTGCTTCCTGCTGGTCTGAAAACTCTGGGCACTAATGTGGTTCTCAGTCCATGCCTGCTGGCTCTTCACATGTTCTGCCACAGCTGCGGGCTAATGGAGATCTGTGTGTGTAGTATAATCCTGCTGCCACAAAGCCCTCCCAATACCCACACATGCTTATGTAGGAAGGAACTGCAGATGCTGGTTTCAACTGAAGATAGACACAACATGCTGGAGTAACTCAATGGGACAGGCAGCATCTCTAGAATGATGAGAAGGAATGGGTGACGTTTTGGGTCGCGACCTTTCTTGATCCAAAAGGTCACCCAGTCCTTCTCTCTATAGATGTTGTCTTTCCCGTTGAGTTACGCCAGCATTTTGTGTCTACCCTCACATCCATTTTCCTCAATATGAGGATCTGAAGATGAAGATCAGAACCCTTTTACCTTACGATGAGCATTTTGGGTGGGGGGTGCAAAGGGTGTGAGGGCTTATTGAAACTTAATGAATAGAGAAAAGCCTGGGTAGGTTGTGTGTAGAGAGGATGTTTCCACTAGTGTGAAAGTCTATGATCAGAGGACACCACATCAGAATAAACATATACCTTTCGAAAGGAAATTTGGAGGAATCTCTTTAGTCAGAGGGTGGTGAATCTGAGGAATTCACTGCCGCAGAAGGCTGTGGAGGCAAAGTCATTGGGTATTTTTAAAGTGGAGTTTGACTGATTATTAGAAACATAGAAAATAGGTGCAGGAGGAGGCCATTCGGCCCTTCGAGCCAGCACCGCCATTCATTGAAGATGGCCGAACGCCCCCTATCAATAACCTGTACCTTCCTTCTCCCCATATCCCTTGACTCCATTAGCCCCTAGAGCTCTATCCACCTCTCTCTTAAATTCATCCACTGATTCGGCCTCCACTGCCCTCTGTGGTAAGGAATTCCATAAATTCACAACTCTCTGGGTAAAAAAAGTTTTTTCTCACCTCAGCCTTAAATGACCTCCCCTTTATTCTAAGACTGTGGCCCCTGGTTCTGGACTCGCTCAACATTTGGAACATTTTTCTAGGATCTAGCTTGTCCAGTCCTTTTATAATTTTATATGTTTCTATAAGATTCCCCCCTCATTCTTCTAAACACCAGTGAATACAAGCCTAGTCTTTTCAATCTTTCCTCATATAACAGTCCCGCCATCCCAGGGATCAATCTCGTAAACCTACGCTGCACTGCCTCAATCACAAGGATGTCCTTCCACAAATTAGGAGACCAAAACTGTATGCAATACTACAGATGTGGTCTCACTATACAATTGTAGAAGAACCTCTTTACTCCTGTACTGAAATTGTTATGAAGGCCAACATTCCATTAGCTTTCTTCACTGCCTGTTGTACCTGTAAGCCAACTTTCAGTGACTGGTGTACAAGGATACCCAGGTCTCGCTGTACCTCCCCCTTACCTAATCTAACCCCATTGAGATAATAATCTGCCCCCTTGTTTTTTTTTTGTTTTTTTTGTTAAATATTTTTATTAGAAGCAAGTACATATCAAAAGAAGAATATACATATCACATACATTCTTGATATTATTAATATTAACAATTATTTCTAATTTGTACTTCTATGCATTTTTCATTTTTAATATAGGTAGGAAAAAAGAGAAAAAAGTAAAAAAAGAATTTCAAAAAGATGAATGATGTATTGAGTGGTTTATACATCATTGGAGATATATCCATGGGTTCTTATGTATAAATCGTCATCTATTCCTTCATTCAGGCTTCACTGAAGAAGGATCTCGACCCGAAACGTCGCCTATCTCCTTCGCTCCTTAGATGCTGCTGCACCCGCTGAGTTTCTCCAGCTTTTTGTGTCACCCTCGATTCTCCAGCATCTGCAGTTCCTTCTTTAACACTCTCGCACTGAACCACTTTGGCCCTTTAAATATTCAATAAATGGAGACCATATCCCTCTGAATTGATCCAACTTGCCCAGAAGGACAAGTCTTAATCTTTCCAGATGAAGTGTCTCCGACAATCCAGTGATCCACATTTTGATTGTGGGGGATGTAGGACTGTTCCAAAATTTCAATATTAGTTTTTTCCCCAATTATTAAACTGTAATCGATAAAAAATATTTGATTCATTGTTATTAATTGATCTGTTTCTAATATTCCTAATATTATTAATTTTGAGTCAAGAACCAAATTCGTATTAACAACATTCGAAATTATCCTAAAAATTTCTGTCCAAAAGTTAGTAATTTTTATACAGTTTGTGAATGAGTGCGTTAAATTAGCTTCTGAGTGTTGACATTTATCGCATATGGCAGATGTATTTGAAAAAATTCTATACAATCTTGATTTTGAATAATGTAATCTATGTAACACTTTAAATTGTATCAAAGAGTGTCTAGCATTTAACGGACAGTGGTGTATATGTTGTAAACTTTCATTCCATATTTCTGGTCTAATTATTTGACCTAATTCGTTTTCCCATGATTGCCTATATTTTTCTGTCATTGGTTTGTCGTTTTCCAATAAAAATATTATAAATATATGATATCAATTTTTCTGTATTTAGATGTTTATTTAGACATTCATCTAAAATTTCTGCCTTTCTATTTCTAAATTCCTGTGTGTTTGATTTTACATAGTTTCTAATTTGTAAATATCTAAAATAATCTTTTGGATGTAATCCATAAATTTGTTGTAATTCTTGAAATGAAAGAAAGGAGTTTTCCCTGTAGAGATCGCCCATCTTATTAATTCCATAATTTTTCCATTGTGAAAAACCTTTGTCCATCATTGAAGGTTTAAATGTAACATTGTTTACAATGGGGAGAGCTAGTGGTATACGTTCCAATTTTAATGTTTTCTGCCCCCTTGTTTTTGCCGCCAAAGTGGATAACTTCACGTTTATCTATATTATACTGCACCTGCCATGCATCTGCCCACTCACTCAACCTGTCCAGGTCACCCTGCAACCTCCTAACATCCTCTTCACAGTTCACACTGCCACCCAGCTTTGTGCCATCCGCAAACTTGCTGGTATTGCTCCTAATTCCCGCTTCCAAATCATTAATCTATGGTAAACAGTTGTGGCCCCAACACCGAGCCTTGCGGCACTCCACTCGCCACTGCTTGCCATTCTGAAAAGGACCCGTTCACTCCTACTATTTGCTTCCGGTGTGCCAACCAATTTTCTATCCATGTCAACACCCTAACCCAATACCATATGCTCTAATTATAAATCTCTAACTATAGATCTCCAATTATAGTCTCCCGTGCGGGACCTAATAAAAGACTTTCAGAAAGTCTAGATACACTACATCCACTGGCACCCCTCCATCCATTTTACTTGTCAATCCTCAAGAAAAAACACAAGATTAGTCAAGCATGATTTTCCTTTCATAAATCCATGCTGACTTGAACTAATCCTTTTACTGCTATCCAAATGGCCCATTATTACCTCTTTAATAATTGACTCCGGCATCTTTCCCACCACCAAAGTCAGGCTAACTGGTCTGTAATTCCCCGTTTTCTCTCTCGCTCCTTTCTTGAAAAGTGGGACAACATTAGCTATCCTCCAATCCACAGGAACCGATCCTGAATCTATTAAACATTGGAAAATGATCACCAATGCAACCACTATTTCTAGAGCAATTTCCCTGAGGACCCTGGGATGCAGATCATCAGGCCCAGGGGATTTATCATCCTTCAGTCCATTAGTCTACCCAATATTATTTCTCACCTAATCAAAATTTCTTTCAGTTCCTTTACCCCTTAGATCCTCTGTCCTCCAGTACATCTGGGAGATTGTTTGTGTCTTCCTTAGTGAAGACAGATCCGAAGTGCCATTTCCATGTTGCCCATAATAATTTCACCCGTGACTGCCTTCAAGGGACCCACATTTGACTTTGCTACTCTTTTTCCCCTCAACATATCTAAAGAAGCTTTTACATTCCAATTCCTCAGATTCAACACCCTCTGACTAAAGAGATTCCTCCTAATTTCCTTTCAAAAGGTTCTTCTTTACATTCCTGGCCAGCTTCCCTTCATACTTCATCTTTTCAGCCCGTATTGCCCGTTTTGTTTCCTTCTGTTGTCCTATGAAAGTTTCTCAATCCTCTGGCTCTCGGCTACTCTTTGCTGTGTTATACATCTTTTCTTTTAGTTTATTCTATCCCCAACTTCTCTTGTCAGCCACAGTTGCCTCCTACTCCCCTTTGAACGTTTCTTCCTTTTTGGAATGAAATTATCCTGCATCTTCTGGATTATGCCCAGAAATTCCTGCCATTGCTGTCCCACCGTCGTTCCCGCTAGGATCCCTTTCCAGTCTACTTTGGCTAGCTCCCCTCTCCTGTCGTCATAGTACCCTTTGTTCAACTGCATCACTGACACTTCCGATTTAAAGTTCTCCTTCTCAAATTGCAGATTAAAACTAATCATATTATGATCACTACCTCCGAGCAGTTCCTTTACCTCGAGTTCTCTTATCATATCTGGTTCATTGGACAACACTAACTCCAGAATTGCCTTTTCTCTGGTCGGCTCCATTTGCAAGCTGCTCTAAGAATTCATCTCAGAGGCATTCTACAAACTCTCTTTCTAGGGGTCCAGAACCAACCTGACTTTCCCAGTCTACCTGCATATTGAAATCCCCCATCACTACAGTGGCATTACCTTTGTTACATGCCAGTTTTAACTCCTGGTGCAACTTACAACCTACATTCTGGCTACTATTTGGGGGTCTGTAGATAACACCATTTAGTGCCTTCTTGCTTTTACAATTCCTCAACTCAATCCACAGTGACTCTACCTCGTCAGTTCCTACATCTTCCCTCACAAGGGACTGAATTCCATCCCACACCAGCAGAGCTACCCCCCCCCCCTCCTCTGCCCACCTGCCTGTCCTTTCTATAGGATGTATAACCCTGAATCTGAAGTTCCCAGGCCCGATCCTCCTGCAGCCACGTCTCAGTAATCCCCACAATGTCATATCTACCAACCTCTAACTGAGCCTCAAGCTCATCTACTTTAGTTCTTATACTTCACGCATTCATATACAATACTTTTAATTCCTTACGCATCTCACCTTTCACATCGATCCCTATTACACTTGGCCATACTCTCCTATCCCTTTGTGAGCTTCCTTTCCCGTTAATTCTGGGATCATTAACCATCCCTTTACTCTCTTTCCCTTTAATTCCGTCCTTGACTATCCCATTTGACACCCCACCCCCCTTATTAATGTTTAAAACCCCCATGTAGCAGTGGCAAACCTGCTTGCCAGAATGCTGGTCCCCCACCTGTTAAGATGCAATTCATCCCTTTTGTACAGTTCCGCCTTGCTCCAAAACAGATCTAAGAATCTAAATCCCTGCCCCCTGCACCAGTTCCTCAGCCACACATTCAGGTCCCATATCTCCCTGTTCCTGTTCTCGCCAGGACGAGGAACTGGAAGCAAACCGGAGATAACAACACTGGAGGTCCTGCTTTTCAGCATTTTTCTAGCTGTCTAAAGTCACGCTGCAGAATATTCATCCCCTTCTTTACAGCATCGTTTGTGCCGACATGCACTACCAATTCCGGCTGTTCACCTTCGCCCTTGAGGATTTTCTGCACAGGTCCGTGACATCCTGGATAATGGCACCAGGAAGGCAGCACACCATCCTCAAATCCCGTCTGTTCCTGCAGAAACCCCTGTCTGTACCTCTCACAATGGAGTCTCCAACTACAATGGCGTTGACTGACATTGGCCTCTTTGGTTTTGGCTCAACAGCACTTTTTGCGTCGCAAGCCAGTCTGCTGCTCAGTGTGATAACATCTTCTGTCCCAACAGCTACTAAGTGGGTGAACCTGTTCACAAGAGGTACAACACCCGGGGACTTTTGCATTCCATGTTTCCCTCCCTTTCTCACCGTCACCCACCTTCTCTCTTCCAGTACCTTAGGTGTAACAATCTTACTGTAGGACTTGTCGAGGAACAACTCAGTTTCTCGGACGAACCCGAGGTCATCCACTTGCTTCTCCAGTTCCCCAACACGGTCCTTCAGGATGTACTTGGATGAACTTCTCACATTTGTAGCAGCCAGAGGCACCAGCAGTGTCCTTGACCTGCAAAATACTGCAATCATCACTTCATCTTTCGTCTCTCCTTCTCCAGCATTTTGCGTAGCCCCCTCTCCTCAACCTCCTGTCTGAAGACTCTCAAGCCCAAATTCACACTTTACTCACAGGGCACCTCCATCACAAGGCCGCTCCCTCACTACCGCTCCCCAAGAGCCGTCCTGCTTATTTTGAATGACAAATTGCCTAATTTATCAATTTACAAACCAAAGTTTTCCCCCACTGACTAACTTCTAACTCTCCTTCCACTCGGCCTAGAGCCAATGAGTGCTTTCTCCTGCTTCTATTTGTTGCTGTTGCTTCAAAATGCACAGGAGCTCCGAGTTGAGTCTGTCTGTGCTTTGCCGCTCCTTTTCAACTGTTTTCCCCCTCTGACTTACTTCTAACTCTCCTCCCACTCGGGCTGGAACCAATCAATGCTTTATGCTGCTTCTCTTTGCTGCTGTTGTTTCAAAATCCACGGGAGCTCAAAGTTGATTATTGATTAATTAGGGTGTCAAAGGTTGCGGAAAGACTGTAGGAGAATGGCATTAAGAGGAAAAGATAGATCAGCCATGATTGAATGTTGGAATAGACTTGATGCGCTGAATGGCCTAATTCTGCTCCAATGTCTTATCTATCTATCTCTATACCTATAAAAGTCTGATTGTGTGTGTGTGTGTGTGTGTGTGTGTGTGTGTGTGTGTGTGTGTGTGTGTGTGTGTGTGTGTGTGTGTGTGTGTGTGTGTGTTCATTGTATCTTCCTCAAAACGCTATGTGCTAACACTTAAATTTTTACATATTCTTACTCGCATTTGTCCCGTCCATGACATCATCAGGTTCACTTCAGATTTCATGCTCCATTTCAAAAGTTATTCATGATTAAAGTTTAAAAAAAAGCCAAGAACCACTTCTCACAGAGAGCTTTTTTCCAGCAGCTTCAAATGATGATGTCACAATACTCACAGTGCACCAATCACCATGGGCTCTCAAGCTGCCGAGTGCCCCATCCCCATCCCCTTGCACCCGGGTTATTCACACTTCCCACCCCCCCAAGGGTTATTCACAACCCCCCTCCCCCCAACGGTAGAGCGATTTCATTCCACAGGATAGGCTCCTGTTTATTTGAAGCACCTCGCGATTTTATTCCATTTTCCACCTTCCCCCCCTCCCCCGCAACAGCAGAGTGATTTCATTCCACAGGAAAGACCCTTTTTTTAAAAAAAACCCTCGGCTTTTAAAGCACCTCGCAGTTTTAATCCGATTTTCACCTCCTCCCCCCCACCCACACACCCCTCCCCATCCACACACCCCTCCCCATCCACACACCCCTCCCCATCCACACACCGCCAACCACTGTTTCCCCCCCCCCCCCCCCCCCGCCTACCTCTGCTTCCCACCCCCCCAGATGTCAGCCAGGGTAGGAATTTGGACTGAAAAGGAGCCCATCCAATTGGCTCCATCAGCTGCTGGAGACAAGAGTTTCAATGGAATCATAGTCAAAGGTGTCCTCCAACATGTAACAAAGTAATCAGATCTGGCCAGATAATTATCCATCTTGTGAAGTTGTTTACTTTCATATAGAAACATATAAATATAGAATATAGGTGCAGGAGGAGGCCATTCGGCCCTTGAAGCCAGCACCGCCATTCGTTATGATCATGGCTGATCGTTTCATTATGGCATGGGGCAATCCATGTTCCTTTTAGGCACTCCCATCAGATCGAGGATGACTTTCTTCTATTATGACTTTGTGGACTATTTCAAAAGTTTTCATAATAAAAAGTACATACAAAACAAATACCATGCACCATTCCAAACACATTCTTAGTGTGCCTATTTATCAATACTGTGTTATACCCAGTAATGTTGAACCTGCCTTTTACTTTGCATGTAGTCACTTGTGTGGCCCCTTGTTTGAGGGGTGTCCCCTATGGACTTAGCTCCACAATGTCCATCAGTAGAAGGACCCTTGACTGTGGTTATCCCCCACAGTCCCTCAGCACACACTCCTGCAGTCTGGAATAGGCCAATCACAAACATTCCTTTACAGACATCTCGTTGTGCTGGGAGACCAACAAGTTTCAGGCAGACAAACAAGCATCCTTCACCCAACTGATGGTCTTCTAGTAGCCCTTGATTTCCATATCAGAGAGTGTCCCAGTGTCCCATAAATCAGAGAATCCTCTGTTGTTTAATTTAGTTTCGAGATACAGAGTGGAACCAGGTCCGTGGGCCCACCAAGTCCACACCTACCAACACTATCCTTATCATATACACTAACATTATCCTATACACACTAGGGTAAATTTACAATTATACCAACCTGTATATCCTTGGAGTGTGGGAGGAAACCAAAGATCTCATTGAAAACCCATGCAGTAACAGGGAGAACATACAAACTCCGTACAAACAGTACACATAGTTGGGATCAAACCCAGGTTTCTGGCACTGTAAGCACTGTAAGGCAGCAACACTACCACTGTGCCACATGCTGCTGTGTAATATAACTGCTCAAGGTAAACCATAATAAGTAGCCTTGTTTCTTTCTTTAGACCCTCTTAGCAAATCCATACACTGCAAAGGATAGTGTTATGCTATGATCCAGAGCCACAAGCAGAGCTGCAGGCGTGAGAATAGCTTATTGCATGGTGCACAGTACATTATGGCTGGCTTCACCCAGAGGAGGCAGGCACTCTTCAAGGCATGTGGAGGAGGGAACACTGAGGAAAGCAGGGGAAGGACAATCTCACCACTCTGCCGCTAGAGTTGCCAGGAATAACTTATATCTCCATCATTCCACTGATCATCTCATCCTAACATTGCATCATTGGAGTCATACATGAATGGTTTAGCTACAGAAGGCTTTCTCCTAAGTGAGTAAAGTTCCAGAGGTTTAAAAAGAGCACCAAGCGTCCGCCCAGGGTAATTATCTGGAAGAACAGCTGCCAGACCAGCGAGTGAGTGGATTGGCTGAGTCATCCTAATTAGTTGAGTGGATACTTAACTTGATTAGATAAAATTAAGTTCAGCTCTCAGGGAGCAGCCTTGGTGAGGTAAAGTGTGAGTCTTTGGCCCAAGAGTCTTGGTGAGGAGGCTGAGGCTACACTTGAATCCACTGATGTAATGGCAGGCAAGTTGTTACACTATCTCATGAGTGAGATGTCAGGGACACTGCTGGTGCCTCTGACAACTAAACCTGTGGAAATTATGTGCAGGTGCAGCTCCTGAAGGACCGTGTTAGGGAACTGCAGCAGCAGCTGGATGACTTCAGGATCATCTGGGATCCTGAATGAGACCTACAGTGAGGCTGTCACACCAAGGTTACAGGAAGAGTGAAGGTGTGTGACAATGAGGAAGAGAAGTAAGGATGGAGTGCAGGAGCCCCCAGTGGCTGTACCTATTGAAAACAGGTGCACCCTCTTGGGTGCTGTTGGAGCGGACAACACGTCAAATTTGAGTGGCAGCCAGGGCTGTGACTCCAACCCTGGTGCTGAGGCTCAATGAGGAAGAGTGATGTCAGGCAGAGCCATAGTGGTGGGGGACTCGATAGTCAGTGGTGTGGACAGGAGATTCTGCAGCAGCAGACAAGACTCCAGGGTGGTGTGTTGTCTCCCTGATGCCAGGGTCAGGATATCTTGGAGCGGCTGCACGGCATCCTGAAGAGTGAGGGGGAGCAGCTGGAGGTTATTGTGCATGTTGGCATGAATTATATAGGTAGGAAGAGGAAGGAGTTTCTGCAACACAAGTATATGGGATTGGGTAAAAGACTGAAAAGCAGGAGCTGCAGGGTAGTGATCTCAGGATTGCTTCCAGTATCTTGTGCTAGTGAAGGTAAGAATAGGAATATGGGGGAAATGAATGTGTGCTGTGTAGGGGGCAGGGATTTAGATTTCTGGATCATTGGGATCTCTTCTGGGGCAGGGGTGACCTGTACAAAAGGGACTGGTTGCACCTAAACTGGAGGGGGACCAACATCCTAGTGGGCAGGTTTGCTAATGCTACATGGGAGGGTTTAATCTAAATTGGCAGAGGGTTGGGATATTGTACAGGACAGGCATGTGAGAGGCTAGAAGTTGGTATGGAGGGTGGTGGGGAAAGGCAGAGAGTGAGGAAGGAGGGTTGGTTTAAACTGCACATATTTGAATGCAAGGGGCCTGATGGGTAAGACAGATGAGCTTGGGGCATGGATAGGTGCGGGCGACTGGGACGTTGTAGCCATGACTGAAACCTGGTTAAGGGAGGGGCAGGACTGGCAGCTCAATGTTCCAGGGTACAAGAGAGATGGGGGTGAGGGAAAAGGAGGAGGATGAGGGGGGGGGGTGCATTGTTGGTTAAGGAGGATGTCACGGCTGTGTTCGGAGGTGACAATACAGACGGTTCATCAAGTGAGGCTATATGGGTGGAGCTGAGGAACAAGAAAGGGATGGTCACCTTGTTGGATGTGTACTACAGACCCTCGAATAGTCAACAGAAATTAGAATAACAAATATGCCAGGAGATTGCAGACAGCTGCAGGTCAAATAAGGTTGTTGTAGTAGGGGATACTCTTTCCCAACTTCGACTAGGAAAATCATAGCGTGAAGGGTTTAAATGGGGTGCAATTCCTCAAACATTTTCAGAAGAGGCATTAGTCAAAAACAAGAAGGATGCGTGGGACAGGCATAGGCAGCTGGGTTCAAGTGCATCCCTGGAGGAGTTTTGGGAACTAAGGAGTAAACTGAAAAAGGAGATTAGAAGGGCAAAAAGCAGTCAGGAGATAGCTCTGGTGGGCAGCATTAAGGACAATCCCAAAAGATTTTTATCAACACGTAAGGGGGAAAAAGGATAACTAGAGAGGCTGGGACCTCTCAGGAATCAAACCAGCCACCTCAGTGTAGAGTCACTGAAGGTGGGCAAAGTCCTCAATGAGTATTTCTCCACTGTATTTACTGAGGAGAAAGACAGAAGGAAAGACTAACTTGGAGCTGTCAATGGAAGTGTCTTGAGAGCAGTCAGTGTTGCCATCGAAGAAGTACTGAAAGAAATGTAGACAAATCTCCAGGGCCTGATCAGATATATCCGAGGACATTGCAGGAAACGAGAGGAAATCGCGGGAGATCTAGTTGAAATTTACGAGTCGTCCTTAAATACAGAAGAGGTGCCAGAAGACTGGAGGGTGGCAAATGTTGTGCCTCTTTTCAAGAAAGGCTGCAGGGAAAATGATGGGAACTGTAGGCCGGTGAGCTTAACATCTGTAGTTGGAAAGTTACTAGAGAGTGCTCGGGGATAGGTTATGCAGGCATTTGGATGGGGAAGGGCTGATTAGGGATGCAGTGGCTTGCAAAAGTATTCATACCCCTTGAACATTTCCACATTTTGTCATGTTACAACCACAAATCTAAATGTATTTTATTGGGATTTTATGTGATAGACCAACACAAAGTGGTGCATAATTGTGAAGTGGAAGGAAAATGATACATAGTTTTCAAATATTTTTACAAATTAAAAAACTGAAAAGTGTGGCATGCAAATGTATTCAGCCCCCTTTACTCTGATACCTCTAAATATAATCCAGCAACCAATTGTCTTCAGAAGTCACCTAATTAGTAAATAGAGTCCACTTGTGTGTAATCTAATCTCAGTATAAAGACAGCTGTTCTGTGAAGGCCTCAGAGGTTTGTTAGAGAACATTAGTGAACAAACAGCATCATGAAGCCCAAAGAACACACCAGACAGGTCAGGGATAAAGTTGTGGAGAAGTTTAAAGCAGGGTTAGGTTATAAAAAAAATATCCCAAGCTTTGAACATCTCACGGAGCACTGTTCAATCCATCATCCAAAAATGGAAAGAGTATGGCACAACTGCAAATCTACTAAGACATGGCCATCCACCTAAATGGACAGGCCGGGCAAGGAGAGCATTGATCAGAAAAGCAGCCAAGAGGCCCATGGTAACTCTGGAGGAGCTGCAGAGATCCACAGCTCGGGAGGGAGAATCTGTCCACAGGACAACTATTAGTCGTGCACTCCACAAATCGGGCCTTTATGGAAGAGTGGCAAGAAGAGAGCCATTGTTGAAACAAAGCCATAAGAAGTCCCATTTGCCGCAAGCCATGTGGGGGACACAGCAAACATGTGGAGGAAGGTACTCTGGTCTGATGAGACCAAAATTGAAGTTTTTGGCCTAAATGCAAAATGCTGTGTGTGGCAGAAAGCTAGCACAGCACATCACCCTGAACACACCATCCCCACTGTGAAACATGGTAGTGGCAGCATCATGCTGTGGGGATACTTTTCTTCAGCAGGGTCAGGGAAGCTGGTCAGAGTTGATAGGAAGATGGATGGAGCCAAATACAGGGCAATCTTGGAAGAAAACCTGTTAGAGTATGCAAAAGACTTGAGACTGGGGTGGAGGTTCACCTTCCAGCAAGACAACAACCCTAAGCTACAGCCAGTGCTACAATGGAATGGTTTAGATCAAAGCATATTCATGTGTTAGAATGGCCCAGCAAAGCCCAGACCTAAATCCAATTGACAATATCTGGCAAAACTTGAAAATTGCTGTTCACAGACGCTCTCCATCGAATCTGACTGATCTTGAGCTATTTTGCAAAGAAGAATGGGCAAAAATTTCAGTCTCTAGATGTGCAAAGCTGGTAGAGATATACCCCGAAAGACTTGCAGCTGTAATTGCAGCAAAAGGTGGTTCTACAAAGTATTGACTCAGGGGGGCTGAATACTTTTGCATGACACTTTTCAGTTTTTTATTTGTATTAAAATTTGGAAACAATGTATCATTTTCCTTCCACTTCACAATTATGCACCACTTTGTGTCGGTCTATCACATAAAATCCCAATCAAATACATTTACGTTTGTGGTTGTAACGTGACAAAATGTGGACAATTTCAAGGGGTATGAATACTTTTGCAAGCCACTGTAGTCAGCATGTACGTGGGAGGTCGTGTCTCCAAAAAGGTGTGACCAAAAAGGTTGGTGAGGGCAGAGCTGTAGATGTTGTGTACGTGGATTTCAGTAAGGCAATCAACAAGGTTCTGCATGGTATGCTGCTCTGGAAGGTTGGATCATATGGGATCCATGGAGAGATAGCTGAATGGATAGCAAAATGACTCCATGGAAGGAAGCAGAGGGCGATGGTGGAAGGTTGCTTCTCAGAATGGAGGCCTGCGACTAGTGGTGTGCCTCAGGGTTCGGTGCTGGGCCCATTACTGTTTGTCATCTACATCAATGATTTGGATCATACAGGGCAAGATTAGCAAGTATGCAGATGATACAAAAGTGAGTGGTTTTGCTGATAGTGAAGATGGTTGTGAAAGATAACAGTAGGATCTGGATCGATTGACCAGTTGGACGGAGGAATGGTTGATGGAATTTAATACAGAGAAGTGTGAGGTGTTGCATTTTGGGAAGTCGAATAAGGGCAGGACCTACACAATAAATGGTAGGCCTGTGGATAATGTTGTGGAACAGAGGGATCTAGGAGTACAGGTGCATAGTTTCTTGAAAGTCGAGTCACAGGTAGATAAGGTGGTCAAAAAGGCTTTTGGTATTTTGGCCTTCATCAGTATTGAGTTTTGAGGACAGAAGTTGGGAGGTTATGTTGCAGTTGTGTAAGACGTTGGTGAGACCACATTTAGAATATTGTGTTCAGTTATAGGCCCCATGTTTTGGGAAAGATATTGTCAAGCTTGAAAGAGTTGAGAAAAGAATAACAAAGATGTTGCCAGGACTAGAGGGTGTGAGCTGTAGGGAGAGGTTGAGTAGGCTGGGTCTCTATTCCTTGGAGCACAGGAAGATGAGGGGGGATCTTATGGAGCTGTATAAAATCATGAGAGGAATAGATTGGATAGATGCACATAATCTCTTGCTAAGAGTAGGAGAACCATGGACTAGAGGACATAGGTTAAGGTGAAGGGGAAAAGATTTAATAGGAATCTGAGGGTAACGTTTTCACACAAAGGGTGGTGGGTGTATGGAACAAGCTGCCAGAGGATGTAGTTGAGGCTGGGACTATCCCATCATTTAAGAGATGGGTAGACAGGTACATGGATAGCACAGGTTGACGGGATATAGACCAAGCAAGTGGGGCTTGTGTAACTGGGACATTGTTGGCAGGTTGGGCTGAATGGTTTGGTTCCACACTGTATGACTGTATGACTCTATGACTCCATGACATGCCTCAACTACCTCCTCTGGCAGCTTGTTCCTTATACCTACCTTCTTTGTGTAAAAAAAGTTGTTCCTCACATTTGTATTAAATCTTTTCTGCACCCTTTCCAACTTAACAATATATTTCCTATAACACGGTGACCAAAACTGAACACAATGCTTCAATGTGGCCTCACCAATGTCTCGCATAATAGTAACATAACCTTCCAACTTCGATACTCAGTGCTCTGACTGATGAAAACCAATTTGCCGAAAGCTTTCTTGACCATCCTATCAACCTGTTACACCACTTTCAAGGAACTTGAATATTCTAACATTCTACTAAACCATTTTGTCAATCTCTACATCAATGATATTCTGCACCAGGCGGCTTTGGAAACTGCCTTAAAGCCATACTGTTGCCAAAAATCATGAATGCACTAAAGTTAATGAAGCGTTTTGCCTCGTGTATAAGTGCCTTTCATTTATTTCACAGTAAGGTGTTCAAATCCTAATGTATTTCTTGAGAGTGTTTTCTGAATTCCAGTAAGAGCTTCTCTAATGATCATAATCATACTTTATTAGCCAAATATGTTTTGCAACATACGAGTTATAAGAGTTGGTGGAAAGAATCTGGTTGCAACCTTTAAAATGTTCATGAACAGTAACATTGAAAGAGGAGAGGTAGGAAATGAAATTGGTTTCCTAGAGAGTTGTTATTTTGTGTGCATTAAGGATTAGTTTTCTATTAGTGAAAGAGACAACTCTGACAAGAACATAGAAACATAGAAATTAGGTACAGGAGTAGGCCATTCGGCCCTTCGAGCCTGCACCGCCATTCAAAATGAACATGGCTGATCATCCAACTCAGTATCCCGTACCTACCTTCTCTCCATACCCTCTGATCCCCTTAGCCACAAGGGCCACATCTAACTCCCTCTTAAATATAGCCAATGAACTGGCCTCAACTACCCTCTGTGGCAGAGAGTTCCAGAGACCCACCACTCTCTGTGTGAAAAAATTCCTTCTCATCTCGGTCCTAAAGGATTTCCCCCTTATCCTTAAGCTGTGACCCCTTGTTCTGGAGCTCTCCAACATCGGGAACAATCTTCCTGCATCTAGCCTGTCCAACCCCTTAAGAATTTTGTAAGTTTCTATAAGATCCCCTCTCAATCTCCTAAATTCTAGAGAGTATAAACCGAGTCTATGCAGTCTTTGTTCATAAGACAGTCCTGACATCCCAGGAATCAGTCTGGTGAACCTTCTCTGCACTCCCTCTATGGCAATAATGTTCTTCCTCAGATTTGGAGACCAGAACTGTACGCAATACTCCAGATGTGGCCTCACCAAGACCCTATACAAATGAAGTAGAACCTCCCTGCTCCTATACTCAAATCCTTTTGCTATGAAAGCTAACATACCATTGGCTTTCTTCACTGCCTGCTGTACCTGCACGCCTACTTTCAATGACTGGTGTACCATGACACCCAGATCGCACTGCATCTCCCCTTTTCGCAATCGGCCTCCATTTAGATAATAGTCTGTTTTCCTATTTTTGCCATCAAAGTGGATAACCTCACATTTATCCACATTATACTGCATCTGCCAAACATTTGCCCACTCACCCAGCCTATCCAAATCACCTTGCAGTCTCCTAGCATCCTCCTCACAGCTAACACTGCCCCCCAGCTTAGTGTCATCCGCAACCTTGGAGATATTGCCTTCAATTCCCTCATCCAGATCATTTATGTATATTGTAAATAGCTGGGGTCCCAGCACTGAGCCTTGCGGTACCTCACTAGTCACTGCCTGCCATTGTGAAAACGACCTGTTTACTCCTACTCTTTGCTTCCTGTTTGCCAGCCAGCTCTCTATCCACATCAATACTGAACCCCCAATGCCATATGCTTTAAGTTTATATACTAATCTCTTATGTGGGACCTTGTTGAAAGCCTTCTGGAAGTCCAGATACACCACATCCACCGGTTCTCCCCTATCCACGCTACTAGTTACATCCTCGAAAAATTCCACAAGATTCATCAGACATCAGACATGATTTACCTTTCGTAAATCCATGCTGACTTTGTCCAATGATTTCACCACTTTCCAAATGTGCTGCTATCCCATCTTTAATAACTGACTCTAGCAGCTTCCCCACTACCGATGTTAGACTAACTGGTCTGTAATTCCCCGTTTTCTCTCTCCCCCCCTTCTTAAAAAGAGGGGTTACATTTGCTACCCACCAATCCTCAGGAACTACTCCAGAATCTAAAGAGTTTTGAAAGATTATCACTAATGCATCCACTATTTCCGGAGCTACTTCCTTAAGTACTCTGGGATGCAGCCTATCTGGCCCTGGGGATTTATCGGCCTTTAATCCATTCAATTTACCCAACACCACTTCCCGACTAACCTGGATTTCACTCAAGTACTCCTTTGACCCGCCGTCCCCTGCTATTTCCGGCAGATTATTTATCTCTTCCTTAGTGAAGACGGAACCAAAGTAGTTATTCAATTGGTCCGCCATATCCTTGTTCCCCATGATCAACACACCTGTTTCTGAATGCAAGGGACCTACATTTGTTTTAACTAATCTCTTTCTCTTCACATATCTATAAAAACTTTTGCAGTCAGTTTTTATGTTCCCTGCCAGTTTTCTTTCATAATCTATTTTTCCTTTCCTAATAAAGCCCTTTGTCCTTTTCTGCTGGTCTCTGAATTTCTCCCAGTCCTCTGGTAGGCTGCTTTTTCTGGCTACTTTGTATGCATCATCCTTTGCTTTGATACTATCCCTAATTTCCCTTGTTATCCACAGCTGCACTACCTTCCTTGATCTATTCTTTTGCCAAATTGGGATGAACAATTTTTGTAGTTCATCCATGCAGTCTTTAAATGTCTTCCATTGCGTATCCACCGTCAACCCTTTTAGAATTGATTGCCAGTCAATCTTGGTCAATTCACGTCTCATACCCTCAAAGTTACCTTTCCTTAAGTTCAGAACCATTGTTTCTGAATTAACAATGTCACTCTCCATCATAATGAAGAACTAAACCATATTATGGTCACTCTTGCCCAAGGGGCCACGCACAATAAGACTGCTAACTAACCCGTCCTCATTACTCAATACCCAGTCTAAAATAGCCTGCTTTCTCGTTGGTTCCTCTACATGTTGATTTAGATCCAGCATACTTTCCAAAAAATCCTCTTCCTCAGCGCCCCTGCCTATTTGATTCACCCAATCGATATGTAGATTGAAGTCACCCATTATAACTGTTTTGCCTTTGTCGCACGCATTTCTAATTTCCTGTTTGATACCATCCCCAACTTCACTACTACTGTTAGGTGGCCTGTACATAACTCCCACTAGCGTTTTCTGTCCCTTAGTGTTTCGCAGCTCTACCCATACCGATTCCACATGCTCCAAGCTAATGTCCTTCCTTTCCATTGCGTTAATCTCCTCTCTAACCAGCAACGCTACCCCACCTCCTTTTCCTTTCTCTCTATCCCTCCTGAATATTGAATATCCGTGGATGTTCAGCTCCCAGCCTTGGTCACCCTGGAGCCATGTCTCCGTGATCCCAACTATATCATACTCATTAATAGCTATCTGCACGTTGAACTCGTCCACCTTATTACGAATACTCCTTGCATTGAGACACAAAGCCTTCAGGCTTGTTTTTACAACGCTCTTACCCCTTATACAATTTTGTTCAAAAGTGGCCCTTTTTGATTTTTGCCCTGGTTTTGTCTGCCTGCCACTTTTACTTTTCACCTTGCTCCCTATTGCTTCCACCCTCGTTTTACACCCACCTGCCTCTCTGCTCTTGTTCCCATCCCCCTGCCACATTAGTTTAAATCCTCCCCGACAGCACTAGCAAACACTCCCCCAAGGACATTGGTTCCATTCCAACCCAGGTGCAGACCGTCCTGTTTGTACTGGTCCCACCTCCCCCAGAAATGGTTCCAGTGCCCTAAAAATTTGAATCCCTCCCCCTTGCACCATTTTTCAAGCCACGTATTCATCTGCAATATCCTCCTATTTCTACTCTGACTGGCTCGTGGTACTGGTAATAATCCGGAGATTATTACCTTTGAGGTCCTACTTTTAAGTTTATCTCCTAGCTCCCTAAATTCACTCTGTAGTACCTCATCTCTTTTTTTTTTAATATAACATTAATGTTATATAAAGCCTTCTCCTAAACATGTTGGAAAGATCAGACTAGTAGATCTGAAAAATGTCCAATCAGAAGTAAACTGCTAGTCTTTAATATCCAAATGAACAATGGTTTAAAGATGTGCTAATAGGTTTTCAGTACTTCCACTAAGGCAGAGGAGACCGCAAACCAGTCTGGGTAGAAGGTCGATGTCCATCTGCCATTCAAACAATACTGATGGTTGGAGGGTAAATTGGTTTGGGTGATAGTGTTTCCAAAAACGTCCTTCCCTTCCCTTTCCGCAATTCCAGGTTTTAATCATGCTGCTGAGAACGCCTTAGTCAATTACTTCAGCAAATTCTGTTGACCGCACACAATGTGCGCATGAAGGCAAGTTTGTAATTCATTCTTTCTCTTCCCAGTTCAGTGCATCTGCATTGAAAATTTACTGGGAACAACATAAATGCATATGCTGCAATATCCGAATGAACTGTGTCTCTGTACTGGCATGTTAAATAGTGTAACAGTTTGTAGCTGGAGGCAGGTGTAATGGAGGCTGATGTATTTTAAGCTTTGGTGTTTTTCTATCTGATGAATGATCCCAATGTTCTTCTTCAGCAAACTAAGTTGACAAATGTTGCACACAGAGAAAAATAAAAATGATTCTCAGGGATGATATAATTTAGGAGAAATTCCCACAGAACAAGTGGTGTAAAAATGTTTGAATCCATTCATCATTGCGTACATTTTGGAAGAATGTTTGATGTGCAGTATAGCATCTTGCAAGGAAATGCTGCTTAATTATCATTAGTTATTCAGCTTCTCGTACAAGACGCTGCCTAACCACTCCACTGGTTTGTACCAGTTTGTAGTGTTGAGTGAAACTCTGCAGTTTATCCAAAAATAATTGGGCTCCTCTATCATTTGGCTGGATTCTACTTTGCAGAATCCCAAAACGCTATTAAATCAAGTAGATTTTGTATTACTAAACTTTTAAACATAACTAAACTTATGAACCTAAACTTATGAACTAAACCAGACTGATTCCTGGGATGTCAGGACTTTCATATGAGGAAAGATTGGATAGGCTCGGTTTGTACTCGATGGAATTTAGAAGATTGAGGGGGGATCTTATAGAAACCTACAAAATTCTTAAGGGGTTGGACAAGCTAGATGCTGGAAGATTGTTCCCGATGTTGGGGGAGTCCAGAACAAGGGGTCACAGTCTAAGGATAAGGGGGAATTCCTTTAGGACCGAAATGAGGAAAACATTCTTTACACAGAGAGTGGTGAGTCTCTGGAATTCTCTGCCACAGAAGGTAGTTGAGGCCAGTTCATTGGCTATATTTAAGAGGGCGTTAGATGTGGCACTTGTGGCTAAAGGGATCAGGGGGTATGGAGAGAAGGCAGGTACGGGATACTGAGTTGGATGATCAGCCATGATTACATTGAATGGCGGTGCAGGCTCGAAGGGCCGAATGGCCTACTCCTGCACCTATTTTCTATGTTTCTATGTTTCTAAACTTAGTTTTTTTTATCAGTGAATTGGGTATTTAACTTTACGAGCAGCCGTTATCTATTATATCCAGACAACTTGGATCAGCAATAAAAAAAGTATTTCTAGGACAGAAAGTACAAGTATTCACTTCAAAAGAAAATAAGCAGAAGGTCATGTCATACTAGTGTATATATGTTCTTCGGAGTGAAGCAAGGTAGGTATACGTCTCCTATTCCACATCTATTTTCTTGATGTGGTAGGTGGTACGTACAACATCCATTATATTTGCTGGTTCCCGCACATAGATAGTCTATGCATAGCTGGTACTGATATTTTATCACGGTCCATATGCTAACAGGGAGCCCTTTAAAAAACAATGGATACTAAATGATTAAAGCACATAGTCATAAAGTCATGGAACGTAACAATGTGGAAACAAGCCCTTCGACCCAACTTTCCCACACCGGCCAACATATTAGTCCCACCTGGCTCCATTTGGCCCATATCCCTCTAAACCTGTCCTATCCATGTACCTGTATAAATGTTTCTTAAATGTTGTGATAGTACCTGCCTCAACTATCTCCTCTGGCAACTCTTTCTATATACTTATCACTCTTTGAGTGAAAAAGTTACCCCTAAGGTTTCTATTAAATATTTTTCCCTCACTTTAAACCTATGTCCTCTAGTTCTGGATTCCCCTACTCTGGGCAAGAGACTCTGCATCAACCTGATCTATTTCTCATGATTTTGTACACCTCCATAAGATCACCCATCATCCTCATGCATGCCAAGGAATAGAGTCCTAGCCTGCTCAACCTCTCTCTAAATCTCAGGCCCTCGAGTCCTGGCAACATCCTCGTAAATGGTGATCATTATCCTACTACCTTGTTGTCACTCTCTGACCTGGCTTTTGATGAGTATTCCCTCAGTAGATACACTGCTTGAATAAACTGGCTGAATTTGCTTTTCTTCAGCCGTGGGCAAAGCAAATAGGTCTGCAAATTTAATCCAAGCCACTTAGGACCATAAGACCACAACGCAGGGGTTGGGAACCTTGTTCTGAATAGGGGCCAGAACCTATGTTTGTGAGCGGATGGCGGGCCACATCTATGAGGTGGCACCATCTGCTCACAGATAGATGGCACCACGTAGCGAAAATGAATTGAAAAAAGATACGCCTGCGCGCCAGATGATTTCGAATTACGGGCCGAATCCGGCCTGTGGGCCGTAGGTTACCGACCCCTGCCATAAGGCATAGGAGCAGAATGAAGCCATTCAACCCATTGAGTTTACTCCACCACTCAATCCTTGGCTGTTCAATTTCTCCTTCTCAACCCCATTCTCCTGCCTTCTCCCTGTAACATCTGTGGATTATTGAAAGTGATAGAACAGCTCCATACATTAGTCCCTCTCGTTCCTGATGTTTTGTCTCCAATTTGAGCATTCATGGGCCAGGAATCCCAAGGAGTCAGTGGCTCCAGTGCCATCTATAAATTTGCGATGGGTAACACTGAATCACATGTTGGGATTAGTCAGCATAGGGGGCAGAAATGGAATACCTAATTGACTGCTGCCTCACCAAAAACTCTCGCTCAGCAAATCCAAATAAGTAATCTTTGACTTCTTAAAGGGAAGTCAGTAGATCATGTACCAGTTTTCATTGGTGATTTAGCAGTGCAGAGAGTGAATAGTTTCATATTCTTAGGTCTCAGCATCTTGGAAGACCTATGCTGGGCCCAGCACATAGATGTATTTATGAAGGATATCACCACCTCAAATTTCTTAGATATTTAATGAAATTTGGCATATCATGAAATACTCCAACAAACTTTGACAGTCGCAGTGCAGAAAGCTTGGCCCAGTAATTCCAACACACAGGAACACAAGAAGCTGCAGAGAATGGTGGACTCATCCTGGTCCACTAAGGGTGCAGCTATCCCCAACATTGAAAGCATCTAATTAATCTTTGCCTCAAGAAGGCAGAATCTATCAAGGTTCCCTGCCATTTGGGCCGTGATCTCTTCTCACTGATACCATCAGTCGGGAGGTACAGAAACCTGAAGTCACACACCAGCAGGTTCAGAAACGGCTACTTTCCAACAACTATCAGGTTCTTGAATTGAGTTGCATAACCCTAATCCTACCTTAGCAAATAAACACTATGGACCACCTCATGCACTACGATAAACTTATTTTTTAATTGTCTTTTACACTTTTTTTTTCACCAGTCTTTTTCTTTTCACTATGTTGTGGAATTTATGTGGAATTTATTTATAATTCATGTATTTGTCTGCTGGCTGGCTATGTGGAACTGCCACATACCAGATTTTCCTTGTATCTCTACATCTCTGTCCTTGAGTATTTGACTTGAACACATCATGTTTTCAAGGAGATTTTCAGGACAACTTTAAATATTTTCCCTTATCCATTCCGTAATCATTTCCCATGACAGAGCCTGGAATAGTGTATCTGTGATTGGCCTGAAAATAACACAACCTGTCTAAAAGAACTGTGGTATCACTGCTGGAGATGCTGGGCTGAAGAGGATGCTGCCATTGCATTTAGAAAGTATTGTTGTGACAGTGTTGGGGGGTCTAAGGTGCATGCTCTAGAATGTCCTGGCCTCAGAAGCTTATAGGAAGGTATAAATCATCATTGCCCATGACTTTAGACTTTAGAGATGCAGTGTGGAACAGGCTCTTCGGCCCACTGAGTCTGCACCGACCATCTACACTAGCAGTATCCTACTCACTAGGGACAATTTACAATTTTCTACCAAAGCTAATCAACCGACAAAACCGTTTGTCTTTGGAATGTGGAAGGATATCGGACCACATGGATAAAACCCACGCTGTCACCAGGCAGATAGCACCTGTAGTCAGGATCAAACCCTGGTCTCTGGCGCTGTAAGGCAGCAACTCCACCAGTGTGCCGGTGTGCTGCCCTTCCAGTTTTATTTCCAGTTTAGAGATCTTAATTTTCAAGCCCCCTTTCCTTCAGCCAGCCAAAAACAATGGTGAATTCCACCATCAATATCAGCTTTTGATGTGATGTGCCTCCAAGGAACTGTGAGGTAATTCTGTACATTAGGATCTGGTTAATATTTGATATTAGTTATATACAGGAAGCATTATGGCCCAAGAGAGACATAATACAATTTTTAGACCAATGTCTTATAAAATGATTGGAGAGAAATGCATGGCTGAAGAGTTGTTTCATGGCCAGTAATTTTTGGACCATTGAGATCTCTTCTGGGGAAGAGGTATCCTGTACATGTGGGTTGCACCTGAACTGCAGGGGAACCAATATCTGGATGTAGGAAGGAACTACAGATGCTGGTTTAAACCGAAGATAGACAAAAAATGTTGGAGTAACTCAGCGGGACAAGCAGCATCTTTGGAGAGAAGAAATGGGTGACATTTTGTGTCGAAGCCCTTCATCAAACTGATGTCAGGGGAGAGGGAGGTATATAGATAAGGACGTGTAGTGTGAAAATAGGACAAAGGGAATGGAGATCAGGTAAAATATAGAATAGATCATTGTTAGTTGGATGGACAGGTTTTCTAGTGTTGCAAAGAAGGATTAGACTAGATTGGCAGGGGGACGGGATCCAATGCAGGAGTGAGGCAGATAAGACGCTGGAAGTTGGCACGGAAGGTGATGAAAAGTTCAGTGTAGGGTAGGCAGGAGCATGGCTGCAGCAAAGGTAGGACTGTTGGTTTAAGTTGAATTTATTTCAACGTGAGAGGTGTGACCGATAACGCAGATGAACTCAGGGCATGGATATGTACGTATGACTGGGCTGTAGATAAACACATACAGAAACCCAGCTAAGAGAGGAACAGGACTGGCAGCTTACATTTCCAGGATGCCAGTGCTACAGACATGGCAAAGGTGGGGGTAAAAGAGGAGTGGGAAGTGCTTTATTGATTAAGGAAATATTCAAAATGATATTACCGATGTTTTGTCCAGTGGAGACATATAGGTGGATCTCAGAGATAAAAATGGGGTGATGACCTAGGAGAGTGTAGTATTAGCCCCAAAATAGTCAATGGTAATTAGAAGAATAATTATACCAGGAGATTGCAATACGGCAATACTAATAAGGTTGTCATGGCGGGGGATTTTAACTTTCCCAATATAGGCTGGAACTGTCATAGAGCCAAGGGGCTAGACAGGGTGGGATTTGTCAAATGTGTTTAGGAATGCCTCCCCAGGCAATACGTTATAGGCCTGACATGGGAGAGGGCAAAACTTGATCTACTCTAAGGAAATTGGGAAGAGCCAGCGACTGGTGTTTGTTGGTGAGTCTTTTGGGACCAACGACTATCTTTCTATTAGTCTTAACATAGTTATGGATAAAGGCAGAGTGGGGCCCACAAGATAAAATTCTGAATTGGGCAAAGTTGATGGTATTAGAGACATGGTATTGAATAGCAACTTGCTAAAGCTGATTAGAATAGATTGTTTGTGGGCAATTGAATGTCCAGAGAAATGGTTGCTCTTGAAAATGTGATGACAAGAGATCAAGTCTAGTCAAGAGTCGTTAAGGGAGTTTATTGTTCTGTGTTCCACAAAGGAATTAAATTCTTGCTTGCTGCAGCACATAATATTGTAAGCATAAATACAGAACAGTTCAGTGTGTCTATATAGCATGGACTATATATATATACACATAAATAAACAGATTAAGTGCAATAGGTTGTTATAGTTCAAAGTTTGTTTGATTGAGTTTAATAGCCTGATGGCTGTGAGGAAGAAGCTGTTCCTGAACCTGGATGTACAAGATTTCAGACTCCTGTACCTTCTACCTGAAGGCAGTGGAGAGATGAGTGTGTGGCCAGGATGGTGTGGGTCCATGATGATGTTGGCAGCCTTTTTGCGGCAGCGACTGCAAAAGATCCCTTCGATGGCGGGGAGGTGAGTGCCAATGATGGACTGGGCAGTGGTCACAACATTCTGCATTCTTTTCTGCTCCATGACGCTCAAGTTGCCAAACCAAGCCACGATGCAATCGGTCAGCATGCTCTCTACTGTGCACCTGTAGAAGTTCGAGAGAGTCCTCTTTGACATACCGACTCTCCGTAATCTTCTCAGGAAGTAGATGCGCTGATGTGCTTTATTTTTAATTGCATCAGTGTGCTGGGACCAGGAAAGATTTTCGGAAATATGCACGCTCAGGAATTTGAAGTTCTTGACCTTTTCCACCATCATCCCATTGATATAACAGGATTATGGGTCCCTATCCTACCCCTTCCAACTCCACAATTAGTTCACCTGCACCTCCTCCAACCTCATCTACTGCATCCGTTGCTCCAGATGCCAGCTGATCTACATCGGTGAGACCAAGCGGAGGCTGGGCGATCGTTTCGCCGAACACCTCCGCTCGGTCCGCAATAACCAATTCGACCTCCCGGTGGCTCAGCACTTCAACTCCCCCTCCCATTCCGTATCCGACCTCTCGGCCCTGGGCCTCCTCCACGGCCAGAGTGAGCAACACTGCAAGTTGGAGGAACAGCACCTCATATTCCGCTTGGGGAGTCTGCATCCTCTGTGCTTAAACATTGAATTTTCTCAATTCTGTTAACCCAGACTGCCCCCTCCCCTCCCCACCTCTCCCTCAGCCCTCGGGCCCTGACATTCCTTCTCCATCTCTCCCCCCCCCCCCCCCCCCCACCCCAGTCACACTAGCTTCTCATTTTCACAGCACAAACAGTTTACAATGGCCTGTTTCCTTTATCATCACTACTTTTTTGCATATCTTTCATTCATTGTTCTTTATCTCTCCACCTCGCTGTTTATATCTCTCATTTCCCTGACCAGTCTGAAGAAGGGTCTCGACCCGAAACGTCGCCTATCTCCCTCGCTCCTTAGATGATGCTGCACCCGCTGAGTTTCTCCAGCTTTTTGTGTAATCCACAATTAGTTCCTTGGTTTTGCTGGTGTTCAGAGCCAGGTTATTGTGCCGGCACCATTTGGTCAATCGGTTGATCTCACTTCTATGCTCTGATTCGTCACCATCAGTGATTTGTTCCACAACAGTGGTGTCGTCGGCGAACTTGATGATGGAGTTTGCACTATGACCGGCTACGCAGTCCTGATTATAGAGTGACTAAAGCAGGGGGCTGAGCACATAGCCTTGAGGTGCTCCCCTGCTGATAGTTATCGAGGATGACACATTTCCACCTCTATGGACAGACTGTGATCTGTGGATGAGGAAGTCAAGGATCCAATTGCAGAGGGACGCGCAGAGACCCAGATCTGAAAGCTTGGTAACCAGCTTGGAGGGGATGATGGTATTAAACGCTGAGCTGTATGAATAACATCCTGACAAATGAGTTATTGTTGTCCAGAGCGGAGTGGAGAGCCAGTGCGATCACATCCACCATTGATCTGTTGTGGCGGTAAGCGAACTGCAGTGGGTCGAGGTTCTTGTCGAGGTCGGAGTTGATATGCGACATAATCAACCTCTCAAAGCACTTCATCACCATAGACATTAGTGCCACTGGTCGATAGTCATTGTGGCTTTGATCAGAGCTTGCATACTCATGTTAGATTGAAGAGCAATGCAGGTGGGAGTAAAGAAGCTTGGATGATGCGAGGCTCTGGTCAGGAGAAAGAAGGAGGCAGGGACAGGTAAAGGCAGCTGAGATCAAGCATATCCATGGACATAAGAATGAAGTCAGGAGTGCAAAAAAGGGGGCAGGCGATAGCTCTGGTAGATTTTATGTACATAAAAATTGAAAGGGTAATGAGAGAAAGAATAAGGCCCCTCAGCAACCAAGGCAGTCATCAAACTACGTGGAGCTGCAGGAGATGGGCAAAGTGTTCAATGAATATTTTTCCTCTGTTTTTATCTTGGGGATCTTGGGACAGTTAATTGAGCTATCTTGAGGACAAAACATATTACGGTCAGCATCCTAAGGCATATAAATGGATATAAATCTTCCGGTGCATGATCAGAAAAATCTGAGGACACTGTGGGGAGAAGAAACCACAGGAACCCTGGTTAAGATAGATGAATCAACATTAGATATGGGTGAGGTGCTGGAAGACTTGAGGGTCTTTAATACCATTGCCTCTAATTAAGAAAGGCTGCAAGGAAAAGGGAGGGAACTATAGACCAGTGAGCCTAACATATGTGGTAGGTAGGCAGGAGACTATTCTGAAGGATAAGATAGACATTTGGATAGACAGGGGCTAATTAGGAATAGTCAGCATTGATTTGTACCTGAGAAATTGTGTTTTACAAATCTGATTTTTTGAAGCATCAAAAAGTTGATAAGGGCAAAGCCATGGACATTGTTAATATGGACGTCTGCAATACATTTGAAAACATTCTGCATGGTTAGCTGCTCTGGAGGATTAGATCGCATGGGAATCAGGCAAAGCTAGCTGACTGGATAGAGAATTGGTGACATGGAATGAAGCAGAGAGTGATGGTGAAAGGTTGTTTTATGGACTGGAGACCTGTGACAAGTGGTGTGCTTCAGGAATCAGTGCTGGGCCCATTGCTGTTTTTGTTCAAATCTATCAACAATTTGAATGAGAATGTAGAAGGCATGATTAGTCAATATGAAGATGATATTAAAGTGGTTGGCATTGCAGATAGTAAAAATGGTTATCAAAAATTGCAGAAGGATCTTGATCAGTTGGGCATGTGGGCTGAGGAATGGCTAATGGTGTTGTAAATACAATCTTCTAAAGCTTACCCTCCAGTCTAGTTTAGTCAAAAACCACTGAGTCAAGCACTGGAACAATTAAACATTTATTTTTAGATTAAACAGCAAATTCCCCTATACGATACCTAAACCACAGCGGGTTTGATCCTTGTATCTGCCCGGCCAAGCCCTTCAGACTCGTGCAAGCAGAAACACTCCAAAAGGTCACGCAGTCCCAAGCACACTTCCAGAAGATTGAATTCGATCTAAGATGGAGACACCTTTTATAGGTCCATATACCTTGAGGGGCCGAACTACATAGGGGTGGTCTACAATCCAATTAAACATATTAATTACATCAACGCATTATTGACAGTTTCCCAAACCAATTACAGTCTCCCATACATTGTTTCTAGGAGAAGCTTCTGGAAGGAAGCGAACTTAACTGAATAATGCAACATTTACCCTGGAACTCAAACAAACCTGCCAGGGCTTAACACGTTTAACCAATCAACAAATAGCAGGGAAACTGTCTCACAAGAGTATTTAAATTATTTACACTTTGTTGCAGTAATCCAATCAACTTCATGCATATAGACTACTTTGGAGGTCCTCTGCAAAAATCTCATTCATTCTGTCAATTGAAGAGATACTCATACATGTCTTATCTGCAGCATTGATCTGGGACCTAGACTTATTGGCAGCTTGTCTTGTTATACACAGAAACACAGACTTGACCAAAATGGCCTTACAATGCATGAATCCTTCAGTAAATTTTGATTATATTTCTGTTCCTTTTTGGCCAGGATTTACATTCCTCCCTTTTAACATATGATAACCACCATTTATGGTAACTAATTGTACAATGGTGACTGTTACATTTTATCACGATGTATGATGTATCTTCTCAGAACCTCATCAAGCTTCCCGAGTTTTTGTGGGCATAGCTTCATAATTTCCCGCTGATGAGTCTTCACCTCCCGAGTTTTTGTGAGCGCGAATCCCCTCCATCCATGTTGCCAATTTATCTCTGTCTGTTCCATAGTACAGTTAAAAGTTCCTCGAAGAACCTGGGATAAAGTAAGTTAACAATCCATGCTTTCACTGATTCAAGATTCAAGGTTAGTTTATTGGTCGCATACACCAATTGGTGTAATGTTTCTTGCCAATGCAGCACTAAAAAAATAAAAAGAAAAAGAAGAATACAGACATAACACTAATAAAGAGATTTGAACATAAAAAACATCCCCCCACAATGGTTCCCATTATGAGGGAAGGCACAATGCCCAGTCCCCTACCCATGTCCACCCATAGTCAGGCCTATTGAGGCCTCTGCAGTCGCCTTCATGGAGGCCCGATGTTCTAGGCCGTTCTCGCCGAGTGGTGGTGCCCCGACGTCGGGAGAATCCTCTCAGTGGCTTGGGACACCTGGAATGGCCGCTTCCTTGCCGGAGTCCGCAACTTCCGAAGCCAACAAGGCCGCGCTGAATGGAGCTCCCCCACTGGCTCCCAATGTTGAAGTTCAGCGCCGCCGCCCGCAGTTGGTCGATCCACAGACCCGCAGCTCCATGATGTTTTCCTCCACAGTCTCAGTTCACCGGAGTTCCAGCGTGGCGACCCAGGCAAGGCATCGCCCGCTCCGCGATGGCGCTCCACCACTCCACTGCTGCTGAAGCCGAGGTGCTGGGCGGTCTCTTCAGGAAACACCGCTCCAGGCCCGCTGGTAGGCTGCAAGGATGGGTCAAAAGTGCAGCCCGGAGAAAAGTTGCCTCTCCGACCAGGTAGGGACCAGGAAAAGTAGTTTTTCCCTTCTCCCCCCCCCCCCCCCACCCATACACCCCCCACGTAAAAAAGAATAGAACTCCAAAAACAAAACACTTTAACTCACTAAAAATAAAGAAAAGAGTGAAAAACATACAGCTGCAGGCTGGGCAGCCATATCATACAGGACGGCGCCCCATATCGATGCTTTTACAGTGATGGAGATATACCCATGCATCTCTTTCATCCACAGTCAACAGAAGACCTTTCTCTTTACACTGCTCCTACTCTATGATACAATCCTTCCTGCACGATGATCCTAGCTAAAATGTAGTCAGTTATCTCTGCAGTCAAATGGTGATTTCCAATGTACCCTTAATGAAGGTTCCTCATATGCATTTCAGCTGTGTTCAGTCCAGATTTCCCCAACAGGCGTGACCCTTATTCAAAACAACCATGGGGAATGCTTCAATTCAGCCAAATTCAGTATCAGCCGTTAATTTACTATTTTGAGTTTTCGGGTCTGTAGGCGATAAGCACAATTCAATTCAATTGCTGTGAAATTCCCAGCTGTTTAATTTCATCGATTTATTTCAATATGTTGTGGACTATTATTTTAAATCAAGCCAAATAAGAATGCACAACCATTCATTAGCTTGTCTTGTTATACACAGAAACACAGACTTAACCAAAATGGCCTGACAATGCATGAATCTTTTACTAAATTTTGGTTCTATTCCTGTTCCTTTTTGGCCAGGATTTACAGTGTTTAGTGCAGATAAGTGTGAGGTGTTACATTTTGGAAATCAAATCATGGTAGGACCTACACAGTGTATGGCAGGGCTATGCAGAGTGTTGTATTGCAGAGGGATCTAGGAGTACAGGTACATAGTTCCTTGAAAGTGTTGTTCAAAATCGTTAGAGTGGTCAAGGCTTTTGGTACATTGGCCTTCAATAGTCAAGGTAATGAGTACTGAGGTTGAGATATTAGATTACAGTTGAACAAGAGGTCAGGGAGGTCCCTTTTGGGGGATTATGTTGAAATTTTAGTCACCCTGCTTTAGCAAGAATGTTGTTAGAAAAGAGCTCAGAGAAGATTTACAAGGATGTTGCAAGGAATTTATTTCTTGGAGCATAGGAGGATGAGGGGTGATCTTATAGAGGTATATAAGACCACAACAGAAATTTGCTGGGCAGGGCCTACATAGCAAATGGTAGAGACCTGAGGTGTGTCCCAGAACAGAGAGATCTGGGAGTATAGGCGCATGGTTCCCTAAAGGTAATGAGTGAGGTGGACAGTGTGGTCAACAAGGCATTTGATCTGCTTTCCTTTATTGGGAAGGTTATTGATTATATATGTTAGAACATCATGCATATCATATATATTCTATCATATATAAATCACTGATGAGACTATACAGAATACTGTATGTTCAGTTGTAGGAAATATGTCATTAAATTGGGTTGTAAAAGAGGTTTATCAAGACGTTACCTGGGCTTACAGGCTTGAGTTATAGGGTGGAGTTGGATAGGCTGGCACTTTTCCCCTTGGAGCTTAGGAGGCCGAGTGGTGACTTGAGCTATATAAGATCATGACGGGCATGGATAAAATTAACACTCACAGCCTTTTTGCACGGGTAGAGGATTCAAAGGCTAGAGACCACAGGCTTAAGAGAGAGATTTCTAAGGGATCTCTATGGCAACTTTTCAATAAAGGGTGGTTAGCATCTGGAATGAGCACCCAGTGGAAGCTTAAGATATGGGTAAAATTGTAACTTTTAGCGGATATTTGGACAGATAGGAAGGATTTAGAGGGATATGGGTCAAATACAGGCAGATAGAACAAGCCCTATATATAAACTTGGTCAGCTCTTTGACCCTCTAACTAGGTTGTTGCGATTTTGACAGAATTTACATTGCCACTGAGTCATTCACCATAGGTTGCAGCGAATGTCAAAGCCTAGTTTTGATGGCACCCGAGCTGTAGAAAACAAATGGGTTACTATATTTGATCCACCCACATTGCCTGGTGTAATCCATCATGCTATGAACACTTGCACAAGGTTGGATGATCTTTAATTTAGTTGAAAATAAACCTTCTGCTTCCATGGTATTATTGGACACCAAAGTGACAAATCTCCCCTCGTCTTATCTACTTGAATTCATTCCACCATATGTTTTAATTTACAAATGGAACTTTTGAAAGTAGCTTAATACTGGAGAACCAACCCATCTGATATTAGTTGTCTCTACACTATCCATCTTTAATAAACAGTGGAACAGAAAATCCAACACAAGGAGGCTTGCTGCAGCCTAGGGCTTTTCTGGAATGGGGACAGTGTTCATAACAACTAGAGAGTGGACTGGACTCTGCAAATGGCACCAAAACACAATGTGTCTTGCATGCGGGCGCAGTAGACTATTTCTGTACTCTTGCTGTTGGGGATGTGTTTGGGCATGGGAATACTGTACTGGACTGTATGTAAGAAAATAAATTTACTATGACAATAAAAGCACTATTGAACTATTGAACCATAATCATGGCAAAGCCTTACCATCGAGTTAAAAGCAATTGATATCATTATTGATTACAACTTTTAAACCATGGAATGAGGAATTCATTAACACAATCACCTTTGTTAAATCCAGAGATATACAAATTTAAGAAACAAATACACACCATTGGTGAAGTAGGAAGCAATTGTAAATGCTGGTTTACACCGAAGATAGACACAAAATGCTGGAGTAAAACTGCGGATCAGGCGGCAACTCTGGAGAAAAGGAATAGGTGACGTTTCTGGTTGAGACCCTTCACAATTGATAGCACAATTACAATGCCATGATACAAAAAGTCTGTATTGCAGCAAATAATCATTAGTCAGATAAAAGTAAGCAACCTTCATGGATTTTGATCGACCAAATGCAGCATATTCTATCAGTTCAATAAAGATTTTATATTTACTCTGCTCTGATTAGCTATTTTAGTTTTTGATTGGATTTTTTTCTGCCAAATATGGAGAGTCAGTAGATCCAATATGCTGCCCCGTGAGAGGTGAAAGAGATGTAGAGAGGACTTAGCAGTGAATTAGCCTCAGTCATGTACAACTTTCCCCCTGGGCTGAGACTGTTCTGACAGACTGTGACAGCTGGCAAGACAAGGGATGCAGACTTGGCTCCTGACAAAATCTACACGGCTTTGTAATGGTCTTATACTGTTGAGGTACATATTTAAAACATTGACGTTAAAAAAAATAAATAATTGAACAAACAAAAGTTACCTAAAAGGATTAAAAAAATGTTATGAGTAAAAATCAAATAAATACAAAATCAAAATCATTGAACAAAAGCAATTAAAAGTTAAATAACTTGTCAACATCTTTCTAATTTTATGGCACAGTGGCGCATCGGTAGAGTTGCTGCCTTGTAGTGCCAGAGACCTGGGGTGCGATCCTGATTACGGGTGCTGTCATTCTCCCTGTGACTGTGTGGGTTTGCTCTGTGTGCTCCATTTCCTCCTACATTCCAAAGACGTACAGGTGTGTAGGTTAATTGGCTTCTGTAAATTGTCCCTTGTGTGCAGGATAGAACTAGTATATGGGGTGATTTTGGTTGACGTGGGCCGAAGGACATGATTCCGCGCTATATCACTAAACTTAAACTTAAAATTAAACTTAAACTTAACCAAACTCAGCCAGGAATCTCTATGCTGATGAATGGTGAATTGATTCCAAACTTGGGATGCTGGCATTATGTAGCAGAGTTGAAATCTGTAGCATAATGTTCATCAGGATAAGCTGATACATTCTGCTCAGCACAGGCTTACAAGGAGTCTGATCTCATCTGGAATTTCATAGCTAGAAGCGGCTCAGTAGTACCTTTTGGAGCCACAGACAGCAGGATTTGGTCCATAAGATCAAGAATTTAGCACAAGCCCATCGACCTTGGTGGTTTATGGCTGTGAATTACTTCCCAGAATGTTGTGACAAAATACATTTAATGATGTCCTTTCATTTCAAGTTCAGGCTCGCATAGCACAGGAAAATTGAACTCTTCAGCATAATTTTCACCAAGATTTTAATAGTCAAACCTAGTAACTTTTGTTATTGTTAAATCCTTGTAGGTCAGAAGATTTTAGATGGAGCTTGCAATTTCAGGTAAGCAAGGTACTTTAAAATAGCCCCCTTTTGCAACCGTAACCTTTTCAATTTCAGCTGACAAGTCTATTGCTGGTTGAATGTGTAATAGGCCAGGCGGAGAAAGCACGGCAGTATTTCACAACATCAGCAGTCTTGGATTGCAGCAGACCCAGAGTGCGGCTTTGGTTAGGAAGGTGATTCCTGAGTACTTCCACCTTGCTTTGTTGCTATAAATCGGTAACTAAAAGCAATCGCAGGTCTTCAGATTGTAAATGGATATTAAAGAAAAGCTGGAGTTGCTGGATGTCTTAAAAAAAAACAGAACATGCAGGAAATGTTCAGCAATCACCTATGGGAAGGAAATCAATGTTCATTTTTCATGTTAACCTGAAACATTGACAATAATAATAACAATGAAAATCATAATAATACATTTTATTTAATAGCGCCTTTCAAGACACTCATTCACCTTACATCATATAATAGCAGTTATAAACATGCAACAAGCAACAAAGCACCAGTAATTTAAAAAAATCAACAATAAAACATACAATAAGCAACAAAGCATAGCACAACAAGTTCAGGGCCTGTCCCACTTTCACGACCTAATTCACAACCTCTGCCGAGTTTGCCCTTGACTCGTACTCGCAGCATGGTCGTTAGGAGGTCGTAGGTAGGTCGTGATGCTACTCGTAGGTACTCGTGGCATCAAGTACGTCCGGGTAGTTTTTCAAGCATGATGAAAAATGTCCACAAGTAAAAAAGGTCATGAATTAGGTCTTCTTTCATATGGCGTGCACAGCCTAAAATTGTTGGACAACTTGTTCTATTTGATCTTCCATTTGTGCACGTCGAGTTGATTGCATTAGTTGAAACAGGGTGGACCACGTGAAGGTTGCAATCTTCCACCCCGTGAATTAGGTTGTGAAAGTGGACCAGGCCCTTGAAGATTGATATAAAACAAGATGCAGTTGTTGCAGTTAAAATGAGTAAGCTAGTTTAAAAAGATAGTTTTTTTTAATATATATTTTTATTAGAAGCAAACACACATTATGGTAAAAACATTTCATATGTAACAATCATACATTATTAATATTATCAATTGTGGATTAATTCCGCTTCTATTTTTTTAATAGATAGAAAGTAAGAAAGAAGGAAAGAAAAAATAAACACAAATATCAAGATAAAAAAAAGAAAGGAATGATTTACTAATAATACATCATTGGAGATAGGATCAAAGATTATAAAGTATAACTTTTCATCTAATCCTGAGTTCAAGCTTCAGTTAGCTTCCCGTGCCGAACCAATCTACCCCTTCAAATAATTGATGAATGGAGACCATATTCTAACAAAACGTTCTTGTTTGTCCATTAAGACAAATCTGATTCTTTCCAGGTGTAGGGTCGCTGACATTTCCATAATCCACATTTTAATTGTAACATTCCAAAATTTTAATATTAATTTCTTCCCAGTTATTATACTGTAGTCTAGAAAGTTTATTTGCCTTGTTGTGAGTGTTAGACTTTGTTCTGATATTTCAAGAACAGTTGAAACAGTTATTAGTTTTAAGTAGGGATCCAATTTAGTATTAATAACCAGAAATTATTCTAAATATATCAATCCAGAAATTTTAGATTTTGATACAATTTGCAAAAGTACGTGTTAAATTAGCCTCTAGATGCTGACATTTATCGCAGGTTGGAGAGATATGTGGAAAAATTCTATTTAGTTTTGCTTTAGAGTAGTATAATCTCTGTAATACTTTAAATTGTATTAAAGCATGTCTGGCATTTAACGAGCATTGATGTGTATCTTGTAGACTACTGTCCCAAATATCTTTCGTTATAGGTTAGCCTAATTCATTTTTCCATGTATGTCTATATGATTCCGTCAATGGGACCTCACTATCTAAGAGGGTATTATAAATTTGTTGTTAATTTTTCTGTGTTAGGATGTTTATTCAAACATTCATCAAGGATTTCTGGTTCCCTACTCCTATAATCTTGTGTATTAGATTTAACATAATCTCTAATTTGTAGATATTTTTAAAAATTATTTGAGCGTAATTGGAATTATTTGAACTCTGTTGTAACTCCTGAAATGAAAGAAAAGTGCCTTTCCTATAAAGATGTCCCATCTTTTTAATTCCGTAATTTTTCCATTGTGTGAAACCTTTATCCAATATGGAAGGTTGAAATAAGGGATTATTTACAATGAGAAAACAGAGTGATATATTATTCAATTTTAAAGCCATTTTTAATTGTTTCCAGATTCATATACCATTATGTATTATTGGGTTTTCCCTATAGGTTTTTTTGTGCAATTTTGTGGGTGCAAACATAATCAAACCAATTTCAAAAGGCAAACAATATTCCTTTTCCATCCTTAACCAGTCTGGTTGCTTATCCATTTCTTCCATCCAGAAATTAATGATTTTAATATGGACTGCCCAAAAATAAAACAAAAAGTTTGGTAAAGCTAAACCTCCACTTGTCTTAGAGTTACATAAATGTTTTTTGTTTATTCTATGATTCTTATAATCCCAAATGAAGCTTGCAACAATGGAATCGACTTTAAAAAAAAACAATTGGGGATATATATCGGGATTGACTGAAATAGGTACAGTAATTGTGGAAAAAAGATCATTTTTACAGCATTAATTCTACCAAACATTGAAATGGGGAGTTTTTTCCAATACTAAATATTCTTATAGAGTTTAGTCAGTAAAGGTGGGAAGTTTGATTTAAATAAAGAAGTATATGTCTTAGTTACATAAATCCAGAACTACTTAAAAGTTTACTTCACTATTTTAAAAGGGAATTGTTGTAGTGTATGTAAATTGAGTTCAGTTATTGGCATGATTTCACTTTTAACCATGTAACATATAACCATATAACAATTACAACATGGAAACAGGCCTTCTCGGCCCTTTCAGTCCGTGCCAACCATTTATTTTCCACTAGTCCCATCTATCTGCACTCAGACCATACCCCTCAATTCCCTTCCCGTCCATATACCTATCCACTTTACTTTTAAATGTTACAATCAATCCTGCCTCCATCACTTCTGCTCGAAGGTCATTCCACACAGTCACCACTCTCTGAGTAAAGATGTTCCCCCTCATGTTACCCCTAAACTTCTGTCCCTTAATTCTCATGTCATGCCCTCTTGTTTGAATCTTCCCTACCCTCAATGGGAAAAGCTTATCCATGTCAACTCTGTCTATCCCTTTCATCATTTTAAAGACCTCAATCAAGTCCCCCCTTAACCTTCTGCGCTCCAAAGAATAAAGGCCCAACTTGTTCAACCTTTCTCTGTAACTTAGTTGCTGGAACCCAGGCAACATTCTAGTAAACCTCCTCTGTGCTCTCTCTATTTTGTTGACATCCTTCCTATAATTAGACGACCAAAATTGTACACCATACCCCAGAAATGGTCTCACCAATGCCTTGTACAATTTTAACAATACTTCCCTACTATATTTAACGCTCTGATTTATAATTGCCAGCATATCAAAAGCTTTCTTTACCACCCTATCTACATGCAATTCCACCTTCAGGGAACTATGCACAGTTATTCCTAGATCCCTCTGTTCCGCAGCATTCCTCAATCCCCTACCATTTACCATGTACGTTCTATTTTGATTTGTCCTGCCAAGATGTAGCACCTCACACTTATCAGCATTAAACTCCATCTGCCATCTTTCAGCCCACTCTTCCAAATGGCCCAAATCTCTCTGTAGACTTTGAAAATCTACCTCATTATCCACAGCACCACCTATCTTAGTATCATCTGCATACTCACTTATCCAATTTTCCACCCCATCATCTAGATCATTGATGTACATGACAAACAACAGTGGGCCCAACACAGATCCCTGAGGCACCCCACTGCTCACCGGCTTCCAACCTGACAAACAACCATCCACCATTACTTTCTGGCATCTCCCATTCAGGCACTGTTGAATCCATCTTGCTGCTCCGCCATTAACACCCAAAGATTGAACCTTCTTAACCAACCTTCCATGAGAAACCTTGTCAAAGGCCTTACTGAAATGCATATAGACAACATCCACTGCTTTACCCTCATTAATTTCCCTAGTTAGCTCTTCAAAAAATTCAAGAAGGTTTGTCAAACATGACCCAGGCACAAATCCATGTTGACTGTTCTTGATCCGGCCCTGTTTATCCAGATGCTTATATATATTATCTCTAAGTATCCTTTCCATTAACTTGCCCACCACTGACGTCAATCTAACAGGTCTATAATTGGTAGGTTTATTCTTTGAACCCTTTTTAAACAATGGAACAACATGCACAGCACGCCAATCCTCCGGCATTATTCCCATTTCTAATGACATTTGAAATATTTCTGTCATAGCCCCTGCTATTTCTACACTAACTTCCCTCAATGTCTGAGGGAATATCCTGTCAGGACCTGGAGACGTATCCACTTTTATATTTTTCAAAAGTGTCAGTACTTACTCCTCTTTGAATCTCATGGTTTCCAAAGCTACTCTACTTTTTTCCCTTACCTCACAGAGTTCAATATCCTTCTCCTTTGTGAATACCGAAGAAAATAAATTGTTCAATATCTGCCCCATCTCTTTTGGCTTTGCAGATAGCTGTCCATTCTGGCTCTCTAATGGTCCAATTTTATCCCTCGTTATCCTTTCCCTATTAATATAGCCGTAGAAACCTTTTGGATTTACTTTCACCTTTTGTTGCCAAATCTTCTTTTAGCTTTTCTTATTTCTTTTTTAAGATTCTTTTTACATTCTTTATACTCATCTAGCACCTCATTGACTCCATGTCTCCTATAATTATTGTAGATATCTCTCTTTTTCTGAACCAAGTGTCCAATTTCCCTTGAAAACCATGGCTCTTTCCGATTTTTACTATTTCCTTTCAACCGAACAGGGACATAAAGATTCTGTACTCTTACAATTTCCCCTTTAAATGTCCTCCATTTCTCTTCTACATCCTTCCCATCAAACAAAATGTCCCAATTCACTCCTTTTAAATCATTATTCATTCCCTCAAAGTTAGCCTTTCTGCAATCAAAAATCTCAACCAGTTCTGACTCTCTCCATAATGATATTGAAACTAATGGTATTGTGATTACTGGTCCCGCAGTATCTCCAAACCAAGCACTTTTGATTGCAACATGCGCCTTAATTTAGTTCAACAAAGAAACTGACATGTTACTACAGCCCATTTACAGAATGTGTTTCCCAGTCTATTTTTGGAAAATTGAAATCTCCCACAATCACTACCTTGTGCTTACTACTAATATCTGCTATCTCCTTACATATTAGCTCTTCCAATTCTCGCTCCAATTCCAATTAATTCAATATCCCAAAAACTGACCAAATTTAGATTAGATTTAATAGGTTTGGAGTGCTAGTTTCTGGCTTTGTAATATATATATTAATACATCATCTGCATATATTTATTCATTGTGTCCTTAGTATTATACCCGTGTATTTCTGGATGAGCTATAACACTTTCTGCTAATGGTTCAATTGCAAGAGCGAATAATAATGGGGATAGCGGGCATCCTTATCTACAGCCTCTACAAAGATTAAATTTAATTGATAACATTTGGTTTGTTAATATTCTAGCTGATGGGTTAGAATATAAAAGTTTAACCCATGTACAGTACTTCTCTCCCAATTGAAATCTTTCAATCACTGAAAATAAATGTGACCATGCTACCTGATCAAATGCTTTTTCAGCATTTAGCGAAATAATTGCTAGATCTGCATTAGCAATTCTATTTGAGTATGTAGTATTGAATAGTTGTCTCAAATTATAAAATGAATAACATTTTGGAATAAAACCTGTTTGGTCGGGGTGTATTAATTTGTTAATCATTAAACTCAATCTATGAGATAGGATTTTAGTTAATATTTTCTGATCTGTATTTAAGAGAGCTATTGGTCTATATGAACCTGGGTCTTCAAGATCCTTATCAGTTTTTGGTATACGTACTATTGTGGATTTGTTTAAAGTTTCTGGGAGTTTCTGTTGAGTATAAACGTGTTTATCTAATGTCTGTAAACGTGGGGAAATGAGATCATAAATGTTTTAATAAAATTCAGAGCTTAGGCCATCAGGACCTGTGGCCTTTCCGTTTTTTAAAGATCTAATTGACTCTTTGATATCTTTTACCATTATTTCAGCACCTAGTAATTCTGTCTCTTTCAGATCTAAACCCGTAAGTTTACATTTCTGTAAAAATGCTTCCATTTCTGTTGATTGTTCTGTCACTTAAGTTGAGTAAAGTTTTTGATAGTATTGTGAAAATCTGTCATTAATACCTTTGGGTAGTATTAATATTTCTCCCTTGTCTGATCTAATTTTATAAATTGTTTTTTTCCCCGTCCAGTTTACGAAGTTGACGTGCCATTCATTTTTGTGGTTTATCACTAAATTCAAAGTTTAATTGTTTTGTATGTTGATAAAGTTTTATAACTTGGTCTGAGTATATTTTATTTAACTTGCATTTAATCCCATGGTCCCATGGTATAGAAACATAGGTGCAGGAGAAGGCCATTCGGCCCTTCGAGCCTGCACCGCCGTTCAATATGATCATGGTTGATCATCCAACTCAGTATCCTGTACCTGCCTTCTCTCCATAACCCCTGATCCCTTTAGCCACAAGTGCCACATATAACGCCCTCTTAAACATAGCCAATGAACTGGCCTCAACTACCTTCTGTGGCAGAGAGTTCCAGAGACTCACCACTCTCTGCGTAAAGAATGTTTTACTTCTCCTGTGCCATGTGGTAATCAGGGATACACTCAGTGTCCCTGGTGACTGTGCCTTTTGGGAAGTGTGTCCAGTTGCATCTCCTGAATGACCAGTGTGCACTACTGGAGCTGTTGATGTACTCATGGTGGAGTATGTGCGAAACCGAGTATATTGTGAGCAACAAGCTTAGTGAGCTTCAGAGGGTGATGGGTATATGGAACAAGATGCCAGAGGAAGTAGTTGAGGCAGGTACTATAACAACATTGAAAAGACACTTGGATAGATACAAGGATAGGAAAGGTTTAGAGGGATAAGTCAAAGTCTAAAAAGTTAAAAGAGTTTATTGTCATGTGTCCCTGATAGCACAATGAAGTTTTTTCTTTGCTTAGCACAACAGAACATAGTAGGCATTGACTACAAAACAGATCAGTGTGTCCATATGCCATTATATACGTAAATACACACATGAATGAATAAATTGATAAAGTGCAAATAACAGATAAAAGGGTATTAATGTTCAGAGTTTTGGCTGAGGCAAGTTTAATAGCCTGATGGCTGTGGGGAAGTAGCTATTCCTGAGCCTGGTCATTGCGGTCCTCAGGCTCCTGTACCTTCTACCTGAAGGTAGAAGGGAGATGAGTGTGTGGCCAGGATGGTGTGGGACCTTGATGATGCTTCCTGCCTTTTTGATTCAGCGACTGTGATAGATCCCCTCGATGGAAGGAAGGTCAGAACCGATGATGGACTGGGCAGTGTTTCCTACTTTTTGTAGTCTTTTCCTCTCCAGGGCGCTCAAGTTGCCGAACCAAGCCATGATGCACCCAGTCAACATGCTCTCTACTGTGTACCTGTAGATGTTCGAGAGAGTCCTTCTTGACAGTCTGACTCTCCGTAATGTTCTCAGGAAGTAGAGGCGCTGATGAGCTTTCTTAATAATTGCATCTGTGTTCTCGGACCAGCAAAGATCTTCAGAGATGTGCACGTCCAGGAATTTGAAGCTCTTGACCCTTTCAACCATCGACCCATTGATATAAACAGGACAACAGTGGGTCCAGTTTTTTGTCGAGGTAGGAGTTGATATGCGCCATGATCAACCTCTCAAAGCACTTCATCACCACAGGCGATAGTGCCACTGGTCGATAGTCATTGAGGCATGTCACCTTGCTCTTCTTGGGCACCAATATTATTGATGCCCTTTTGAAGCAGGTGGGAACCTCAGGCCTCAGAAGTGACAGGTTGAAAATGTCTGTAAAAACTCCAGTCAGTTGGTCCGCACAGATTTTTAGGACACGACCAGGTATGCCATCAGGTCCAGACGCTTTTCGAGGGTTCACCCCTCTGAAGGATTTCCTGACGTCGGCCTTTGTGACTGAGACTGAAATACCATCACAGCAAATGGGGGCTCGGGAAGGCACATCGGTGTTCTCCCTATCAAAACGTGCGTAAAACGCATTGAGCTCATCAGGGAGTGATGTATCGCCGACATTCGAGCTGCCTCCTGGTTTTGCCTTGTAGGAGGTGATTGCATTCAGTCGCCGCCACAGCTGCCGAACATCTGTGTCATCCTCCAGCTTGGAGCAGAAGTCCCTTTTGGCCTTTTTGATGGCCTTACCAAGGTCGTATCTGGACTTCTTATAGACCACTGTATCATCAGACATGAATGCCCGGTGTCTGGTCTTCAGAAAAGTGCGGATCTCACAGTTCATCCAAGGTTTCTGATTGGGAAACACTTGGAACATTTTGGTGGGGATGCAGTCCTCTACACATTTCTTAATGAAGTCTGTACCGACTGTGGCATATTCGTTCAAGTCTGTTGCCGAGTCCTTGAACATTGCCCAGTCTACAGACTCCAGACAGTCCTGTAGTTGTTCCCCCCGACTAGCTATGGATATAAAGATATGGATATGAACCAAATGCAGGCAAGTGGGTGTAGCTTTGATGGGTCTAACCTGGTTGGCGTGGATGAGTTTAAAGGCCAGCTTCCACGTTGTATGACTCCATTAATCAATAACCTGGTCACCTCATGATTATTGAATTCGCAGACACAGTGATGGGTGACCAACAGCAAAAGATAGTGCAGGAATGCCCAGTGGCCATTCCTTCTCAAACAGATACTCTGCATTGATTGATTTTGGGGGGGATGTCCTCATGGAAGAAAGCAGCAACAGCCACATTTAAGGCATTGTGGTTGGCTTAGCTGCACAAGAGGGGAGTAGAAATATTAGAATAGCTACAATGATTCAATTACAAGGAGAGCAAATGGCGTTTCTTTGGTCATCAATAAGGTTTGTGGATGTTATGTTGCCACCCTGGTGCCATTGCAAAGGATATCTCAGAGTTTTGACTATTTAAAGTGAGAGTGAACAGACAGAGGTCAAAGTTCATATGTGGACTAGCTTTCTAGTTTAAAACGGGGTGAAAACCTACAACATGCCCTTAGTAGACACAAAGTGCTGGAGTAACTCAGAGGCCCAGGCAGCATCTCTGGAGAGAAAGGATGGGTGACATTCTGACCTGAAATGTCACCCATCTTTTTTCTCCAGAGATGCCACCTGACCCATTGGGTTACTCCATTTTGTGTATATTTTCAGCATAAACTAGCATCTGCAGTTCCTTCCTACACATTTAGAGAAATAAGTTATGGAATAAGGAGCAAGCCCCGAATGATGTGATCTCATGGTACACTTCTGGTGCCACATGCTAGTGAGAATGTAGATTCAAAAGGATAGGTTAGATAAATGCATGACTAAAAGGTTGCTGTTACAGGATCACTGGGACAGCCTCTGGGGAAGTTGAGGCTTGTGAAAGCTGGACTGAAACTGGAACTGAAACCGGACTTGCATCCTTGTTGGGAGATTTTTAATTAAATTGTGCGGGGAACGAGCCAAAATGTAGATGTATAGTTGTAAAATGGTGCAGTCAAATAATGAATGGAAACAAACTGAGCAAACTTGGGCATGAGAGGGTATTAGGAGAGATTGCCATCCATTCAGACTTCTTACACTAAAATAATTGCAAATTCCCTTAAGAGCTTTGATCAGCGCATGGGAATATGATATTGTTGCTATCATGGAGACAAGGGCATGACTGAGAATTAAACAGTCAAAGGCATAATATCTTCAGTTGCCTAGAGGGGAGATGCAAAAAAAAAAGGTGACATTGCAATATTGATTAAGGGGTTTATTACTTCAGTAATGAGAAAGTATATCCGAGAAGTTCAAATTAAGTTTATTGTCATAAGCACAGGTACATTGAGGAGCAGGTACAATAATAAAAACATGTTTGCAACAGCATCACAGGCATATAAACTCAGACAGACACAGAAAAACACATTTTATGTATACATTATACATAAATTACACATAAAATTCTAATATAACTAAGACTGCAAAAAACAAGACATTAGAGAGAAATGAACAATTAGAAGAAAAAAAACCCAGTCCATAATGGAAGAAATACAGCATAGTGTTCTGTGAAAGGACACAAGGTGCGAGAGTAACTGAGCAGGTCAGGCTGCATCTGCGAAGAACAAAGAAAGATGATGTTTGGGTCGAGACCCTTCTTCATGTGTTCTGCGTAGTATTAGTGGTAGTGATAAGGTTCGGCCTGCTCAGGTCAGTTCAAGAACCTGATAGTTGTAGGAAATAAACTGTTTCTGAACCTGGTGCTGTGGGATATTCTGTCTTCTGTGCCACCTCATCAATGGTAGCAGTGAGAGGAGGGCATGACCCAGATGGTGAGCTTCCTTAATGGTGGATGCCGTCTCTTGAGGCAGCACCTCATCTAGATGTTTTTGATGAAGGGAGGTTTGAGTCTACCTCTCTCTACAGCCTCTTGTGTTCCTGTGCATTGAAATTGGCTATGATGTCTGAAGAAGGGTCCTGATCCAAAAAAGTCAGCCTATCCATGTCCTCCAGTGATGCTGCCTGACACACTGAGTTAATCCAACACTTTATGTTTTACTTTCTGCAGTACATTTGTAAAAGCTTGTTAAAGTATTCAAAGACATGTGCAAGTTGGGCCGAAGGGCCTGTTTCTACGTTGAAAGCCTCCATGACATATTGAATCTCTTTAAACTTCCACCAAAGAAAATGCACTGGCGAGTCTTCTTCCTGATTGCAACTCTGTGCTGGGCCCAGAACACGTCATCCGAGATGTTAACGCCAAGATAATTGAAACTGCTAACTCTCCCCATCACCGACCCACCAGTAAAAGTTGGGGATAATCTGCCGACTTACTTTTCTGAACTCGACAATCAGTTGCTTGGTCTTATAGATGTTAAATGAAAGATTGCCTACGACTACCTCGACTACCCATAACTACATGGCGACTCCACTACAACTGCACCTACGACTACATGATTATTGATTTTCTCCATGGTGACCAATTATTTGGTCGCAGAAATTTTTTCAACACGTTGAGAAATTTGTGACGACCATACTGAGGCCACAACTAGTTCCCAGAATGCGGGAACTCCTCACAACCATGAAGGAGACTCACCAGAGACCACCAGCGAACATGTGGCGATCATGAGGTGAGCGCAGGGTCTCCTGCACTTGCCTATAAAGTCGCCTAAGTGGGACAGGCCATTCCGAGTGTCAGTGGAAGAAAGTATTGATGTTAACCTTAAGTTTCAAGGTAGTTGGGGAAGAGATGTCTGGTAATTATGATTGTAAATTGAGGGAAGACCAAATTCAATATCCAAAGACAGGACTTGGCAAATGTAAATTGGGAGCAATTACTTGCAGATAGATCATTATGACAGCTGGTCATCAATGCAGACACAGCTGGACTGAGCCTTTCAGAAGATTGACCTTTGGCCACCTCTGAAGAGTGCTGCTGCATGTAGAGTCATGGAGTCATAGAGCATGCAAAATAGGTCCTTCGGCCCAACTTGCTCACATTAACTAACATGCTACATCTACGCTAGTCCCACCTGTGTGCATTTGGCCCATTTCCTTCTAAACCTATCCTATCCATGTACCTGTTTAAATGTTTCTTAAACATTGTGATTGTACCTGCCTTAAAAACCTTTGGCAACTCCTTCCATATATCTACTACCCTTTATGTAAAAAAGGTTGCCGCTCAGGTTCCTAGTCAATCTTTTCCCCCTCACCTTAAACCTATGTCCTCTGGTTCTCGATTCCCCTAAAAGATTCTGTGCATTTACCCTATCTATTCCTATCATAATCTTATGCACAAAGGGCCTATTAGAGTGGAAATAAATAAATAAGACCTGACAATGTAAGAATATCTCAAAGATACTACAAGGAAGTTGATCATATTTTACATTCTGTCGTGGTAGTCAATATTACTGATAGTTTTATGATATGTGGGTAGCACTTATTTAATTATGCCACCACGCAGCCAGCATTTCCATCAATCTGGATACTGAAGCTGCACTGATCACCAGAATTAGTCCCTTTTGAGTTGTCAGTCGAGAAATTGGTGGAGGGCCTCTTGCTCTCTGAGTCTGTCTGGTGTTCTCTGCTCTCATCTATGGTGATGAAGGACAGAACATCTGAGAGACCATTCTGGTGTAGTTTAATCAATGGAGAAAATACATTAATTGATGAATAAACCATGAATTTATAGGTGGATTAGTGCAAGTCATAGTCATAAAGTGTGGAAATAGGCCCTTCAGCCCAATTTGCCCGCACCGACCAACGTGTCCCAGCTACACTAGTCCTATCTGCCTGCGTTTGGTCCATATACTCCAAAACTCTCCTATCCATGGACTTCACTTGAAATGGATTGACTTGACTTGACTTCACTTGAAATGGATTGACTTTGCTTGAAATGGATTGACTTGATGACTTGAAATAGATTGACTTGACTTGAAATAGATTGACTTGACTTGAAATGGATTGTTTGCCCTGTACTCACTGTGCTTGACTTGACGACCTACAACACCCATGCTAGCACTCCAGAAAGCTTTCCCCCCACACTGGCCAGCAATATTGGATTTGGTGGAGAGGTGGAATATTGCGTTGGAGGACCAGCCCTCCCCCCATGTAAAGCTGGGACCCAACGGGTCCCACTTAGTCCAGCTATCCTTATATTCAGGAGGCCAGATTGGTTCATATTCTGAACATGATCTCTGGCGCTGATGGATAGGAAAACCTGTGAGTAAAATAATAATGAGGTTGCTGCATTACAAAGGTTCAGACATGCACAATGAACTTCCTCCTGTGTTTCCTGTCCCCTCACCTCCCATAACATCTTGCTGGGAATTTAATGCAATATATTTATTGCCACTGGGTCCAAAACCTAGCTCTTCCTAAACAACAACATGCATCCTCCCCAGCTTTCAAACGCCGGGCTTACATACAGCCCGTACATACAAATAAGTTTATAGGAGACTGGCGCTATGCATGGCTGCTGGCATTTTCTGCAAGGTTGGAATTTGATGCCCTCTGTCTGCATGAGATCTAGGCAGGGACTCTAGCAGCCCCTCCAGTTGAGACGGAGGCTCACATGCGCTCATCACCAGTCACATCTTCCCATCCCCTCCAGTTTCCACTTTCTGCAAAGACTGCTCCCTCCTTGGATCACTCATCACTTCCTACTCTAACCACACCCTCCACAGGAACTCTCCCCTGCAATACAAGGGATGTTACACCTGTCCCTATACACCTCCCTCACATCCATTCAGTGACACCAGCAGACCTTCCAGGTAAGACAGAGGTTCACATACATCTCCTCTAACCTCACCTACTACATGTGGAGGTCACTTGAGTCCTCCTTTACATCGACAAGAACATGGATAGACTAGGCAATCGGTGTCCTTGTCCGCAAAGGCCAACTGGGTCTCCCAGTAGCTAACCATTTGACCTCCCCATTCCATTCCTATATTGACCTTTCTATCCTGAGCCTCCTCCCCTGCCAGAGTGAAGCCATATGCAAAGTGGAGAAACTGCACCTCATATTCTGCTTGGGTAGCTTACAATCCAACAGTTTGAATATTGAGTACGAAGGAACTGCAGATGCTGGTTTAAACCAAAGCTGGACACAAAATGCTGCAATAACTCAGCGGAGCAGGAAGCAGCACTGGAGAGAAGGAAAGGGTGACCTTTTGGGTCGAGACCCTTCTTTATACTGATGTCTGAAGAAGGGTCTCGACTCAAAACTTCACCCATTCCTTCTCTATAGCGATGCTGCCTGTTCCGCTGGGTTATTACAGCATTTTGTTTCTATCTTCAGTATGAATATTGAATTCTCCAATTTTAGGTAAACAACACCCCCCCCCCCCCCCCCACCCCCCTTATTCGTCCTCTCTTCCCTGAGCCCCACCTGGATGTGCACCAATTTCTCCCTTTTCCCTTCTCCTGTCTCCTTCCATTATATTCCCAACTCTGAATTCACGTTTCATGCCTCTTCCAGACTTATTGTTCGATACACCCACCACTCTTTATGTGAAAAAGTTACACCACCGATTCGTATTAAATCTTTTCTCCTTCACCTTAAACCTATGTCCTCTGGTCCTCGATTCACTTACTCTGGGCAAGAGACTCTGTGCATCTACTTGATCTTATGAATAATGAGATGAATGATAGTTAATACTCCCTAATCCAGAAGAATAGTCTCGACCAGGAACATCATCTGTCCATTTTGTCTGCCTGCCCCTCTGAGTTCCTCTCACACTTTGTTTTTTACCCTGTAGTCCAGGCAACATTCTGGTAAACTTCTTCTACACCTTCAACAAAGGCTCCATGTCCTTCCTGTAAAGCTGCAACATTACTTCCTGATTCTTAAACTCAATGCCCAAACCAATGAAAGCAAACATACAATAAGCCTTCTTTACCACTCTACCTGTGTTGCCACTTTGGGGAGGCATGGACTTGCACCCTAAGATCTCTCTGAACATCAATGCCATTAAAGATTTTGGCCTTAACTATATACTTTCGCCTTAGACCTCTTCAAAGTACAACACCTCACATTTGTACAGATTAATCTCCATCTGTCATTTTTCCACCCATGTCTATAATTGATCTATGTCCCCCTGTATAATTTGACAACCTTCTTCACTGTCTACAGCTCCACCAATTTTGCTATCATCTGCAAACTTACTAACCTACCCATCTATATTTACATCCGATTCAAGAAAACATCTCCTCACATTAAGCAGACTCACAAAGACAGTTAGAGGACAAGATGTGCTGGTCCATCTTCAAGTGCCCATAAACCAAAACAATCAATAAGTCTGAAAGGTAGTTGGGTCCACAATCTGTGTATGCATGTATATTTAAAAAGATGACTGTGCACAAATACAATGCAACACCAGCAAAAGATAAGCAAGAAAAATATCCAAATCGATATTGCCATTCAAAATAAATCATATTAAACTTGATACCTGCCTAATTGTATATACTTATGTATTGGACAGCAGTATAAATTAAAATACTTATTTGTTATATCAATCATGTTAACATCCCATCTGAAACCAGGATCAAAATGAAAGGTTGGACCAGGCAATTTGATTAGAAGTCTGGCCCCCACCCCCATTCCTGTTATGTGTGCATTGTAATTCTGAATTATCTTTGTGACTTTGTAGCTTCAGATTGAGAAGATAATTTGTGACTACAATTTATTCTAAGTCATTTGAGGGCATCTTGGCTTGAAGTAAATTATTCTTAATATAAATTATATAGCATTAATTTCACTACAAAGTGGAAATGTGATATTACATAAGTGGGTCAGGAACTATTTAAATTGAATTGACACTGAAGTGAGAGTACTTGATACAGATTTATTTTCACTGAAACTGCAATATATTTGTTACAGACAGAATAAAAATTGAAGAAACAAATGCCAGTCAGCTAAGTGAGGCCTCTTTTCCAACTGATATTCTTTCATGATGTGCTGGTCAATTTTCTTCAGGTATGAAATGGCTCCCTGCCACTTCATACCAGAGAAATAGGATATGGACCAAGATGTGTACAACTGTAGCAGAATGGGTATTCAAATTAGATGAAGACGTGGTGACAGTATTTCCTCTGGAAGGACATTATTGCCATAGAGGGAGTGCAGCGAAGGTTCACCAGACTGATTCCTGGGATGTCAGGACTGTCTTATGAACAAAGACTGCATAGACTCGGTTTATACTCTCTAGAATTTAGGAGATTGAGAGGGGATCTTATAGAAACTTACAAGATTCTTAAGGGGTTGGACAGGCTAGATGCAGGAAGATTGTTCCCAATATTGGGGAGGTCCAGGACAAGGGGTCACAGCTTAAGGATAAGGGGGAAATCCTTTAGGACCGAGATGAGAAGGAATTTTTTCACACAGAGAGTGGTGGGTCTCTGGAACTCTCTGCCACAGAGGGTAGTTGAGGCCAGTTCATTGGCTATATTTAAGAGGGAGTTAGATGTGGCCCTTGTGGCTAAAGGGATCAGGGGGTATGGAGAGAAGGCAGGTACAGGATACTGAGTTGGATGATCAGCCATGATCATATTGAATGGTGGTGCAGGCTCGAAGGGCCGAATGGCCTACTCCTGCACCTAATTTCTATGTTTCTATGTTTCTCTGTTGTACTTGGCCATAAATAATTGGTCCGCAACTGCCTTGAGGAATATAGCGTGGGAAACATTGATGGCCTCTAATGGAGTTCACACCACGCTCCAAGCAACTGAAAATTGGTGGAGGTTCATTATAGATGCACTGTTAATCCATCCTATTTACCTTTCAGCACACTGCTAAGGTGACTCATTATGTCAAGGGTAACACAGTAAAATAATCGGCCTCATACAGCCTTGAAAGTTTGTTTCAGACAAACAGATTTCCTCAACTGTTAGACAATTTTTTTTTCCTGGTGCCAAGAAAATGATGTCAATAAATCTTAATATATTACTCCACAACTGAAGTAAATACTTATATAATGAAACTGAGTGGTAGATTTCTAAAATATCTTCTTGCTAAGTATATCCTTGAAAACTCTATGTATTTTAATGCCGAAATTAAGATCTACCAACAATATTTTACGATCTTTCTAATATTTCTATTTCATCTACAGGGAAACTTAATCTTCAAATAAGTCAAATGCAAATACGGCACTTATCAACAGCAAACACTAAAATTATTCTAATTTATATAACTTCTTATCAAAAGGATTATAACTCTATTGTTCCATCCTTATCTAAAAAGATAATACATGCAAATCTAATTAAATCCCTTTGCTAATTTGCAAGTATTGAAAGACAATATATTACTCACATAATTTAATAGTTATACTTAATATTATCTGTTAATATTTCATAAAGTTTCTTGTAATCCCTATCAGAGGCCTTTTTTCAAGTAACACCCTCTCAGTTAAATTACAAATTTATTATCCTATTACAGAAGAGTAACAGGAATAGCAAGTATTCTATTAAATTGTATATTTCTTGAAGCAGCAAGGCTTCGTAACAATTCATCAATAACCAAGGTGAAAACAAATTAAGATGGCATTGACGTATAAATGCACACAAAGAAGGACAAGACATCAACTGAGACGGGTAGATGTGCAGTGTGCAGAGGATAAGAAGGACAGATTGGAAAATCTTTCAGAATCCATGGTTCAGGTCTGAAGTGCAGCTAAAATGTATTTTGCCCTGAAGGTCATGGACATTAAGGCAGATTGACAGAAAAGAGTCTGGTCTAATGTCTAGAAAAGCATAGTCTAATGTTGACATAAAATGTTTGCCTTTCACTTTAATCAGGAGTAATTTTCATATAAATCTACATGTTGAATCATAACTAACATGTTGAAATTTGATTCTTAGGTTTTTGGTTCATTTTTAGTCGAAAAAAGGAGTTGATGCATTTCAAAATGTGAGTGTGTAATAGTGTGGTAGAATTCTCCCTGAAATCTATAATGCGGTACATTAAGTCTGGACCTCTTTCCAATGAATTAGAGGCTTTACTTTCAATCTTAACTTTAGACCTGTGATAACCACAGATGTCGATGTCAAGACTACATAAACCCTTCATATTCTCTGTTTGAAACAAGCTTATAAAAGTACCGATATCTGTGACGGGAGATGAACTGCAATGAAGAAAGTAACATTCATCCATTGAACGACTCAAAGGCTACAGAAATAACTCAGTTCACAGGTTTGGACGTAGTAACCTAGAAATTCCATCAAAATGTAAATTTGCTATATAGGGAGCAAGCCATGTACAACATGTAGCTCTGGACATGGCTTATTGGACACAGGAAAATCGGTGCTGCTGATCATTTTAATTCATCCCGGTTTGGTGATATTCATTAGTTGTACCCATTATTTATAGGCTGGAGGATTGGTCAGAAATCAGCATATTCTTGATTAGTACATGCATCAGAGGTTACGGGGAGAAGGTAGGAGATTTGGGTTAGGAGGGTGAGACAGATCAGCCATGATTGAATGGCGAAGTAGATTTTGCCGTATTACCTAATTCTACTCCTATTCCTTATGACCTTATGATCACTGGAAGGTAGAGCAATAGATTTAGATAGGGACAAGTTGACTATGTGCCTGCACCAACATTCAACAGGATTTTGACTAGCCTAAGAAGCTTTGTGGCTTGTGGCCTGAGGCATACCCACCTCTTCCCCTTTATTACTTAATTCATCAGGCTCAGAACTTTGGATCTTAAATTAACCTGTTCACTGCCAAGATTATTTTTCACTATTTGTAGATGATATGTGTATACCCCTTTAACAGTAGTGACGTAGCCCTTGCTAACCACTCCCCTATAATCAAGTATAACTGTGTCCTCCCCGTCCTTAGCTCTCTCTCTAGTAATCGTGACAGACCACGTACAGCTAGGGCAGTGATGTGTGTTTAGTTAATAAAGTTATAGTAAAGAATTCTCTGTATACGTGCATGTTCTTTACATGGCGTCAGAAGTTTCTTATACTGCATCTCCTGTGTATCAGGTTTTATTTCTTTAGTCCCAGTACCCCTCCCCGAATCGCGATGGCTTCTTCCTGTCGTAAGCCTGACATTCTGATCTTTGATGATGACATTGCTCACCATTGGAACGTCTTCCGACGTGATTTTGAGCACTACGTTACAAGCGCCCACCCTGCGGTTGCCCCTGCAGTCAAAGCCTCCCTCCTGCTCAACCTGGCTGGTCCGGAGGCTCTGGAACGATCGGAGTCGTTTGTCTACGGGGTCAACGAGAACGCTCAAGACCCGGTATGTCTGCTTGCTAAGTTTACCGAAATGTGTGACATTGCCACTAACTGTATCCTGGAGCATTTCAAATTTTTCGGCCGCCGCCAGCACTCTACTGAATCTGTGGACAATTTTGTCGCCGCGTTGAGGCACCTGGCTCGCCGCTGCAGCTTTGATGCCGTAACCCCTGAGACTTTGACCCAGGATGTTTTGGTATATGGCCTTCGAGACGAGAAGCTGCGATCTGAGCTCCTCTGCAAGCCTGATTTGACTTTTAACGAGGCTCTGCATGTCTCTCGCTTGGCGGAGGCGGTCTCCTCCGCCGTGTCGCCGCCTGACCATGAGGTCCACGCGGCCAGTTTCGCCGGTCGTCGGACCCCTGCCCCGCAGCGACAGAGGGTGAGCCCTGCAACCAGCCCAAGACCCCGTCAGTGCTGTCCGAATTGCAACTTTGCATCCCATCATTTCAATGTGTGCCCTGCGCTGGGAAAGACTTGCAACTTCTGCCACAAGCCAAACCATTTCTCAGCGGCATGTCGTTCCCGTGGGAAGCCTGCGCAATCACAGCAAAAGCCCTCAAACTACCTGGCACGTGATGATACTGTGTCTGGTTCCCATCACCAGCAGGACAAACTCCCACTGTCTGATTCGGGCTCTTCCCAGAGCGAGCTGAGCGTGTTTTCGCTGCGAGGTGCACCTGCGCTGATAACGGACCCGACCGTGAAAGTTACTGTGAATGGCACCACTTTCTCTGCTAAGGTCGACACGGGGGCCGCTGCAAACGTTATGTCAACAAGCTTATTCAAGAAGATAAGAAATAATGAGCTCGTTACCACTGAACGCTCTGCTCTGCATGCCTATGGGGGTGGCTTGCTTGTTCCTGTGGGGAAGGTCACTCTCCACTGCAAGGTACTGAAGGCCTCTCAGCCTCTCTCTTTCTTTCTGCTGGACAACAAATGTGCCCCCCTGCTCGGCATTCGGGCCTGCCAAGACCTTGGGTTGGTCAACTTCCATCGTGACATCCGCATGGTTCAGTCACCCCTGGACCCACTGACCGAATACCCAGACCGTTTTGATACCAAGCTGGGAAAGCTCCCCTGCAGCTACAAAATCGCTCTCAATCCGGATATCGAACCCGTTATCCGCCCACCACACCGAGTGCCATTCGCGATGAAAGGCAAAGTCGAGTTCTACACTTCGTGAAATGGTGGCCATGGGCATCCTGAAGGAAGTGAGTGAGCCCACTCGGTGGGTCTCCACCATGGTTGTTGCTGCGAAGAAGGATAATAGTGAACTGCGGATTTGCATCATCCCGAAGGATCTGAACCTGGCCATCAAGCGCCCACATTACCCCATGCGAACCGTTGAAGATGTTGCTGCACAAGTCGGTCCAGCCACCGTGTTTTCGGTTCTCGACGCCAAGAGTTTGTTCTGGCAGATACCACTTGACGAACGGTCCTCATACCTAACAACATTCAGCATGCCCTTCGGGAGGTTTCGTTTTCTCCGCATGCCATTCGGGATCAACTCTGCCAGTGAGTTGTTCCAAAGGACAATGGAACATTATACTGTTCGCCGGGCTCCCGTGTGCTATCATTGTCGACGACATCCTAGTCTATGGGAAGGATGTCACGGAGCACGACCATAACCTCCGCCAGGTCTTGGAACGAGCCCGGGAAGTTAACCTAAAGCTCAACCCAAAAAAATGCCGATTTCGAGTCCCGGAGGTCACCTACGTGGGACATGTTTTCACAGCATCGGGGCTGAAGCCCGACCCGCAGAAGACAGCCGCAATATATGAGATGCCTGCACCTGCTGATGTGCCGAGCCTCCAGCGTTTCCTGGGCATGGTCAACTACCTGGGGAAGTTCATCCCTGACTTGAGTGAACTGAGCACTCCTCTGAGAGACCTGGTGAACAAGGACACTGCCTGGGCCTGGTTCCCGCAACACCAGAAAGCCTTTGACATTCTCAAGTCCAGGTTGGTCAGCACCCCAACGCTAAAGTACTTTGACCTCTAGCGCCCCATCGTCCTCACATGTGACGCATCCAAGTTTGGCCTCGGGGCCGCCTGCTTGCAGGTCCACGATGGAGTACAACTGCCAGTGTCATACGCATCCCGTACAATGACTCCCGCCGAGCAGCGCTATGCACAAATTGAAAAAGAACTGCTGGCTGTTGTCTTCGCCTGCTCGAAGTTCAAAGACTATATTCTGGGCACCTGTTTTTCTATTGAGACGGACCACCAACCTCTGGTTACCATCCTCAACAAGCCAATTCACATGGCCTCCTCCCGGCTCCAGCGCATGATGCTTCAGCTACAACGATTTACTTTCACTGTAGTTTATCGAAAAGGCAAGGACATGTTTGTTGCCGACACGCTGTCTCGGGCGCCTCTTGCATCCACCACCCGTCACCCTTATGAGGCGTCCGATCTGATAGTGCTCAACATGAATTTCGTGTCTTCAAATCAGATGAAGTCTCTGGTCAAGCACACGGCAGCTGACGCTTCGCTCCAACAGCTGGCCGCGGTTATCAAGCGGGGCTGGCCAGACCGCCGTTCTTCCCAGCCGGCTGCAGCGGTGCCCTACTTCCTGGTTCGTGATGAGCTGGTGCTGCGTGATGGTGTGATTGTGAAGGGGCACAAGGTGGTAGTGCCCGCAGCACTTCATGAACAATATTTTAAAACTGCCCATCGTGGCCATCCCGGGGCCGAAGCCACTCTTTCCATCGCTCAGAGCCAGTTCTACTGGCCTGATATGGCTCGTTTTTTCTGGGACAGGGTGTCCTCTTGCCCTACGTGCAACAGCCTCGCCCCGCAACAGCAGCGGCAGCCCCTTTTGCAGCAGCCCGCCCCCGACCTTCCCTGGTCTGCGCTGGCGACTGACATTTTCGAATGGCGCGGCAAGCATTTCCTGTTCCAGCTGGTTTGAGGTTGACCAGCTTCACTCTCTATCTTCTTCTGTTGTCATCGAGAAGCTGCGCCATCACTTCGCTACTTTTGGGTCCCCGGCAAGCCTGCAGTCGGACAACGGCAGTCAATTCACCAATGCTGAGTTTCGTGCTTTTGCTGATCGCTGGAACTTTCGACACTACACTAGCAGCCCGGGGTACCCTCAGAGCAACGGCCTGGCTGAGCGCGCGGTCCGCAGTGTTAAAGGATTGCTGGAACGTTGTCGCTTGTCTCGCTCTGACATTTACCTTGCCCTCCTGAACCTCCGCAACATCCCCCGCGACCATGCCCTGGGGTCCCCAGCGCAGCGCCTCATGTCCCATGTCACGCGCCCTCCGATCCCTGTTGCGCAACAGTCCCTTGTTCCCTCCGTGCTCAAACCTGCCATGGTCCGAAAGTGCATTGCCCACAAACACCGTATCCAAAAGCGCTCCCATGACAAGTCCTGCCATGTCCTCCATCCTCTATATCCTGGCCAGGTCGTCCGTATGCAGTCTGCCTCCGGCCATCCTAGACTCGCCATTGTCGTCGGTTCTGCCGGGTCAACTCGTTCATACCTGGTCAACCACGACGGCACGATCTACCACAGGTCTCGTCAGCACCTGCGGCTGGTGAATGAACCTCGTCCCCCTCCGGCTGCTCCATATGCTTCCCCTGTGCCGACTTTGCCACCACGTCCCGTGCCAGCCCTGCCCGGCCCATCTTCCCCGGTGGTTCTTCCCGCTGTTGTCCCTGGTTCTCCAGCTTTCTCGGCCCCCTCATCTCCATCCTCCCCGCTGCGTTTGTCGCCCCGGGGCTCTCCTGTTAAGTGCTCACCACCCGCGCCTGTCCCTCTCGTTCCCGTGGTGGGCGGTGGTGATGGAGAGGTGCGGACCCGATCTGGTCGCCTTGGAAGGCCGCCAGACCATTATGGCGATTATGTGTGATTCTGTGTTCCTTCATTGCTGTTGTTTACTGTTCCCTAGCGCATGAGACGTGGTCGCTTGTCACTGTTCTTTATTTTGTTTTTGTAGAGGAAGGATGTAGATGATATGTGCATACCCCTTTAACAGTAGTGACGTAGCCCTTGCTAACCACTCCCCTATAATCGAGTATAACTGTGTCCTCCCCGTCCTTAGCTCTCTCTCTAGTGATCGTGACAGACCACATGCAGCTAGGGCAGTGATGTGTGTTTAGCTAATAAAGTTATAGTAAAGAATTCTCTGTGTACGTGCATGTTCTTTACACTATTGGCCATTACCTTAGTGTACTCAGGGATGGCACTGAACAGGTTAAAAATTGGTACAACAGAAATACATTTCCGTCCAAACCTCTACCTCTACCTCTACCAAACCAAACCTCTATTGTTTCCTAAATTCAATCCTGTAAAAAATAAATGTTCAAACCTCTACCACCCCTAACGTGTTTCCTAACTTCACTCCTGGAAAATAAAATGTTCCAACTTTTAGGTGAAGTTACCGACCTGTATACTATCCAGGCGCGGAGCATGGATATTTCTCTATCTCTCTCTACAGATTTATTACATTTCTTGAAAACAAATCACTCTCTACCTGCTAACCAGCAATGAATTTAATGGCAGTTTGTGAAATATAATTGCCTAATTTAACCCTTGGTCTGGATCCAATAGGAGTCACTTCTTACATTGATTTATCTGATAACTTTCCCTCACACATACCATATTAGGACTATAGTAGGACTTCTTGGGCCCTCAGTTGTGGAGAACCACTCCCCTGATCTCCTCCTCTGTAATATATTTAACATTCATCTAAGAGTCAGTGTACATGCATCTTGACTGGTCATCGATGCAGTCATGAAGACACAAACTTTAAAATGACAATGTAATGTTCGTAGGCCAGGAGCACCTTTTCTTCAATAGGATCAGGTTTGTGTTCAAACAAAACTAAATAGTTTCATCAATTGCTAGCGACTCAGGAAATTTCTGTTTGTTTATGTATAAAATAGTCCACTTGGCAATATTTGAACCCCCCCCCCGTCAAGTCCAGGTTTATTCGTCACATACACATATGAGATGTGCAGTGAAATGAAAAGTGGCAATGCTTACAGATTGTGCAAAAAACCCTACAAAACAGAAAGGAACAGAAACACATATTCACATATTACACATTTGTGGGAGGAAAAAAAACAGCAATTTTAAAAAGACACCACACAACAGTAAATTGGTACAGTAAAGTTAGTCCCTGGTGAGATAGGAGTTTACAGTCCGAATGGCCTCTGGGAAGAAACTCCTTCTCATCCTCTCCATTTTCACAGCATGGCAACGGAGGCGTTTGCCTGACTGTAGCAGCTGGAACAGTCTGTTGCTGGGGTGGAAGGGGTCTCGCATGATCTTGAGTTGCACCTTCTGATGTCTAGTTCCTACAGGGGGGCAAGTGTAGTTCCCAAACCAAATTGTGATGTTTCCGGACAAGATGCTTTCCACAGCCGCTGAGTAGTCACTGGATCCATAGACACCAATCAGTGAGGATTCACAGTAATTGTCAGTACTGGAGACCTACAGGGATGCATTCTCAATATACTCAGTGCTCAACGTCCAAATTCTAATCTAACTCCATTTGCCAGTTTGTAAATTCCACTAATATGGTGGGCTGGATATCAAACAATGGCGAGATGGAGTGCAAGAAGGAGATGGGGAGCTTAGTAGCAAGGTGTCAAGGCAACAAACTCTCCCTCAAGTAGAAACAAAGAACTGCAGATGCTGGTTTATACCCTTCTTCAGACTGCCTCTCCCTCAATGTCAGTGAGACAATAGAACTAGTTATTAATTCTTGTCAACTTCCACAGTCGCATCCTACAGTAGAAAGCATCTTATTAGGATGCATCACACCTTGGTATGGCAACAACTGTGAACAAGACTTCAGGGCGGCATGATGACGCAGCAGTGGAGTTGCTGCCTTACAGCGCCGGAGACCAGGGTTTGATCCCGACTATGGACAAGTATGTTCTCCCTGTGACTGTGTGGGTTTTCTCCGAGATCTTTCCTCCCACACTTTAAAGACGTACAAGTGTGTAGGTTAATCGGCTTGGTATAAATGTAAAAATTGTCCCTAGTGTGTGTAGGATTGTGTTAATGTGCGGGGATCGCTGGTTGGCACGGACTCAGTGCGCTGAAGGGACTGTGTCCACGCTGTATCTAAAAAAAAAGACTGCAAGAAATTTCAGAGAAGATAGACACAAAATACTGGAGTAACTCAACGAGATAGGCAGCATCTCTGGATAGAAGGAATGGGTGACATTTCGGGTCGAGGCTCTTCTTCAGACTGAGAGTCTGGGGAGAGATAGAGAGACGCAGAGATAAAGAAAGGTAAGGTGTAAAAATGAAGCATCAAAGGGGATGAGGTTGAAGGAAAGTATAGATTAGATTGTTAGTTAGGAGAAGGTGACAACAAAGCATACAGAGATAAAATTTAATCAGGGGGACATTCAGACTGGTCCAAAAACTAGCAGTGCTATTTCTAGTGTATGTTCTGACACCATTACATTTCCTGACTGTATTCTTTAAAAGCCCTTTCAATTGTCTTTAAAATTATATTTTAACTTTGCTTCAAAAACAAACATGTTTGGTTAGTACAACTCTTCTGTAATTAAAATGAACTAGGTTTATTGGCAACATAGTCCATTGTAGATAACATGAGCATAATTATTTCAAAACCGCAGCATTGAAATTCTACTCAGAATCAATTTTAATATAAGTGATGGAAAAATTTCAACTGGGAGAAAGTACATGGGTTAAACTTTTATACTCTAATCCACCAGCTAGAATACTAACAAACCAAATGTTATCAACTAAATTTAATCTTTCTAGAGGGTGTAGACAAGGATGCCCGTTATCTCCATTATTATTCACTTTAGCAATTGAACCACTTGCAGAAAATGTCAGATCTAATCCAGAAATACATGGGTATAATACTAAAGATACAATGAATAAAATGTCTCTATATGCAGATGACATATTAATATATATATTACAAAGCCAGAAATTAGTATTCCAAATTTACTAAATCTAATAACTCAATTTGGTCAGTTCTCAGGATATAGAATTAATTGGAATAAAAGCGAAATTATGCCAATAACTGAACTCAATTTACATATACTACAACAATCACCTTTTAAAATAGTTGTGGAAAAAATTAAATATCTAGGTATTTATGTAACTAAGGTGTATACTTTATTTAAATCAAATTTCCCACCTTTCCTGAATAAACTAAATAAGAATATCCAATACTGGAAAACACTCCCTATTTCAATGTTCAGTAGAATTAATGCTATAAAAATGATCTTTTTGCCGCAATTATTGTACTTATTTCAGTCAATCCCGATATATATTCCAAAATCTTTTTTTTGAAAAGTAGACTCTACTGTTACAAGTTTTTTTTGGGACTACAAGAATCGTAGAATAAATTTAAAAAAAAAACATTTATGTAAATCACAGATTAATGGAGGTTTGGCTCTACCAAATTTCCTGTTTTATTTTTGGGCAGTCCATATTAAAAGCATGAATTTTTGGCTGGAAGAAATGGATCAACAACCAGACTGGTTAAGGATGGAAAAGGAGGACTGTTTACCTTTTGAAGTTGCTTCGATTATATTTGCACCGACAAAATTGCACAAAAAAACCAATAGGGAAAACACTATAATAAACAGTGGTACACGAATCTGGAAACAATTAAAAAAGGCTTTAAAATAGTAAGATTAAACGAGAACTTACCTGTTCGAAGTTTGATCTTTATTTTATGAGGAGTTATGATTCAAATACTTCAAAGCAGCGGCATGAAAAACACAGAACCAATAGCCAGAGTAAGATAGTAAGGCTCAACATAGACTAGAACTACCAGATGATCATTTATATTATGAGGGCTGCGAGCGGAGGGCACATAATCCCTCATCGTATCTCCTCATAAAATAAAGATCAAACTTCGAACAGGTAAGTTCTCATTTAATCTTACTATTTTACTTCGGAGTCACGTGAGTGACTACTTGAAGATTTTAAAGCTCTGTGCTTTTTATGTCGTAGATTCATTCCATACGCCACTCTGTTTAGTCAATACAGTAGTGAGTAAATAATATTTTTAAAAACATTGTTTCAACTTATGTAATAGGTCTTTTAATCATAAAAAGAACATTTTTTTAATAATAACCCCTCTATCCCGGGGAAAAATTTGACAACAAAAGTGATAATGATATCAAATGATAACATAAATCGATAATATAAATCGATAATAGAAAACAAAGCAAGCATTTAAAGTGAACCCAACACTGAGTGTCCAAATCCTGGCACCGTGACAACAGGTTTATTGTAGAACTTTGAAAAAATGTCTTCTTTACACCACCCTGCGGCCTCTAAAATTTGATCGAGTGGTACGTCCTGTACCTTCGCTGCGGACACAGCTGCAACCCTAGTGGAGTGAAACTTAAACACATCAGTGTCCACTCCTACTAAATCCAAAACCTGTTCTAACCATCTAGAAATGGTTTGAACTGCAACTTATGTATGTGGTTTTTTGTGCATTATCAGTAACGCTGTCTCAGCACCTCGGAGATTTTTGGTTACTTCAATATATTTAGTTAAATGCTTAACTACACACAATGTTTCATCAACGGGATATGCTTTAAACATTACCTTGGTTCCAGTTTTTCCTGGTCTGCTTTGTTTGATCAGATCATAAACATAAAACACAATGTTATCTGAAGCCACATGCATGCAATCTAACCATAACAATTGCAAAGTTTGTACTCTTTGAGCTGACACAAATGCCATTACATTACTTCCTTGAATGTTAACCTTTGCAAAGACATTGAAGTAACTGGAGTCCATTGCCTAAGCAAAGTGAGAACAATGCTAACATCCCAAATTTCTGTATCTCTGGGCTTGGGAGGATTTTTATTAAAAATTCCTTTCATGAACCAGGATATTAATGGGTGAGACCTAATTGAATCTCAATCAGAAATTTGTCCTAAATAGGATGACAAAGCACTACGAGCACTATTAATGGCACTATAACTTTAGTGCTCATCAAAATGCAACCCAGCAAGGAACTCCAATACATTTGATATGTTCACAGTATGATACGATATCTTTGACTGTCTACAGAAGAATTCCCATTTCTTTATAAGCGACATATATTGTTTTTTAGTGCTATTTCTCCAAGCTGCAGCCATAACATCCATGGTCCTATCCGACAGCCCAAGCTCTTGCATGGTCTGGTCAGAACCTGCAGATTAACAAATTCATATGATCATGCAATGGATGAATTACTTTTGTTACTGGTTGTATCAACAATCGTTGCAACTAGGAATCGTCATACATGGTTCAATAATCATTTTAAGCATCAACAGGAACCATGACCGTGTAGGCCAATTTGGCCCCACCAAAATGCCCTTGGCAGCGTCTTGCGCTATTTTCTTGAGATATTGCCCAATCAGACAGAATGGGGGAAAGGCATAAAAGAACGTATTCCCCCAGTGTAGCGAGAAACCATCCACCGCTACTGCCCCTGGATCGTGTTCCCAAGACACATATTTGGGCAATTGGTGATTTAATCTAGATGCAAACAGATCAATGTCCGGTACTCCAACTGACTGACAATATTTTTGAAAATTTGTGGATTTAACATCCATTCTGTACTGTCTTTAAATTTTTGTGATCTTTTGTCTGCAACAATATTGTCTTTCCCTGGGAGATAACTAGCTGAAAACTGAATATTCTTACCAATACACCAATGCCACATCTGGTTAACCAGATGATCACATGATAATGATCTTACTCCACCCATGTGATTGATATATGCCACAGCTGTGGTATTGTCTACTTGTAATTGGACATGCAAATCCTTCATAGTAGAACAATAAGCTTTTAATCCATAAAATGCTCCCAATAACTCCAAATAATTTATACCATATATTTGGAGAAATAAATCTTCTTGGACAGTCCATCTGCCCCCATAGCTGGTATCATTATCCGTAGCACCCCATCCAAGAGCACTTGCATCAGTTTGCAAAATCACTACTGGCTGCTGAACCAAAATGTTTTTAACAGCTTGTGGAACTTTCTCAATCCACCAATGCAATTCTAATAAAGCTTCCTTTGGCAATTGCATGGCCCTATCAAAATGGCCTGCTCGCTGTATAAGCGCTTGTGTTTTTGCCCTTTGGAGATTTTGGTAATGCAGTGGACCAAATTCTACTGCAGGGAATGCTGCTACTAATTTACCAATAACCTTAGCAACTTCTCGGATGGAGGGATAAGGTTTGTCAATAAGACACCGATATACACCAATCTTGTCTATTGGTAAAGTTACTAACATGGTAACTGAATTAATCACTTGCCCCAAATATTCAATAGTTTGAGATGGCTGTAACTTAGAACATAGAATAGAAAAATAGGTGCAGGAGTAGGCCATTCGGCCCTTCGAGCCTGCACCACCATTCAATGTGATCATGACTGATCATGGCTGATCATGGATTTTGGTGGATGAATCAGGAAACCTAGCCTTTCAAACAGGCTTGTAGTCGCCGAGACTGATTTTTCAACTGACTCCTGATTAGCATTGACAATTAAAATTTCATCTAGATAAGCCATAACGATGTGTTTTTGTGCCCTTAGCAATGCAAGTGCTGGTTTCAACAATTAGTGAACAACCTAGGGGCTGAGCTTAATCCATTAGGTAATGCTTTGTATTACCACAGCTGTCCTATCCAATTAAATTTCAATACCTGCGAAAGTGACGATGAATTGGTACTGAATAATATGCATCCTTCAAATCTTGTTGTAGCCATGTAACAATCTGTTGATACCAGCTGCATTGCTGTGTTGAAGGTATCCATTTTAAAATGTTTATACTGGACAAATGTATTAAAATGTGTGAGGTCTAAATTGATTCTACAACCCCCATCTTTCTTTGGTCTGGGGAAAATATTTGATACAAATTGTTGTGGATCCTCACTTGATTTCTCGATAACTCCTTTTTTACACAAAGGACAAACAAAGACAAAGGAAACCACCAATCTGAGGTTGATCCAAAGATTCTTCTGTAATATGATAAAGTTTTTGTACCTCTCCAACCGGACGTGGTGGTCTCCTTCTCCCAACATATGGGTGAACATTCGGCTGAGCTGGTTGGTAATATTTCCTTACCATACTCCTGCCTCGGCTTGTTCCAGCTCCAAATCAAAATCCCCTTCTAGTTTGACCGGCCCTTCTTTGGCCAAAACGAAGGGTTTCATGAGGTCAATAGTCTTTGCCTCTTTATCAATCTCTTTATTTATTTAAACAGATTTTCTCCGAACAAATAACCAGGAGCTTGAACATTGCTTGATCTGCACAAAGCTGCAAATCTTGGATGTAAAATAGGCCAAATGGCAATCTTCCTCATAGAATTAATCTCAAATATTGAGTTGCAGAACAATGCCAACATATCCTTCTGAACTTTGGTCATTCCACAATCTTCCACTTGCCTTCCAAAAGCAGTGATCCCTGCCGAAATCATATTTCCTGCGCCGCATCATTGATGACATTGGCGCCCAAATAGCCGAATTTACCGTAGATATCTTCAGTGAGGTATAATAATTCTGCGTATCAACCATAACAACTTCTTGAAGCTGGTGAGAGACCAAATAATTTATGTTGGCCGCCAGGTTTTCTTCCATGGCCTCACCGCCTCCTCCAGGTATAGAAAACTTTGTGCCACATCAGACAAACCTGGAGCAATATTTTTGTATTGTGGTGGGTACTCATGACTGAAATAACCACCTTCAGGATCAGTTTCATGCAGCCCTGGTACTCCTCAGACTTTGCTCAAGGAGACTTCCTCCAACCCAATCCCGGGCTCTGGAGTTTCAAATTCCCAATTCAAACTGGCACCATATTCATGATATGTAACCCCCTCAGGGGCTGCCTGGGAATATTCTGAGTTTTTTAGACCATTGGTTGATTTTTGTCTTGATCATTTTCCATTTGATCCATTCTAAGCCATAAGGCTTTTCTATCTGGAGGACTTTCATTATCAGATTCATCAGAAACCACGGGCCTCTCAGATTTTCTTTTACATTTTTTAGGCACTGGATTTTCCCCTGTGGCTTCTGTTTGTGGAGCAACCAAAGGCTCACTAACGGGTATTTCAACAGCCACCGGTATCGGAACCGGCTCCTTAATAATCTGCTGTCCACCTGTTTTTCTTCTCCTCCCGGGGACACACGTTTTACCCTCGATTTTTTAGGAGCTTTCTCCATTTTTATTTTTAAACTCCTCCTGGTCTTTACCCACCAACCTCACAGAGTTTGAAATGCCCTGGAAGTAAAATTAGTTTACTTACCTTCGGGCCTGTTCCTTACCACTGGTGGAACTGCGCTCTGCAGCTCTTTCTCCTACCGACAGCGCTGACGTAATGCCGATCAAGCATCAGGCGGGGCTTCTTCACATAGTCACTCACGTGACTCCGAAGTAAAATTGGATAATATACCGCTCTGTCTCCCTATTGTAAACAATCCCTTATTCAAACCTTCCATGCTGGATAAAGGTTTTACACAATGGAAAAACTATGGAATCAAAAAGATGGAACATCTTTATAAGAAAGGCATTTCTCTTTCATTTCAGGAATTACAACAGATTTATGGATTACACTCAAATATTTTTTTTTGATATCTACAACTCAGAGATTACATTAAATCAAATCAGATTATAGGAATAAGGAACCAGAAATCCTTGATGAATGTTTGAATAAGCATCCTAATACAGAAAAACTAACAGCTTATATTTATAATATCCTTTAGATAGCGTGATACCTACAACAGAATCATTTAGACATACTTGGGAAAATGAAATAAACCAACCCATAACAAAAGATATATGGGCCAAAAGTTTACAATATATACACCAATGCTCGTTAAATACCAGACATGCTTTAATACAATTTAAAGTATTACATAGATTACTCAAAAGTTAAATTGGATAGAATCTTCCCACAAGTCTCCTCTATCTGCGATAAATGTCAGCATCCAGAGGCTAATTTAACACATACTTTTGCAAATTGTGTAAAAATTAAGAATTTCTGGATTGAGATTTTACGAATAACTTCTGAAGTTATTAATACCAAATTGGATCCGGACACAAAATTAATAATACTTGGAATATCAGAACAAAGTTTAACACTTACAACAAGTCAAAGAAATTTCCTAGATTATAGTATAATAATTGGGAAGAAATTAATATTAAAATTTTGGAAAGGCCCTATATCCCCACAATTAAAATGTGGATTACGGAAATGTCGGAGACCCTGCACCTGGAATGAATTAGATTTGCCCTAATGGACAAACAAGAAGTTTTCGTTAGCATATGGTCTTCTTTCATTGATTATTTAAAGGGGTAGATCGGTTCAGCGGGGAACCCTAACTGAAACTTGGACTCAGGATTAGATGAGAAGTTATATTCTATATTCCTTGATCTTATCTCCAATGATGTATTAATGGTAAATTATTCCATTCTTTATGATTTCTTTTTGATTTTTACTTTATTTTTCTTTCTGTTTTTCTCTCTCTTTATAAAAAAAAATTATTAGAGACAATATGATTCATTTGATAATATTAATAATGTATGATTGTTGTACATATGGGGCTCGGAGGGAGAGATATATTAGCCATGATTGAATGGCTGCGTGGACTTGATGGGCCGAATAGCCTAATTCTGCTCCTGTTAGTTTTGACCTTATAACTTTCCCAGCTGTTCAAGGACAAGCTTTTCCAATAAGTAAAACTCCTATGCATGTCTGGAACCCCCACGCATGCATGGAATTTATTAAGTCATTAAAGATACATTACACATATAACATCCCCTCTTTTTCCAAAAGAGAAAAATGTACAGCTGTACAATGTATATATCTGTGATAAAAGAACATAGCCTCCAAAATACTTAGGCGGTCTCACAGCTTGACCTGAGCGAGTTCTCACTGTTTTGTTTGTCCTTGTTTTTGTCAGTTCGCTCAGTAGCTGTTTTATTTTCAGTAGCCGTTTGCTGCTGTTTCAACGCCTGTTGGTTGTGGTCGGTGTTGTATTCGCCCTGGTCTTTGATGGTCTGGCCGTGTTGACATGCGACTAGCTCGTCTGGTGGATGTTCGCAGGTCTTGCGGAGATGTATGCGATTGCGACGATAAATGCCAGATGGGCTCTGAACCACATATGAACGCTCGTCAAGCTGGCAAGAAACAATGGCTTTCTCCCAACTGTTCTTTCCTTGCACGAGGGGTTACATTCGCACTGTGTCACCCAATGAAGTGTGGAAAGGCCTTTGGCTGATTTATTACAAATGTCAGCTTGCTGCTGAAAGTGCTGCTTCATGCGTTCATGCTCGTACACAACTCTGGGTTCAAGTAGTCAGCAGAAGTTTACGCTTGCGACAATTCATGAGGCGCTGAGTGAGGCTTGTGCTCAGCCCTTGCGAAGGCGTATTACGATGAACCAACATCGCTAGGTAGGGGTCAATGTTGATTTGCTGCACTTCTTCATGAATTGCTTCGTTTTTTGACGGCTGATTCTGCCTTCCCGTTCGCTTTGCTATTACCGGGACTGCTGCACAGGTGCTCAAAATCCCATTCCTTTGTGAACTGGCGAAATGTGACCGATGTGTACTGCGGCCTGTTATTGCTAATAACTTGTGCCAGATTGCCGTATCTTGCGAAATGAGCTTTCAACTTGCGAATCACGGTTGGACTGCTCATGCCTCTCAGCCGGTCAACTTCGACAAAGTTGCTATGGTAGTCTACGGTGACGAGATAATCTTTCCCATCCCATGTAAAGAGATCTGTGCTGACTTTCTCCCATGGCCTTGTCGGTAGCTCATGACTCATGAGTGTCTCTTTTTGCTGGCTCACTTCATAGGTGCAGCACACATCACATTTAGCAATATACTGCTTGACGTCACTACTCATGCCAGGCCAGAATAGGCATTTGCGTGCTCATCAAGGCAGCCTTTGACGCCTAGATGTGAAGAGCGTATCTTTTCTATCATGTCTCTTCTTAAGCTTATCAGTATGATCCTGCGCTCGCCCTTGAAGCTCAAACCATCATGGACTGCAAGCTCATCCCTATGCTCTAGTAGCCTATCTTGTTCACTAGGCCAACCACTGATGATGACATGTTTCAGCATCTGTAGTGTGTCTTTCGCTGTTTCATCGTGAATTTGCTCAAGACGCTCATCTCAAATTGACAAGTGTGACCATGTTGACCACCTCGGATGCTTGCTCTTTGCTCAGTGTACTGCTAACTGCACGCAACAGTGTATCCGCAAGGTACATGAGCTTCACCTGATAGTAGCTGAGGTCGAAATCATAGCTCTTTAGGTGGAGTAGCATTCCTTGAAGACGCTTCGGCGCTTGCACTAGCGGATGCTTTGCTATCATTTCCAGCGGCTTGTGATCGCCGATCACGCTGGTGGAACGACCAAATGTATACTGATGGAAACGCTCCATTGCAAATACCATGCCAAGCATCTCCTTCCCAATTAAAGCATATCGCGATTCAGTGTCGGTTATTGCTCAGCTCGCATATGCGAAGGGACGTTCCTTTTGGAGCAAGGCTGCCCCCAGTCCGTTGTTGCTCGCATCACTCTGAATCGTCATCTCCTCCTTGGGATTGTAGTTGCTAAGATAAGTTGCTACAGATACCCATCTGTCTGATCTTGGACATCGTTTTGTCCTGCTCAGCAGACCACTCCCATGTTATGTCTGGTGTCGTCAGCTGTCTGATGGACTCAAGGGTATCAGACAGGCTGTGTAGAAAATGGCTCAGGTAGTTGACAAATCCAACTAGCCCCTGCACACCCTGTACATCTGAGGGTGCTGGCATATTGATGGCATCTATGACCTTTTTGCAGTCGGGTTGCAGTCCTGTGCCAGTGATCACATGTCCTAAAAAGGGTATCTCAGTTGCTCTGAAGACAGACTGGTCCTTGTTAAGTTTGATGCGTTGCTATACACATCGCTGAAACAAATGCTCGAGCTTCGAGTCATGGTCGATGACCGCATCTCCCATTGCTTCTCCCTTACCATCGATGAGGATGTCGTCTGCAAAGCAGATCACTCCAGGTAGCCCTTTGAGTGCTTGATGTAATCTTCGTTGGAAGATTTCGGACGATACACTTAAACCGGAATGGCAATCAGCACCACCGGTACTACCCAAAAGTTGTGTTGAACGTCGTCAGATTGCACGATTCATCGTCAAGTTTCACCTACTAAAAAGTTGATCTCCTATCTAGCTTACTGAAGATCTTCGCTTGGTCGAGATCTGGCAAGATGTCCTTAATAACTGGGAGCAGATAGTGTTCTCGCTTCAGCGCTTTGTTTAGCGGTCGTGATCGATGCACACCCGGAGATCGCCATTCTTTTTCTTCGCGACCATGAGCTGGCTGACCTGGTGCGATAATGTGATGCTCTACCATGCTCTCTAGCTCCGTCTTCACCCTCTGATTTATTGCATGAGGTAAACGTTGTGGCGGTAAGACTGTGGGTTACACTTCCTCGTCAATCTGCAGGTGTGCTTCACCAGGCAGCTCTCCTAGTTTACCAACGAACACCTCTGCATAGCGTTCTTCAGTCTTACCCGCCTTCTCTTTTACGACTGTCGAAGTGTGTACATGGTGAAAGCTGCCGTCATTTACAGTGATCATGCATCAAATCGCAACCAATTTGCCAAAGTGTGCAGAAAGAAGAAAGTACATAAAGTGGGTGACCAGGCCGGAAGTGACATGAGCATTGAGTACATTGATAGTATCACGCTCACAATTAACACAGTGCGGACTAGAGATGATGTCTACACATCGAAGCTTGTCAATGGGAAGCAGGTCGACGACCAAGCGAGGGGGAACATCTTGCCACGCAAATATTTACACACACTAGCCATTTGCCACATAGATCACACACCAGCCCAATGTCAAAAGAAGCTCTTGATGTGGAATAAGACTACAATGGACGCAGAAGGAGTTTGCCGGGTTAAGCTGCTCATCCCCAAGACAAACTGCAAATATTCTGTGGTGTTCATTGTGGTCAGTGATAACTAATAACCCATTATCTGTTATTTGCACTTTATTAGCTTATTTATTCATGTGTGTATATATTTATATATGGTATATGGACACACTGATGTGTTTTGTAGTAAATGCCTTCTATGTTCTGTGTGCTGAAGCAAAGCACGAATGTCATTGTCCTATCAGGGACATATGACAATAAACTGACTTGAACTTGATGGCTTCACACCACTGCTAGGAAGCAAAGCTAGTCAGCAAAATAATTTCATCACTATAAATGATGACAGCTTTCGCCATGCTAATTATGAGCATGATACTATCGATGTACTCAATGCTCATGTCACTTCCGGCCTGGTCGCTAACTTTGTGTACTTTCCTTTTTCGGCATACTTTGGCAAAGTGGTTGCGACTGCCGCATGCCCTACACGTCTGTCCAGAGGCTGGGCTTTGCTGTTTGTCCATTACATGCTCCTTGCCACAATACTTGCATGCTTTCGTTTCTTGATTGCCTTGGCTTTTCTTAGGCTTAGTCCACTTGCTTTGCTAGTGTGGGTATTGCACAGCCGTGCCTCTCTTGCCACTCTGCTGTCTGATTTTGTGGACTGCAGCAGCAGACCTGCTATTTCCGGTGAAAGCTTGGAGATGTGACTCAGCAGTCTCGGCACTCTTGCAGATGTCGATACATCAGTTGACAGTGAGCTTCCTTTCCTGCAGCAAACGTCTCCTCGTCTGCGAGTCGCTAATGCCCAACACAATCTTGTCATGGAGCAAGCTGTCCATCATGCCCACATCCAACGCCATGTTTTTCAACCCTCAATCACCCTGCGGTTGATGGTTAAAGAGGTCGGTGGTCGTATACCGCTCACGGGAGGCGGACTGGCAGTGTACTGTGGAGTGCTACGGGTGGCCGTCTGCGTAGGCCGCTGGTCGCCCGTCTCCTCGTCTGCACTCGACTTGGCTTCATGTTGAGCGGCCGCCCGCCCCACCCTTCGGTTAGCCATGTTGTTTTCCGACAGTTTCAATATTTTCCGTGCCTTAAATTCTGCTCACTCACCAATCCTACGGCGCTTGACAGTTTCACTAGACCTTAGCTGTAATCCTCACCACAGGAGCTGTAGTCTTCAGTCACTGCCTAATCGCAGGAAGAAGATTCCTAAAGTGAGGGTGAAAGATGGAGTGATAGACATCTTAGATGGTGGAGTAGCAGTGGTCAAAAGTATTTGATCCTCTGGTGTTGCAGGGCACATGCTGATGTTGAGTTTAGAGATACAGCATAGAAACAGGCCCTTCGGCTCACCGAGTCCACACCGACCAGCGATCACCCATACACTTGTTCTATCCTCCACACTGGTAACAATTTACAGAAAATTAACCGACAAACCTGTACGTCTTTGGGATGTGGGAGGAATCTAGCGCACCTGCAGAAAACCCACGTTGTCATAGGGAGAAAGTGCAAACTCCACAAAGACAGCACCAATAGCCAGGATCAAACCCAGATCTCTGGCACAGTGAGGTAGCAGCTCTACTGCTGCATGACTGTGCCAGTAGTTATGAAGTGATTTCTTCAAACTAGCCTTGTAGACGTACCCAGCTATGATGGGATAGGTGTCAGGTTATGCCATCTGATGTTAGTTGACAGCTCCTCCAGAGCAACTCAAACTTCTGCCGGTGGAGGAATGTAGCCCGCAGACACGGTGAAGGCGGTGAATGCACTTCAGAGGTAGAAACGATGACGCTTCACTATTAGATGTTCCTGGAACGGAGAGTAGGAGTCAGATGAGTCTGCTACATCTGAGCACCAAAAAATGTTACCTTAAAGGGCCTGTCCCACGATGCGCGTTCACCCAAGAGCTCTCCTGAGTTAAAAACAAAATCAAACTCGTGGTATTCTACGAACTCCTACGACCTTTCACGAATATGTTCATGAACTCCTACGACCTCCTACGAGTATGTCTATGTATTCCGTTGTCTTGTCATTCTACGGTCTCCTACGTTCCTCTCCCAAGGTACTCTTGAACCAACTACGAGTTGAACACGCTAAAGGCAGGAAACATGTTTCCGATGTTGGGGGAGTCCAGAACCAGGGGCCACAGTTTAAGCATAAGTAGTAAGCCATTTAGAACGGAAATGAGGAAAACTTTTTCGCACAGAGAGTGGAAAATTGATCACATTAAAGGGGAGAGTTTGGCTCCCCCCTATCCTCCATCCCTTTGGCCCCCAAGAGAGACGATCGCAGCGGGGAGAGAGAGAGTGCAACATGCCTTTCCAAATCAACAATTCATTCCACACTTGCGTTGCTCGCTGCCATCCCCAGCCCGGTTACATTCCCAATTGTAAACCACACACCGCCGGGGACGAGGGGAGAAATGTTTTAGATTCCGCAGTAGGAACAGAGAGAGAAAACTGGAGTTACTCAGCGGGTGAGTCAGGCAGCATCTCTGGAGAGAAGGAATAGGTGACATGTCTGGTTGAGACCCTTTATTCAGACTGAGTCAGGAGAGAGGGAAAGATGGAGAGAGAGAGAGAGAGAGAGAGAGAGAGGTCGTGTTTTCTTCTCAGCTCTGCAGTTGAGAAGGATTGAAGCAGCGTTCCAAGGATTTTGCCGTTGGAGAGGGCACAGACCCAGGGGGGCTTCATAGTTCAACTTATTGTTGGGCTGTTGAAGCTTTTCTCTGGTCTGGGAAGCCTCCATCTGTGTGAAGATTCCTGAGTTTCTCCACATTGTCGAGGGTGCGGTTGTCGCTGGCGGATTGCCAATAGTGCCTGTGATCGTGGGTTTGGAATATTGGCGGTGTCTTTGTTGTTTTTAGCGCCGTTTCTCTGCCCTAAAGTCATTTTGCTCAGTGCGGCTGCCTGGCTTAATGTGAAGAAGGTACTTGTGCTTCCGGCGTGACTGCGATAGAGCTTTCCAAAAGCTGCTCTTGGCTGTGGACGATCCTGGGGACTTTCCTGCTTCTGCTGGAGGTTTCTGTTTTCTGCTGCCTGTCTTTGACTGTGACTGTCTTTGGGACTTAACTTGGAGCTGTGCTGCTGAGGTGCCTGGAGCTGGTTTGTGCCTCTGTGAGGATGGCGATGGAGGGGGCGCGGCCGAAGGTCCCGACCTACGCAGCGATGGCATCAGTGGCGGGTGCGAGGCCATCTGAGCTTGAGCCTCATGTTGACTTGGATGGGGACAGTTTTGGTATTTCTGTTCAAACTGGGCCTATGATGTCGAGGGGGGAAATTACGAGGGCCATGAATGAACTTCTTGGGAGGGGGGCTATTGTCTCTTCTGAGCTCGAAAGAGGAAAGGTGGAGATGATACTTAAGACCCGGGAGTATGTGGCCCGAGCGTTGGAGGAGGGGATCTCAGTGGGGGGGGGTCCACATACAGGTGGATCCGTGGGTATCAAGGGTGAGACCGGTTCTCCTGCGGAGCTGCCCCACTTATTTTTCGGATGCAGTACTTATTCCACACCTGTCCAAGGTCGGGGAGGTGCGGTCTAAATGTTTTCGTCTCTTGCATCCTGGGGGGGACCCGGAGGAAAAAGGGGTCTTCAGTTTCAAGAGGAGGGTGTTCATGAAGGTGGGTGAGGGGGATGGTGCCGAGGGGAGTTTTGAGGTGGTGCATAAGGGTGTCCCCAGAACCGTGCGTTGGAGTTGGGGAAAGGCACGGTGTCATGCGTGCGGCGAATTTGGACATCTCCGTAGGGAGTGTCTTTTTCGCGGGGGCACTGCTAGAGGTTCTAGTGCAGTGGCCCAGGAAAGCGATGCTGGCCCATCTGGGGTGGCTTGTCAAACCTCAGCGGCGCGGGGTGGTACTGCTGACCCGGCTAAGGTTGCCAGTTCTGCCTTGGTGACCCGGGGCGGCAGTGCGAAGCCTTCTGGGTCCGTAGGTTCCGCTTTGGGGACCCTGGGCGGTGAGAGCCCACGCCCCCCACGTCCCCCACGTCTTGCGCCTGTGGCGGCGGATGGAGGTGGGGCGCAGGAGGAGGGGAGTGTTGAGGGGGGGTTTTGGGAGAAGCAGGGGAAGCACAACAAGAAGAAGGAGAGGGATAGGGCCGCCCGAGCGAAGAAAGTGCAATCGGGTGAGTTTAGCTCCAGTGTGGTGCAGACTGCGCCTGCTGGGGCCCAGGGGGGAGTTGCGGTGGTTCGGAAGGGGGTAAAGAAGCCTAAACGTGTGGGTGGCAAAGTGGATGGGGGTAATGTGGAGGCGGATGACCCTTCCCTTATGGAGGTTACCGCACCTCCGCATGCGAGTAGGACTAAAAGGAGGCATCTGCCTGGTGAAGAGGAGGAAGGGCGTGGGTCCAGAGCGAAGGGGATGTCTTTCTCCGGGCTTTCCACCACTGAGGTGGCTGAAAGTGGTCTTGACCCGGTGTCTTCTGGGTCGGTGGTTGGGCCTTCTCTTCATGGATCTACAGCGGGTGTCACAGGACTGGGTGCTGAAGTTGATTCCGGTGGAGTTGTGTCCAATGGGCGGGAGTCTGTCCCTTCATCTCAGGGGCCCTCTGAGGGAGTTATCTCGGCGGGTGTTGGGGTTAGCTCTTTTGGGTGTGTACCCTCTGGGTCGGACGAGGTCCCCTCGTTTCAGAGGCCTACTGAGGGTGCTGGCACGCTAGGTGACGTGGTTGGCTCCCCTGGTAGTGTGCCCTCTGTGACGGGAGATGAGCAGAGTCAGGCCGAGGGGGGAGTTTCGGGGGTGTTGTCGTTCAAGTCTGTGCTCCATATCAGTGCCAGTGGAGGTGCTGGGGGGCGGGATGCCTCACCGGATGAGCTGTCTGGGTGATTAGCAGGTGGTGATTCTCTGGGTGATGCCTGTGGAGAGGGCACTCTGGATGATGTGGAGGTCAGGGCTGTTATGGGTCGTGATCCTCTTTCAGACTCCGAGGGTGTCAGTGTTCCACAGGCCCTGGGGATGCCTCTTGTTGTTGCTTCCCCAGGCCCAGAAGACGAGGGTGATGGTAGCGTGCAGGAGCCCAGCCATTCAGAGGGCTGCGAGTGTCAGGCAGGGGTGTCGGGACCCACCCCCAGCATTGATCCGGGGGGTCGTGTCATGGCTGAGGAGGGGGACAGCGATGCGGCCAGTGGGTGTGGCACAGAGAGTGATTTGTCAGAGAGTTCTGGTCTTTCTGGGGTTGTTGATTCAGGTGCGAGCGGGTTGGCTGTGAGCCCAGACTCCAAGGCCGTGTCTGAGGCGAAGCTTATTGTTGAGGTGCGAGAGTTCCTAAAAACGAGCCGCACTTCCAAAACATTATGGTTTGCTGCTGAAAGGCGGTGGGGGGACTGTCTAGATTTGCAGGCGAGTCTCGAGGTTATCCTTAGTAACAAGGATAGTGGTCTTTCTGACTCGGATTTGGGGCAGTTTCGGGGTTTGTTGAAGGTCCTCAGAAAAGGAGCTCCTGAGACTACAGGGAGTGTGAGGGTCTCAATCTAATGTGCCTACACATTCACAGTAGCTACATTAAATTTAAATGGGAGTAGAGCGAGTTTTCGAAGATTTCAGCTCTTATCAGCCCTAAGGGAGGGGAGATTTGCAGTTTGTTATCTGCAAGAGACACATACCGTTGCTAGTGATGAACCTACCTGGCAACTGGAGTGGGAAGGGAGAGTTTATATGAGCCATCTCAGCTCAAATTCGAGTGGGGTGGCTTTTCTGTTGGCCCCAAATTTTCTGCCAAGCATTTTAAAAGTGCAGGAAGTGGTGCCAGGACGTTTGCTCCATCTGGCCGTGAGCCTGGATGGCATGCCGTTGCATTTCATTAACGTGTATGCCCCTAGCTCCGGCACAATGCAGGCTGGCCTACTTCGGGAGGTGAATGCTCTGTTGGGCACTATTGATAGGGGAGAGTGTGTCTTCCTTGGTGGGGACTTTAATTGCACACTTGAGGTGCGGGACCGTTCTGGTACTCAGTGTGCGCCTGCTGTAGCGAAGAAGCTGAGAGGCTTGATTGACTCCTTTGAGTTGGTTGATGTTTGGAGGGACCTTCACCCTGATTCCACTGCTTTTTCGCGGAGGTCTGAGGGCGGTGGTTCCCGCATTGATCGGTTTTATATTTCCCGAGCGTTTGTTTCCCGTGTCTCAGCGGCCTCAATGCGGCTGGTGCCGTGCTCGGACCATTGTCTGGTGCGTGTGGATTTTAATCCAGCGTGCGCTCGGGCTGGGTCCGCGTACTGGCACTTTAACAACAGGCTGCTGGAGGATCGGTGTTTCCGGGAGTCATTCACTCGGTTTTGGGTGAAGTGGAGAGAGAGGCAGAGGTGCTTCTCTTCCCTTAGGCAGTGGTGGGATGTGGGTAAAGCTCACATCCGTCTCTTTTGTAAGGAATATACATGGGGGTCGACTGGGAGGCGGGACTCAGCGGTCGAGAAGCTGGAGAGGGAGATATAGGACGCTGAGTCTCGCCTTGGTCAGTTTGGTGAAGACTCCAGCGAATGGGGAGAGTTTCAGAGGAAGAAGGAGGTTTTGAGGAGTCTGGTGCTTGAGCGATCTCGAGGCGCTTATGTGAGGTCTCGGGTCCAGATGCTGCACGAGCTGGACCGAGCGTCGCCTTTCTTTTTCTCTTTGGAGAAGGGGCGGGGAGCTCGAAAACAGCTCGTGGAGTTGCTTGCAGATGACGGCTCCTCTGTCACTGATCCAGAGAGGATTAATGCCTTGGTTAGGTCCTTTTATGGGTCCCTGTTCTCTGCGGAAGGATTCAGTGTGGAGGCTCAGCAAGATCTGTGGGAGGGTCTACCGACCGTAGATAGGGGGGAGGCTGATCTTCTTGATGGCCCCTTATCTTTGGAGGAGTTGACTCGCGCCTTGCATCAGCTCAGGAGGGGTAAGTCCCCCGGGCTGGATGGGTTGACGGTGGAGTTTGTTAGAGCATTCTGGGACGTCCTAGGGGGTGACTATATGTTGGTTCTGGGGGAGAGCCTGGCGACTGGAGTGATGCCTCTCTCGTGGCGTAGGACGGTTGTTGTCTTGCTGCCTAAGAAGGGCGAACTCCGTTTGTTGAAGAACTGGCGTCCAGTCTCTCTCCTTTGCACAGAATATAAAATTTTTGCACGGGCAATGGCAAATCGCCTGGGCTCCGTGCTGCATCAATTGATTCATCCTGATCAATCTTATACAGTCCCTGGCCGGTCCATCCAGGATAACATCCACCTGGTTAGGGACCTGATTCATTTAGTCCAGGGTACTGGTGAGTCAGCTGCTTTTCTGTCTCTTGATCAGGAGAAGGCTTTTGATAGGGTGGAGCATGAATACCTATTTGGGTCGTTGCAAGCGTTTGGGTTTGGACCACACTTCGTGGCCCGGGTCCGGCTTTTGTACGCTGCTGCGGAGTGCCTTGTAAAGGTTAATGGCGCGGTGCTAGCTCCTTTTCATTTTGGGAGGGGGGTCCGCCAGGGGTGCCCTATGTCGGGCCAGTTGTATTCGGTCTGTGTGGAGCCGTTCCTGTGTCTTCTTCGGAGGAGGTTGACAGGCCTGGCCATACCTGGCCCGCGGGTTGAGGTGATTCTATCGGCGTATGCCGATGACGTACTTCTTATGTTCACTGATCCTGGTGACCTGCGGAGGATGCGTGACTGCCAGGAGATATTCTCGGCTGCATCTTCTGCTAGGATTAACTGGAGTAAGTGCTCTGGACTTTTGGTGGGTCAGTGGCGGGTAGACTCCCTGCCGGAGGAGATGGCATTGTATGCGTGGAGTACCACGCACCTCCTCTATCTGGGGGTGTACCTGAGTCCCACTGAGGATGTTTGGCCGGCAAACTGGCAAGAGTTGGAGACGAAGGTGGTTGCTCGGCTGGGGCGCTGGTCAGGCCTGCTTGGAGTTCTCTCCTTTCGGGGGAGGGTGCTGGTCATAAACCAGCTGGTGGCCTCTATGTTATGGTACCGGCTGGCTACTCTTGTCCCGCCCTCTATATTTGTAACTGCTATACAGAAGAAGCTGGTGGATTTCTTTTGGGGAAATAGGAAGCATTGGATTTCCGCGGCGGTCCTGAGTCTTCCGTTAGAGGAGGGCGGCCAGTCCTTGGTGTGCGTGCGCACCCAGGTGGCGGCTCTCCGTCTCAGGACTCTGCGGAGATACATGTATGTAGAGAACCCTCCCAGATGGCACGCTCTGGCCACGTATTTTTTTCGTCAGGGTCGTTGCCTAAGGGGGGTCTCGCGGCTCCCGGTGGCGGGTGTCAGTCGACCCGCTCTAAGGGGCTTGCCTGTTTTCTATAGGGATGTGTTAAGAGTGAGGAATTTGGTGGTGTTCAGCCAGAGTGTTGTTCCACGAGGAGAGGGGGATGTTGTGGCTGCGGGTGTGGCTGGTCCTCATCCTGTCATGGTGGTTGTCGAGGAGAGGCGCGAGCCTAGAGTGGTTCAGATAGAGCTTACCCCTGCTCCGTCAGATCTGCTCATCGGGCCTAGGCTTCGGGATATTTCTCGGCCTCCGGCTCCGCATAATCTGAGCTGCCTTTCTGAGATGACCAGCATGCCATTTTGTGATGCAAGGAGACGCGCACTGTACAGGATGCTCCTGCACATTCTGAACCACCGTGCCTTCGTCTCCCGTCCTGACTCACCATGGAGGACGGTGTTACCATCCGAAGGCGGCGGGGGGCCCCAGTGGGGGTCCTTCTATAAGGGAGTTGTACCCCTTTATATTGGGGACCTGGGGTGGAGAGTGCTGCATGGAGCGGTGGTTTGTAATAAACTTTTGAGTCGGTTCACGGGCTCGTCTGCCGCATGTATTTTCTGCGGAGAGGAGGACACCGTATTCCATGTGTATATGGAGTGTGTGAGGTTACTGCCCCTGTACCAATATCTGAAGGGGCTGTTCCTCAAGTTCTGGCTGCATTTTAGCCCCACAATCCTGGTGTTTGGACACAAGGCGGGGAGTGGGGAGAGCCGAGTGTGGGGGGGGGACTTACCTGTCGGTTTGCTCCTTGGCCTGGCCAAGATGGCCATTCGTGGGTCCAGGCAGCGGGCGGTCGACGGTCTGGCGAGAGTCGGCTGCCTGCCCCTCTTTCGGGCCTACGTCCGTGCACGTGTGTCCCTGGAGAGGGAACACGCGGTGTTCACGGGGACTCTGGAGGCCTTCCGTCAGCGCTGGTCGCCGCGTGGGGTTGAGGCGATTATAAATGAATGTACTGCTGTACTACAATGATCTGTTCATTATAGTGTGATTTTTGATTGTGTTTTGATGTGTTGTATTTTATGATTTGTGTTGAATAAAGATTTTGAAATGAAAAAAAAAAAAAAAAAAAAAGAGAGAGAGAGAGAGAGAGAGAGAGAGAGAGAGAGAGGGAGGGAGGGGGAGGGGAAGACGGAGAGAGAGAGAGAGGAAGACGGAGAGAGAGAGAGAGAGATAGAGGGAGAGGAAGACGGAGAGAGAGAGAGAGAGAGAGAGAGAGAGAGAGAGAGAGAGACAGAGACAGAGAGAGAGAGAGAGAGAGAGAGAGAGGGGAGAGGAAGACGAGAGAGAGGGAGAGGAAGACAGAGAGAGAGAGAGAGGAAGACGGAGAGAGAGAGAGGAAGATGGCGAGAGAGAGAGAGAGGAAGACGGAGAGAGTGCGAGAGAGACTGGGGAAAGATGGGGGGAGAGAAGGGGGAAAGGGAGAGATAGAGATAGAGAGAGAGAAAGAGAGATAGAGAGAGATAGAGAGAAAGAAAGGGGGTGAGAGAGAAAGAGAGAAAGGGGGAGAGAGAGAGGAAGGGAGAGAGGGAGGGAGAGATAGATAGATAGAGAGAAAGAAAGAGAGAGAGAAAGAAAGAGAGATGGAGAAAGAAAGTTCGAGAGAGATAGAGATCGAGAGAGATATAGAGAGATAGAGAGAGAGCAAGAGAGAGAGAGGCAGAGAAAGAAAGTTCGAGAGGGAGAAAGGGAGACAGAGAGAGAGAGAGAGAAATAGTGTGTGAGAGAGACTGGGGAAAGGTGGGGGGGGAGAGAGGGGAGAAAGATATATAGAGAGAGAAAGAGGGATAGAGAGAGATGAGATAGAGAAAGAAAGGGGGATGAGAGAGAGAGAAAGGGTGACAGAGAGAGGGGGAGAGAGATAGATAGAAAGAAAGAAAGAGAGATGGAGAAAGAAAGGGAGAGAGAGAGAGAGGGGGAAAGTGCACGAGGGAGAGAGAGTGAGAGGAAGAAAGAGGGAGAGGGCAACAGAGAGAGAAGAGAGAGTGAGAGAAAGATATATATGGCACCTTCCCACACCAGCACCGTGTGTGCTTTGTTTAAATTCTGACTGACACAAAAACACATACACAGACACACACTCATAGGCACACATGCACACACACACACATATAAGCTGGATGTAACTAGGAAAAGGGACATGGGAGATCTAGTGGATGTAGTGTACCTGGACTTTCAGAAAGCATTTGACAAGGTCCCACATAGGAAATTAGTGGGCAAAATTAAAAATTTCAGAATGGCAGGCAGTGACTAGTGGGGTACTGTAAGGCTCGGTGCTGGGACCACAGCTATTTACAATATACATCAATGATTTGGATGGAGGGATTCAAAGTAATATTAGCAAATTTGCAGATGACACAACGCTGGATGGCAGTGTGAACTGTGAGGAGGATGCTTTGAGAATGCAGGGTCTTGGACAGGTTGGGGGAGTGGGCAGATGCACGGCAGATGAAGTTCAATGCAGATAAATGTGAGGTTATCCACTTCGGTCGCAAAACCAGGAAGGCAGATTACTATCTAAATGGCATCAAGTTGGGAAAAGGGAAAGTACAACGGGATCTGAGGGTCCTTGTTCATCAGTCTATGAAAGTAAGCATGCAGGTACAGCGGGCAGTGAAGAAAGCGAATGGCATGTTGGCCTTTATAACAAGAGGAATCGAATATAGGAGCAAATAGGTCCTCCTGCAGTTGTACAGAGCCCTAGTGAGACCACACCTGGAGTATTGTGTGCAGTTTTTGTCCCCTAATTTGAGGAAGGACATTCTTGCTATTGAGGGAGAGCAGCGTAGGTTTACAAGGTTAATTCTCGGGATGGCGGGGCTGTCATATGCTGAGAGAATGGAGCGGCTAGGCTTGTACACTCTGGAGTTTAGAAGGATGAGAGGAGATCTCATTGAAACATATACGATTGTTAAGGGTTTGGACACGCTAGAGGCAGGAAACCTGTTTCCTATGTTGGAGGAGTCCAGAACCAGGGGCCACAGTTTGAGACTAAGTAGCAAGCCATTTAGAACGGAAATGAGGAAACATTTTTTCTCACAGAGAGTGGTGAGTCTGTGGAATTCTCTGCCTCAGAGGGCGGTGGAGGCGGGTTCTCTGGATGCTTTCAAGAGAGAGCTAGATAGGGCTCCAAAAAATAACGTAGTCAGGGGATATAGGGAGAAGGCAGGAATGGGGTACTGATTGGGGATGATCAGCCATGATCGCAATGAATGGCGGTGCTGGCTCAAAGGACCGAATGACCTACTCCTGCACCTATTGTCCATTGTCTATCTGTAGGTCTGAAAGACTAAAGGCAAGTGATTTTTAAATGAGTGAACAGTGTCATTTTTCATCTAATTTTAAAAGCACATTGGGCAGAATTCTTACTTTTTTTCCTTCATTGACGGCAAATTATCTACGAGTCTACTACGGTCTGCCCACGAAGTAACGAAGAGTAAAAAGTAACCATTTCTTTCATCACGAGTATTTTTTTACTTATGGACATTTTTCACAGTGTTGGAAAAACTTAATGAGTACCTGCCGTTAGCATTACGAGCCGCTATGAGACACCACGAGCTCCTACGTACCCGCTACGTACATTCTACGTACTTACGATGAGTTTGATTTTTTTTTAAACTCAGGAGAGCTCTTGGGTGAACTCGCATCCTGGGATTGGCCCTTAAGGCAGACATCCCCTACTCTCCCTTGTCCCAATGATGCCGTATGATTCATGCAATGGATCAAAAAGTTCCAGGCTATATTTACACTAACGTTATGCTATTCCAATTTTTTTTCCCATAAATTCTCATCAACTGCTCCCAGATTTTGCCATTCACCCACATGCCACATGTTATGGATAATTTACTGTGGTCAATTAGTATACCAACCCTGAATTCCCAATCTATCTCGTTGCTGCCCTTACACTTTTTGTAAAATCTGTACTTTCCTTTGCTTAAATGCTTTAACTCTGTAACACTATATTCGGCAATCTGGTATTTGTTTCCTTGCACTTGTTGTACTTGTGCATGGCTGATTATACTCATGTAAAGTATGATTTGACTAGATAGCATGCAGAAGAGATCCATATGGTCATCGGGAAAACACGGATGCTTTGCACAGATAGCATCAAAGGTTAGGATCGTACCCAGGTTGTTGGAGTGCTGTGGTAGTGGCTCCATAAGCAGCTTCAAAAGAAAAACAATAATATCAATTTCAATGGACAGATTCATGGAACTGTGTTAACTTGGAGGGTGGAATAAACTATTGAAAGTTATTATTTTTCTCCAGAAATGTTGCCTTACCCGTTAAGCTACTCGCGCTTTTTGTCTCTGTATAAACCAGCATCTGCAGTTCCTCCCTGCACATAAATGTGTGAATATTAGTTCTACATTGGAACGCGATACTCTCATCCCAACTTTCTAGTTATTTTCCACATCAATCACATTTTCATAAAGAAAGGTATTTTCAATGTTAATAAATTGATCTTTAAATACTAAAGGCTATATGCTAATTTCTTTGTTACATCGACTCATATGCTTTTACCCTGGCAGTCATTTTCCCTTTGTTCAACTCAATCCTCAGCAACATTCTCCGCTATTGAATACTACCTCATCTTGAATCTGAAATATCAACTATTACTCTCCCCACAGATGCTGCCTAACCTGTTGACTAAGATGTCTAATGACAAAGCTTTAAGAGTAGCCACCACTGGCAGGGCAACATTGTGCAGCCATTGCTTCAAATGTGCCTTCAATTAACATGTTAACGGCAAAGAATGCGTGAAGGAAGATTTCGTAACAGAGTGGCTGATAAACCTAGTTCATGCACATCAATAGAGTCTAGATGAACTGTTTCAATTTCTGTCAGTTATTAAGTGCAAACTTGAAACTGTTACATCATAGCCATGCTAACCACAGGGAACTCCATAGCAGGGAAGGGTGGCATAGAATGGAGGGAAAGCACAGAGGAAAATTACACAGAGTGTAACGTGAGGTACTGACCCAGTGAAACGGTGGTGCAGCAGTAGAGTTGCTGCCTTACAGCACTAGAGACCCGGGTACGATTCTGACTAAAAGGGTGCTATCTGTACAGATTTTGTACCATCTACCTGTGACCGCGTGGGTTTCTCAGGTGCTCCAGTTTCATCCCACACTCCAAAGACATACAGGTTTGTAGGTTGATTGGCTTCTGCAAATTGAAAATTGTAGAATAGGATAGGATAGTGTGTAGGATAGTGCTAGTGTACAGCTGGTCGGCGTGGACTTGGTGGGTGGAAGGGCCTGTTTCCATGCTGTGTCTCTAAAGTAAAGCCTAAAGATACCTGTGGCCCAAATGCTCTGAGTCCTTGCAAGGTAGAAACTGAGCAGCATGGTAGACACATCAAAATCTTGTTTGGTTTTTCCATACATAATTTAAACATTGAAACAACGAGGTCACAGTGGGAATGTCTTTTGTGATTTTCCTTTCTTGTATCTGCCGTGTAATATATCCCTTGTGTTTATGTGCTGTAAAAACAATGCACCTCAATGCACCAACTTACATTAGAATCTGATACATGGCCGCAGTGTACATGATGGCATTGTGAGATGCGCATCTGGTGTTGGGCAAACATTTGTGCTTAAAATTGGGGGCAAATTGGTTCAATTTCTAGGCAATTATAGTGAACTGTACCAAGATCTTTAACAACAGTATAATGAGGTACAAAGTGACAAGGACCTTTAAAGAGGTCATCCGGATAGAAAAAGGATGGGTGGAAGAGATAGTTTTCTGCAGTTCCTTGGGTCTCCTGATGTAAAGGCTTTGACAGCCGCACAATACATTTGAATAAAGAGATGACAATACAATATCAGGCAAAAATCAAATTGCATTGAAAATGGCACTAATATCAAAACAACCAATACCCAGCAACCGTCAGGATATTGAAAACTATGAACTCCAACTGACCTCTGAACTACAAGCTGCCTTGCTTGCATTAGGGACTTCTGGCTTTGTTTTGTTTTGCACTGTATTGTATTTTTTATTTATTGAATTTCTTTTTTTATGGTGGTTTATTGTATTTTCTATTGAGAACAGGTTTAGATGGATATGGGCCAAACACAGGCAGGTGGGACTAATTGAGATGGGACATGTTGGCCAGTGTAGGCAAGTTGGGTCTGTTTCTGTGCTGTGAAACTATAACATTATGACAAACTTTGTTGCAAACCTGTTGTGATGCTGCAAGTAAAAAAATCATTGTTCCATTTCTGTACATATGACAATAAAACACTCTTGGCTCTCGGATTTTCTCAGTTCTGGGCCCAATTAATCAAATTGGTATACCTATTCTAAAACTCAAATCTTGATTCTGTTAACTAAAGTTAAACTGGTGATAGCAAATATACAACAAACAATAGGTGCAGGAGTAGGTTATTCGGCCCTTCGAGCCAACACCGCCATTCAATGAGATCATGGTTGATCATCCCCAATCAGTACCCCGTTCCTGCCTTCTCCCCATATCTCCTGACTCCGCTATCTTTTATCTTGCTCTCTCTTGAAAGTATCCAGAGAACCGCTTCCACCGCCCTCTGAGGCAGAGAATTCCACAGACTCACAACTTTCAACGAGAAAAAGTGTTTCTTCATTTCCGTTCTATATGGATTACCCCTTATTCTTAAACTGTGGTCCCTGGTTCTGGACTCCCCCAACATTGGGAACATGTTTCCTTAATAATCTTATAAAATGAGCACATTTTAAATCTCTCCCAGTTCCCATTCCCCTTTGTCTTCAATGATCAAAGATTTTGAGAGTAACAGAAAGTAGTCGGCTGTCATCAATTTAACATTGTTGCATTAAGGCAAAATTTATCTTAACAACTTTAGCACGTTTGAAATGGTGTGAAACTTTCTCAGCCCGCTTTTAATTCCAGTTCACAAATAATCAAAACATAATCCCACGCGGTTAAGCAGAGTCAAGAATTGAAAACATCATTTTTGTTCAGTAAGAGAATGAAGATGAAAGAGGTATGGTTAATCCTGATAGATTTTTGCAGTTGAATTGAAAGAAGGTGTTAGTGATTATCCTCATCGGAATTGGTTGCACATTTTAGCAGTATCTTGTTAAGAAAATTAAAGGCAATTTGCTTAACAAAACGGAATTTGTTACTCTTCCGAGTAATTTAAGAAAAGAAAATGTACGGCAGTTATACAGCAGTGTTAATTACAACACGGAAGGAAACCTTTTAGTTTGTGGTATTGCCTGCTCATGCGGTGCTGGCTCGAAGGGCCGAATGGCCTACTCCTGCACCTATTGTCTATTATTAATGCTCTACATCTAATGACATTCCCCTGGCCTTTCCATTATATTCCCTTTTAATTTCCTTTTAAATTAAAACAAGTGCATGAAAACAAGTGGAGGAATTGTGATGCATGATTCACAAGTGCACATTGAATGGAATGCCGACTGCACACCAACTTTGTGCAGCTTGCTAGTTATGATGATAACAAAAAGTCCTGATGCAGGATCTTGTTCTAAAATATTGCCCATCTATTGGCCTCCACAGATGCTCCTTGGCCTGTTCAACTTCTCCAGCAATTTGCTTTATTTCAACGGTTCAAAGGTCTTTTGTCACGTGTACCCAGTAAGGTACAGTGATATTCAAATTACCATACAGTCATACTAAAAAAATCAACAAGACAAACATAAACATAAAAAGTTAACATAAACATCCACCACAGCGGATTACCCATATTCCTCACTGTGATAACAGGCAAGAAAGTCTAATCTTCTTCATTCTTTATTTTCCCATGGTCAGGGCAGTCGAACATCTGCATGATTCATCGGACCATCAAAGCTCCTGCAGCTGCCGGTCTAAGCTCCCGAGTCGGGACGATTGAAGCTCCCGTGTTGGTGTGTTCGAAGCTCCTGCGGCTTGGAGCTTCCAAAGTCGGTCTCTAAACAGGGACTGCAAGCTCTGCGATGTTAATTCCCACTGGCTGCCGCAGTTGGAGCTCTGAGGTCGATCCCGACAGGGACCGCGAGCTCCACAATGATAGGTCCACAGGCTCCCGCAGTTGGAGCTCCCGCAGTCGGTCTCCAGCAGAGGCCACCAACTCCACGATGTTAAGCCGCAGTGTGGACGGAGATATGATATGGAAAAAAAAGTTGCATCCCTGTTGAGGTAAGAGATTAAAAAAAAGTTTCCCCCAACCTCGCACCCCCCCCCCCCACACCCCCACATAAAACAAGCTAAAGAACACTGAAACAGACATTTGACACATACTATAAGACAACAAAGAAGGAATGTACGAGACCGCTGTTGGCGAGGCAGCCATTGTTGGGGCCACCTGGTACTTTTGGTCTGCAAGGAGTAACAGAGTCACAGGTCATACAGCACGGAAACAGGACCACAGTCCAACTCATTCATGCCCCTCTAGATTCCCAACTAAACTAATCCCATTTGCCTGTGTTGGAACCAGATCCCTCTGAACCTTTCCAATCCAATACCTGTCAAAATGCCCCCCATTCCTTTCTCCCCCAAGCTCCCCCCCCCCCCCCCCTTTCCCACCTATTTCTCCCTTACACTCATCTGCTCCCCGCTCTGGCCCATTTCCTCCCTCTGGCTTTACAATCTGCAACTCTTCAAACCTGTCTCACAACTTCATTATTTTCTTATCTTTGGCCTTTGTTCTAACCAGCTGCCTATCAGAGCCCGCTTCCCTCACTTATGCCATGCAGGTCCTACCCCTTCCCTTTTCCAGCTTTCTTTTCTCTCCCCTATAATCAGAATGAAGAGGGGTCTCAACCCAAAACCTCACCTTTACAAGTTCTCCAGGGATGCTGCCTGACCTGCTGAGTTACTTCAACCCTTTTTGTCCCTTTAACAATATTGCATCGTGCAAGCATGTAAGTGGCCTTTTATGGGATTGTCAAGGCAAAGCACCCATAATTTCCAAATAAATGTCAACAGGAGGTTCAGACATATCTGTGAGACACAGAGATTAACCTTTGAAAACATTCAGGAAGCTTTAAAAACTTTTTAAATATCACAATATTTTTACATACTTAGCAAGAGAGATTTTAACTTAATAGGCCATGGGAGAAGCTTTTTAAATTAACAAGTTATTTAAGATTAGTTATCTGGGTCTCTCATAATTGCTCTCTTCCATTAAATTCTGCTCTTGCCGTGGGAAGACATTCATCATACCGCTTTAGTTCTGGTGCACAAACTTTGGGAAGGCAATTATCGCAAGTGTTCACTGTCTCGTTGAACTTTGCGTTGATTCGTAAGTTGGAATGGAACCTGCAAAATTTCCATAGATTATTGACATCAATTTTTCATTTTTTTGTGGTAGAACACATCAGCAGAGTAAGACGACAGTACCATTAGTTTGTTATCATTATTGATGCAAAATCCAGACCGATGTATTATAAAAAACAGAATTTTACTTCGGAGTCACGTGAGTGACTACGTGAAGAAGGCCATCAGCTCACATGCGCGTCATTAACCTGGCTGCGGAGACCGTGGGGTATCCCGGCTCTGCGAAGGAAAACTCGGCTTGGGGAAACCTGGTCATAGAGAACGCCTCGGCAATACCGGCTCGGCAGGCCAGTTAACATTGAAACAGTCCGGCCAGGAGGATTCGCCTCCTGCAGTGGGAACGTCTTCGGAAGTTACTTTTTCGGATAGAGCATCTCATGGTGAGATGCTCCACCTGATATTCCAAGGAAGGGAATAATATCAGCGTGGGTCTCGGGGGCCCGTGACAGCGCCTGGTACAGGGCTGCATTATATCTCCCTCTCTGAGGAGGGGAGCTAGGCAGTCGCAGTTTGGTGGTATGTCGTGAGGGAATTTTCCACGACACGCCAACTGCGTGCCAAGGACCTGCAGCAGCGCCTGTGGCAGGGCTGCATTATATCTACATCTCTGAGGAGAGTGTAGGCAGTCAGTGTGTGACTGACTCCAAATTCAGAAGTATGTCCGTGAAACATACTGGAGGGCATTCGTGAGCTCAGAATTCTGTCATGGCATTAAGGATTGCGATATCCACGCAAACGGAGGAGCCGCTGCAAGGAAAAGTTGGCTTCCAGCCTATGGCAGAAAACCTGGAGCTTGTCAGCATCTATGACTTCTCGTCACATCATTCCATAGTGCCGGCAGCACTGAAGCTGGTGGCAGCTTGAAAGCTGATCCTCTGGGCAGAGGTCTTTTAGGCCAATGCCCAAGCCGGCCCTGAGGGAAAATGTGCAATCCACGCACCCCAGCAGTCCTATCATCCAAATTCAAGGATGGAATCAAAACCTGAGGACGGTTACAGAACTCACACGGGGTGATGGACTAGTTACGTGTGGTAATAGATTACACTGTTTTGCATGTATGTCGAGACATTGGGTCACCCTTGATTAAACTCACATTCACATGTGCAGTTAATTTTAAATAGGAAACTTTGTTACTGTCTAATAACGGATACTCCATAGGACACTTTATGGCATGCATCGATCTCAAAGATGTATACTATTCAGTTCCCATTCACAGGGTTCACCGAAGATATTTGAAATTTTGCTGGATGGGCAACGATAGCAGGTAAAGTGTTGCGAAACGGGCTACCTTCAGCTTCCAGGTTGTTTATCAAATTACCAAGCCAGTACTTGGGCTGCTCAAAGCTCAAAGATACATATTTATGGCCTATCTGGAAGATATTCTAAAAATGCTGAATCTTGCTAAATTAGCTGTTTTCAGCCTCAAAACTCATATTTGAGAAATTGGGGTTTCTCATCCATCCAGTAACATTTAAGTTGATACCAACTAGAGTTATAGATTGCGATGTACCTTTAACTCTATTAATTGTCTGTGACTCCGCCCTGGGGCAAGAGATTGTGACCAGTGTAAATTGGCAATTTAGTGGTCATTTTCAACAGATCTATGCTATTACCAGCTGAAGCTATGTCACAATGATGGACAAACAGTATTCAGCATTGCTTCAGTATTTTTGGTCATTTTTTACCAATCCGTCAGTTATGTGGTATCAACTACCTAATATCACTCGTGCATTCTATGGGTTAAACGCTTATTGTGTGAATATGCATATCTGCATACTCATCTACAAGTTGACACACTGCGGTGGTGGCATATTTTAATCACATGGGTTCAATTAAGTTAATATCCCGTGATAGTTTACTTAACCTCATTTGGCGCTGGTGTATCATCATGTTAATCAATGACAACACAATGAATGTTGGATCACAAAGTATTTAATGACATTATGGATTGATGGAACACCAAATATCGATTGTTTGCATCTAGTCTCAATCAACAGTTGCAAAATTATCTGGCATGGCAGCCATCCTCGGAGGCAGTGGCGATGGATGCATTCTCGCTACACTGGGGAGGAATGTTCGTTATGTCTGCCTCCATTTTTTTGCCTAATCAGTCAGTGCTTGCTTAATAACCAGCAAGACACCGCCTCAGGCATGATAATGCCTGACTGGCCTACACAGCCATGGGTCCACTCATACTGCAAATGATAACAGAACCTTTTATGGCTGTTCCCAAACACAAAATCTGTTGGTTTACCCCATGACTGGGGAGAACCATCCTCTGCATGAGGGAATCAAATTGTTGGGTTGCAGACAGTGAGAAGACTTTTCCTGGGGTACGGACTGTCAGGTTGTACGGTGGATGTAATCACTGCGGCCTGAAGAGATAGTAACAAGAAACAGTACATCTCCTATATCAAGGAATGGTAAGGGTCCTGTTTACAGTCCAATATATCATATGACATGGTACATATAACAGATGTCTTGGTATTCCTCTCAAAGCTATATTTCACGAGAGATGCAGTTATACATATTATGCCAGTAGTGCCTTGTGGTCCTACTTCCTGCTGGGGTCGGCACACCACACTGTCAGTTATCGACCTCTGATATCCAGATTTATGAAGGGTATCTTCAACTCAATTCCCCCCAGGCCCAGGGACTCAGAGATATGGGACGTTTATGTCCTGCTGACGCTGCATCGCCAGTGGGCTCCAGCTGCATTCCTGTCCTGGGTCTATTCACTTACAAAGGGGTTATCCTCATGGACCTTTGGTTGTGTGTGTGGTCACACATCTACAACAGTCATTATGTCACCTAAAGCCTTAAGAGGCTCTGAACTAGCAATGCTGTTAGTTACAACAACAAAAAAACATTTAAAAAACTCCTACGGCTGCAACAACGTCAGCACCGAGGGTTGTGAATGTTTCACTGGACCTCATCCTAGTGGCTGCAGGATGGTCAAACAAGTGAATTTCCAAATGTGTTATCATAAACCCATTTGCCAGACCAGGGGTATTTGCCAACACTATTTTTAGGTTATATTTTTAATTCCTCCTGGATGAGTGGGATTACTATTACCATCATTAAAAAGCACCAGCATGTTTCAATTTATGACAACCTTTATTGAATTTCACTCATCCCTGGTCAATTGATGCTGTGTGTGATGCATGGACTCATTTCCACAGTATGAAATCACAGTTTCAAAATTTTCACATAGTCATGCACGTGACTCCGAAGTAAAATAGCTTACCAGTTTGAAGTTTGATCTTTATTTTATGAGGAGTTACGATGAGGGATTACGTTCCCTCCGCACCCAACCCTCTCTCATAAAGATCAGCTGGTAGTTCTAATTTCTCGAATCTTACTATATTCAGTTCATCAACTGTTACGTGTGATTTCACATCGCTGCTTTGAAGATTGACGCGCATGTGGGCTGACGGCCTTCTTCACGTAATCCCTCATTGTAACTCCTCATAAAATAAAGATCAAACTTCAAACTGGTAAGTTCTCATTTAATCTTACTATTTTATTTGACATGTTCATGGCTTTTATTCCTGCACTTTGACTTTTAAGCATTTTATACATTCATCCCTAGGCATCTGTTCCTGTTCAGTGTTATAAATATACCAATTTATGGTATAATTATTTTTCCTCTTTATGGAATTGCCCACTTAACATTGCACTGCTATCCTAATAATGCCTCTTGAATTTTCTACAATTTGCCTAACAATTTGGAATATTCCCTGATATGGTTATGTTAACAATTTTATCTAGAAGATCTGAGCTGTTAGGAGAGGTTGAGTAGGCTGGAACTATATTCCTTGGAGTGCAGCATGTTGAGGGGTAATCTTATTGAGGTGTATAAAATCATGAGAGGAATAGATTGTGGAGTTGCGTCTAGCCTCTTGCCCAGAGTAGGTGAATTGGGGACCGAATGACATAGGTTTAAGGTGTAGGGGAAAATATTTAATATGGATCTAAATGGTAACCTTTTCACTCAAAGGGTTGCGGGTGTATAGAACAATCCGCCAGAGGAGGTAGTTGAGGTAGAAACTATCCCTCATTTTATAAATAGTTAGACAGGTTTGGAGGAATATGGACCAAACGTAGGCAGTTGGAACTGTTGGCCGGTGTGGGCAAATTGGGCCGAATTGCCTGTTTCCACACTCATGTGTCAGACAATGTAGCTCGCAGTTGGCTTCTGTCGTCGTCCAACATGTTGGCAGGATTGTCGCCCGACGCGTCACAGAGTGCATCGCATTGTCGCTTCCAGGGATCGCCACGAGGAGGCTTCTGTCATGATCCCCACCACACTGGATCACTCTATGACTTTATAACAAACTTCAATTCAATGTAACAAATAGAAACAGAAGATATCGCAAATACTCTTTAGGTCAGACTGCACATCTGTGGGGAGAGGAAAATAATCAATGTTTAGGTTGAAGGCCCTTTACAAATGTTATTCATTTTAGTCTCCATCCATATCACTTATACATATTGAAACAAAGGGGGTCCCAGCTCAGGTAAGTAGAACAGAGCTTACCCAAAATCATGTAAATTAGAAAATCATTGATTCACTGTTCGCATTTGCTTTCTGCCACTCCTTGAGCCTCTCTATGTTCCATGTTATCACTAATTCCATGAATCCCCAGTTTTCCTATTATAGGACTTTGGTTAGGCTGCATGTGGACTATAGTGTAGCAGTTTTGGATGACCCTCTACATTCTTTCTAATTGCCCAGTTCATTGGCATTCAGTCGACCCAATCTACTCTCAATGTTCGTAATGACACTCATACATTATTAGCCAAGTATGTTTTGCAACATATGAGGAATTTGATTTGACATATAGTCATACCAATAAAAAGCAACAGAACACACAAAATACATTTTAACATAAACATCCACCACAGTGACTCCTCCGCATTTCTCACAGTGATGGAAGCAGAAAAAAAGTTAAATCTCTCCCTTCTTTGTCCTCCAGCAGTCAGGAGCCTCTAACCTTCCATTAACGGGATGATCTTACTCCAGTAGCCAGCGGCGGGCCTCCTTGTTGGGGCAATCAAGCTCCTGCAATGGGGGGGGGGGGGGGGGGGGAATCTCAGCTCTCCCGTCCGGCTCGGGGCTAGTTGAATGTCGTATGGCTTTTGGAGCTTTCTGACGTCAGTCTCAACCCGGAACTGTGAGCTCCTTGATGTTAAAGTCCGCAGGCCGCAGTTGGAGTATCGATCCTGGGCAAGGGATCGGCTCCGATGGCAAGTCCACGCCCTGCGGTGGGCTTAAAGTCAGTCCTGAGCAAGGCTTCCATCTCCGCGAAGTTAGGCCGAGGAGCGACCGGAAATTTTTTAAGTTTTTAAATCACTTAACTCACCCACCCCCCGCATAAAACAAACCAGAGAACATTAATGCATACTTTTTAAACACACTAAAAATTACAAAAAAAAGACAAAAAGGACAGACAGACTGTAGGCGAGGTTTCCATCGATGCAAAATGATTAGATCTTTCTTCACCAGACCTCATCACAATCTTGGTCCAAGGCTAGTGGCAACGAAGGTAAATAGAGTAGTAAATAAGGCATATAGAATGTTTGCCTTCATCAGTTGGGGCATTGAGTATAAGAATTACCAAGTCATGTTCCATTTGTGTTGGAATTTGGTTAGGTGGAATTTGGATTATTACGTGCAGTTCTGTTGTTCTGATGTACAAAAGGCTGTGAAGGCTTTGGAATGGATGCAGAGGTTTGCCAGAGTGATGCCTGAATTAGAGGGTATCAGTTACAAGGAGAGATTGAACAGACTTGCATAGTTTTCTTTAGAATGTCAGAGTTTAAGGGGAGAACTGATGGAACTATATAAAATTATGAGAGATATAGATAGGATAGACAATCAAAAACTTTTTCCCAGAATGGAAATATCTATATAATTAAAAGTCTCATCTTGACCCCGTCTGTGCTTTATATTGATTTTAGAAATAAAACACTACCATATTTGTGATTTCTATGATTTTTGGCCATTTTACTCAAAGTTATTCTCCGCTGAGCAGGCCCCGAGGATTTTTCCCATCGATGAAAAATAAAAAAGTTGTGAGTGTTTTAAAAAAAACCTTGAGATCCTCTCGCCTGTCAATCACCGCGATGAAGGTAACACCCCTTCTGGGGGGGGAGGCAGGACTACAAAACTCCGGATGCCTAACATGACTCAGTCACTCTGCAAGATCGCGAGGGAGAGCCCACGACTCTCATTCTAAGCTGTGAATCAACTGAACTGTGAGTCTGCAATGTACTTACAATAAATGATTTGTTAGCCCTTAATGACAATGCCATGAGTTGTTTGGCCAGCTGCCATGCCTGTGCTTGAAACTGCAATGCTTTATTAGGTCCACTGTGTTTGGAAGGAATAAATGCTTTATTAGGTCAGACTGTGTTGGTTTAAAAGTCCCACTCATTTTGTGACTTCCGCTTAGTGGACAGGTCGTGCTGATTGCGTAATTTCTGGTGAGTGCAGAGGTTGTGCTGATAGCGTAATTTCCAGTAAGTGCAGAGGTCACGCTGATTGCAGAAGTGCCGCTGATTGTGGAAGCCCCAAAATGGAGAGGCTGCTCTCAGCCGTGTGAGTATTCAAGAAAGTTTACTGCCATATATATGGTGTGTGAGTCAGTATGTGTTTGTGATTGTGTGTGTGCATGTGCGTGTTTGTGAGTGTGTGCGTGTTTGTGTATGCGTGTTTGAGTGGGAGAGTGTGTGAGTGAGTGAGTGAGTGAGTGTGTGTGTGAGTGGTCTCAGTGACTGAGCTGCCAGCCCAAGAATCCATTCTGACCACAATGCCCATACTAGCCTTCTGGAAACCAGTCCCTTCAGCCCACAACACCATGCTAGCGCTCAAGAACCCCCTCACCCCCCCACCCCACCCCACTGGCCAGCAATGTTGGAATTGGTGGTGAGGTGGAATATTGCATTGGGGGACCAGCCCTCCCGTGTGAAGCTGGGACGCAATGGGTCCCACTTAGTCTAGTCAAATACTAAAGCACATGTTGTTAAGGTGAAATGGCCAAAGTTCAAAACAGATGTATGAGGCATTTTTTTACGCAGAGGGTGGCGGATGCTTGGAATGCATTACTAGGGGTGGTGGTCGAGGAAGATATAATTTTGGTGTTTAAGATGCTTTTGGACAGGCACATTGATATCCAGGGAATGGAGAGATATGGATCATGTGCAGGCAGACAGGATTTTACCTTGGCATCATGTTCATCACAGACATTCTGTGCCAGAACTATACTATTCCACCCGGTAGGCCAAACCTGCCCAACCTGCCCACCGCTGACAGAGGACCTGCAGACCAGACCGCGCCCGGAAGGCCTGGCTCGCTCACCTCGGATCGAGGATCCACTGGAACCCACCATCGCAAAATGCATCGCCTCATATTTACCTGAATTAAACTTCATTAGTTATTCCTCAGCCTATTTGATCAAGATGCCACAGTAACATTTCATAACCATCTTCATCATCTACAATACCACATGTTTTAGAGTCATGTGCAAACTTACTAATCACGTCTTGTATATTCTCATCCAAATTGTTGCGATAGATGTCAAACAGTATGGCCCCAGCCCCAATCAGAGAGGCACAGCACTAGTCACAGACCTCCAAAAAACAACCTTAATCTCTCACCCTGTGTTTCACACCATAAAGCCAATTATGTATCTAGTTAGCTACTCCCTATGGATCCCACATGATCTAACCTTCCAATATGGGAGAAATTTATGGAATAGAAAGAAGATAAATAGTCAAGTCCAAATGACTCAAAGGATTTTGAAAGAAATATAGACAAACTGTTCATCATCTAATAAAATCTGAAGGTTCTGAAAGGTTTACGCTTAGTAAGGGCTGGTAACTCAATAATCAAGAGTGTTTTATTGCCATATGACCCAAAACGGAACAATGAAATTCTTACTATATATATATATAATGAAACAGACAAATAAATAGACAATAATAGTGCAAAGAGAGTGACACCAGGCACATAATTCAGAGCCTATTTGGAGGTTATAGTGTTTAACAGCCATATGGTTTGCAGGGTAGAAGATGCTCTTGGTCAGGACATTACAGGTTTCAGACTTCTATTTATTCTTCCCAATGGCATAAGTGAAATGAGAGCATGGCTAGCATGACATGGGACTCTGACAATGCTGGTGACCTTTTTGAGGCAGCGACTCTTATAGATTAATTTGATGGCGGGGAAGTCAGTAACCCTGATGGATTACTCATTCTTCAGGGAAAGGGGGGTTCCCCTCCCCCACTATAGATGAGGCTCTCACCAGGATATCTTTAATACAGCATAACACTGCTCCCTCTCCCTATCCCCCCACTTGTAACAAGGGCAGAGTCCCCCTAGTCCTCACATTCCACCCCACTAGCCATCACATACAACAAATAGTACTCTGTCATTTTCGCCACCTCCACGTGACCCCACCACTTGCCACATCTTCCAATCTCCCCCCCCCCCCCCCCCCCCCGTCTGCTTTCCGCAAAGACCGCTCCCTCTGTAGCTCCCTGGTCAATTCTTCCCATCGCACCCGTACCACCCCCTCCCCGGGCACTTTCCCTTGCAGCTGCAAGATATGCTACACTTGTCACTTTATCTCCCCCTCGACTCCATTCAAGGACCCAAGCAGTTGGTCCAGGTGCGACAGAGGTTCACCTGACCTCCTCCACCTCATCTATTGCATCTGCTGCTCTAGATGTCAGCTGATCTGCATTCAATTCAATCTTTAATTATCATTGTGCAGTGTACAACACAGAGACAACAAAATGCAGTTGGTATCTCCGAAGGGCGAACTTACGAATAAACAAGTAATTGCGCAGTAGTATGAGTATATACATCTATACATATACAGTAGTGTCCGTGCAATTTGCTGGTGATTGGATAGTCTGGGGGGGGGGGGGGAGTGGTGGAGACAGGCAGTCATTGAGGTACAGCGTTGAGATGTGTGACAGCCGCAGAGAAGAAGCTGTTCTTGAGCCTGCTGGTACGGCAGTGGAGGGACCTCTAGCGTCTCCCGGATGGGAGGAGGGTAAACGGTCTATGGTTGGGTGTGAGCTGTCCCTGGTGATGCTGTGCGCCCTGCGCAGGCATCGTTTACTATGGACAGACTCAATGGAGGGAAGGGAGGAGCCTGTGATGCGTTGGGCGATCTTCACCACCCTCTGCAGAGCTTTCCGATCGGCGACAGAGCAGTTACCATACCATTCTGTGATGCAGTTGGTAAGGATGCTCTCGATGGTGCAGTGGTAGAAGTACACCAGAATCTGGGGAGACAGGTGGACCTTCTTAAGTCTCCTCAGGAAGAAGAGATGCTGGTGAGCCTTCTTGATCAGTGAGGATGTGTTGTGGGTCCAAGAGAGGTCATTGGAGATGTTGACCCCAGGAACCTGAAGCTGGAGACACGTTCCACCTCCATCCCGTTGATATGGATGCGGTTGTGCGTGCAACCTCTCGATCTCCTGAAGTCCACAATGAGCTCCCTGGTCTTCTTGGAGTTGAGGGCCAGGTTGTTGTCGGCACACCATGCTGATAGGAGCTGAACCTCCTCCCTGTAGGCCGACTCGTCGTTGTCGCTGATGAGGCCAATCACCGTCGTGTCATCTGCATACTTGATGATGGCGTCGGTACCATGTACAGACATGCAGTCATAGGTGAAGAGGGAGTAGAGGAGGGGGCTCAGCACACAGCCCTGGGGTACGCCAGTGTTCAGGGTGAGGGTAGAAGAGGAATGGTTATCCAACCTAACAGACTGTGGTCTGTTGGTTAAAAAGTCCAGTAACCAATTGCAGAGAGAGGGTTGATGCCCAGGTCATCGAGTTTGGCGAACAATTTAGAGGGGTTAACGGTGTTGAATGCTAAGCTGTAGTCGATGAACAGCATTCTCACATAAGTGTTTCTGTTGTCGACGTGGGAGAGGGCAGAGTAGAGTGCCATTGAGATGGCACCCTCCGTGCTCCTGTTCTTGCTGTATGCAACCTGGTAGGGGTTCAGAGTGGGAGGTAGGCAGCATTTGAGGTGTGCCATGACCAGCCTTTCAAAGCACTTGGCGATGATAGGGGTGAGTGCAACTGGGCGGAAGTCTTTGAGGCTCGCCGCAGTGGAGTGTTTTGGCACTGGCACGATGGAGGTAGATTTAAGGCATGTGGGGACAACTACCTGGGCAAGTGACAGGTTGAAGATGTCAGTCCAGACGTCTGTCAGCTGTGCAGCACAGGTCCTGAGGACGCGCCCGGGGATGCCGTCAGGGCCGGCAGCCTTACGTACATTAATCCTACTCAGTGCCACATGCACGTCGTAGGGGTTGAGTGTGAGGGGCTGGTGGTCATCGGGGAGCACAGCCTTAATGGCCAATTCTTGGTTGTCCCTTTCAAAGCGGCCATAAAAGTGATTGAGTTCCTCGAGGAAGGATGCGTCGCTGGAAGTGGGGGTGGAGTTGGTGGCTCTGTAGTCAGTGATGGCCTGGATGCCATGCCACATGAGTCGGAGTTGCTGTCGAAGTTCTCCTCGATCCGCAGCTTGTATCTGTGTTTGGCGTTCTTGATTCCCCTCTTCAGATTGGCCCTCGATGAACGATAGGCACGAGCATCGCCTGACCTGAAAGCCGAGTCCCGTGCTTTCAGCAGTAGCCTGACCTCACTGTTTATCCATGGCTTCTGATTCGGGTATGTGGTGATTTGTTTGAGAGTGGTGACACTGTTGATGGAGGAGTTGATGAAGTCCAGAACAGAGGAAGTATAGGCGTCAATGTCGGTGTGGGAGCCAAGGGTGGCCTGAGCTACAAACGCATCCCAGTCAGTGTTACCAAAACACTGCTGGAGTGTGGAGTCCGCTTCATCTAACCAAACCTTGACTGTCCTCACTGTGAGTTTAATGCGTCTGATGAGTGGGGAGTACTTAGGGAGCAGGAACAATGAGAGGTGATCAGACTGACCAAGGTGGGGGAGCGGGATGGCATTGTACGCTTCAGCTATGTTGGTGTAGACTTTGTCCAGTGTCTTGTCCTCTCTAGTGGCGAAGGAGACATGATGGTGGAATTTGGGGAGTACAGTCTTTCGGTTGGAGTGATGGAAATTTGGATTGAGGGTCAGTTGTTTGCTAATGGCAATATGCAGTTATTTCATTGCAAGCTTGGCATTAGCATCAGGACGGATATAGGCTGCAGTCACAACAGTGGAGGTAAACTCAGTGTTAAAGAAGGAACTGCAGATGCTGGAGAATCGAGGGTTACACAAAAAGCTGGAGAAACTCAGCGGGTGCAGCAGCATCTAAGGAGCGAAGGAGATAGGCGACGTTTCGGGTCGAGACCCTTCTTCTCTCTGGGCGGATAGAATGGTCTGCACTTAACCAAGAGGAACTCAAGGTTGGCTGAGCAGTGACTCTCAATGATGGTGGTGTCTGTGCACCATGCTTTGTTTACATACATGCACAGACCCCCACCTCTGGTCTTACCGGAGTCAGATGTTCTGTCTGCTCGGAGTATGTGTCATCCCGCTTGCTCAATGGCGCTGGCGGGAACATTACAGTTCAGCCAGGTTTCGGTGAGGATCAGGATGCTGCAATCCTTGATCCAGTTGTAGGAGGCAATCAGAAGACGGAGGTCCTCCATCTTGTTTGCCAGGGAACGGACATTGGCAAGGAAAAGGCTAGGGATGGATGGCTTGTGTGGGGCTCGCTCCAACCTTGCCTTCAACCCACCTTGAGATCCACGGCGATGTTTTCGGGCCCGTCGCCATCTGTGTGCGCCTCCGAACGCCCGGGCCAACTTGGTGCGGTCCTCAGGTCTGCTGCCCCGCAGCTCCGCAGATCCGCCGCCCCGCAGCTCCCTGGACCCGCTGCCCCGCAGCTCCGTGGTGAAGGTGAGTGCAGGAGGGAGCCGGAGTTCGTCCAGAAAGTCAACTGGGGGAACGCTATAGCCACAGCAACCGAGATTTAAAAGTTCCTGCCGGCTATAGTGGATGATAGTGAGACTGCTCCGGGTGAGCAGACTCGAAACAAGAAGTAAGGTAGAGTTCGCTGATCCAAGAGAGACATGGGGCGTTGCGATGCACCCGTGCCACCACCATTTTGTATCTACTGTCGGTGAGACCAAGCGTAGGCTTGGCGATCGTTTCGCCGAACACCTCCACTTGGTCCGCAATAACTTACCTGATCTCCCAGTGGATCAGCACTTCAACTCCCCCTCCCATTCCGAATCTGACCTTTCTGTCCTGGACCGGAAATTGGAGGAGCAGCGCCTCATATTTCGCTTGGACAGTTTATACCCCAGCGGCATGACCATTGACCTCCAATTTCCAGTAGCTCTTATCGTCTCCTCCCCTTCTCAGCTCTCCCTCAGCCCTCTGGCTCCTCCTCTTCCTTTCTATTTCTGCTCCCCACCCCCCACCCTACATCAGTCTGAAGAAGGGTTTTGAGCCGAAACATTGCCTATTTCCTTCGCTCCATAGATGCTGCTGCACCCGCTGAGTTTCTCCAGCACTTTTGTCTCCCTTCGATTTTCCAGCATCTGCAGTTCCTTCTTAAACCCTGATGGATTGATAGTGTTCACCATTTTTTCCAATCTTCTTCATTCCTGGGCATTTGAGTTGTCAAACCAGGCCATGATGCAACCAGTCATATGCTCTCTACTGTATGACTGTACTCTATTATTTTATAGTAAAAAGAGAAAAAAGAAGTAGTTATTAACCAGTGACCAGTCCTCTTCCACCTCTATCCCTTCCTCTAGCTTCACATTTCACTCCACTTCTCACCTAAGGGACATCCTTTGGTCTCCTTTTTGTCTCTAGTCTTTGTCCACCTATCTGACAATCAAAATTCACTTCTCTACCGATCTTTCACTTGTCAGATTGTCCCCCCCCCCCCGCCTCTTTTACAGCTTTATACCTGCTACTACAAAAAGGGTCCCGACCCAAAATGTCACCTATCCTTGAATGCAGAGTTACTGCCTGGCCCGATGAGTTACCCTAGCACCCTGGCCACTCCCTCTTCTCCCCTCCCCTATCAGGCAAAAGGTACAAAAGTGTGAAAACGCACACCAGATTCAGGGACTGTTTCTTAGGCAACTGAAGCATCCTACCACTACATCGATACGATATGATACAATAAAACTTTATTCATCCCGGGAGGGAAATTGGTCTGCCATGTCACACCACTCAACAAGGTACATGAAAACTTGAAATTAAAAGTGAAAACAAAAAGAAAAGGAGAGGCGACTGTTGTCTGCCTGCCATGTGCACAGCGCCTTCACCGGAACGAACAAACAAACAAACATTTCCCTGGGCAGAGGATTCTAAACTAGAGTGCCCCCTCTCCCCCATCCCAGGACACCCTTTGTTCTCCCACTGTCCCTCACGGCGGTCACCCTACTTCGGGTCCCCATTGTCTTCCCCTCCTCCCTCACACTCATCGAACGTTGATCGCGGGTCGACCGTGAGCCCTCCCCCTGCCGCCGAGACTCCCCCTGCCGCCAAGACTCCCCCTTCCGGCGAGACTCCCCCTGCCACCGAGGCCTCACCACCGTTGAGGCTCATGCTGCCGCCGAGCCATCCGCCGAGACTCCATCGCCGCTGCCAAGACTCCCATTGTCACCGCTGAGGCTCACCTTGCCGTCGTCGTGCTCCTTTGGCCCAGACAGGCCTCACGGATGAATTGGGCCGGCACGGCTCCGGGGACACTCCCTGGGTTTTGTAGTCCTCCCCCCCCCCCCCCACTATCTCCCTCATTGGAGACCTTTGGACTATCTTTGACTGGACCTTACTAGCTCACTCTGCACTAAAAGTTATTAATGTTATTTGCTTCATCATGTATCTGCATACTGATAATGGTATCTTGGTACATGTGAATATGAATTAAACTCAAACACTTTGTGTTTTTATTTTGTAAACTAGCATCTGGAATTCCTGGTGTCAGCAGCTCGATGTCGTGAGTGTGAGACAGTGCAACTCTAAAGTCTGCATTATCATTGCGTGCAAAAATTCACAATGTAGTATTTTTCACTGATGTGAATGATCAGCATCTGGCCTCATAGCAATTCTGTAAAGAGAGTAGTAAGCCCAGTGACACATCTGGGATTTACTTTGCTAATTTAATAAAATTAGTTTTTAATCATAAGGATTCTGCAGATTTAATATAGTGGTCAACCCATAATCTCCTCGTAAATATTGACAGAAATTTCAATGCTCACCTGAATTCAAAGGCATGGAAAGGGACTGATAATACTGCAAAATGTAAGCTTAATATGGAAATATTGGTGCAGAAATATGAACCTAATTTAGAATCATGTGGTAATGCATCTGAAAACTTTAACCTTGATCTTATTATGGCATGCAGTTTTGTTACAAATGAGGAACAATAACCATTCATGTGATGATGCATAAAACCCCCTGCAACAAGAGAAGTGATGCGAACCAGATTTGTGAAATAAAATGCTGACAATTTATTGCTTCAAGTACCACATTAAGTAAACTGATTTTGACAAAGCAATGCATGTTCATGGGAGTACAAGGAAAAATCTTTAAAACTAAAAGTCTCATCTTGACCACTTCCTGCCTGCGCTGTATATTGATTTTAGAAAAAACGCTACCATATATTGCTATGACTTTTGGCCATCTTACTTATAGTCCTCCTCCACTGAGGCAGCCCTGAGGATTTTTCCGATCAATGAAAAATAAAAAGTTATGAGTGTTTCAAAAATCTTCAGATCAACTGATTGGTCCTCTTGTCTGTCAATCACCACAATGAAGGTAACGCCCCTTCCGTGGGTGGGGGGGGGGGGAGGACTACAAAACCCAGGTGCAGAAATATGAACCTAATTTAGAATCATGTGGTAATGCATCTGAAAACTTTAACCTTGATCTTATTATGGCATGCAGTTTTGTTACAAATGAGGAACAATAACCATTCATGTGATGATGCATAAAACCCCCTGCAACAAGAGAAGTGATGCGAACCAGATTTGTGAAATAAAATGCTGACAATTTATTGCTTCAAGTACCACATTAAGTAAACTGATTTTGACAAAGCAATGCATGTTCATGGGAGTACAAGGAAAAATCTTTAAAACTAAAAGTCTCATCTTGACCACTTCCTGCCTGCGCTGTATATTGATTTTAGAAAAAACGCTACCATATATTGCTATGACTTTTGGCCATCTTACTTATAGTCCTCCTCCACTGAGGCAGCCCTGAGGATTTTTCCGATCAATGAAAAATAAAAAGTTATGAGTGTTTCAAAAATCTTCAGATCAACTGATTGGTCCTCTTGTCTGTCAATCACCACAATGAAGGTAACGCCCCTTCCGTGGGGGGGGGGGGGGGGGGGGGAGGACTACAAAACCCAGGATGCCTGAACATGAGTCAGTCATTCTGGAAGATCGTCAGGGAGAATCCACATCTGACATTCTAAGCTCTGAATCAACTGAACTGTGAATCTACAATGTACTTGCAATAAATGATTTGTTCGCCCTTAATGATAAAGCAATGAGTTGTTTGGCAATTCGGTGGCCTGCACTGTGCTTGAAATGCTATGAAATTGAATGTGGTGGTCTGCACACTGATTGAAATGCTATGAAATCGAATGTGGTGGCCTGCACTTCGCTTGAAATGCTATGAAATTGAATGTGGTGGCCTGCACTCCGCTTGAAATGCTATGAAATTGAATGTGGTGGCCTGCGCTGTGCTTGAAATGCTATGAAATTGAGTGTGATGGCCTACACTCTGCTTGAAATGCTTTGAAATTGAATGTGGTGGCCTGCACACTGCATGAAATGCTATGAAATTGAATGTGGTGGCCTGCACTCTGCTTGAAATGCTATGAAATTGTATGTGGTGGCCTACACTCTGCTTGAAATGCTATGAAATTGAATGTGGTGGCCTGCACACTGCTTGAAATGCTATGAAATTGAATGTGGTGGTCTGCACACTGATTGAAATGCTATGAAATTGAATGTGGTTGCCTGCACTTCGCTTGAAATGCTATGAAATTGAATGTGGTGGCCTGCACACTGCATGAAATGCTATGAAATTAAATGTGGTGGTCTGCACTCTGCTTGAAATGCTATGAAATGGTATGTGGTGGCCTGCACTCTGCTTGAAATGCTATTTCAAGGAATAGCCATGAATGAACTGCCAGGCCACCAACCCTGAATGACTGCGCTGCTTGCCCACCAGGGTTAAGTGACCGAGCTGCCAGCCTACCACGCATGAGTGACTGAGCTGCCAGCCCATCAGGCCTGAGGGACTGAGCTGCCAGCCCAAGAATCCATTCAGCCCACAATGTCCATACTAGCCCTCTGGAAACCAGTCCCTTTGGCCCACAACAACCATACTAGCGCTCTAGAAGACTCCCCCCCCCCCCCCCCACTTGCCACCAATATTGGAATTGGTGGAGAGGCTAAATATTGTGTTGGGGGACCAGCCCTCCTGTGTGAACATGGGACCCAATGGGTCCCACTTAGTCTAGTATAATCTAAAAACATAAACAACATGAAATGAAATGCATACTATTTATTAAAAAGCTATGATTTAAGATGTGGGCTTTATTTAAAAAAATAAAACAGAGCAGAGAACCTAGCAGGAGTAGCATGCTGAGAAAAGCTCTCCTATGAATATCATGTCCTTGATTTTTTGCAACATCTTTTCCAATCAGTGTAATTTCAGTGGATGAATGCAGAAATGGATACTTGACCCATCCCAAGGATTTCTGTCCCTGGAGAATGTAATTGACTTCAGTTGATTAAATACCACTTGCCACTCTGTATTTATTGTCCTAAGGTTTACTGCCATTGATTTTATCTTTTCTCACTTTGCTTTCATTAATATACCACTTGACCACTTTAAATACTATTTATGAGGTATCCCAAATTTTCTACTTATGCAGAATATTCTGCATTTGTGGAAACAAGGAACTGTGGATGCTGGCCTACAAGAGAAGGGACACAAAATGCTGGATTAACTCAGCAGGTCAGGCAGCATTCCTGGAGAACATGGATAGGTAAGGTTTCAGGTCAGGACACTTCTTCAGCCGTATCAACCTCTGCATTTACTTTGCCTCATCACTGTTATTTGAACCTCCTCAACTGTTGGACTCGTCTCCAAATGTAATTTGTTCTTGATTACTCAATTCTATTTTAAATGCCTCAAGAACATAGACATGTAAAAATTGTTTAAAAAAACTTTTAACAGGCTAACCCCCAAGGTGGTGAGATGAGGCCCAATATATACTGCCTGAGGAATGTTTGTACCTGGGAGATCCTCCACCTCACACATACTTGCCGGACATGTGGGGCATTTTGCCCAGCACTGAGCATTCGGAGAGAGTTAGTACCGCAGGCGGAGATCTATTAACCTATGATGAGCATTTGTTGGCATTGGGCCTGAACTCGCAGGAGTTTAGAAGAATGAGGGGGTCCTCATTGAAACATACAGAATAGTGAAATTCTTGGCAAGAGTGGATGTGGAGATAATCTTTCCACTAGTGGGAGATTCTAGGACTAGAGGTCATATCCTTAGAATTGAAGGACGTTCATTTATGAAGGAGATGATGAGACATTTCTTTAGTCAGAGGATGGTGAATCTGTGAAATTCTTTGCCACAGAAGGCTGGAGAGGACAAATCAGTGGATATATTTAAGGCGGAGATAGATAATTTTTTGATTAGTACAGGTGTCAGAGGTTATGGGGAGAAGGCAGGAGAATGTGGTTAGGAGAAATAGATTAGCCATGATTGAATGGGTAGACTTCATGAGCTGAATGGCCAAATTCTACTCCTATCACTTATGACATGATCTTATGTGATTACGCTGGCAAATCTGGGCAGTGGGAAGAGTCCTGTATGATCCAACACTTGATGCTGGGGTCAAGAACAAATCTGGTCTGGTGGAGTAGTTGCCACCCATTAGTGTTAATGTAACCAAACATTAAAATAGCCGCAGGGTTAATGTGTTGGGCGACTCCAAAATACAGAATGCATTCAACATAAAGCATTATGATGAGTTCATGCTGTATTTTGCAGTCACCCAACACAGTAACCCAGCTATTTGAACATTTGGATTCATTACTACTGCTGCTGACAAGATAAACCAGGAGATAAGTGGTTATACCAAATGTATACCCCACCCATCACCTTTACCCCATTGCGGTCATTGGACTTTGTCTCGGGATCTGGGAGCTACAATGGTGAAAACAATAATCTGCATTCTGTATCTTCCCCTCTGCTCTGCCTATTGTGCTTGAGCTCAGCTTGATTGTATTTATGTCTGGTATTATCTGATTTGATTGGGCAAAACAAAACTTTTCATTGCTCTTCCGTGCATTTAGAGTTAGATAGAACTCTTAAAGATAGCGGAGTCAAGGGATATGGTGAGAAGGCAGGAACGAGGTACTGATTGTGGATGATCAGCCATGATCACATTGAATGATGGTGCTGGCTCGAAGGACCAAATGCCCTACTCCTGCACCTATTGTCTATTGCCTATTGTCATTTGATTATAATAAACCTAAACATACAGTATGCCAGCTAGCAGAGATCGCCGCAGGGCATAACACCACATAAGATCCTTTTTGCTTGTGGCTATCACACCATACAACTCCTATGCCCTTCTGTCATTGGGTAGACAGATTCCACTCATCCTCCCCCCCCCCCCCCCCCCCCCCTCCCCCCCGACCTCTTCCTCCACTACCTCTCCAATCTTTGCACATCTCCAATCCTGGACTTTCTACTCATCTATTTAATTTCATATTTCATGTATCTTGTTGCGTTTTATGACTGTTGGCAGACCAATTTCCCTCGTGGGATGAATGGTTCTATCATATTGTATCGTATCGTACGTAACATCCTATAACTATAAAACTCTGATCTTGGATGTGGATGTGGATATGTGTGATTTATTTGATAATGTGTTTTCACATCTTCTCGAAAAAACGATGCACGAACGGGAACATTTTTACTTATTCTGGTAGACTTTGAAATCAAAACGCCTGTTATTTTTCACTGATGATGTGACAATGAATCTGCCTGCCGTCTGCGCTGCGACTGACATCAGCTCCCACCCCTCCCTCCTCACCCCGTTGCTCAAAAGTTGCCCTTTCGAATGGCTCGGGCCCTGTAACCAAGAGCTCCCGAGAGCTTTGGTCGACGCACACCCGCGCCTCGGCTCGGGTTTCCCGAGAGCTCTCGAGAGCTTTTGTCGACGCACGCTCGCGGGAGCAGAAGATGCAAAAAGAACAAGCAAGTCAGGCCCTGTACCCAAGAGATCCCGAGCCTCTCTCTCTCTCTCTCTCTCTCTCTCCCCCTCTCCCTCTCCCTCTCCCTCTCCCTCTCCCTCCCCCCTCCCCTCTCTCTCCCCCCTCCCCATCCCTCCCACTCTCTCTCCCCCTCCCCCCTCCCCTCTCCCCCATCCCTCCCACTCTCTCTCCCTCTCCTCCCCTCCTCTCCTCCCCTCTCCCCCCTCTCTCCACATCTCTCCCCCTCTCCCCCCTCTTTCTCCCCCATCCCTCCCACTCTCTCTCCCCCCCCTCCTCTCCTCCCCTCTCCCCCTCCCCCCCTCCCTCCTCCCTCCTCCCTCCTCCCTCCTCTCTCTCTCCCCTCCTCCCTCCCACTCTCTCCCCCTCCCCATCCCTCCCACTCTCTCTCCCCCTCCCCTCTTCCCCTCCCCCAACCCTCCCACTCTCTCTCCCCTTCCCCCTTCCACATCCCTCCCACTCTCTCTCCCCTCCCCTCTTCCCCATCCCTCCGACTCTCTCTCCCCTCCCCTCTCCCCCATCCCTCCCACTCTCTCTCCCTCTCCTCCCCTCCTCTCCTCCCCTCTCCCCCTCTCTCCACATCTCTCCCCCTCTCCCCTCTCTCTCCCCCCCTCCCCATCCCTCCCACTCTCTCTCCCCCTCCCCTTTTCCCCATCCCTCCCACTCTCTCTCCCCCTCCCCTCCTCTCCTCCCCTCTCCCCCTCTCTCCACATCTCTCCCCCTCTCACCCCCTCTCTCTCCCCCCTCTCCCACCCTCTGCATTCCACATCCCCCCTCCTCCCCCATATCTCCCACCCTCTCCCACCCTCTGTCCTCCCCTTCCCCCCTCCTCCCCATCTCTCCCCTCATTCTCTCTCCCCCCTCATTCTCTCTCCCCCCCTTCTCCCCCCCTTCTCCTCCCTCCCTTCCCCCCTCCCCCCTCCCCCCTCCCCCTCCTCTTCTCATCTCCCCCTCCTCTCTCCCCTCTCCCCCTCCCCTCCCCCTCTCTCTCTCTCTCTCCCCCCTCTCTATTTACCTCCCCTCTCTCTCCCCCTCTCCCTCCCCCTCTCTCCCCCCCTCTCTATTTACCTCCCCTCTCTCTCCCCCTCTCCCTCCCCCTCTCTCCCCCCCTCTCTCTCCCCTTCTCTCTCCCTGTCTCTCTCTCTCTGTCTCTGCCCCTCTCTCTCTGCCTCTGTCTCTGCCCCTCTCTCTCTGCCTCTGTCTCTCCCTCTCTCGCTCTGCTCTGTCTCTCTCTCTCTCTCTGCCTCTGTCTCTGCCCCTCTCTGAGTATCTGCCCCCCTCTCTCTGCCCTCTCTCAGCCCTTTCTCTGTCCTCTCTCGGCCCTCTCTATCCCCCTCCCTCTCGCTCTCTGAACGTGCTTGCGAGTTAGGGGCTATGTATGAGTAGATAGGGCGGGGATGGGGATGAATAATATTAATATAATATTAAGGGGGATGGTTAGTGTGTGTGGGGTGGTTAGCATGTGTGTTCCCATTTGGTCTAGTATCACATAAACCAGGGTGGCTGAAAATGAGAAACTAGCCATAGTCTTTTCATAAATATCCGGAAACATTCAAATCAATCAATAAACAGAAACTTACCGTAGTTAAAGACATATTAAATGTTCATGAATTATAACATCAAATATAAAACAAATTAAAGAAAATTAAACATAAAATGTACCCCAATGAAAACATAAGTGACCTCATTCAAATGAACGGGTGTACTATGGATGCTGGTGCATAGCCGGTAGGTTCCGGTGTTCCTTGTTTCAACTTAAGGAATTCCCCTGGGCTCAGTGCTGAGTAAGGGTTCTGTGCCATGTAATCTCGAGCATTTTCTTGCTCCATTTTACAGGAACAAAATTCCAACATGCACTGTTGCCCCTCTGCACCAGTTCACTGTGGAGTTTCCAGCTAATCAGCAACCCATCCCAATACACGAAAACATGAACAAATAACCTAAAGTAAAGTAAATTAATCTCTTGCCTGCAGTAACTTCTCCCATGTATTCAGGAAGCTATTCGATCGTTGGCTGTCAATTGCTTAAAGCTGAGGGCGGAATGCAAAGGAATAAAGCTGCTGACAGCCAGTAGTTTCTTTCTGAACTAATTCTACCTTAATTTGGACTCAACTCTTTCATGTACACAATAAACAGTAATGGATTTGACCAGGACATTGATCGTTTGTTAAGTTTACTTTGTAATATGTGATCTGAGAACAAAGCTAATGATTGTTATCTCCTTCAAACTCTCCAGTCCTTTTATAGATTTTGCAGTCTTTATCGATTTGTGTATCCCAACTTCTAAGTTTTGGCTTGGCACATCAGTAATGTGGAACAGGACACGGGGATTTAAGAGATTCAGTGTCTGCTCATTGAGGTGTAAAATCATGAAACTCTGTTGAAATGTATTCAAAAATCTTTGCAAAAGTTTGATGAACACCAGTTTTGTTAACAGGAAACTTTCCTCTCCACACTAAGTTAAAGGATATTCACATCAAAGATAGACTATTTGTCTCTCCTGTCCATGCAAGATCTCTGAAAGAGCTGCCCAAATGATCTCATGCCGTTACCCAGTCCTCTGGAGATTCCATCTACTTTTGAAAGCACTATCTTCACCGACTTGTCAGTCATTCGTGCAGAGGAAAGCCGCAGAGAGAACAGGAGAGGTGGAGGGAGCCGTTGACGCCGAACATAAGAGAGTGAACTGGGGTCTTACCGCAAGACACCTCCGGGACACAAAGGCCAAAGATGATCAGGCGAGGAGTGGGACAATGGTTCACTGGATGATCTGAATGGAGGCAATGACTGAACGTCCTGAAGCAACCTGGGGCTTGCCTGGATTATGCACCTCTCCAGGAGACTGAGCACATGGATCGGACTGAAAATAGCACCAAAACATTAGCGACTCTTGAAAACGGTCTCAGTAGACTATTTCTAAACACTTTGTATTAATCAGGTGTTGTGCTTAGGTATGGCAAACCTTTACTGAAATGTGTGCAAAAAAAATGTCATTGTACCTATGTACATATGACAATAAAGAACCATTGACCATCGACTTGGTGAGACCACATTTAGAATATTGTGTTCAGTTCTGGCACCATGTTATAGGAAAGATATTGTCAAGCTTGAAAGGGTTAAGAAAAGATTTTGCCAGGACGAGAGGGTGTGAGCTATAGGAAGACGTTGAGTCGGCTTGGTCTCTATTCCATGGAGCGCAGGAGGATGAGGGGAGATCTTATAGCGGTGTACAAAATCATGAGAGGGATAGATCGGGTAGATGCACATAGTCGTTTGCTCAGAGTAGGAGAATCGAGGACCAGAGGACGTAGGTTCAAGGTGAAGTGGAAAAGATTTAATGGGAATCCGAGAGGTAACTTTTTCACACAGAGGGTGTGGGTGTATGGAAAAAGCTGCAGAGGAGGTAGTTGAGGCTGGAATTATCCCTTTGTTTAAGAAACAGTTGGACAAGTACATGGTTAGGACAAGTTTGGAGGGTTATGAACCAAGCGCAGACAAGTAGGACTAGGGTAGCTGGGACATTGTTGGCCGGTGTGGGCTAGTTGGGCCAAAGGGCCTTTTTCCACACTGTATTAATCTATGACTATGACTCTATGACTATTGTATTTAGTCATAGTTGGACACAATTTTAATCTGAAAAGCTTTGGGATAATTTGATGGTCTGTGAATGTTTATTTTACAAATGTTCTTGAAGAGGTATGTATCATAAAGAAGCTGCTAAGATTCAGATTTGATTCTTTAAAGGCCTGAACTTCTGCTTTGCAGAATTTCAGTCCTATGAAGAATGATTCAGTTATTCTATTTTAAAAATCTTGGCTAGTGCAAAGAATAACTTTTGTGCAACGTATCAGAAAACTTCCATAAACACGAACATATCGTTGGGAACTATTGGCTTTTTTCTGCCTGATAATTAGCAATTAAAAAAATATAACATGCAGCTGCAAAGGTAATGACTATTTTGCATGAGATTTGGGGCTATCAGTTTAGAAGGCAGTGTTAGAGCTTATCGAACATTCATAAGTTACTTTCTCTCATTGTCAGCTGCACAGACTTCTGATTTGAAAAAAGTTTTAAGGTTAGCTGGTGATTTCTGCAAGTTATAGACATGTTTCATTCATGTTTGTTCCGAAAGAAATAATATATGATAAACAAGCTGTTAAAGTGCAGTTTTTTCCCCATTATTTTTCCTTAAGGATATTTCCTGTAGTATAACTGACTATTTGTTTAAGTGCAAGTTAATTTCTATGAAGACGTCGTCACTTTTTTTGAAATAAAAATAATGCTTCCCAGTGTGAATGCATTAACTGGCTTTATTTGGGTAGTGCTGTTACTGTGCAAGTGGAATTGCCTGAACTCAGAAATAAAGAATTTACATTTATTCAATTCCTTTTATGTCCTCACGATCTTCCAAAGCATTTTTCCAGTGAATTAAATAATTTTGAAAGAGAGCCATTGTAATATAAGTAAAAGGGGAAAATAACGTGCATACACCGCAGAAATATATCACCGGTTCTTTTCAATATATGGCCATATTGATTGAGGAATTAATTTATATTATATTTCAGATTACTTTATCCCGTCTTTGGAACATCACAAAGCTCTTCACATAAATAAAACAATTGTGAAATGGGAGGTATGAAACTGGTAGACTGTGGGTGTGAAAATTAAATGCAAATTGTTGGTCAATGCATACTTGAAACCCAATGTTGCAAAATGTAGAATATGGTAACAATTTGCTTTTAATTATTCTAACATTTTCTAAGATGTGTTTAAATGAGACTCTGAGATCCCACCAGAACAAACAAAATATATAAATAGTTCTGTTATGCTCTGTTTTTAGTGGTATTAAATTTGAGGAATTGCTAGCCACTGCTCGATGAGGTCCATATGGTAAATAGGGATATGAAATCTTCTACATCCATTTGAACTATTAAAACAGAGAAATGAACTTTTAAACAGCTATAAAACAGCTGAAAATTAATTCCTCTAGCAATGTAACTTTCCTCTATTTTTCCAACCAGAAACTAAACTATGAGAGCATCTAATCTGCTTGAGTGATTAGTTTAGTTTAGTTTAGATTAGCTTAGTTTAGTTTTGTTTAATTTAGAGATAGAACATCGAAACAAGCCCTTCGACCCACCAAGTCCAGTGATCTCCATGTAGTCGCATAAGTAGGATAGGATAGCACTATCCTACACACTAGGGGCAATTTACAATTGTTCTTGAAGTCAATTAACGTATAAACCTGTACCTCTTTGGAATGTGGGAGGAAACTGGAGCACCTGGGGAAAACACATGCAGTCACGGGGAGAAGGTACAAACTCTGTACAGACAGCACCCATAGTCAGGATCAAACCCGAGTCTCTGGAGCTGTAAGGCAGCAAATCTGTTGCGATGCCACCTTACTGCTATAGTGCTGTGGCTGTGAAGAAATCCTTAACATTGGGCTAAACGTCTAAATCTACACCATGTTTTTCTTTTTTAGGGTATCTCCAGAGAGGTAATGGAATTAAAAAAGAGTGACACAAGGAACTGCAGACGCTGGTTTGCCAAACAAAAATGTGCTGGAGTACCTTAAGGGCCTGTCCCACTTACGCGCCCTAGGCTCGCAAATTACGCGACCTCGTGGTCGCTTGAGGCGTACAGGCACCGTATTGCCATGTGGGGCAGGTCCCACTTAGAAGTGCGGGGCTGGTCCCGACATCACGTGGGGCTCCTAAATTCTGGCAGTGGCCGAGATCTTCACGCACCAACGGCCTGTCGGCACGCAGGTGCAGTGCGGTCGTACAGTGTCTTGAAGACGTATGCAGTGTCTTGACGGCGTACGCCTAGCGGTGGTGTTGCGCGATGATGTCACTGCCCGGTGTGGCGTTGCATGATGACGTCACCGCCCGATGCCGTGCACTGCCCAAATTCAGTCAGCCTGCCTCCTGCCCAGCTGATTGATAAGCATGACGCAAATGAAGTCACGCGCGTACTTAGAGCGTACTTAACGCAAACTCCGCTTCTGTTTGGTCGCACCAAATGCACGCAATCGCATTCAAGTGGGACAGGCCCTTTAGAGGGTCAGACAGCATCTTTGGTTAACATGAATATGCGACATTTCGGGTCAGGGTCCTTCTTCAGACCAATTGTAGTAGGTGGGGGAATAAGCCTTGGAATGTGATAGGTGGCTCCCTTATCACTTGCTTGGCATTCCCACCTCTTTCCAGTTTTCTACCCCCTACTACAATCGGTCTGATGAAGGGTCCCAACCTGAAACGTTAACAATATATGGAATAAAACAATTGTGAAATGGGTAGAAATAAAGTTGGGCGGTATGAAACTGGTAGGCTGTGGGTGTTAAAATCAAATGCAATTTAATGGCCAATGCATACTTAAAACACAATGTTGCAATATGTTAACAATTTGCTGTTAATTATTCTAACATCTTCCTAGGAGTCACAATGCCAGAGATATCATATGATTTGCATATATAGGCTCAGAAATAGAGTCAGAAGATCCTGCATTACATATTCAGACATTTAGAGCAGATTTAGAGCTTTTGATGAAGCTAATTAAGTTTGAAATTATTAGACAGTGAAGACTTTTTGTAAAGCCAAATTACATATCCAATTGCAGTATGATTTCATTTTATCAGAAATAAGTGCACCAAAACAAACTGAGGAAATGATGATAAACAATGTACTCCTTTCCTGTTGCAAATTATGAAATTTCAGTATGTAGTAGAAAATGACCCTGCCCGAGGCAGGATTATTAGATTACTGCTCGAAGTGATGTTTTCAGAGTAAAAGAAGATCACAGGACATATTTCTGCTGAGAGATATAATAAAATATTTCCTTGGATTTGAGCTGAGGAATACCAAATTGCCTGAGCACAACATATTGTGGAAAATGAGGAAGGTTATTTTGCACATTTATAAAGGAACCCAACTTATTCTTTGCCATGTACGGAAAAATGAATAGAAGAAAAGAATGAGTGGATTTCTTTAAAATGTTTGCAATTTGATCTGGTAATTTTTTCAATTATCACTGAGTTTGGAATGAGCTATGCATCTAGTTGCATCCACAGGAAACTCTCCATGCAGGTCTAATCCATGAGGTTTCAAAGTGATCTGCTTCACTTCATAAAACGGCGTTGAAAAATTAGGAGTCTTTAACTCTTTGAGATAAAACATCTGCAATTTATAATTTTATCAATGATGCTACATTTAATGGTGTTCACTATGCTATATTTTCCTAATTTAGAATAACAACATCCCTGTGTCATGCCATGCCTAAATGAAACTGCACACTAGCTAATAATGTAAGCACATCTGCATGATGTTGGTCCGGAAAGGAATAAATAACAGTCAGAATTGGAAGATCTGATTCACGTTTTCTGAGTTAGGTTTTATATGAAATAAAAATAAGGTTGTCTGGAATTATTAAAAATGTATACTCATTAGGGAAAGTGGTGAACTTAGAAACAAAACAAAAACTGCAGATGCTGGTTTCTCCCAAAGATGGACACAAAGTGCTGGAGTATCTCAGCGGGTCAGGCAGCATCTCTGGAGAAAATGGATGGATGATGTTTCGGGTGGGGACCCCTCTTCAGACTGAAAGTAGGGGGTGGTTGGAAGGGGGGTGGGAAAGGTGAAGAGCCAGAGACGAGAAAATAACAAGGACAGACACAAATGACCTCAGGCAGGGCTCTACCTGATGTCCATTCTTGGTTTGCAATAGTATGAGCTCAAGCCCCCAAGTCCTGGCAATAACCTCATAAATCTTCTCTGCACTCTTCCCAGCTCACCAATGCCCTTCCAGAGCAGGGTGAAGAGTTATTTGCCCATTTTAATCTACAGATGCATCTGACTCACTGAGTTCCTTCAGTTTGTTGTTTTTTTGCTCATTAATCCAGGCAGGCTGGCTTCTATGTGTGGATTTCTTGTCTTATCTACTTCTTGTCTTCTTCACTTATTACCTCCAGCCTTGGTTACTATCTATACCCTCTTCTTCCCCATCCTGTTTAATCTGCCAATCAACTCCTTTAATCCTAACCCAAAATGCCTGTTCATTTCCCTCCATAGATGCTGTCTGCCAACTGAGGACCTCCGGCAACTTGCTTTTTTGCTCAGGTTTTCATTATATACAATCTCTTGTTGTGTCCTGGATACATATTTGCTGTCCATTGAGTCTCTATTCTGATTGTAAGTCAAGAGGGTTTTGTAAATGATATGTGATAAATAGTCTTGTGGGTAATAGGAGAATTCTAAAGATTTATTATGTTGGATGTAAGATTTTATTTTGATTGGTTTTGATTCTCATTCAAATGTAATGTGATATCCCTCTAGACATGCAGATGAGGTATATCTTACCAGAAATATTTTACTTGGTGTAGGAGAATCAAGAACCAGAGGACACATGTTTAACGTGAGAGGGGAAACATTTAATAGGAAACAGAGGGCAACATTTTCATACGGAGGGTGGCGGGTATGTGGAACAAACTGCCAGAGGAGGTAATAGAGGCAGGTACTATACCAACATTTAAAAAGCATTTGTACAGGTAGGTGGATAGGAAATGCTTAGAGAGACATGGGCCAAACGCAGGCTGATGGGACTAGTATAGATGGGGCATACATGTTGGCATGGACAAGTTGGCAGAGGGGTCTGTTTCCAAGCTGTATGCCTCTAGGACTGTGCAGTATATCAAGATTAGAGAGATAGATTTTCACTTCATGTAATGAAGCGAGTCATATGCATGTCAAGGTACAACACGTGTTTATTAAAGTTTACTCACAGCATTCTTCTGCATGGCCAAGTCAAATCAGTCAAGTCACTTTTATTTCTATAGCACATTTAAAAAACAACTCTCGTTGACCAAAGTGCTTTACATTGGTGGAGGTACTAACGTTATACAACAGTGGTTCATAGATTAAGTACACACATAAACAAATACATATTGCCCTCCCTCAGAGGACTTCAAGAAAGGCTTCAGAGTAAAGATGAGTTTTAAGTCTCGACTTAAAAGAGTCAATGGAGAGGGCAGTTCTGATGGGAAGAGGGATGCTGTTCCTCAGTCTAGGAGCTGCAACTGCAAAGGCGCGGTCGCCCCTAAGCTTATGCCTAGACCGCGGGATGTTCAGTAACCCCAAGTCGGCCGATCTGAGGGACCTGGAGATGGTGTGGTGGGTAAGTAGACTTTTGATGTTGGTGGGGGCAAGCCTGTTAAGGGCTTTGTAAACATAAAGAAGGATTTTGAAATTTATTCGGAACCGCACAGGGAGCCAGTGGAGAGAGGCTAGAATCGGGGTGATGTGGTCCCTTTTTCGGGTGCCCGTCAGGAGTCTCACATTTTGGACCAGTTGCAGGCGGGACAGGGATGATTGGCTGATGCCAGTGTAAAGGGAGTTGCAGTAATCGAGGCGGGAGGAGATAATTGTGTGGATGATCTTTTCGAGGTCATCATACTGGAGGATTTGTTTTATTTTAGCTATCGTCCGAAGCTGAAAGAAGCTAGCTTTTACCACGGCATTGACTTGTTTGTCAAATTTTAATGCTGACTCAAATATCACGCCAAGGTTTTTGACGTGAGGTTTGACTAATGGGGTAAGGCTTCCAAGGATGCCTGCTATTGAGTCCGAGGGGCCGAGAAGGATGGCCTCTTTCCTACCAATAATTCCCACCATAACAGTTAGTGGCAAAGTTTAGAATCAAATATGAGATCGTTTAGAATCATTCAGAATCATTAACGTCAAGCTCAGCCAATATGTTGTGATAGTACAGAAAATGCTAGAGTAACTCAGCAGATCTGGCGGTATCTCTGAAAGAAAAGGAATAGGTGATGTTTCAGCTCGAGACACTTTATCAGACAGTTGCGATAGCATACTGTCTTCAATTCTCAAGATGGCGGCGCTGCCTTAGCAGCTGCGGCTCGTCTGCAGTCCATCTGTTTTTTTCTTTTTTTGTTTTTTTGTTGTTCTTTTGTCCTGTTTTAGTTAATTCTGGTTTATTAGGTTGTGTATGTGTGTGGGTGGGGGGGAGAAACATGTTTTGGTCTCTTCCTTGTCGTATTCCCGCTCCGCCTCTGTCTGCGCTGAGGCCCAATGGCGGAGCTGGTGGCATCGGAGCTGTGGCAGCGTTCTGGCGTTCCGACGGCAGGGGCGAGCCGACCTCAGAGCTGTGGCATTCCGGAGGCAGCGGTGACCCGACCTCGGAGGCTCGGCCGCGGGCCCAGTGGACGACATCGTCGGCGGCTCACAGGTCACAGGTTGGTTTTCCGGAGCTCCCGCAACAACAGCTTCTTCCGCTGAACTGGAGGGCGGCAGCTTCGGCAGCTCCGACTGCCCCGGGCCGCAGAGTTTGAAATGGCCCTTCGCGGCGCTTGGATTCAGCCGCGGGACTGACTTACCATCACCCGGTGCGGTTACAACATCCGAAGCCTGGATCGCCTCGGCGCAGAGGAAGAATAAGGAGGGAAGAGACAAAGACTTTAAGACTTTTGCCTTCCATCACAGTGGGGAGGTGCCTGGTGAAGTCACTGTGGTGGATGTTACATTTGTGTTTATTGTCTGTTTTTGCTGCAAGGCAACGAAATTTTGTTCAGACCGAAAGGTCTGAATGACAATAAAGGATACTTTACTTTACACTTTCTATTTTAGATATTGCCTCATTTTCATATGTTCTAAAAAATCTAAAGGAAACCTATACCACTCAACACCATTAAGAATTTGGGGTGACTTTCAATATCCTCTTAAACACAAAAATACATTTAATCTTGTATTCTATTAAACATAAAAATACATTTAATCCTTGAAGATATGTGGGTGTTGCTAATGGGAGAGTATTTATTTGCCATTTTAATTGTTCAACTTGCCTTTTTGAACCAATGTTCGCTGAATAACTTGAGCAGTTATTTCACCGAGCACTACAGAATTAACACAGTGTAATGGGTCTGGAGTTGTAAGCTGATCTTATATCTGAGTGGGTCATTGGCAAACCAATTAATTTTTAATCAGTTGATTCGAGATGTATTTATTTCACTGCACTAAAATATCACATTAAACACCATAGCATTCCACCTATTAATTTATAACTCTATATATGTATTTGTGTTTAAGAAGGAACTGCAGATGCTGGAAAATCGAAGATAGACAAAAATGCTGGAGAAACTCAACAGGTGAGGCAGCATCTATGGAGCGAAGGAAATAGGCAAAGCTTTGGGCTGAAACCCTTCTTCAGACTGTGTTTGCATTAATGGGCCTGTAAAGCTACAGCATGTAAGAATTTCATTATTTTGTTGCTGGTACATCTGATATTTAAATACTCTTGCCTCTTGAATTCTTTTGGGACTATAATTCAATCATGTAACCACAATAGCACTTCAGGTACTGGATGTGATTGTATTGCTGACTGATCAGTGCACAGAGGCTTATTGAGAAATAATGGCAGGATCGTCCATGATGCTTTTACAGTAAATGAGAAGATTATTATATTTGTATATGTCTGGAAAAAAAAACGAGAAAGCTAACAGAAATAAAATGGATTGAACAAAGTTTGAAAAAGAACCAATATGCAGCACAGATAATGGAAGCTCTTGACAAGATCCATCTGTTCTGTTATTTAACATTAGGGCAGAACATTTCCTGAAATGTCATTGGAATGGAATAACAACTCAATAATGTCAATGCACTTAGTCTGACAAACTTAAGTACTGCTAAATATCATATAAATGCACTAAATCAGTCAACATAAGAGTAAGCCATTCAATCTCAAGAAAGGAAATAATCTAATGTTTGCTCCAATACTTCACCTCCCTGCTTCTTTTGGGCCACTGAGAAGTCAACCTATTTGTTCAAGCAAGAGTTGCAATCTGTGACTCACCATGTTCCCAACACTCCAAAGTGGCTCTTCCTAGGAATATATATATTTTAAATATAACGTAGTAACAAGGAACAAGAGACTGGTTTATTGCAAAGAAATACCTAAAATTGAAGTAACTCTGCTGGTGAGGCCACATCCCAAAACAACTTGGATAGGCAATGTTTCGGGCTGGGACCCTTCTTAAGGTTTATTTTAAATAATTAATCTTAAATTATTTAAACAATAATAAATAAATAATAGTTAAATAAATACATAAATAAGAACATAAATACATATATTTTAATTTAATTACCGCTTCAATGCAACAAGCAGAAGTAAAGCAGCCAGGGAAAGTTCTATGTGGGAAGTAATTGCAGATGCTTGTTTAAAACAAAGATAATGACAAGGTGCCAGAGTAATTGGAGTGCTGGGTCAGGCAACATCTCTGGAGAAAAGGGATGGGAGTCTGAAGAAGAGTCCTGATCCAAAACGCCACCTATCTCTTTTCTCCAGAGATGCTGCCTGACCCAGGGGAAGTTGTATGTTCAGAATAGGAAAGTATTAAGGGCATGGTCATGATTGTAGATTGGTTACTTCTTACCAACCAATTGTAGTGCTTGTTAGTAGAATCTCTGCCTACTATGCGGTTTATATTATCAGACGTTTGCTTAAGTAATTTAGTCCAAGTGGCTGCTAGTTACTGAAACACCTTGTAGATGAATGCTGTAAGAGAACTTTAATGAACATGTGTTGTACCATGACATGTGCACGACTTGACTCATTACATGGTGTCAGAAGTGGAATTTCTGACGCACCCTGTTTAATTTTATCAGGTTTTATTTATTTCCCATTTGTTTTATGTGCCTGTTAACTCTATCATGGCAAACTCATCTCGCAGTCCTAGTCCTCTGATCTTTGACTCTAATATTGCTGAACGCTGGCGCCTTTTTGAGCATGGCTACACTCACTACATTTGTATTGTTCATCGCAACGAGTGGTACGTGCTTCCGTACTATTAAAGCTGGCTGGCTCTGAAGCAATGAAGTGTGCGGATGGTTTTACTTTTGCAACTGCTGTTTTCGACCACATCAATCTGGTCCTGGTGCCTGCAGAAACGATTTATCACAAGTCCAGCAAACCTTTCTCCAGTAGACAGGTTGTTTGCCTCCAGACCAAATAGGGCTATGGCCGTCTGGGTCACATCCATAGCCCTGCTAAAGAACTGAGCTCTTACATGGTAAGCGTGGACAGGGGCATTTACAGATGCAACCGTCAACATCTCCTTCCTGTGCAGGAACCACGTCGTGCGGCTCCGTATCCAGAGGTCTCACGTTTTGTATACCCTCCCACTACTGGGCTGACTGCTTGACAATCAGAGACAGTGTCCCCCATGGCTTCTCCACGGCATTCAGTGCCCATCTCGCCTATTTCACCACCTTCACTCAGCGGGTCTCCATTGCCATCCCCAGTCACTTCACCGGTGAAAGGAGGAAATGCAGGTTTATACCGCACACGCGCCAGACGGGTCAGCAGGCCACCCCACAGATACGGTGAATTTTGTGTAACCATCTATACTTCCCCATATGCGTTATTAGCATTTTGGCTACTGTATTATTTAGCCACTATGTATCAATGCTTTATTTTGTTTCTACAAGGAAAGATGTAGATTGATTATTTCTTACTAACCAATTGCAGTGCTTGTTAGTAGAAGCTCCGCCTACTATGCGGTTTATATTATCAGTAGTTTGCTTAAGTAATTAGTTTGAGTAGCTGCTAGTTACGCAAACACCTTGAAGATGAATGCTGTAAGTGAACTTTAATAAACATGTGTTGTACCTTGACGTGTACACGACTCGACTCATTACAATGGGAACGTGACTTCCCTTCACATTTTCCCCTCAATGCTCTGAGCAATTGATTTATTATTATGTCTCTGTGCATTAAAGGAAAAGGTATGCCTTTATATATTTTTGGAACAAATCAACAGAAGGGTCCCGACTCAAAACATTGCCTGTCCATTCCCTCTGTAGACGCTGCCTGACCTGCTTTGCTCTACCTGCACTTTGATTTTTTTGCTCAAGATTCAGGCATCTGCAGTTTCTTACATTTAACTGATTTCACACCCTTCACATTACATTATATGATTCCACTCCGGAATATTAAAATATTCACAATTATCCTATTTTCTATGTATTTCATTGGGTAGGTTTCATTTATCACAATCTCTTTTCCAAAATAAGAATGACCCAGCACAATTCCAGCTGATTTGGTTGTCAGAATTACAAGGCCAGCTTAACATCTGTAGTTGGAAAGTTACTAGAGAGTTTACTGAGGCATATGATATTCTGGCATTTAGATGGACAAGGTCTGATTAGGAATAGTCAACATGTTTTTGTACTTGGTTGTGTCTTATAAATCTGATTTATGGAATTTAATACAGAGAAGTGTTAAAAGTTGTATTTTGGGAAGTCTAATGTGGGCACGACCTACACAGTGAATGGTAGGGCTCTGGGGTGTGTTATAGAGCAGAGGGATCTAGGAGTGCAGGTATTCTAGGAGGGATCTTGAAGATAGGGTCGCAGGTGGTCAAGAAGGATTTTGGCACATTGACCTTCATCAGTCAGAGTATTGATTATAAAAGTTGGGAGGTCATGTTGCAGTTGTATAAGATGTTGGTAAGGCCGTGTTTAGGGTATTGTGTTCAGTTCTGGGCACCATGTTATAGGAAAGATGTTGTCAAGATGGAAAGGGTACAGATAAGATTTATGTGGATGTTGCCAGGACTAGAGGGTGTGAGCTATAGGGAGAGGATACGTAGGCTGGGACTGTTGATCAGACGCAGGAGATTGAGCAGTATATAAAATCATGAGAGGAATAGAAAGGGTAGATGCATAGAGTTTGTTGCCCAGAGTAGGTGAATCGAGGACCAGAGGACATAGGTTTAAGATGAAGGGGAAAAGATTTAATAGGAGTCCGAGGTCTAACTTTTCCACACAAATGGTGATGGGTGTACGGAACAAGCTGCCAGAGGATGTAGTTGAGACAGGGGCTATCCCGACAGATACATGGATAGGACAGGTTTGGAGGGAATGGATGGAATGGCACAGTGGCACAGGCACAGTGAAATTATTTGCTTGCATACTCATGGTATGCAAATCTTAGGCCCCCCTTGGTTATGGCTGACCATGGGTGTCTCCAGGGTTGGAGGATGCCTGTGCTTGACTTTCTTTAATGTGGGTAGACTGGTGCATAGACAGCCACCACAAAGTCCTTGACAGATCCGGGTCAAGATCCAGTGGCATGGAGTTCAAGACAACCCGAGACCCTTTTCTGCTGCAGCCTTCATCCACCTTCCTTCCTTGTTATGCTCCATTAAGTTCATCCATCATCCTCCGCCTGTTCCACCATTGAGGTCTTGGTTGGACTGCTCTTTGTCAGAGACCTCCCCCTCGACCTTACCACCATGATTGGCCCTAGCAGGAGCAGAGCTCCACACGGCATCGTTCTCAGGATCTCAAGTCCTCACAAGCTACTCCACCACGACAGGGAGACAATCCACGGAGAATAGTCAAGTGTCAAGAGTGTTTTATTGTCATTTGTCCCGGATGGGACAATGAAATTCTAACTTGCTGCAGCACAACAGAATATGGACAGGAGGAGAGACAGGAGGAGAGACAGAGAATAGACAGGAGGAGAGACATTTGGGTTGCAGAATGTCTGCATGTTTCTTCTTAGTACGCGAGTCTTTGACTGTAAGCATGTCATCTTGTAGACAGCACCTGACAACTTGAAGATTTACTGTAGCCAAGAACAATAGAGAACAGACAATAGGTGCAGGAGTAAGCCATTTGGCCCTTTGAGCCAGCACAGCCATTCAATGTGATCATGGCTGATCATCCCCAACCAAGGAGATTCCACTCAAGCAACGGCCATATGGTCTGAGACCACGCACAGCTCAATATTCTGGCAGCTGCAGTGATGCCTTCAATCTGCAGCAATCCACTAGTTCATTTCCACTGAAGCAGATGACAAGACAATAAATGACAGTAATGATAATGCCCATCCACTGATGCATTGGACTTTAAATCCTATGCCTGACCCATGGACAACATGCATAAATTGATTGCAGTGCAGACACTTGAAATCAGTTAGTGTAGATATCTCAGTGGTGCAGCGGTAGAGGGCGGCATGGTGATACAGCACAAGAGATCCTGCCTTACAGTGCTAGAGACTTGGATTCAATCCTGACCACGGGTGCTATCTGTACAGAGTTTGTGCGTTCTCCCTATGAGTGCTTGGGTTTTCTCCAGGTGCTTCTGTTTCCTCCCACATTCCAGAGATGTGCAGGTTGGTCAGTTAATTGGTTTCTGTAAAATTGCTCGGAGTGTGTAGGATGCAAAACAGGAATAACATAGAACTAGTGTAAGGATGATTGTTGGTCGACACAAACCTGTTTCCACACTGGCAAACAACAGAGGATAACTGCAGTACTCAGCAGATGACTCAAGATTTTTTAGAGTTAACTGTAATAACCACATTCTCATAAAAACTCAGTCCCTGGGGAGACAGAATGAGGGAGAATGAGATGTGGAAATAGAGAAGGTGGGAGGAACAGATAGGAGGCAATCTCAGTAACCTCTATCTTACCAAGCTGTTCCTCACCAACACGACCATAAACAATAACCAAGACAGCACCACATTAACCACAATGCAAAAATAAAAGACACCATAAAATAAATATCCACATGCAGACCTGCAAAGGCACTCAGGAGAGATGGCCTTGGTTGGGAATGATTCCATAATATTAATATAGAGTCAGGAAGAGCATTTATATTCCATCTGGCTGGAAATTACAACAATGTTCACAAAAAAAACTTCCAATTCATTTCTCAGTGAGATCTTACAATATATTTATATTCATAGTCACACAGCACAGAAATAGGCCCTTTATACGAAATCGTCTGAACCAGTTCTATTTGTCCGCATTTGGCCAATATCCCTCTAAAGCTTTCCTAACTGTGTACATGTATGGAAATGTTTTAAACGTTCTTACTCTATCTGGCTCAAATACTTCCTCCGTTATCTCATTTCATGTACTCACCACCCTGTGTGGGAAAATGTTGCTCTTCAGTCTCCTTTTTATTCTTTTCACTCTCACCTTGCCCTCTTGTTCTTGATTTCCCTACACTGAGAAAAAGACTGCGCATTCATCCTATCTATTTTGCTCATGATTTTATACACCTCTCAAACATCATCCCTCAGCCTCTTGTGCTCCTTCCCCAATAGCTTAGGCTCTTGACTCCTGGTACATCCTTGTAAATCTTTTATGAGCTATTTCTATCTTAATGGGGTCTTTTTCAAAGTGACCAAAATTGAACACGATACTCAAGTGTAGCCTCAACATATTGTACAACTGTAACTTAACGTGTTAATGTCTGCACTCAATAAAGAAGGGTCCCAACACGAAACATTGCCTGTCCGTGTCCTCCAAAGGTGCTGTTTCTGTGTCAACTTCAATACTGAATTCCATGACTGATAAAGGGCAGTGCGCCAAAAAACTTCTTCAACATTCTATATACCCGCGATGCCCTTTCCATGGAACTATTTACATATTCTAATTAGGGTTTCCCATCACGGCTTTGTATGCGGCAGGTCCTGTCTCACTAACTTGACTGAGTTTTTTGAGGAGGTGACGAAGGAGATGGATGAAGGTAGGGTGGTAAATTTTGTATGCATGGATTATAGGAAGGTTTTTGATAAGATCCCTCATGATAGGCTGATCCAGATGATTAAGATGAAAGCGATTCATAAAGAATTGGTCATATGGATTCTGAACTGGCTTATTCATGGAAGACAGAAGGTTGTGGTCTTCTTTTTTGAAATGAAACTGACGAGCACAAACAAATAGGGTTGTGGTGGAAGGTAGATATTCTGACTATAAAGCTGTGACCAGTGGAGTTCCGCAGGTATATGTGCTGCAATGTCTGCTGTTTGTGATATATTAAAAAATGACCTAGACGTAAATGCAGCTCAATAGGACTTTGGAAGTATGTGGAGGCTTTAGAGAGAGTTCAGAGGGTTTACTAGAATGCTGCCTGGATTAGAAGGTTTCAGTTACAGGGCTTGAAGTGGATAAACGTGAATTATTTTCACTAGAATGTCAGAGGTTGACGGGACACTTGAAAGAAGAATATAAAATGAGCGGCAAATTTTTTTTTACACAAAGTATGGTGGGGGCCTGGAATGCACTGCCAGGCGCAGTGGTGGAGACAGATATGATAATGGCATTCATTTTAGATAAGCACATGGAAGTGCAGCAAAAAGTGGAATATGGATTAAGTACATGCAGATAAAATCAGTTTAACTTGGCAGCTTAAACACTGAAGAAGGGTCTCGACCCAAAATGTCACCCATTACTTCTCTCCAGAGATGCTGCCTGTCCCACTGTCCCTCCAGTATTTTGTGTCTACCTTCAATTTAAACCAGCATCTGCAGGTATTTCCTACATAACTTGGCAGCTTGAGCAGCACAAACACTGTGGGCTGAAGGATCTGTTCCTGTGCTGTATTCTTCTATGTTCTATGCTTTATGGATTCCTTGAGCACTCGACTCTACAACACTTCCATACCCTATCATTCACTGAGAAGATCCTACCCTAGTAAGACTTCCCAAAATGAAACACCTCACACTTATCTGAATTAAGTGCCATTAGCCATCCCTTGACCCACTTGCTCAGATGATCAAGTTCATGCTGGAGCTCCAGTTATGTTACTGCCAAGATTAACATATCTAAACAGTGCAAACTTTTATATGATTCAACATATTTATTGCAAACAAATGTAAGATTTCAGTTTTGAAATGGGACATTCTCCTGACGGGAGCATAGGAAATAGTCTTGATAAATTTAGACCAAGCAACAAATTAGACATTTTGCTCTATAAAATTAATCTCTGCGCCTGTTTTCTTTTCACTCCCAATGCCTTCAGAGGGTAAGAATCACCATGGAGCACTGAAAATGCAGAAGGACCTCCCAACCACTTCTACAGCGGGTTTCAGGTCTGCCTGGGAAAGTGATTTTATTTTGAACTGTTTTAGGATTATTCCTGGTTATTGCTCAAGATGTTGGTCGCACATCAACTTGTCTCCACTGTCTTGGCCTTTGCAAAAGGAAACAACTGCAACAATATTTAGATGGCAACTTTGACAGAAATAGGCAAAGTCAAAATCATTGACATCATGCCTGAGGTATTAAGAACAGTGATCAAAAGCTCAATCAAAGGTGTTGATTGTAAACCAATTCTGTAAACAAGGGAGAGAATTGAAATAGCAAAGTGATTCAGGGAAGAAATTGCAGAGCTTCAAGGGCCTGTCCCACTTGGGCGTCATTTGCACCTCATTTACACATGCACGACGCACACGTGATATGCACATGGCGTGCATTATACGCGCATGGTGCATGGTGAGGCGTGGTGGCGTAGGCAGTGATGCGCGGTCGCGCGTGGCGCCCCAGGATTTTGGGATTCACAAAATCTTTGCGCGCCACCTGCGTGATGCGCAAATGAAGCCCATGTGGGACAGGCCATTCAGGCTAAAATAAAGACAATTTTTCTTTCTGCTGTTCCTGCTACTGCCTGCACTGCTCACACTAAGGACTGGTGCTGGCAATGGTTGATGCTAATTAATCTGGCTGCATAGTCTCATCTTCTCAGTTTGCAGTCTCATATGCTTCCTTGCAATGTCTGAACCCCTTGCACATTTGCTATCCTAAATCCTTTATTTTTAAAGACGAGTTCAAGTCAACACACAATCCCTTTTCTTGTGCAAGATTTATGCAACTCACTGCCCCTTTAAATAATAACATACATAATGTAATAACATTTTTAATAACATTTTTAGCTTGCTCATTAGATACGAGAACACTAACTTTTATTATTCGGGCTCCTAGTCAATGAAAGTGGATAGGTATATGGACGGGAAGGGAATGGAGGGGTATGGTCTGAGTGCAGGTAGATGGGACTAGGGGAAAATAAATGGTTGGCATGGACTGGAAGGGCTGAGAAAGCCTGTTTCCGTGCTGTAATTGTTATATGGTTATATGAAAGGTTCACATATTGGTGTTGCTCAAACTATAGTTTTCTTCCCATTGTTTTCAGGTACATTGAAGACTTTTGATCTGATTTATAAATGTTTAGATGCCTTAATTTGCTCCATACCAGGCTGCTGCATGTAAGAATTTCATTGTTCCGTTTCAGGACATATGACAATAAAAGACTCTTGACTCCCTTGACTCTTAACACTGGTGTGCGTATACACTGGAATGTCAAGAAAATGATACTAATTCTACAAATAACATCGGATAAGAAATTTAATCTAAATGTCCTCTGTGGCTGAGAGCAAATATTTTTGTTTCAAACTAAATATAGTAGATATCAACGATGCGCATGAAACATCATTCACCTACAAATTTGCTATTGCAGCAATTTCTGGCTGATTTTCTCGTTACATTTTCATCAGCTTGGCCCCAGCTTTAGGAGAATGCAACTTGCTTACATCAGACTTTTTCAGGACTTTGCACTAAATTACTTTTCTTTTAAGCATGTTTTGTCTCCACTTTGAGTCAGACAAAGAATCAAACATATGCTCAAAGTTAGATAATTTTATTTGCAAGATAATTCTCCACAATAGATGATTCCATATGTTGCTGTACAATTCAAAAACTAGAGAGCTCTTGTCTTGGATCATACATCAATTTTTTAACCAAAGCTCATGATTGGGAAGGGGTCAAGTTGTACTTCACCTTCCCTTGACGAATGCCAAAGATTGTCCCTCCACAAGCTTTTGAAAATTTAGGTTTCCAATTTCTCTAGTTTTGCTCGCTTTTCTTTTAATGAGAGAAGAACCATTTGTACATAAGTTTTCTTTGAGGAGATGGTAGTACACTAAACTGAGGAAAGAGAAGCATGTGAAGGACTGCACTGTGGCCTATTTGGTAGAACTGATGTCTGACAGCTCCAGTGACCAAGGCTCAATCCTGATCTTGGGTGCTGTCTGTGTGGGTTTCATCCAGGCACTCTGATTTCTCTCCACAGAGCAAAGATCTGGTTTTTGGTCATTAGATGTTAACTGTAAATTACATCTGTATATAGGTAAGTGGTAAATCAGGAAGTGGTTAAAATAGGGGGGGCGTTGAGGAACAAACTATGATTAGTGCAGGATTTGTGTAAAACAAGGCTTAATGCAGATCTGGATGCCAGAAGAGGCTGTTTCCGTGCTGTACGACTCAGTGACACTAAGCCAGACTCAAGCTTTTACCATCCTTGTACCACTCTATTTTTTGCTCTTCCTTTTACTCAGTCACGAATACCAAAGCATACTCGAAAACACAATCTGATGTCAATCACTGTGCTTCAAGTTACATTTGAGTTGTTCTCAAGAAGCCACAGGAAGCTGAGTTTGAAGGCAGTGAAGCGCAGCAAGAAAGCAGTTCAGGGCAGATAGCAACCTGTACTCTAACCATCCAAAATAACAGGTCAGGTACATTCATCTTGTAAGTTTCACAAGGAAGCAAGGTGAGGGAAAGTGCAATGGGTAAAAAAAACAAGAAAAATCACAAATTACTTGACAGTGCCAGAGGAGGAAAATAAATAAATCTTGCAAAGAACCAGCTCACATAATGTGTAGCTGATGTAGCCTTCAATAAGATAAGGGGACACAGTTGGGAGCCCTCTCTCCACCCCTTCTAAAGCAAGCTGCAGCAGCGTGCTGCAGTCATTCAAAAATGCTTAAGATTGAAAAATAATGCTGAAATAACTTAGCGGGTCAGGCAGCATCTCTGGAGAAAACGGATAGGTGCAGTTTCGGGTTGGGATCTGTCTTCAAACAAGCATTTTAAAATACTGTTACCTGCTTCCTTTGTCAGTGTATGGTTTATACACCAGTCAAAATGTAGAAACAAGGAACTGCATATGCTTCTTAATACACAAAAGGGCACAAAGTGCTGGACCAAATCAGCAGGTCTCCGGAGAAAATGGAAAGGTGATGCTTCGCATCGCGACACTTCTTCAGACTGATTGTAGGGGGAGAAGATTGCTGGAAAGGGGAGAGGCAGGACAAAGCTTGGCAGTTAATAGGACAAATTAAGCAAGGAGTGTTTTTGTCAGGCAGATGGTTGGAACCAAGGCCTGAGATATCGCACCAGTCAAACTTGTTAAAGAAAAGTAATGATTTCGGAGCACAAAAGGTTGTTGTCTTTAATGGAGGTTCTTAAATAATCAGGTGAGAGTGAATGTAAAGCAATCCATAATTTTCAGTTGTGCTGTAGTGCATAGAATTGAAACATTATAATTCTTCATGGAGAATACGGCACTCCAATAATATTTATAGTAAAACTCCTTATGACATAAACATAGAAACATAGAAATTAGGTGCAGGAGCAGGCGATTCGGCCCTTCGAGCCTGCACCGCCATTCAATATGATTATGGCTGATCATCCAACTCAGTATCCCATACCTGCCTTCTCTCCATACCCTCTGATCCCCTTAGCCACAAGGGCCACATCTAACACCCTCTTAAATATAGCCAATGAACTGGCCTCAACTACCCTCTGTGGCAGAGAGTTCCAGAGACCCACCACTTTCTGTGTGAAAAAAAGTCCTTCTCATCTCGGTCCTAAAGGATTTCCCCCTTATCCTTAAGCTGTGACCCCTTGTCCTGGACCTCCCCAACATCGGGAACAAGCTTCCTGTATCTAGCCTGTCCAACCCCTTAAGAATTTTGTAAGTTTCTATAAGATCCCCTCTCAATCTCCTAAATTCTAGAGAGTATAAACCAAGTCTATGCAGTCTTTGTTCATAAGACAGTCCTGACATCCCAGGAACCAGCCTGGTGAACATTCTCTGCACTCCCTCTATGGCAATAATGTCCTTCCTCAGATTTGGAGACCAGAACTGTACACAATACTCCAGGTGTGGTCTCACCAAGACCCTATACAACTGAAGCAGAACCTCCCTGCTCCTATACTCAAATCCTTTTGCTATGAAAGCTAACATACCATTGGCTTTCTTCACTGCCTGCTGCACCTGCATGCCTACTTTCAATGACTGGTGTACCATGACATCCAGGTCGCTGCATCTCCCCTTTTCCTAATTCGCCACCTTTTAGATAATAGTCTGCTTTCCTATTTTTGCCACCAAAGTGGATAACCTCACATTTATCCTCATTACAATGCATCTGCCAAACATTCGCCCAATCACCCAGCCTATCCAAGTCATCTTGCAGTCTCCTAGCATCCTCCTCACAGCTAACACTGCCCCGCAGCTTAGTGTCATCCGCAAATTTGGAGATATTGCCTTCAATTCCCTCATCCAGATCATTAATGTATATTGTAAATAGCTGGGCTTCCAGCACTGAGCCTTGTGGTACCCCACTAGTCACTGCCTGCCATTGTGAAAACGACCCGTTTACTCCTACTCTTTGCTTCCTGTTTGCCAGCCAGTCCTCGATCCACATCAATACTGAACCCCCAATGCCGTATACTTTAAGTTTATATACTAATCTCTTATGTGGGACTTTGTCGAAAGCCTTCTGGAAGTCCAGATACACCACATCCATTGGTTCTCCCCTATCCATGCTACTAGTTACATCCTCGAAAAATTCCACAAGATTCGTCAGACATGATTTACCTTTCGTAAATCTATGCTGACTTAGTCCAATGATTTCACCACTTTCCAAATGTGCTGCTATCCCATCTTTAATAACTGATTCCAGTAGTTTCCCCACTACCGATGTTAGACTAACTGGTCTGTAATTCCCTGTTTTCTCTCTCCCCACCTTCTTCAAAAGAGGGGTTACGTTTGCTACCCGCCACTCCTCAGGAACTACTCCAGAATCTAAAGAGTTTTGAAAGATTATCACTAATGCATCCACTATTTCCAGAGCTACTTCCTTAAGTACTCTGGGATGCAGCCTATCTGGCCCTGGGGATTTATCGGCCTTTAATCCATTCAATTTACCCAACACCACTTCCCGACTAACCTGGATTTCACTCAAGTACTCCTTTGACCGGCGGTCCCCTGCTATTTCCGGCAGATTATTTATGTCTTCCTTAGTGAAGACAGAACCAAAGTAGTTATTCAATTGGTCCGCCATATCCTTGTTCCCCATGATCAACTCACCTGTTTCTGACTGCAAGGGACCTACATTTGTTTTAACTAATCTCTTTCTCTTCACATATCTATAAAAACTTTTGCATTCAGTTTTTATGTTCCCTGCCAGTTTTCTTTCATAATCTATTTTTCCTTCCCTAATCAAGCCCTTTGTCCTCCTCTGCTGGTCTCTGAATTTCTCCCAGTCCTCTGGTATGCTGCTTTTTCTGGCTACTTTGTACGCATCATCCTTTGCTTTGATATTATCCCTGATTTCCCCTGTTATCCACGGATGCACTACCTTCCCTGATCTATTCTTTTGCCAAACTGGGATGAACAATTTTTGCAATTCATCCATGCAGTCTTTAAATGTCTTCCATTGCGTATCCACCATCAACCCTTTTAGAATTGATTGCCAGTCAATCTTGGCCAATTCACGTCTCATACCCTCAAAGTTACCTTTCCTTAAGTTCAGAACCATTGTTTCTGAATTCACAATGTCACTCTCCATCCTAATGAAGAACTCGACCATATTATGGTCACTCTTGCCAAAGGGGGAACGCACAATATGACTGCTAACTAACCCTTCCTCATTACTCAATACCCAGTCTAAAATAGCCTGCTTTCTCATTGGTTCCTCTACATGTTGATTTAGATAACTATCCCGCATACTTTCCAAAAAATCCTCTTCCTCAGTGCCCCTGCCAATTTGATTCACCCAATCTATATGTAGATTGAAGTCACCCATTATAACTGTTTTGCCTTTGTCGCACACATTTCTAATTTCCTGTTTGATACCATCCCCAACTTCACTACTACTGTTAGGTGGCTTGTACATAACTCCCACTAGCGTTTTCTGCCCTTTAGTGTTTCGCAGCTCTACCCATACCGATTCCACATGCTCCAAGCTAATGTCCTTCCTTTTAATTGCGTTAATCTCCTCTCTAACCAGCAATGCTACCCCACCTCCTTTTCCCTTCTCTCTATCCCTCCTGAATATTGACTATCCCTGGATGTTCTGCTCCCAGCCTTGGTCACCCTGGAGCCATGTCTCCATGATCCCAACTATATCATACTCATTAATAGCTATCTGCACGTTCAACTCATCCACCTTATTACGAATACTCCTTGCATTGAGACACAAAGCCTTCAGGCTTGTATTTATAACTCTTACCCCTTATACAATTATGTTGAGAAGTGGCCCTTTTTGATTTTTGCCCTGGTTTTGTCTGCCTGCCACTTTTACTTTTCACCTTGCTCCCACCCTAGTTTTACACCCACCTGCCTCTCTGCTCTTGTACCCATCCCCCTGCCACATTAGTTTAAATCCTCCCCGACAGCACTAGCAAACACTCCCCCAAGGACATTGGTTCCATTCCAGCCCAGGTGCAGACAGACCGTCGTGTTTGTACTGGTCCCACCTCCCCCAGAAATGGTTCCAGTGCCTTAAAAATTTGAATCCCTCCCCCTTGCACCATTTTTCAAGCCACGTATTCATCTGCAATATCCTCCTATTTCTACTCTGACTGGCCCGTGGTACTGGTAACAATCCAGAGATTATTACCTTTGAGATCCTACTTTTAAGTTTATCTCCTAGCTCCCTAAATTTCCCTTGTAGGACCTCATCCCTTTTATTTCACCTTTTAAACTATCCCGCATACATTCCAAGAAATCCACTTCCTCAGCACCCCTGCCAATTTGATTCACCCAATCTATATGTAGATTGAAGTCACCCATTATAACTGTTTTATTTTTGTTGCATGCATTTCTAATTTTCTGTTTGATGCCATCCCCAACTCCACTACTACTGTTAGGAGGCCTGTGCACTACTCCCACTAGCGTTTTCTGCCCCTTAGTGTTTCGCAGCTCTACCCATATCGATTCCACATTCTCCAAGCTAATGTCCTTCCTTTCTATTGCGTTAATCTCCTCTCTATACAGCAATGCTACCCCACCTCCTTTTCCTTTCTGTCTATCCCTGGATGTTCAGCTTCCAGCCTTGGTCACCCTGGAGCTATGTCTCTGTGATACCAACTATATCATATTCATTAACAACTATCTGCATGTTCAATTCATCCACCATATTACGAATGCTTCTTGCATTGAGACACAAAGCCTTCAGGCTTGTTTTTACAACACCCTTACCCCTTATACAATTATGTTGAAAAATGGCCCTTTTAATTTTTGCCCTGGATTTGTCTGCCTGCCACTTTTACTTTTCACCTTGCTACCTATTGCTTCTACCCTCATTTTACATCCCTCTGTCTCTCTCCTCATGCTCCCATCCCCCTGCCACATTAGTTTAAATCCTTCCCAACAGCACCAGCAAACACTCCCCCGCAATAGAACTGGTTCCAATGCCCTAGATATTTGAATCCCTCCCCCTTGCACTATTTTTCAAGCCACGTATTCATCTGCAATATCCTCCTATTTCTAATCTGACTAGCACGTGGCACTGGTAGTAATCCAGAGATTATTACCTTTGAGTCCTACTTTTAATTTATCTCCTAGCTCCCTAAATTCACCTTGTAGGACCTCATCCCGTTTTTTACCTATATCGTTGGTGCCAATGTGCACCACAACAACTGGCTGTTCACCCTCCCCCTCCAGAATGTTCAACAGCTGCTCAGTGACATCCCTGACCCTTGCACCAGGGAGGCAACATACCATCCTGGAGTCTCGTTTGCTGCCGCAAAAATGCCTATCTATTCCCCTTACAATTGAATCCCCTATTACTATAGCCCTTCCACTCTTTTTCCTCCCCTTCTGTGCTGCAGATCCACCCACGGTGCCATGAACTTGGCTGCTGCTGCCTTCCCCTGATGAGACATCTCCCCCAATAGTATCCAAAATGGTATATCTGTTTAGGAGGGAGTTGACCACAAGGGACTCCTGCACCTTCCTACTGCTATGCTGGCTAGTGGCCACCCGCTCCTCTTCGGTCCACTTAACTTTTACCTGCAGTGTGGCCAACTCACTGTATGTGCTATTCACGACTTTCTCAGCATCGTGGATGCTCCAGTATGAATCCAACCACAGCTCCAATCATTCAATGTGGTCTGCCAGGAGCTGCAGCTGGACACACTTCCTGCATGCGTAGTCACCAGGAGCACCAACATTATCCCTCATCTCCAACATGTTGCAGGATGAGCAATGCATGGGGCCGATCTCAACTGACATGGCTTACTCCCACACAACTTAAAGAAACCCACAAAGAGGAAAACTCGATATGGGAACAAGTTAACAAATCCATAGATAGCTACAGAGAACTCATGTATCGAGAAGAAACAGATAATACACATACTGCCTGCTTGAGCGAAACCGAGAAAGAGATAAACTAATTATGGAACCAGGTTATCAGATTAATTGAGAAACAGACAAAACTAATGGAATCAGAACAGAATGTGATCAAGGTGATATCGAACATGAACCAACTATGGAACCTCTGCCAGGAGGTTGGCAAGAAACAAGATGTACTGCTGTGTTCAGAGCCGTCTGGGGAAGAACGCAGGAGACACACCCAGTGGGAGGAAGACAAGAAGAAGATATTCAATGGTTTCATGAAAAAGGCAGAGAAGTGGTTATCTGAAATTATACCACAACTTACGAGCTTAGTGGCTGGAAGTGCGAAGCAACAAGGTGCCAAAGTGGAAGATGAAATTACACGACAAGATAACATCCCCAATATATCTTCACGAGGATCAAGATATAAATCTGGTTCTTCAGCCAGTTCGGTATTGAGGGCTTCTGCTCGATTGGGAGTTAAAGCCGAGCTAACTGCTCTCTCAATAGGAACGGATGCCATGAAGAAGAAATATGAGATCGAGCGGAATCGAGAAGAGATGAGATGACATGAAGAGATGACGCGAAAGAAAGAAGAGATGACGCAACAAGAAGAAGAGATGAGATGTCATAAGCAAGAAGAGATGGCGCAACAACAAGAAGAGATGACGCGACAAGAAGAAGAGGTGAGGCGACGTAAGGAACAACTGGAATTAGACACAAAGATGGCAGTGGCCAAAGCACAGAAGGAGCTACTGGAAAGTGAGGGATCAAGATGCACCTCTAGATCGTCAAGGACAATGAGCTCTGGACCAAGAAGAAAAACTGCTCAAAGTGAATTGGCAGCTGGATCAATTCCACAATCGAGGTCCACAAGTTTTATAGGCTTTGAAAACCCATTGGAACAGAGGAAGATGGGTAAAACTGCATCTCAGCAAATGAGTGCTAGATTGAAACAAACTACCATTGGAGCGTCTGTGGATGCTCGAGACAAACCAATAGCGGACCACGCTTTTTCGAGGCCTGGTGCACAGTCTCGAGCAAGCCAATTTGAATCACAAAGACCTGTTTATCAACAGGTGGAGTCAAGCCTGAGTTATCAGGATGGATTATTGGCACTGTTGAATACAATAACTAAATTCAACAAGATCATAGCTCGACAAAATACCTCTCTCAATCTACCACCAGTAGAAATTCCTACGTATGGTGGAGATCCTTTGCAGTATGAAGTTTTATTAAAGGCATTAGAAGAAATATTAGAAACAAAAGTTATGGATGAAAAAGAGCGCTTACGATTTCTGGTGAAGTACACGTACAAGTGTGAAAGAGCTTGTAGAAAGTTGCCAGAAAGAGCAAGGCAACCATGGCTATAAAAAGGCGAGAAAATTACTTAAAGAACGTTTTGGTAATGAGCAGATTGCTAACGCATACTTCGAGAAGGCCCATGCTAGGAAAGGAATTAAGCCGGAAGATGGGGAAGTATTGAGTGATTATGCAATATTTCTGAGAGACTGTTGCAGCTCGATGAGAAAACTCGGCCACATGGAGGAAATGAATCTTCCAAGTAATACTAATCATGAGCAAGTTGCCCAGAAGAATGAGGGAAAAGTGGAGAGATGAAACAGGCAAAATTAGAGATGAAAGGAAGCAAATAGCCAGGCTACCAGACCTAGTGGAATTCTAAGAAAGGGAAGTACGGAGCATGTTAAAACCACACTGGACTATTAAAGAGCACAAACCACTTGCAACCATTAAAGGTTCTACCTTTACCAAAATCGAAGAAATATCTGAACCTATGAGAAATAGTTTTGCTATCGCGACCGTACCTGTGGAAAAGACAGATAGAAAGAAAGGGAATGTGTCTACTAGCAAGCAAATAGTGTTTCATTTCGGAGTCACGTGAGTGACTTCGTGAAGAACCCGCCAGCACGCATGCGCGACATATCGTCGCAACGCATTGCTACCGATGGCTGTAGGGGAGCGCGGCTCACCACCAGCCCTTCAGAGGGCCGACTCAGGTAAGGCTAAACACCCTTGTGTTGGTGTTCCTATTGTGGCGAGTGTTTTCTCCCCAAACAGGCACATGGAAGGAGTAAGGGCCAGGACATCCGTAGGAGTCGCCGGCCACCCGTCCCGGAGCCCCCCTCAACGGCTGCACCTGCGAGTCGGGCCGGGAAATAGGCGCGGGAGTTGGGGAGCCCTGTCGTCACAGGACCCGACCCACCGATACACCGCAGCTCTAGCGGGGGTCCGCAGAGCAGGACTTCGGTGCAGCGCCGGAGCAGGCTGGGCCTGGCTCCATATCTGTCACCAACGGGCTCGTTGGTCGACCTGGGCAAGGGCTCGCGTGCTGCTGCACGGCCCTTCTCCCTGAGCCCTCGGAGGAGAGGGAGGGATGGAGCCCGTAAACCTAGCCCTTTAGGGGCTAAGGTATCACCTGCCGCTAGACTGCGGACTGGTGAAATGGCGGGACTCAAGTCCACTGGGAGACCTGTAAGGACCAGTGTCGACTCCCCAACCACCAAGACTAGGAAGAGTCACTCGGGTGGAGTCCCGCCATGGTCACCGAGTCCCCCGTGGATAGGAGGACGGGACCGTACGCCATCTAGGCCCTGGATTAGGGCAGTCGGCAAGCCCGCGCGGACGTCGGATCACCACGCCGAGGCGTTGGGTGCCGACCACTCACCGTGTTTGCCCTCCGAGGCAGCGGGATCGAGCTCCGCCAAAGGAGGCGTTTGAGCGTATCCGCGCGGGAATTGCTCAGCTTCGCTGCGGCGGCTGGTAGCGACAGCTTCCGGCACCGGGTTCACCTCGACGAGGTGCGGGCCGATGAACGGAGCCTCAGCAGTTCCGCAGAACATGAGGACTCCGACCGCCCGAGTTCTAAGGGCGAAGGGCGTATTGACCGGATGGAGTGGATGTTGGAACTCCTCCTGCAACGGAATCAGAGGCAGGAAGCATCCAGCTCCAGAGGGCACAGGGAGACATCACCATCATCAGCAGGCAGCCTGAAACAGCCAGAGGATGAGGACATTTTGGGCCATACACCAGCTACATCGGAGGCCCCTCAGGAAGAACTCCTCGATGTAGCGACAAAATTTGCATTATCGGAGACATCGGGACTACCCCTCAACCCCAAACTGGCTGCCACCATGGACTTCCTGACCAACCATCAGCTCCAGGAGGAGGTCCTGTCGGAGGCCATAAAACAGGCACTAAGCCCCAGCGAACTGCAACTCCCTCAACGTGCCCATAGTCAATACGCCAATCTGGGGTAACATCAGCACAGGAATCAGGACCCAGGAGATGAAGCTCCAGCGGATCCTGCAGCTGCTCACTGCTGGGATTACCGCATTTGCGCGGTCGGTGGACGGGGAGGATCTGAGCATGGAGCAGGAAGATGCTCTGGCTCTACTGTGTACCACACAGGATGAGATCAACGCCTTCCGGAAGAGCGTCATCCGACCCACGCTGAACCCAAAATTTGGGGGGTTGTGCAAAGCACCTCCTTCGCCACCACCCAGACAGTTGTTCGGGGAAGACCTCCTGAAGAGGGTCAAGGAGCTGGATGACCATGCCAAAACGGTGGGACTGATGCGGTCACAAATTTCGTCCAGGCAGGCGGCCAAGAAAGGGCCATTTTTTCAGGCCACGAGGCCCTGCCATCAGACCGGCAAGAACCTACGCTCCAGCTCCAGCCTCATCAACCGCGGCCTTTTTTAGGGCTAGGCCCCAGCGGCCACCATGGAAGATGCAGACGCCGCATCATCAGCCCAACCCAGCACCTCCACGTCCCGCCAAACATGTCAGGGACCGCCGGTAACCATGGAGGTAAGGCGGTCTGGTTTTCATGCGCCTGCGTGCTTAACTTCACATGTTGGTGGGCGACTACGGTTCTTCACGGTGGCATGGGGAACCATCACTTCTGATGAGTTTATCTTACAGAGTATTCAAGGCCATGAGATTGAATTCATCAATGGTAACATCCCTCCATCCCAGCATATGCTAGATCGGAAATTTACACTGTCCAGCAATGAAGCGGCAGTAGGCTATGCTGAAATCTTAAGGCTACAAGAAAAAGGCGTGCTAGAAAGAACTATACACGAACCGATTGAATTTGTATCCAACATATTCACAAAAACCAAGAAGGATGGAGGGTGTCGGGTTATTATTGATCTGACCCATTTGAATACCTTTGTAAAATATACCCATTTCAAAATGGACACGTTCGAAACAGCCAAGTTATTGATTTCTGAGGGCTGCTTTATGGCATGCATTAATTTAAAAGATGCATACTATTCAGTATCCATTCGGGAACACCACAGGAAGTTCTTGAAGTTTACCTGGATGGATCAGCTCTGGCAATACAGGGCTTTGCCAAATGGGCTTACCACAGCCCCTAGATTGTTTACTAAATTGCTCAAACCAATTTGGCTACGCTAAGGGGACAAGGTCATATAGTGATGGCCTATCTGGATGATATCCTTATCATTGGGAACACCCTGGAATCAGCGGAACTGGCAGTCGCAGCCACTGTGGAAATTTTTCAGGAAATGAGGTTCATTATCCATCCAGATAAATCAAAGTTCTGCCCTTCACAGGTCATGGATTATCTGGGGTTTACGGTGGATTCCAATCGCATGAGGGCCACCATACCAACTAACAAAGTTGGGGATGTCACCCAAGTATGCAAGGATCTAGTCTGGGCCAGTATACCATCAATTAGACAAACTGCTAAGGTGATTGGCAAGATCGTAGCACTTTTTCCAGCTGCCCAATACGGACCTTTGCATTATCAAAATTTGCAGAGAGCCAAGATCTCAGCGTTAAAACTGAACGCTGGACATTTCGATCGACCAATGCAGCTGCCTCTCAAGGCAAAGATTGAGTTACAATGGTGGATTGACAATTTTTGTGACTCCTTTAAACCCATCATTTTGCCCAATCCAATGGTATACTTACAAACAGACGCAAGCTCCCATGGCTGGGGAACTACGGACAACTACTCTAGTTGTGGGGGCAGATGAGACACCCTTGAATCTACCCTGTTGTTGTCACAAGGGGTAAACTATTTGGAGATGCTAGGAGCATTTCACGGACTTCGAGCTTACTGTTCTAACCTTACTGACGCTCATGTCTGTCTCCAAATAGATAATACCACTGTGGTGGCATATCTAAACCATATGGGCGGTACCAGGTCAATTTCATGTGATGAATTGGCAAATACAATTTGGCTCTGGTGTGTTCAACGGAATATTTGGATTTCAGCCACCTATTTACCAGGTGAGCTCAATACAGTGGCGAACACCAGGTCACGCAAGTTCAATGACAACATCGAGTGGATGTTGAATCCCCAAATATTCGCTCAAATTACAGCCAAATTTGGTGAACCGGATATTGACCTCTTTGTGTCACGGTTGAACCATCAGGTACCAACATGCGTTTCGTGGGAACCAGATCCTGGGGCATGGCGATGGATGCGTTCTCGCTGGACTGGGGGAAATGGGTTTCTATGCATTTCCTCCATTTTGCCTCATCAGTCGGGTGTTGCGGAAAATCCAGACAGATGCTGCTAAGGGCATTCTTATCATACCCGACTGGCCTACGCAGCCATGGTATCCGGCGGTCCTTGATATGATCAGCCAACCTTGGGTCCTCTTAGAGGATTATCCACAATTGGTAACAAACCCTGTGTCAGGAGATCCACATCCCTGCCACAGTCATCTAAACTTGTTGGCTTGAAGGTTCTGCACAGGCCATTACTGCGGTATGGCCTATCATCTAGAACCATGGATACCATCGGAACATCATGCCGGGAGTCCACCAGGCGGCAATATCACACACATCCGGAAATGGGAAACCTACTGCGGCCGCTCCCACATTGCATACGACGCTGTAACCATAACCGACGTATTGGAATTCCTGGCGGGGTTGCACCATGATGAACATCTGAGCTACAATGCCATCAACAGTGCCAGGAGTGCGCTGTCATTCTACCTCAATATTGAGGAAGGATCCAACAGGCTGGTGTCCAGACTCATGCGGGGAATATTCAATTCCAATCCGCCCAGACCACGTTATTACATTACCTGGGATATCGGGAAGGTATTAACCCTGCTCAGGACATGGTCGCCCATGGAGGGGCTTGAGCTGGACAAACTCACCCTGAAGCTGGTGATGTTACTGGCACTGACTTCAGCGCAGAGGGTACAGACACTCCACAAGGTCCGGATCGACAGGATGATCTCTACTCCTGCGGAAGTAATCATCTTCATAGATGAATTACTCAAGCAGCATAGACCTGAGTTCACAGGGCTGCAGCTGAAGTTCCCGGCATACCCCGCTGATGCAAGGCCATGTTTAGCCGCCTATATCCATCACTATGTGAAAGTGACGAGAAAACTGAGGGGAATGGAGAAATACTTGCTCGTCACCCACAAGAAACTTCACCATGGAGTGACGGTGCAGACGATATCCAGGTGGCTCAGGATCGTCTTGGGTAAGTCAGGTATTGACACTAATGTCTTCAAATCCCATTCCACCAGGGCTGCATCAACGTCGGCGGCAAGGGTCATGGAGGTGCCCATGGACCATATTCTTGCCACAGCAGGATGGCGAACGAAGCCACCTTCCAGCGGTTCTACAATAAACCTGTTGCCGCTCCTCTACAGTTCGCGGAGGCAGTCTGAATGCAGGTCAAGAACGTGGAGATGTCCCCGAGTGAGGGTTTTTTTCTTTTGTTGTTAACAAATATTGTTCTTATTTTTCAGTACAAGCAGTCTGGAAAGTTGATTACTCCTATCCATCCTTATAAGTGGTGTGTGACAGCATGGACGTGGTCTAGGGCATGGAATCACAGAGCTTTGAAGTCTTCACGAAGTCACTCACGTGACTTCGAAATGAAATAGTAAGATTGAACGAGAACTTACCAGTTCGAAGGTTGATCTTTATTTTATGAGGAGTTGCGATGAGGGATTTCGTGCCCTCCGCTCCCAACCCTTGATCATAAATCAACTGGTAATTAGAGTCTCTTCAATCTTACTATACCAAGTCATTTCTCTGTTGTTGTTTCTGTGATTCCACACCGCTACTTTGAAGAATGTCGCGCATGCGTGCTGGCAGGTTCTTCACGAAATCCCTCATCGCAACTCCTCATAAAATAAAGATCAACCTTCGAACTGGTAAGTTCTCGTTTAATCTTACTATTTTGTTTGTTATGTGATGAAGTTGGTCACACCATAAGATGGTGTCGAAGATTCAAGATGAAAGGTTATGACGACAAGATGGATTTCCTGAAGGAGAAGGGAATCTGTTTTGGATGTTTGAAAAAAGGACATATGGTGAGAGAATGTAAGAGTCGTTTGATTTGTTATAAGTACAAACAATATTTTCCTGAAGCACTTCACATTGAAGAAGAGCTACCAGAGCACTGGGAAGAGGAAGAACTGGAACAAATGGATGATGAGCTACCAGAGCAAATAGAAGAAGATGAACCGGAGCAAACAGAACAGGGCGAGAAGCCAACTACTAGAAATGCTATCACCTTGCCTCAAGTAACTGCTCATATAGGGGCCGGGGTAGAAGCTTGTAATTTTTCTATCTTACCAGTACAGGTAAGTAATAGTGAGACGAATACAGCGTTGCAAACATATGCTTTTCTGGATCACGAACGCTCGACCAACTTTTGTACAGAAAGCATGACGAGAAGACTGAATATCACATGAGAAGAGACTAAGATTCGATCACGTGCCATGACTAAAGATAAAGAAAGCAGGAGTTATTACATTACAAGTGTGGAGATATCCAGTTTGGATGAAGATAAATTTATACCGATATCTGAAGTTTTTACGCATGGAACTATGCCTGTTGGTCATCAAAATATACCAAGACATGAAGACTTGAAGCAATGGCCTTCCTGAAGGATGTCAAGATATCTGAAATAAATTCTAGTGTTGATCTACTTATCGGAATGAATGTTTTGAAGGCTTTGGAACCTATACAGATTGTTAGGAGCCAAGGTGATGGATCGTATGCTATGAAAACTTGACTTGGATGGGTTATCTATGGCTGCATGAGAAGGAACCATGAAAACAAAAATCAGAAGAACTGCCCTGCCATTGCTGTTAATCAAATATCTACTGATAAATTAGAAAAACCTGTGATGAAGCCATACAATCATGACTAATGAAAGTACAAGCAAGCCATCTGAAGAGATGTCGAATGAAGATTTGAAGTTCATGGCTATTATGAACTACTCAGTGAAAACTGACGGACACTACTAATCATAGATGTGTTTTGTGTCGGGCAGTGTTCAAGAGCCTGATGGTTGCTGGGAACAAACTGTTCCTGAACCTGGAGGTCACGTTTTTGGGTTTCTGAAGAATTTGATGGGAGCTTAGTGCAGTGACACACAGATAACTAATCAAATAAAAATCCAGGAAAATAATAATTATGCTAGTGTCAAATGCTAGTGTAAGAAATATCTGTCGGGCAGCAAAAGATGCAATCCATAATATCTCATCTTTGTGGTTCATGTTGTGCAGTGTTCGAGAGGCTTGTAATTGCTGGGAAGAAGCTGCTCTTGGAGGTCAGGTTCTCTGTTTCTGTGGGTTTTTCACACTGGTAGGGTGGTGTCGGTCTTTGATATTAGCTGCCTTCTGCAGGTAGCACCTTCTGTAGATCCCTTTGAAGGTAAAGAGATCATCACCTGTGACGGACTGAGCAGTTTCTGCGTAACACACGCGTACTCGCTAGAATTTAGAAGATTGAGAGGGGATCTTATAGAAACTTACAGAATTCTTAAGGGGTTCGACAGGCTAGATGCAGGAAGATTGTTCCTGATGTTGGGGAAGTCCAGAACAAGGGGTTACAGTTTAAGGACCGAGATGAGAAAAACATTTTTCACACAGAGAGTGGTGAATCTGTGGAATTCTCTGCCACAGAAGGTAGTTGAGGCCAGTTCATTGGCTATATTTAAGAGGGAGTTAGATGTGGCCCTTGTGGCTAAAGGGATCAGGGGGTATGGAGAGAAGGCAGGTACAGGATACTGAGTTGGATGATTAGCCATGATCATATTGAATGGCAGTGCAGGCTCGAAGGGCCGAATGGCCTATTCTTGCACCTATTTTCTATGTATGTAACACTATTGTGTGGACTTACCTTTCAAACAGGAAAGTGTTAACCTGCCAAATAATCGTCGTATGGCAGAGCAAAGCACCCAGAATTTGAAATGCAAGTTTGGCGAGAATAGTAAATTTCATGAAATAAGAATCTCTTGGAAGAATAATTTCTACAAGGATGATTGCTTAAAATCCATGTCTACTGAGCAGGAAGCAATTCTACCAGTAGCACAACTAACTTCTCTTTGCAATAAGGGAGGAATCATACTTTCTAAGTGGAACAGCGACAATTGTGAAAGCATTCCATTAGATGATAGAACCAAAGAAACCAGAGAGTTGGATTTGGACAGAGACAATCTGCCAATGGAAGGAGCATTGGGAGTTACTAATGTTGTACAACTGAAATATGAAGAAAACAGAAGAAAATCCTGCAAATGAAGTTTTCAGAGAACGGACAGTGAACCGATTCTTAAGCAAAAAGAGATGGATCAATGAAATATTATCTCTCTGCAAGCCAGACAGAAAATGGCCAAAGCTTGAGCTGGGATTTGAAATCTCTGCTAATGATCCGGACATTAAATCAAATCTAACGGTGAACTTTATTGTTAAAGATCCTGTTATTCTTTTGAAGAATTTTCACATTTCAACATTACTGTTACAACACATCCATGAGTTGATCGGACATGGAGGAAAACGTTTCATGCTATCAAAGCTTTAGACTATTATGTTTTGGACTATATACTGGGTATCATGCCTGATTTTAAAGGTTTGGTATGCACGATACGACTTTGAACTAAAACCATTGTTTTAATAAGATTAATAATCAAGTTATGTTTGCTTCTAGAAGGCGAAAGTGAAGATGGAAGAGTCAATGAAGAATTCTGATTGCAGATATATAGTGCATGCTATTTTTTCCTCATTAGTATAGTGGTTTGTATCCCCACCTGTCACGCGGGAGATTGGGGTTCAATTTCCCGACGAGGAGCCACAGGTTTTTATTCCCTGAATTTTTGCTTTTGATATGTGTTAGGCCTTTATGGCCACTTTTTAAATGTTTATTAGTAATTGCCTCGTAATGTACTCGGAACAAATATGGGCCGGTATGTAGTGGCCATTTGGCCTGTTTTGCGTGTCATTGATGATGGCATGTGCCTTTAAATTTTAGACTGCCCGTATATTTTGGGTGGGATTTATGACGTGTTTTGGGGCGCGTCGAAGATATTCCCCTTATCTATGCTCATCCAAAAGGCAGCTGGGGAGTTAACTCGAAAGATATGAAAATCTGCCACTACACACTATCCTACACACTTAGGACAATTTACAAATTTAGCAAAGCCAATTAACCTACAAACCCGTACGTCTTTGGAATGTAGGAGGAAACCGAAGAACCCAGAGGAAACCTACATGGTCACACGGAGAGCATACAAACCCCACACAGACAGCATCCGAGGTCAGGATCAAACCCTGGTCTCCGACGCTGTAATGCAGCAACTCTAGTGCTCCTCCACTGTGCTGCTATCTCTATGCACATTTATATCCTTATAATCCAAGTGTGTGTTTATTGTGGTAAAATACCATTAGTCCTATATAATAACCATATAACATAACCATATAACAATTACAGCACGGAAACAGGCCATCTCGGCCCTTCAAGTCCGTGCCGAACAACTTTTTTCCCTTAGTCCCACCTGCCTGCATTCATACCATAACCCTCCATACCCTTCTCATCCATATGCCTATCCAATTTATTTTTAAATGATACCAACGAACCTGCCGCCACCACTTCCACTGGAAGCTCATTCCACACCGCTACCACTCTCTGAGTAAAGAAGTTCCCCCTCATGTTACCCCTAAACCTCTGTCCCTTAATTCTAAAGTTATGTCCTCTTGTTTGAATCTTCCCTATTCTCAAAGGGAAAAGCTTGTCCACATCAACTCTGTCTATCCCTCTCATCATTTTAAAGACCTCTATCAAGTCCCCCCTTAACCTTCTGCGCTCCAGAGAATAAAGACCTAACTTATTCAACCTATCTTTGTAACTTAGCTGTTGAAACCCAGGCAACATTCTAGTAAATCTCCACTGTACCCTCTCTATTTTGTTGACATCCTTCCTATAATTGGGCGACCAAAATTGTACACCATACTCCAGATTTGGTCTCACCAATGCCTTGTACAATTTTAACATTACATCCCAGCTTCTATACTCAATGTTCTGATTTATAAAGGCTAGCATACCAAAAGCTTTCTTTACCACCCTATCTATATGAGATTCCACCTTCAAGGAACTATGCACGGTTATTCCCAGATCCCTCTGTTCAACTTTATCTTCAATTCCCTACAGTTTACCATGTACGTCCTATTTTGATTTGTCCTGCCAAGGTGTAGCACCTCACATTTATCAGCATTAAACTCCATCTGCCATCTTTCAGCCCATTTTTCCAACTGGCCTAAATCACTCTGTAGACTTTGGAAATCCTCTTCATTATCCACAACACCCCCTATCTTGGTATCATCTGCATACTTACTAATCCAATTTACCACCCCTTCAGATAATATATTCAGTAGCTGCTTTTTGAATGCCACATAATCGCAAACACTATATTCTGCTTTTAAACAACTCTGAAATATTCATTTTTTAAATCTGATGTAACTTTAATTTTAAATCAAAAGAATGATTATAAACCTCAGTGTATATACTGATTAATTGTATCTCCAGCAAACACCATGTGATTCCAATGTATCAATTAGACGCACAGTGATTCATATTTTCTCAATATTTGAATATTCCAGACAGGATTTGTGTTGTCTGGAATATTGTCCTATTAAGTGCCAATCTTTGTCCTGCCTCTCCCCTTCCGAGCAATCTTCTCTCCCTACAATCAGTCTGAAGGGTCCTGATGCGAAGCATCACCTATCCATTTTCTCCAAAGACCTGCTGAGTTAGTCAAGTACTTTAGATTCAGATTCAATTTTAATTGTCATTGTCAGTGTACAGTACAGAGACAACGAAATGCATTATGCCCTTTTGTGTATTAACAAGCATGTGCAGTTCCTCGTTTCTACATTTTGACTGGTGTATAAACTATACACTGACAAAGTCCTGTGACACAGTGGCACAACAGACAGTAGTACTGCCTCATTGCTCCAGCATGTCTGATTCAATCCCAACCTCCAGTGTTTATTGTGTGAAATTTGCACATTTTCCATGTTATCAGGTACAGTAGGTTTCCCCTAAATGCTACTGTTTCTCCCACATCCCAGAGTAGTCAAGAACAGCTTCTGCCCCACTATTATAAGTTTCTTGAACAGATCTCTTATATTCCTCAGATGAAATCCCAAACATCCAATCTAGCTTGAGATAGACACAAAGTGCCGGAGTAACTCAGCAGGTCAGGTAGTATACCTGGAGAAAAAAGATGGGTGCCGTTTCAGGTCAGCGCTATTCTTCATACTGAAAGTGGAGGGGAGGGAGCTGGATTCCAATCTGCATCGTTGCAGAAAAAAATAAAGTGCTGGAGGATAACAGCGGGTCAGGCAGTGCCTCAGCATTTTGTTTTTGCTCCAATTTCCAACATATGCACTCTTTCGTATCTACCTTGTTGGAGCCCTTGCAATTTTTTTAAATCTGCATTTTGTCTGTTGCCATAACACTATATTCTGCCTCCCTGTTTATTTCCTCTTTTGCACAACCAAATATACTTATGTACAGTATGATTTGCCTGGATAGCATGCAGAAAAACGTTTTTACAGTATTTTGGTACTTGACGTTGTCAAGCTGGAAAGGGTGCAGAGAAGATTTACAAGGATGTTGCCTGGACTGAGCTCCAGGGACACGCCCAAATATTTCTTAAATGTTGGAATACTCCCTGCACCTCTCCAGCAGCTCATTCCATATACCCCCTACCCATTGTGTGAAAAGATTACCCCTCAGGTTCCTATTAAATCTTTCCCCCCTCACCTTAAACCTACGTCCTCTGGTTCTTGATTCACCAACTCTGGGCAAGGGACTCTGTGCACCTACCTGATCTATTCCTCTCATGATTTTGTACACCCCCTGTAAGATTATATCTTCTCTAGATTGGAGAAGCTTTGAAAATTGGTTAATATAATTAACTCTGTAAATATGGTTGTGTCTGACTATTTCTTCTGCCTCATCTCAGCCAAAAAGCCCTCAAGCAACAGTTTTTTATTCTTTTTTCATTTTAAGGATGCTGTTCAGTTTATTTTACAGTTGATTAGCTGAGGATTGCCTTGTTTGGACTGGGCCATTATTGGTAGGTTTATTAGTCCACGTGCTGTCGCACTTTCTGATATAGGAAAATACTATAATTATGTTTCTTAGCACACTCTTGCATAATGCAAGGCACAAAGGAGAATTTCTGAAAATTGATTCAAGATCATTTTAGGTCCGAAAGCAGAGCAAATGTTGAAAGTTATATTTCACCACCAGATTATGTTCGAAATGGATGCTTCATTTAGAGTTAATGCCCAGTTAAGGACATTCCCAATATTGGGCATATTTAAAATATTATTAGAGTAACTTGCAGTCACAGGACAGCAGCATTAAAACACTGTCATGGAGATGGGGTGTCAAAGGTTTTGGGGAGAAGGCAAGAGAATTAGGTTAAAAAGGAAAAATAGGTCAGCTATGATTGACTGTATGTGACTACATTTTCTCTCTCTGCAATCGTCTTCACAGCTTAAATACCTTGTCACTAGAAGTTCAAAGCACTGTGAGCCTTTGGCTCTATCTTCAGATAGAGGTCGCAGCAGGTTCTGTGCAGTGCATGATTTTAAAAGGCTATAATAAAAGCTATGAAAGCCAGGAATAGTGTAAATAGAAAGAGCAACATTGAAAACTCTGACAAGTAGTTACAGGAAGCAACACTTCAGAGTTATAATTGGGACTCTTTAATTGTTGACTGTAAGCCATTCTGTTATAGGTTTGCTCTCAGTTTTAGTGGGATTCAAAAACAAAGAATGTAGATGGCATATTATCGATCCATTATCAGTTGGTAATACAGAGATGAGGGTTGCTCATGTTGATGGTACTCTCACATCCATGAATGTCATGGGAAAAATGTCAGGGATACTAAAGTAAATTAAGTCCTGACATCCTCCTTCCAACGACCATTGGCAGAAATAGTTACTGTCACAATAAACTGCAAAACAGATATTATGCACAAATTACGCACAAAATAATTCCTGTGAACTCCAATGTCCATGCTTTACTTTTATTTGTTACTAGACTAAGTGGGACCTGTTGGGTCCCAGCATTACACTGGAGGGCTGGTTCCCCAATGCAATATTCCACCTCTCCACCAATTCCAATATTGGTGGCCAGTGGGGGGGGGGGGGGGGGCTTTCTTGGGCTGGCGGCTCAGTCACTCAAACCTGTTGTGCTGGCAGCTCACTCACTCACGGCTGGTGGGCTCGCAGTTCACTCATGGCTATTCCTTGAAATTCCATTTCAAGCAGGGTGCAAGCGCACCAAATTCAAGTGCATTTTCATACCATTTCAAGCAGGGCGCAAGGCCACTAAAGACAGCGAGTCGTGACCTCTCCCTCCCCATATTGCAGAGACTGAGCCACTCACACACTTCCGGGTTTATAGTCATTCCCCTCCTCCCACCAGAAGGGGCGTGGCCTTCGTGGCGTGATTGACAGGAGAGAGAATCTCAACATTTTTTAAACACTAATAACTCTTTTATTTTTCATCGGTGGGAAATCCTCAGCACTTGATGAGCGCAGGGGGACTGAGTAAGGTGGCCAAAAATCACAGCCATACATGGTAGCATTTTTTCTACAATCAATATAAAGTGCAAACAAGAAGTGGTCAAGATTAAACTTTTAATTTATAGAAGGCAAGGCAGCTCTTATTAGGCAAGGCAGCTCGCTTTAGCACTTTCAAAACCAAAGGCAAGGCAGCTTGCTTTAGCACTTTCAAAACCCAAGGCAACACAGCTCGCTTTAGCACTTTCAAAACCAAGATTAGACTTTCAATTATATAGAAGGCAAGGCAGCTCTAATTAGGCAAGGCAGCTCCAATTGGGCAAGGCAGCTCCAATTAGGCAAGGCAGCTCCAATTAGGCAAGGCAGCTCCAATTAGGCAAGGCAGCTCCAATTAGGCAAGGCAGCTCCAATTAGGCAAGGCAGCTCCAATTAGGCAAGGCAGCTCCAATTAGGCAAGGCAGCTCCAATTAGGCAAGGCAGCTCCAATTAGGCAAGGCAGCTCCAATTAGGCAAGGCAGCTCCAATTAGGCAAGGCAGCTCCAATTAGGCAAGGCAGCTCCAATTAGGCAAGGCAGCTCCAATTAGGCAAGGCAGCTCCAATTAGGCAAGGCAGCTCCAATTAGGCAAGGCAGCTCCAATTAGGCAAGGCAGCTCCAATTAGGCAAGGCAGCTCCAATTAGGCAAGGCAGCTCCAATTAGGCAAGGCAGCTCCAATTAGGCAAGGCAGCTCCAATTAGGCAAGGCAGCTCCAATTAGGCAATGCAGCTTGTTTTAGCACTTTCAAAACCAAAGGCAACACAGCTCGCTTTAGCACTTTCAAAACCATAGGCAATGCAGCTTGCTTTAGCAATCTCAAAACCAAAGGCAACTCAACTTTCTTTAGCACTTTCAAAACCAAAGGCAACACAGCTTATTTTAGCACTTTCAAAACCATAGGCAACACAGCTTACTTTAGCACTTTCAAAACAAAAGGCAAGGCAGCTTGCTTTAGCACTTTCAAAACCAAAGGCAATGTAGCTTGCTTCAGCACTTTCAAAACCAAAGGCAACACAGCTTGCTTTAGCACTTTCAAAACCAAAGGCAACACAGCTTTAGCACTTTCAAACCAAAACACACTTTTGCATGTTCAAACCACATTAAGGGCACTGACAGGTCAGTAAAACCACTCACAGTTTAGTAGACATGTGTTCAGTGTTATTGACAGCTCAGACTGAGAATTCCTCTCACTCCCCCATCTTGCAGAGAACTGAGGCACCTCCACATTTCTGGGTTTTATAGTACCCCTGGAAGGGGCGTGGCTTTCAGGAGAGAGAAACTCAACATTTTTTAAAATCCAATAACTCTTATTTTTCATCGATGGGAAAAATCCTCTTGTCCTGCGCAGCAGAGGGAGATGGCCAAAAATCACAGCCGTAAGTGGCAGCGTTTTTTCTAAAATCAATATACAGAACAACAGGAAGTGGTCATGCTCAGACCTTTAGTAATATAGATTATTGGTGAGCAAATATCATGACCTTTTTTCTTTATAAATATTACTCAGTATTTACCGTAGAAAATAGGGTAAATAATCAAATGTTGTTATTTTTTATTGATTTTTTGTTCTCATTTATTAAATTGTTTACAATGTACAGTGTATTATGTTTACATATTCTGTTGTGCTGCTGCAGGTAAAAATGTCATTGTTTTATCTGGGACATATGACAATGTAGCACTCTTGACTATCTTGATTCTAATACTAAAAAACTAACCTCAATTGCTTGAAAACATAAACAAAATGGAAACCATGATGCTTATAGTGGACTGCAATTATAATCAAATTAAAGTGACTGGGAATTTAGATATCCTATTGATGGGAGCAAACTATTGAATTTTATAAAGTGCTCCGTTAAAATAAATCATGGGGAAATTAAAGCATGTGGTTTGGAAGGCCTTTCAAGAAATAGTGCTGAGCATGTAGAACAAATGTATAACCAAGTCAGCAAGTTCTTAAATGGATTAACAAGCAAATTAAAAAGTAAAATAAAGAAACAAATAAAGACTTCATCAAACCCTGATAGAGATGGGAAATAGGGACTGTGATATATACACTATTTTATATATATATATAAAAGAATAAATCAAAGGTTTGAGCTGAGGGAGTTAAAATAAATTGAATCTCCAGAATGAAAACACATTAAAAATATGTTCCAATACACAAATGATGAAAGGCTATTAGATATGAACAGTTTTCCAACAGAGGAAGAGCAGAAGCTAATAAATTATTATTTCCTCATAGCCAAAACAACCTATATTTAACTCACGACACAGGTTAGGATTTTTTAAGGCCTCATCAGCCAGTTTGGTTTATCCTGATGTGTGGGAAGGAACTGTAGATGCTGGTTCAAACCGAAGAGAGACACAAACAGCTGGAGTAACTCAGTAGATCAGAAAAGGAAAGGAATAGGTGACGTTTCGGGTGGAGGTTCTTCTGAAGAAGGGTCTTCTTTCTCCATAGATGTTATCTGCCCCCTGAGTTCCTCTAGCTTTTTGTGTCTATCTTTGGTTTATCCTGTGTTAGCCAACATCTGCTTGTCCCAGGCCTATGAAGCAATTCATAAAGCGAATAGAACCTCAGTGAGGTGAGTTTTAGGATCATACTTACAATTATGAATATGTTAAATAGCTTGGTCCCAAGCAGTACTTGCCACTGCTAGTACTCTTACGAACCATGTTACCTCCTTATACATTTACTTACCTGCATCTCATGACCTAGATTCTAGATTCTGTGGCAGCAAATGGGACTTCAGGATGGTGTGTTGCTTTCCTGATGCCAGGGTCCAAGATGTCTCAGAGCACAACATTCCCAAACGAAGGGGCACCAACCAGATGTCATTATACACAATGACACAAATGACATTGGTAGGAAAAAAGATGAGGTCCAATAGTGTGAATATAGAGAGTTTGCAAAAGGTTAAAAAGAGGGACCTTGAAGGATAATAATCGATGGAGTACTCCCGGTGGCTTGTGCTGGTGCGTTTAGGAATAGAAAGGTAGGACAGATGAATGTGGGGTTGAGAAGTTGGTGCAGGTGGCAGGAATTCAGATTCTTGGACCATGTGAATATCTTCCACAAAGAGATGACCTGTAAAAGAAGTCAGGCAGATTTGCAAATGCTATTCAGGAGAGTTTAAACTATCTTGCCAGGGGTGATCGGATCCACTGCAGTAATGGGGCAGGTGGAAGGTTGGAAGTCAACATAGACGTCAATGATAGCAAATTCATAGATAGGGTATGCAGAAGCATGACAGTGGTTGGATTTTACTTCAGAGTCATGTGAGTGACTACGTGAAGAACCCTGTCCAGCCACACATGCGTCATTACGTGCAGGCGACCGGTGGAGCAGCGGAGCTCCTCCAGTGGTAAGTCTAAATTTCAGGTAAGTGCTATTCCTTACCTGTTTTAGGTCTCCTGCAGGAATCTCAGAGATTTTTGCGGGATGTTCGCGACGGCCGATGAGGGAACCAGCTGTGAGCGGAGTCAATGATAACACGGTCAGTGACTCTAGCTGTTAGTTTCCCGGGGAGGGGAAACCCAATAATATGTGGTTCAAGACTGCAGTAGTCCCCAGGATATGGGGTTAAACTGACCTGAATGGTCAGCCTGGGTTCCCGGGGAGGGGAAATCCAAGAATATGCCGTTTCCAGACCGCAGTAGTCCCCAGGAGATGGGGTTAAAACTCACCTAAACAGTTAGGCTGGGTTCCCCGGGGAGGGAAAATGCAAGCATATGCGGTTCTCATACCACAGTTATACCCAGGATATGGGGTTAAACTGACCTGAATGGTCAGCCTGGCGGGTTACCGTGGGTATATATATAAAGAAAGATGTTAGGAGGGTTCCCCTCAAGGAATGTGAATCTAGAGACTCCTACAGCAGGAGTTGGGTCAGTGCGGCTTAATGTGAGAGCCCACACCAGCAGTAAAGTTTATGACAGTGTCAGCCTATTGGAGAGGCTGTGCCAGCAGCACCTTTGCTCAGGACGGCTTCATGAGAACGCCAAATCTATGGCATATACTGGCCTATGGGAAAGGCTGCACCAGCAGCACATTTGCTCAGGGCTGCTTCATGGGCACCAACAGTACCTTGTTCAGGGCTGCTTCATGGGAATAGGCTGCTTAGTAGGGTATTCATATAGAGTGGTGAGTCTCTGGAATTCTCTGCCACAGAAGGTAGTTGAGGCCAGTTCATTGGCTATATTTAAGAGGGCGTTAGATGTGGCACTTGTGGCTAAAGGGATCAGGGGGTATGGAGAGAAGGCAGGTACGGGATACTGAGTTGGATGATCAGCCATGATCACATTGAATGGCGGTGCAGGCTCGAAGGGCCGAATGGCCTACTCCTGCACCTATTTTCTATGTTTCTATGTATTCCATTTATAGTGATTATGGGGGATGAGGCATTGCTAGGATAGGCAATATAACAGAATGGTGACAAAAAAGCATTCATAGAGGACTATTGACAGGTTATGTATGTGCAAAAATCCACTGTTTAAATCTCAAACTATATTTGAGAAATTGGGCTCCTCTATCCAGTTAGATTAAGTTGCTATCAAATAGACTTATAGGACATTGGGATTTACCTTTAGCTATTCAATTGGCCATTGGCACCGGCCTGGGCAACAGATTGCAGTCAATAGACTCCTGTAACAGCTTTGTTGTTATAAAACAGCCTTCTAGTTGTTAGACTAATTGGCAATTGTATAGATGGGATTCAGCTGTGCTTGTAGGAGAACTGTTACCCTGTTAAATGGTGAACTATAAAGTGGCATGTAGGTCAGTGTTAACACCAGCTAAAGTTAATAAAGTCACAATGATGGTCAAATGGTATTCATTACTGCTCTAGTAGTTGTTAGGTAAATATTTCATTATATTGCAAAATGGTGCTAATGGCCATAAATGGGAAATTGCACCAGCAGCTCCTTGTAGCAGGCCTGCTTAATGTCTCCCACATGTAGGAGGAGAGCATGCCACGTCAGTATTAGTCGGACGCCAGGGTCCATGGCAAAGTCAGCGTATTGCTGAAGCCACGCCAGCAGCACTTTGTAACAGGGCTGCTTAATGTCTCCCTCATGTAAGAGAGCATGCGGGATCAGTATAGTCTAACGCAGAGTCTGAAGGTATAGCCGTAGGGCATGCCCAAGGGATGCAGGGCATGCACCAGAGGTCTATGCCTGGCAGCAAGGTTGCCATCCCAACACATATGCTGTGAACACCGCACTCAGGGGGACATTAGAGCTGGCTGCCAAATCTTCTATTCAGATAAGACCATTCCATAGGCAAAACCTGGAGGATGATGCACAAGCTATTGGAACGAGTAAGTTTTCATAGTTTCGGCGACAACCCACCCCACGTCTTCATCGGCAGTAAGCGGTTCACTGAAGCTGGTGGCAGCATGAAAGCTGGCCAGAGGTTCCACACACTCTACCTGTGCTACTCTACAACTAAGGGACTACTTACAACTTGGTAAGATGTACACTTCAATGCAAATGATTGAGACATTATCATCTACTTCGAGGAGTCTAACTATGTAAAAATGGATAATAGTAACATTCCTAGCAGGTTAGAATTGGGCAGGCTCAGTATAAGGGCCAATATTGTCTTACAAGACTGGCTCAGAAATCGGGCCACAGTTGCCGTTTACGGCAGACACGAAATTGTGAATACCACCTCCAGTTTGGAGGTGGAGCAGGTTTGCATAACTTACCATTTCTTCTCTTATTGGTATAAACTATCTATAGACCCTGCAGGCATTGTATGGGTTAAAGAGTGATTGAGCAAATATGCATATCTGCATGCTCAACTTCATGTTGATACATTATGTTAGTCATGTGGGTACAATCAATTATGGAATGGTAACATAATCTCATTTGCCACAGGAGAATCATCAAGTATAGGTCAATGGCAACACAGAATTGATGTTGAATCACACCGTATTATGAAACTCTGGTAAAATGGAACACCAAATATAGATATGTTGTTTTTCATACTTATTCACTGTTTGCAAAATATGTGGCATAATGGTGGCGAAAGATACATTCTCACTACAAGGAGAAGGAAGGTCTTTTATGGCTCCCTCCATTTTGATTAATCAATCGAGGCTTCAAATAAAGTCATTAAGAGGCTGCTTTAGAAAAATAGGTGCAGGAGTAGGCCATTCAGCCCTTCGAGCCTGCACTGTCATTCAATGTGATCATGGCTGATCATCCAACTCAGTATCACTTACCTGCCTTCTCTTCATACCCCCTGATCCCTTTAGGCACAAGTGCCACATCTAACACCCTCTTAAATATAGCCAATGAACTGGCCTCAACTATCTTCTGTGGCAGAGAATTCCAGAGACTCACCATTCTCTGTGTAAAGAATGTTTTCCTCATCTCGGTCCAAAAGGAATTCCCCCTTTAGGTTCCTATTGTGTGATTGTCTTATGCAAATTGATTCCCGATTTGTCGGGAATAATAATATAACCTTATATGGTTATTTTAAACATAACTTTGTTGGTTCAGCCTGAGGCTTGGGAAATCAGCCATTGCATGAAAACTCAAATTATGTTCTGCAGATTTAATAAACTGCCCTAAGGCTTGGGTTGTTACATCTATCCTTCTATGTGTTCAAAGTGCTTGGATAGCACCAAAAAGCTGGACTTTTCTTTTCCAGGAGATTAAAGAGTTTGTTTCATGCTCATGTTACATTGAAAACTGTATAAATTGCTAATGTTTGGAGTTCATGTTAAATGATCTTTTGTTAATTATTGAGTTGTACGGCCATTAACTATATCAACGTGCTTTCTCATTGAGTTGGCGGTAGCAAACAAGACCCATTCTGTCAGGTTCACGCCGGATATCAAGTTGTAAGGATATTTTCAACACCAGTACAATGCCATATGTGATGTTGACATTTGTGAACACTATTTAACCTGGAGGCTCCAGCTACATCCTTAAATTTGGCTGGAGCTCATTAGGTAGTTAACCTTCTGGTGCTGGTTTACCGTAGCACATTCAGTCGCTACATAATTACGATGGTACAGGATGATTATATCTGTAAATAATAAGATATAATATTTTATGTTATAAATACTTAAGCAGGCCAGAAAGGTCATCAGGTCTCAAAATAGTCACAGGCATGCCAGCGGACCTTTGGTAACGTAAGCACACATATATGCAACAATACGTCAAGGTCACCAAGAGCCTTTGAGATTGTGAACTAGCAATGTTGTTAGTCACAAAAAACGTAGAAGAACGTATCTGTTCAGGCCACTCCAGATGATAAAACGGAGTTTGCGTTATGTAGGAATGGATTCTGATTCCAGATCACATTTCACCAGGGCTGCTACAACATCAGCAGCAAGGGTATTTACATTCCGCTGGGCTACATCCTTACGGCTGCAGCATGGTCCATCGAACGAATCTCCAAACATTTATAATATCCCATTGCTGAGCCAGGGCTATTTGTCAACTCTATTTACGTTCTGGTTATACTTTCCATCTGGGTGAGAGATGGAAATATTATTACTTCATTCAAACAGCATCAGCATGTTTTAAATCTATTTTCATGACAGTATGCATTATGAATGTTTTCCTACATTTATCAATGAAGCAGTTGTGGTTGTGTATACTCGTTTCACACGGCATGAAATCACAGAGCTTTGAAATCTTCACGTAGTCACTCACATGACTGCAGAGTAAAATAGTAAGATTAAATGAGAACTTACCAGTTTGAAGTTTGATCTTTATTTCATGAGGAGTTACGATGAGGGATTATGTGCCCTCCGCTCCCAACCCTCATGAATATCATCTGGTAGTTCTAGTCTTTTGTTTTCTTACTATTATACTTCAGTCACTATTACCTGTGATTTCACACTGCTGCTTTGAAGATTGACGCACGTGTGCCTGGATGGGGTTCTTCACGTAATCCCTCATTGTAACTCCTCATAAAAAAAAGATCAAACTTCAAACTGGTAAGTTCTCATTTTATCTTACTATTAAATTGCATTTAGTTCATGATAGAGGTCTGACTGATAATGTGGATGAATGCAGGCCATGGATATGTACGTGAGACCAAGATCATTTAGTTTAGAGATACAGTGTGGAAACGGGCCCTTTGGTTCACCGAGTGTGTGCCAACTCGTGATCCCTGCACACTTTACACTATCCTACACACACTAGGAACAATTTACACTTATACCTAGGTCAAATATTCTACAAACCTGTATGTCTTTGGAGTGTGGGAATAAACTGGAGCTCCCAGAAAAAAGCAACGCAGGTCATGGGGTGCATGTACAAATCTGCACAGACAGCACTGATATTCAGGATCGAACCTGAGTCTCAGGCGCAGCAAGGTTGCAACTCTTCTATTGCGTCACCATGCCACCCAATGTTATAACATTATGGAAACATGGCTAAGGAAAGAACAAGACTAGAGTCATAGAGTGATACAGCATGGAATCAGGCCCTTAGGTCCAACTTGCCTGCTCCGGCCAACATGTCCCAGCTACACTAGTCCCACCTGCCTGCATTTGCTCCATATCCCTCCAAAGCAGTCCTATCCATGTACCTGTATAACTGCTTCTTAAATGTTGGGACAGTCTCAGCCTCAACTATCTCCTCTGGCAGCTTGCTCCAGCCACCCACTATCCTTTCTATGAAAAAGATACCCCTCAGATTCCTCTTAAGTCTTTTCCCCTTCAACGTCAACCTATGTCCTCTGGTCCTCGATTCACCTACACTAGGCAAGAGACTCTGTGCATCCATGATTCCTCTCGTGGTTTTATACACATCTATAAGATGTGCCTCCTGCACTCCAAGGAATAGAATCCCAGCCTACATGTGTCAGAGGTTATGGGGAGAAGGCAAGAGAATGGAGTTAGGAGGGAGAGATAGATTAGGCCTAATTCTACCCTGTTCCTTATGACATTAGGACCTACTCAACCTCTGTCTATAGTTCAGACCATCAAGCCCTGGCAACATTTCAATAAATTTTCTCTGCACCTTTTCCAACATTGCTGGCTGCACATTGCACTACACTTTATTCCCTTATCATATATCTATACACTGTAAATGGATTGATTGTAATCATGTATTGTCTTTCTGCTGACTGGTTAGCATGCAACAAATAGGCGCACGTGAAAATAAACTAAACTGGACTGAAGAACCCAAATCATAGTTCTGTGGTTGTGTTCAACTGCATTAATGCTGTAGAACAAGGTTTCAGAAATTTTCCATTCAATTTTAGTAATTGTAGCTTTGAAAAATAAAATCAGTGACAAGTTCTTGATGGTTCTTTTTTTGGTCATGAGCAGAATAAATGAATGTGAGAGTATTGTAGCAGAATAGGTCTTATCCCAGACAAAGCCTGAACGGCTTGTGTATTGAAGCTTCAGAGATCCCCAACCTGATGCTGGAGTTTGGCAGTGGGAGTTTTCTTTTGAATCCAGCAGGATATATTTTAGCAATCCGAGCTTGTGGCCCATGTACCCTGAGGAAAAGCATCAAGAACAATAAAATGAGAAAGATTCTGTGCAGCTTTTTATAAAGAATCTTTGAATTGCATTCCCATTAGATAAAGCTCTTTGTGCATAACTTATTTTTACAGTTATGAGACAGTCCATAAAGATAACAATTTAAAAAATCCAATATAGCTCTTATTATGTTTCAAAGGTTTTTTGTTATTAAAATGTCAAAAATCTTTTAAAATAGAATTTCCATTTAAATTTACCAAACATGTTTTCAATCCCACATGAGCCATAAAAGTATGCAGTGCTTAAGCAATGGATTTTGTGCTTTAGGTTTAGTGTGGTCCCAGTCATATTCTCTCACCACCACAACAATAGTGTACATTCATTTGCACATTTTACGCTTTGTTACACTCTTTAATTAGATTTTGTTTGGAGGCATTCACAAATGCTTCTTCACAAGCAGAAGTTGCCCGTGGCACGATTTTACTTTCCTTGGTGACATTGATCTAATGCAGCTGGTGGGGGATAACTTTATCTACCTCCTTCCATTTCATTTCATCCCTCTCATGGCTGACCTAGTGGATTCTACCGATCGATTAGTTATTACCATCACTTTCCTTCATTGCATGAATGCCAAACCATTGCTTTAGCCTTTCATTGGTAGAACAATCTCATTTATATAACGCCTTGCTTAATGCTGACTAAACTGTTCCAGCATCGTTAGCCAATAACAGCCAATAATCCTGACTTGATATCGCCAGTCCATCTTAAAATCATTTTCTCCATCTTTTGTACTCGGGCAAGGAATGATGATGTCTCAACCCAAAACGTCACCCCTTCTATCCAGAGATGCTGCCTGTCCCGCTGAGTTACCCCAGCATTTTGTGTCTATCTTCAATATATGATGACTGTCAGCTTGCATCACCCCTGGTCCCCTCTGTTCTGTGGCACACCGGCCAAGCGGGTGTTCTTGGTGAGGAGACGATCATATTTTATAACATCTCAAAATAAAATGACAGCAGAGATTGAGTAACGATGAGCAGGTGGGAAATGGAGAGGATGATTATGTACAAAGATACCATCAATTGCAATTATTTCTGACTCACTGTTACACTGTTCTACTGCTAACAGCACCAGAGAAAGTGGAGATCAAAAAAAGTACAAAAGAAGCTAGATTGGAGGCTCTGCTTGGGCAGTTGGCACAAAATCTTGAAAAACTCTATGACTATGTAGAAGCACGCTCTTCATTGTTGGACACATATTTTCTTCCTGCCCAAGATTCCACCTGGAGTTACTTATTATTGCTATAAATATGTCTCCAATATTTTGGAGCACCCACTGACACACCCGTTCAATGAGTATCTCAACATACGATGTTGAAAGCTTACACCCTCTGTAATAGTTAACACACAACTTGTGAACAACTTACAATCATTTCCTGAAAGAGCCACATCAGGTTTCCTGGATTGTTTATAACCCAATCAGAAAAGCAAGAACTAGCACAATGTGTTTTTAGTCCTACTGAAATTGCTCCATGTTGGGTGCAGTGTGAAGAATTCTGCTGCATAAGTAGAAACTTGAATTACGTGACAAAGGATATCATGTGGTGGATGCCTAATACAGGGAAAACATCAGTGTCACCAGTACGAATTGCCTTTGAAAGCAACAAATCCAATAGGGTGCTCTGTGTGCTTTTATCTGGAAATGACTTCCAACTTTTGGGTAAATTTGAAAGTGGATTATGTGGTGTCAAAAAAAAGCCAGATGATTCAGTTTCAAGGCAATAGAAACTTTGGGTTAGGTTAGGTCAAACACATTCTCTGTGAACTATTATGAAAATCTCATGCTCAACCTCCATGAAGCGCTGTATAAATTATTCATTTGAGTCTTACTTTACAGGCCTGTTCACACAGAACCTTTCCATCTTTTGATCATTTCACGGATTGCATTCAGAGTTTTCTGTGGATAACCTGTTCTAGTCTCTGAAAGCTAACACGATATCCTACAGGGACGTAAGACTCATGCCTTATTTCTGTTCCTCTTTCATATTTCCTGTTGACTGCTCCTGATATTTCTCATTTAGGTTTACAAAATGTTGATCCGTTTCATCTGTTCAATAAACGTTTTTCTTTTGGAATGAGTGCTAGTCAGATATTAGCTTCAGGATTGTGAAATTAAATTCAATGTTATTTGTAAGAAGAGTTCAACCTGATCTGTCAGCTTCACACGGAGATGGAACGTTCAAAATCAACCCTATTATACAGAACATTCTTAAATTGTATGGACAAATCATACCTTTGCCATTTTTTATATATAGAAAAAAACGGAAATGAAGCTCCTAGGGGGTTTTAGTTAATCCTATGTTTTTCTATTCAGTCCATAATAACTGTTATATATCTGCTCAGAGAATACAAAATGATAGGCTGATGTGTGAAGAAGAAAATGTAACTGGTAAATGGGCACAAAGAAGCATGTTGAGTTTCTTTATAAGTGAAGGCAATATAGTTCATGGTCACCGAAGTAAAACTGCATCAGCAATCAATTTTCTCTTGAAATTCTTATAATGGACTCTGGAAAAGAAACACACCTAAAATTAATAAAGTCAATCTATTTTGTGAGGACACGTATCACATTTTTAATATGCGTATTCCATTCCAATGTATTTTTTTATTCCATTCTATTTAATAGAGATTGGAACTCTAATTAGATAGAGTGAAAATTGCTGAACTTTACAACCATACATGAGCTAATAGTCACCTTAAGCAGAGGAGTTACAGAAATTAATTTTGGATTCAAATAATGTTTTTCACAAATCAATTTAACCTTCAATTATGTTATCTCTGCATGTCTAAAAGAGGAATATATTTTAGTGTAAACAGATCGTTTAACCCCTTCTGTTAACGGTTTGAAGAAGTCCTCAAGGAGTGGAGGTATGAGTTGAGTATGCCAGGAAGTGACAAATTTCAAGTGGAATTTAATCATGTAAAAAGACTGATGTCAATTAAATGAAAATGGGAATACTAAGAGCCGATGATAATTGCAAAAGATTTTGAACTTTCCAGCTGGATGTAAGGCTAATGAAGTAGTGTTCGCCTCCCATTACAAAGACCATCCACTTTTAATTTCCGTGGGAAGGATATATGTTTAAAAGATTTCCTATCACAATCTACAAATTCAGCTTTAATTACTAAACCAATAATTAAGGCTGCTTGCAGTGGTCGGAAAGCTCCAGCACAGAGTTATTCCCATCTCACAAGCTCATCAGTGAGTTGTAATAACTGGTTAGTTCCTGCAATGAATTCTGATGTTGAGCTACTTTCATGGAGCTTTGGTTATATTCAACGTGCCCTGTTGTCCTATACAATTGATTTCTAACTTGAACCAGCTCAGATTTGACGGTATAATTATTTTCTGGTTATTAATTTGCCTTTTTACAGTTCTTTATTGTTTCGGAATAATTGTTAATGCTACTTTTGACCGTAGTGACCCAGGAAAATTGCATTCTCCCAGGGCCATGCATATTGTGATGTTTTCAACGCAACAATAACAAGTAGGTTTGATGTATTTGTCTGAGAATGGTTGATAGGAGAGGAGACGAGCAGGAAGCAGGTAATTAAGGTGGAGAGGACAAAAGCACAGTGTTAGACATGGGGTTTTGACATGCTTTTGAAAGGAGAAGAAAAAGCAGAATAAAGTGGATTTACAAGATTTATTCAAAGAACAGGACACACTGACTGCACATTCATAAGTGGAGGCCAGATCACCGAACCTGTTTATTATTTATGATTTTTTTATAACTTGTGATCCCTAATCATGCAGCAGTTACATCAATGAGCAGGGCTTTGTGCAGTGGAGATAGGAAGGCCAGGCTGAACAATAGGGACATAATAGTCCAGCTCCCCTTCTATAATCATTGTCCATTAATGATATGAATATCAATCTGTGTTTATGTGCCTTTGTGTATAATATCGGTTTAATGTGCCTTTCCAAATGCATTCAAATTACTGCACATGACTGTGGCAATAAATAATTATCCTGTGGGATTGGAAAATGCATGAACTAGATCTCTCCTGCTGATGCAGAATCTTTGATGGAAGCCTCTTGTGTATTGGGATTAAGTCTATCAGTCAAGGTCAGTGTATGTGGATGTACTTAAAGTTATAGAAAAATACAGCATGGAAACAGGCTCCACAGGCTACTGAGTTTGCACAGAGCATCAAGTGCCATGCTAATGCTATTCTAGCTCACTTTATTTACCCAACATTCACACTAGCTTCACCCTCCAAAATTATATTACTCAAGTACACACCCAGGGCAATTTAGAGTGGCCAATTAACTGACCAATATCTTTACGAGTTGGGCAGCATCTTTGGAGAAAAGGAATGTGCCATTTTGGGTTTGAAGAAGGGTCTTGACCCGAAACGTCACCTATTCCTTTTCATCAGAGATGCTGCGACCTGACCCATTGAGTTACTTTGGCATTTTGTGTCTATCTTTGGTGTAAACCAGCATCTGCAGTACTTTTCTACACACAATGTCTTTAGGATATGGGAGTAAACTGGGCCACTCGGAAACTAGCAAGGGAGATTACATCCAAGCAACAATGGAGATCAAATTCAAACCTGAGGCACAGGCGCTGCGAGGCACCACTGCCGCTCTTCACCTCCTGCGACCATCTGCATCCTCAAACAATAGGTGATAACGGTGCCCTTCTCATTATTAGACATTACGGAAACATTGGCTAGAGAATAATCTTCAAGGCCGGGATACCTTCTGACATTTAATAGTGATTAATACCTCAGCACCATGCTTTATAATTTTGTTGCCAGAACTGATTCTGGAGCTTTTTATTTACAATAAGATATTCTCTCTCTCTCTCTCTCTCTCTCTCTCTCTCTCTCTCTCTCTCTCTCTCCACCCCCCCCCCCCCCCCCCCCCCCTATTTCCTCTGACTGTTCATTCCACAAACCCACCACCTTCTCAGTGGTTCCTCAGGTCCCTTTTAAATCTTACCCCTCTCTGCTTAAACCCGTGCCCTCTAGATGTAGACACCCTTGCCCTGGGAAAATGACTGCGACCAAATGCCTTATCTATGCCCCTCTTTAAGGTCACCCCACAAACTCCAATGCTTCAGGGGAAAAAAAAAGTCCTAGCCTCTCTTTATAACTCAATCCTTCCAGTCCTGGTAACAACCTTGTGAATCTTTCCTGCACCCTATTCAGTTTAAGGGTACGCTTTCCACGGGTAGGTAAGCAGAATCATCAGTATCTACCTTTCCCGAGTGTTGGTTTGTGAGTTATATGAAGGGGTCCACATTTCTCAAGGTCTTGTAATGAAACATTATTGTTGAGGACAGTGCAGTATAATCAAAGTAGGTTGATATGCCCTTAGGCCTTAGACAGACCTTAGTCTTGCAGATCTTGAATGCAAAGACAATCCACTCATATGTTTATGGAGTCACTTCTGAATGCTGGGTTTGTAAAAACTAGATTCATAACTATAATTAACTGCCTCTGCTTGGGCCAACAAAGATTCAACAAAATTATCCTGTTAAAAGTCCAACCATTCAATCTAAATCCAAAGGATTTCAATGAGAAGATCATGCTAACAGTGGGTACTGGAAATGTAAAATAAAAAACGAAAATGTTGGAAATACTCAGCAGGTCAGGGCACATCTTTGGGAAGGGAAACAAGTTTATATTTCAGATCGGAGATGCTTTGTCAGAACCGAAAAAGAGACAAAGGAGGCTTGTAATACTGCAGGGAGAGTAGGGGTGGACAGGGTAAAATGAGGGAGACTGTGGGGATAAGTTGTTATCTGGCCAAGAAGGAAAGGGAGCAGCTACAGAGTGAGAGTGTAAACTAAACAGTGTGTGAGTTGTGAAATGCAGAGCAGTAGCATTGGTTGAACACACCTTCCACTCCAAGAGTGAAATGAAGGAAAGAAAGGGGAATACAAAACAAACTGAGCTAATATCACAGACTGGAGCAGACCAAGTAATCGAGTTGCCTGAAGTTGTAGAATTCAATTTTGAGTCCAGAAAGCTGCCGCGTGCCCAGATGGAAAATGAGTTGTTGTTCCTCATTCTAAGTGTGGGAAGCCACAGACTGATAGGTCAGAGTGGGAATGGGATAAAGAATTAAAGTAGCAGGGAAAGGAAAGCCCCGGGTCATCCCTCAACCTGAATGCAGATGTCCTGCAAAGCGATATGCCATTCTGTCTTTGGTTTCTACAGCATAGATGATGTGACATTGTATACACTCAATCACTAAATTGGATGAAGTGCAAGTGAATTGCTGGTTCCCTTGGAAAGACAGTGAATTGCTGGTTCCCTTGGAAAGACGGTCTTTGGATAGTGGGAAAAAATGCTGTTTGTAGGGGACAGTTTGTAGGAACAGAAGAGTGAACCATGGGTTCCTGAAGGGGAACAGTCTCTGAAACATTGAAAAGGAGGAGAGGGAAAGATGTGTGTGGTGGTGGAATCTTTTTGAACGTGGCAGAAATTGCAGAGTATTTGATGTACTTCCCTTACTGACCAGATGAATTTGTTTATAGCTTATCCCCATAGTCACCCTGGTTTCACCCTAGAGACATCCACCCTCCCTCATCATCCCGAAGCTTTACGAGCTCCTATTGTTTTCCCCTTGGTTCTGATGAAAGGTTCCCACCCTGAAACGTTGGCTCTGTTACTCTCTCCACACATGCAGCTTGAGTTGCTGAATATTACTAATATTTCCTGGGGAGGTTTTGCCAAAGAGTTTCATATTCAGATACCTAATTAGTGGTTCATGTTCTTGAGTTGAATGCCTCCCCTCCAACAGTATTCTCGCAATGTTGTCATGGGTTCTTTTTCAGCAGAGACCAGAGGAAAAACAATGGACGTGTTCATATGTAGAGCTTCAAGGCATCACAAGGTACGAGATGCACTATTTGTAACAATGGCTTCCACTGGTCAATAAAGAATGTTTTTTTTTAGAGATACAGCGAGGAAACAGGCTTTTCGGCCCACTGAGTCCACGCTGACTAGCGATCACCCCGCACATTAACACTATCTTACACACACTGGGATCATTTACACATACATCAAGCCAATTAACCTACAAACCTGTACATCTTTGGACAGTGGGAGAAAACTGAAGATCTCGGAGAAAACCCACGCAGATCATGGGGAGAACGTACGAACTCCGTACAGACAGCACCCGGTGTCAGGATCGAACCTGGGTCTCCGCCGCTGTAGTGCAGCAACTCTACTGCTGCGCCACCATACCGCACCTACACCATACTGTGTTGGAAAGGCATTAGATCCGAATCCACTAATGTTCCTTCAGCTGATAGTTTTCCTTAACCTTTGGAAAATATGTTTTTCTGCCTGTTTTTAAATCTGAAGTTACCAAAATGTGAGTCATGCAGCTTAATTAATACACTACAATTACTGATTTCCCTTGCAGAGTAGCTTCCTGGGCCAACCACAACCCACTTCACTCAAATCAAGACTATGCAAATCAGCAGATGAATGTGCCCTTTTTGTCTCTATCCCATGTTCTCTATCCCACGTCTTCACAACTCCTTCCTTCGTGTGATATTACATCTGTAACTATCAAGGATGAGCAAGAGTTGAACTGACTAGTCAGTGGAGAGTGAACTTTCAATCAGGCAGTATATATTTAATAATTGATCATTCTAGACCTACACTAAATTTTAGGGTCATTCTTTAAACAATTGAGAAATACTTCAAACTTGTAGATTTTGAACTGGAAAAATTAACAAGCTTTCTTCCCAAATTACCTGGTTGGAATTCAACAAAACAAAGCAAGGCTTACGTATTTATCATGACTACCAAATTTATTTTGAAAAAAGCCAGGAAGTGGAAACTTTTCCAGAGCTCAGAACAAATATTCCAAAGAAGGGTGACCCAATTGGAGTAAGGGTAGATTTAAATCAATGCCACTTTTACAACATTGTACATGTGGAAACAATATTAACATGAAAGTTACAGCAGCAGATCTGAGTATTTCTGTTGAATTTCCAGCCAAGTGGATAAATTCCTTGTAATGAGAGTCTAATATTTAATGCGGGAGGGATCTATGTCATGTGGTTTTATGGGACATGATAGTTGCTAGCAAAGCCAGCATTTATTGCCAAACCCATTTTTTTTTCTTGAAATGAATTGCTTGCTGGTTTAGTTTAGTTTAGATTAATTTACTTCAGTTCAGTTTAGAGGTACAATGTGGGAACAGGACCTCTGGCACACAGTCTGCACCGCATAGCGATCACTGCACACTAACTCTATCCTACAAACACTAGGGACAATTTCCAATTTTACCAATCCAATTAATCTACAACCCTGTATGTGTTTGGAGTGTGGGAGGAAACCAGTGCTCCCAGAGAAAACCCACACAGGTCACGGGGATAACATAGAAGCTCCATGCAGACAGCACCTGTAGTCAGGATTGAACCTTGGTCTTTAGCTCCGTTAAGGCAGCAACTCTACTGCTGCACCACCTCTTGCTGCGGTTTATTTCAGAGAGCAATCAAATCTGTAATCATGAGTACATCAGAACAAATAGCAATGACAGACTCATCCCTGAATGACGTTGGTGAACCACATGAGCTTTTAAAACAAACTAATAGTTTTATGGTCACGTTACTGACATTTAGTGTTATATTTTAAAATTCCAGGTTTATTTAATTAACTGGTTATGAGTTCCACATCTGTGGTGTGGGGATTAAAAAAACTCAGTGACCACTAATTCTTCAAGATGTCCAAGCAGGAAAATCTTTGGTAAAGAAATATATTGGAAATAGATTGTATGCAGATGGTTACAGAATATGTTTGAGAGGAAAAACACAGGAAAACTGGATACATTACAAAAAAAACACATTATTGCCTCATTATGCATAGTATTGCTCACCATCTAGAGCTGGTAAAATATTCATGTGAAATTGTTGCCTTTATTGGCAGAAAAAGAGAATATGTGAGCTGGAGTTTTGGTCAACACATTACAGAAAGGATGCAATTGCACTCAAGGGTGTTCATAATTGATTTGTGAGAATGTTACCAGATCTGGGAATTTTTATCTATGAAGAGTGATTGAATAGACTGAGATTGTTTGTTTATGGAACCAAGAAGGCTGAGGAAAGGTTAAAACAAAGCTCATAAAATCATGAAGGATTGAGATGGAATGAATTCTAAGGATTTACTTCCCTTAACAGAGGTCTGTTACTTGGCCCTAAAGGCATAAAGTAATTGGTTGAATGATGAGAATTGAGAAGGAGTTTCGCCTAGAAGTTGTTTTGGGTGGGTTGGGGAAGGGGGTGATGACATGACATTATGGCAGTGATACAAACTCTTATCATATATTGAACATGTATGGATAGACGCTAGACGTGCTTTTATCTACAAAGGTACCAACTAGGAGTTGGGAAGTGGGATTAGTTCAGAGTGTTGAAACAAGGAACTGCAGATTATTATAAACTGCAGATTGGTTTATTAAAAAAAGACATGAAGTGCTGGAGTAACAGAATGGGTCAGGCAACATCTCTGGAGAACATGGATAGATGATATTTTAAGTTGGGGCCCTTCTTTAGACTGATAGTGGGGGGAGCAGGGAAAGAGAGCTGGATGAGAGGAGGGGCCAGAGAGTCTGGTATGAAATAAGTGGATACAAGTGAATGGAGGGGTGAAGTTGATGAGCAGATGATTGGACAAAGTCTAGGGATGGAAAGCAGAAAGTGTGAGGCAGAAGCATTGATGAGTTATGAATTGTGAAGCTAGATGAAGGAATGTAGGTGGAATGGGAGGCGGAGGGGTTAAATGGATGCAAGTTCAATTGGGGTACGGGAAAGATGGAGTGAAAGGAAAGGAGGGCTGGGAGAAGATGGTGGGGAGGGTTGAAGTTATCTAAAATTGGAAAATTCTAAATACCATTGCATTGAAAACTACTCATGCAGAATATGATGTTTAAGAAGGAACTGCAGATGCTGGAAAATCGAAGGTAGATAAAAATGCTGGAGAAACTCAGCAGGTGAGGCAGTATCTGTGGAGCGAAGGAAATAGGCAAAGTTTTGGGTCGAAACCCTTCTTCAGAATATGATGTATAATATGTGAATTTGTGTTGAATGTTATATGATGAATGTTATGTGAATATGTGGAATATGAGGTGGTATTCCCCAGCACATTTGCATGTGGGCTCTCTCTTGCAATAGAGGAGGACTAGGACAGAAAGGTCAGTATGGGAATGGGAAGGGACGTTAACATGGTTAGCAGCTAGGAGATGCAGTAGGCCTTGGTGGACCGGGTGCCAGTGTTCAGTGAAACAATTGCTAAGCCTGTGCTTGGCATCAATGATGTACAGGAGGTCAGTTTGGGAACACTTGATGCAGTAGATGAGTTAGAGGAGGTGCACATGAATCTTTGTCTCATCTAAAAGGATGTCTGGGGTCCCTGGAAGCAGGTGAGGGAGGAAGCATTGGGTCATATATTGAATGAACCAATGGTGGGAAGGAATTAATGAACCAAGGAGTTGCAGAGGGTGTGGTCTCTGGAGAAGGTGGAAAGTAGTGGGGATGGGGAGTTGTGATTGATGATGGGATCATATTGGAGGTGACAGAAAAGTGGGAGAATAATGCCAAAGCTGATGGAGTGAAAGGTCAGGACCAGGAGCACTCTACCCTTGTTCTATCTGCAGGGAGGGGGAGCAAGAGCATAACTACAGGACACAGAGGAAACATGGTTGGGGGATTCATCTATGACAGCAGGGAATAAATCATGTTTATTTAAGCAAGAGGACATCCAGGAATGCTCTAGAATGGAAAGGCTCATTTTGTGAGCAGATGCAGTGGAGAATGCGAAATTGAGTGCAGGGGGATGGCATCTTTGCAAGTAGCAAAATGGGGGAAGTATAGTCCAGATAACTGCGACTTGGTAGCTTTGTAGTAAACACCAGTCTATCTGTGGTGGAGAGAATCAAGAAAAGAGAGGTGTCAGAGATAGTCTAAATGAATGTGTGGGCAGGGTCGAAGTCAGTGGTAAAGTTAATGAAATCAACAAGTTCTGCACGGGTGCAGGAGGCAGCCTCAATGCAGTAGTGGATGTAATGGAGAAAGAGTTGGTGCCAGTGGAAGCTTAAATCAGAATGTTCTATTTTTGTCAGGTAGGAAGGGCTGAATAAACTATGATTCTACACTTCTGTAGTCTTCTGACCCAACAAAATCACTAATTTGTTAAAGCAAATGCAGGGAAGACAAACAACAAGTAATGGATTACAAGTTAGCAAAATGCTTAGTGCTATTGCACAGGTAATTCCAATTACAGGAAGCCAGACAGCACTAATGAGAAGTCCATCTGTAGAATTAATGATTCACCTTTCTCCATCACAACATTTCCACAGCTTCTGGCAGTTTCCACAACAGCTAACGCTGAGCCACAATAATCAATTTGGTCGCAGAGACATTCTGTTTATGACCCTCCTCGTCTGTGTGGGCTGCAAGAGCTGTCCAACTGCCAATCTTATATTTTTCAAGTACTTGGCTGAGGCTCCAAATTGGCTATGGAGCTTTAACACAATGTTCCCCAAATAAGACTGGACATATTTAAAACTGTATTTAACCATTAAATGCACATGAACTGTTTTGTCACAGTTTTTATAAGGTCCTTTATCACCGCCACATAAAGTTCAATCAACGACAAAATAAACTGGAAAGTGCCGATCTTCGTCTAAGTATATCAGAACAAATTTAACATACTGATAAATAATTTTACTTATAACCTTTACTTGGACAATAATATTATGATTTTCTGTTCCTGTTTCCACTAACAGAAAGAACAGATGATAAATTGAAAGACCAACTTAAATTCTACCCAGTCACACCCGGTAGGTAGATAGTTACAATTATTGCCCCGTATTCTGTTCCATTCCTGTCATCCTTTAATTTAACCTCTCAACTGGCCAACATTTGTTTGAAATCAGCTAGGTCCTCCTTTAAGTTGGCAGATAAATATCTAAGTTCAGTTTGAACTGGTGACTCAACCAGGTCAGATGCTGTGACTTTCCTGGCAGCTGAAGTTAGGGAAAAATAATTAGATTCTTATTGATTATTTCCTTTTCGATATTTTCTGTTGGGTCAAAGGCAGCTAGAAGCTTCCTTCCTTGGTCTAAATTCCTTCCATAATTTGAAACCTGACCACATCCAATCCCACAATATCTGAGTTTTGGGATAACATTCATTCACTGTTGAACAATGGTTTCCTGACAGCTGAAATAAAAGTGTTAAAGAAGGAACTGCAGATGCTGGAGAATCCAGGGTTACACAAAAAGCTGGAGAAACTCAGCGGGTGCAGCAGCATCTAAGGAGATAGGCGACGTTTCGGGTTGAGACCCTTCTTCAGTCTAAAGAAGGGTCTCGACCCGAAACATCGCCTATCTCCTTCGCTCCTTAGATGCTGCTGCACTCGCTGAGTTTCTCCAGCTTTTTGTGTAACCCCCAGCTGAAATAAAAGTCTGGTCTCAAACCAAACGTCATCCATTCCTTCTCTACAGAGATGCTGCATGTGCTGCTGAGTTACTCCGTCTTTTTGTGTCTATCTTCGGTTTAAACCAGCATCTGTAGTTCCTTCCGACACATAAGATTCTGGCTCACTGGCTATCCTATGGTCCCTTTTCTGTTTTAGTGAGTAGCTGACCAGATTCACGCAGATGAAACCCTGGAATCAAAATCAATTGCCAATGTTAAAGCACTCGCTTCTTAAATTTAGTATTAGGAAATAATGAGCATAAGTTCGTAAGTTCTAGGAGCAGAATTAGGCCATTTGGCCCATCAAGTCTACTCCACCATTCAATCTTGGCGGACCTATCTTTTTTGGAATCTTGGAAACTTTATTGTCATTCAGACCTTTCGGTCTGAACGAAATTTAGTTGCCTTGCAGTCATACACATAATAAAATAACAAAACACACAATAAACACAAATTTAACATCCACCACAGTGAGTTCACCAGACACCTCCTCACTGTGATGGAAAAGCAAAAATCTTAAGTCTTAGTCTCTTCCCTTCTCGTTCTCCCTCTGCGCTGAGGTGATCCAGGCCTCCGATGTTGTGACCATACCAGGTGATGATTAGTAATTCCCTCGGCTTAACCGTGCTCCGCGAATGGGCCGGTTCAATCTCTGCGGCCCGGGGTGGTCGAAGCTGCTGCCCTCCAGTCCAGCAGACTAAGCTGTTGCCGCGGGAGCTCCAGAAAAACAGGTCACCAACCTGTGACCTGCGAGCCCCTGATGATTATGTCTACTGGGCCCACAGCCAAACCTCTGAAGTTGGGTGGCGGCCGCCGGAACGCCGCCACAACTCTGAGTCGGGCTGCCGGAACACCACCTCAGACCCGAGTCAGGCAGTCGGAACACCGCCTCAGCCTTGAGTCGGGCTGCCGCCGGTATGCCGCCACAGCCCCAAAGTCGGCCAGCCTCACGCTGGTAAGTCCTGGCTGGCTCTGCCTCCGGAGCCTCGAGGTCGGTCACAGTTGGAGGCTGCCAGCACGGCCATTAGGCCTGAGTGGAGATGGAGACGGGGGATATGACAAGAAAAGTCTCATCTCTCCCCCCCCCCCCCATACACACACACACACAACCTAATAACTCAAATTAACAAGCTAAAACAGGACAAGAAAACAACCCTCTCAACCCCATTCTCCTGCCTCTCCTCCATTACTCCTGACACCCATACTAATCAAGAATCTATCAATCTCTGCTTTAAAAGTATCCATTGATGGCCTTCACAGCCTTCTGTGACTGAAGGACAGACTGAAGAATTGAGCTCTGAAAATATGGGAACTTTCCATCCAACAGCATTATTGAGTATCTTTGCTAGCAGAGTAATATGAGTTCAAAATGTTGGCTCACCACCAAGAATACAAGAGCAATTGAGAATGGTAAATGTATATTGACCTTGTTAGCATTGCTCATATCCAGAGAAATGAATGAGGAAATTTAAAAACAATCTGTGTTGGAATCCACAGTATGCTTACCATTTGATTATACTGGTGCTTCTATACCACAATTTGCCATTTTCAATATACAAGTAAAATGTAAGCAAATCAATGTATGTGTAATTATTTCTAAATACAATCACTTTCACAAGAATTGAATAAGCTTTCACAGAAGCAGCAGAGTGCCAAGCCATTAGCATCTAACTCTGTATTGCTGATATCAATCATCATGGGATGAGATTAAATATTCCTATAACGCACAGCTACTCTTGATTAGTTTCTGTCTTCTCTGCAAAAAATATAGAGAGTTCCAATTTTAATAACAACTTTGAGTTCAAGATATTCCGTTGTTCAGCTAGTTGACTTTGGAGACCTCAACATTTTTGATAAGGTTAATTATCATTAAGGAGAAGATAAGATTGCTCTACAGGAGCAATTTTGCAAGTTCTACATCCCAAGTGAAGAAATGTATTAAAAAAAATTAAGCCATACATCATTTGACACAACATTTCTTCACTTAAATATTTTGTCTACCTATGCTGCACTTGGGATTTCCAGTATCTTAGTAACAGGGTGAAGCAGCCAGGACCTTTCTACCCAAACTCTTTCAAGATAATTTGTGAATATATTCTTAATAGAACTTAGAGTCTGACCTTTGAATTTGAAAGATTAAATCATGAAAGATTTGATTATTTGTTGAATCAGACGTAAAGTTAAAGAAGTGGTAGCAACATGAGGCTAAGTTAATTCACGAGGTCTATAGAAAACTGTGAAGCTAACCAAAATAGTAAGATTAAATGAGAACTTACCAGTTTGAAGTTTGATCTTTATTTTATGAGGAGTTGCGATGAGGGATTTCGTTAAGACCCCGCCAGGCGCGCATGCACAACATTCTTCAAAGCAGCGGTGTGGAATCACAGAACCAGCAGCAGAAATGACTTATTATAGTAAGATTGAAGAGACTCTATATACCAGTTGACCTTATGGTAGAGGGTTGGGAGCGGAGGGCACGAAATCCCTCATCGCAACTCCTCATAAAATAAAGATCAAACTTCAAACTGGTAAGTTCCCATTTAATCTTACTATTTCATTTCGGAGTCACGTGAGTGACTTCGTGAAGATTTCAAAGCTCTGTAATTAAATGCCCTGGACCACGTCCATGCTCACACACTGCCGTAATACTGATGGAGGAAGTATGTTAACGTATTTCAGACTTGAACAAGCTGAAAAATAATAACATGATTGTTAATACAACAATAAACCCCTGAACTCGGGGACCAACCTTTTGGGGACAGCACTTAAAACTGACTCCGCAACGTTGCGGGAACGGCCACAGGTTAGTTATGAAACCGCTAAAATGTAATTTCACTGGCCCAGTCCGCTATCGCGAGGACATGCTCCATGAACACCTCCATGTCCTCGTCCCTGATGTGGATGCAGCCTTGGTAGAATGACATTTTAAAATGTTTAGTGTCTTACCTGCTGCACCGAATACCACCTTGAGCCATCTGGAGATAGTCTGCACCATCACCCTGTGACGTGGGTTTCCATGGCTGACAACAGATCCGCCTCCATATTCCTGATGGCCATTTCCAGACCTGTAGTCGCAGGTCTGTATAGTTTAAGTAACTCTTTCATAAAGAAGTTACTTTATTATGAGTCGATCATTCTATCCAGGTTTAATTCCTGTAGAGTCTGGACCCGTTGTGCTGTATTCAGTGCTATTGCCATCACCACTATAAAGGTGAGTAAGTCCAGTGGTAAATCCGTCATAAGCGACCAGCTCCTGAGTAGGGTCAACACCGCCCTTATCCCTCAGGTATTATAATATCGTGGTCAGGGAGGGATGGATAGAACATATCCCTCATAGTTTGGATACCAGCTGGTGAGATCCCACTCCAATGTTGAGATAGGATGACAGTGCACTCCTGGCACTGTATACAGCACTGTAACTGAGGGACTCATCATAATGAAGACCCGTGAGGATGCCAGCACATTGGAGATCGTAGCAGATATGTAGGTGGTCTTGGTCCGACTACAGAAAAGCTCCCATATCCTATGTAGGTGAGGTACTGCTTCCTAGTGGACTTTCTCTGCACGATCTGTATGACGTCCATGGTCCTATATGTTCCAGAAACTGGGTATGTTTTCTGCAACACCTGTCTGATGAGGCAGAATGGAGAAAGCTTAGAAATCCATTTCCCCCAATGTAGCGAGAACTCGTCCATCGCCACTCCCGCAGGATCTGGTTCTCAAGAGACACATATATGCATCTAATGGTTCACCTGGATGCAAGGAGGTCGATATCTGGTGTTCCATATTATGCTATAATTTTAGCAAATATTTGGAGGTTCAACATCCACTTGGTGTCGTTATTAGATACTTGTGACCTGGTGTCCGCCACTGTATAGAGCTAACCAGAAGGTAAATAGCTGATATCCAAATATGTATTTTAATGCACCAGAGCCAATTAATTTTTCCAATTCATCACAAGATATTGACTTGATATCACCCATAAAGTTTGAATATGCCTCCTCAGTGGTATTCTATGGAGATGGACATACGTATGCTGCAGATTAGTGCATTAAGCCCGCAGCCCGTGACATGCTCCCAGCATATCTGAACAGTCTCAGCCATTGGTGCTTGCGCCGGTTTGTAACATGGCTAATGGGTTTTATGTAATGATGGGATTTAACAATTACAAACATTACTAATTCACCATTGTAGTTCAATTTATGCCTTGATTGGTGGCTGCATAGGCCCGTAAATGTTCAGCATTCACTATTAATGCCAAGATTTTGCTCTTTACAAGCTTTGACAGTGTAACGGCCCAATTATGTAGCTAGAATGTAGCTACAAGTAACCAATACCTTAGCAGCATGTCTAATAGTCGGTTTCCTGGTGCAAGCAAGGCTGTTATATGCTTCTATGATGTCTGTTGCTTAGTTCCCTGGGATGGTGACAATCAGACCCATGTATCCCATAATGTATGTAACCTCTCTCTCCTTGTGAGGTTATATATGCAGCACTCTCTGGAGAACCAGACCCCTTGCCTCCATGGTTACCGGCGGGTCTGACGTTCTGGATCCTGGTGTTCCATTGGATTGTGTTGAGGTGCTGCTGATGTGTAGGTCCTTACTGGTCTTTCAGGTAGCCCGAGGTCTTGCGTATGACGTTTTGCCTGCGTACTGCCACCCTGCTGGAGGGAGGTGGGTTATCAACCTGACTGCCTCCGTCTCCTAATCCAGGTCCTTGACCTGTATGGGCAGGTCCTCACCGAACAGCTGTCTCGGTGGAGGCATCGCAGATGCCTTGTACAACCCTGCAAATATGGGGTTTAGGAGTCGGTTAAATGGCGATATTCCGGGAAGCATTAACTTCATGACTAATATCGCAAGAGCATCCTCCTGCTCTGCTGTCATTTCCGTACCGTCAACCGACCTGGCAAAAGCAGTAATCCCCGACCTCAGCAATTTCAGGATCTTTGTAATCTCAGCTCCTGTGCCCTATCCCGGGACTGTTGTTGCCGTAGATGGGCGTCATTGACTGTACATATAATGATGTGCAGTTGTTTGGGCCTAGTATTTGTTGACCGTCTTGGTAAGGACCTGTTCCTGCAGCTGGTGTGTGGTGAGGTAGTCCGCTAGCCCCATAATTGGTCTGCAACATGCTGACCTGTGCTTAGGCTGGGCGAACTTGGAGACCACATTCAGCAGTTCCTCCTGGGTTGTCTTAGGTACTATAGGTTCCCTACTTGCGTGTCAGCCAGCTGTTGATTCGTAGTTTCCCCACAAATGACGGGAACATGCTGGGTGGCCCAGCCTCGTGTCTCCAGGACTGGAGGACATCTGGTCCAGCTGCAGATTGTGCTCTAGGATACACTCCATCATGCGCTCCATCCAAGCCATGGGACTGCTGCCGCATCTACGGACGACAAGTCGACTTCCTCAGGTTCTGGAGAATCTCTGAGGCTTCTGTCATCGCCCTGCACCTCGTCGAAGTGATAACAGGGGTGCCTAGACAGGATGTCGCTGCCTGCCGCTTCTGCATGGCTAAGCGACTCCTGCGCGGACCTGCCGCTAGTCCGTCATTCTCCGGACGGAGGCGGCCAGCTAGTCTGATAAAACATAAGCTGTGATGAGTCAGTCCTGGCCGCCGAAGCGCGGTACCCCAACGTCCGCGCGGGCTTGCCGCCTGTCCTCCTTAGAGACAAAGGCGACGTTCGGTCACGTCCTGCCACTACAAGGGGGGGTGCGGTGACTGAGATGAGACTGCACCAACCTGCACCGACCCCGGTGCTGAGTATGTGTCCTCCTTTGGGACAAAGGCGTTGTTCGGTCAAGTCCTGCCGCTAAAGGGGGGGTGCGGTGACCGACACAATCTGGCAGGCTCCCCCGGTGGTGAGTCTATGCCGGCTGCACATGCGGGCCTTGCAGAGGCCTCAATCCTTCCCCGGTTCATGATCTGGTGGCCTGCTCCGGTGGTAAGTCGACCCCGGCTCCTATAGCGGGGTTCACCGACTGTTGTGCGATTCTTCCCCTGGTCCTCCCTCTGGTGACCTGCATATTTGGGGAGAGAGAACGTGCCGCCGAGAATATAACACGTTTACGCACCTTTGCTCCACTGTCGCTATGTTTAAGTGACAGAGGTAGGGAGTCAGGGTCTTGCCTACCCTGCTCCTGCGTGGTGCTCCTACCACTTTACGGCACCATGGTTAGCCGTGGTGGCGAATCGGGTCCTGGCTGCGCAGGGCTCCCCGGTTTCCCTGTTTTTATTCCGGTCCACAGAGCGGGTGCTGCCGGCATTGCGGGCAGCTCCAGGAATAGTGGGCGCTGACTCACATCCGAAGTCCCATGGCCCTGGAAGGCATACTTCGATGCCTTCATTCTGGTCTCCCATCCATTGTTTCTGTAAGCACAGTCTAGTACAGAAGCTAAACAATTTAAGGTTAGTATCTTACCTGAGGGTCTTTATGAGCTTCCGGTGGAGGAGCGCACTCTCTTCCCCTAGCTCCAATGGTGACCAGAGTCTCATGCGGGACATAGATGGCCGCTAACGGCAAGGCTCCCACCTGTGTGTGAGTCGGGGTCCCGGCTCTGTCTACTACCTCTATAGGGTAGCATAGCCGTTAGTCCGCAGCATACCTGCGGCCTGTGGCGTCGAGTCGGAGCTCCTGCTCTGCCTTCACTACCCGCGAATAGCAGTCTCCGAGCCCGGATCCTGGTCCACGGGCTTGTCCAATTTCCAGGTATGTAAAACCGTCAGCCCACAGAGTCCTTGCGGGCTGCGGTGCTGATTTGTGCTGCCGCTCTGCCGTCGTTGCGCGATCGGTGAGTGTGAGCCCGAACCCCACCGGGTCAACGAGCTGCCCCGTTGTAAAATAAAGTCGGGCGACAGCATGAATAAAGTCCTGCAAACTCCATTCCCTGTTTAATACAGCACTGGGATATTGCAGGCTGTGGAGTTGAGTTGACTTGGGGCTAGCCCCTACTCCTTTGTTAATGCCGACAGCCCGCAGTGTCCTGTGGGCTGTGGTGTAAGTCGGGCTGCTGCTCTGCCGTCGTTATCTGCGAACGGCGAGCCTGCAAGCCCCCACACCTATATTAATGCCGTCAGCCCGCAGTATCCTTGTGGGCTGCGGTGCAGAATCGGGCTGCTGCTCTGCCGTCGCTCACTGCACACGGCGAGCCTGCAAGCCCCACTCACTTATTAATGCAGTGAGGTGTAGAGTCGGCTGCCTCTGCCGTCCTCCACCGGCGAGTGTGAACCCAGACCCACCTGGGTCAACGGGCTCTTCCCGACTCCATGAATTAGAGTCGCCGCTGACTGCCCGCATTCCGTGGTCCGCAGTCAGTGCCGAAGCGGCCTGGAGTACTCTGAAAACAGAGTCTCTGAAAAGAAAAAAGGATGGCAGGTTAGTTTTTTTCCTTACCTGCAGGTCCCTGCAGTAGAGCAGCAACGCTCCTCACTGCCTGTTGCTCGCATGCGGTCGACGATATGTCGCGCATGCGTGCCTGGCGGGGTCTTCACGAAGTCACTCACGTGACTCCAAAATGAAATCAATAATATATTGGACTGTGAGTGGAAAGAGCAACATAAGGGTGGCTCACATGTTGCAGGTATTATTGCTGGTAAAGAAAGTGTGTGGAAAATTACTTCTCCAAACAATGCACAATGAAGAAGACATAAACAGTCCATGGAGTGAATTAAAATGAGCTATCTGGAGCCAGACACAGGGTCAGATTCAGATGCCAGTTTAATACAATGTACATGGTGCTAAAAAAGTGACATTCTGTGGCAGGATCATCTACGAGAACAATACCATGATGCTGGGGTAAAAACAGCCACAGCACAAAAATTGGCAAAGCAAGGTTCAGTGATTGTAAAATAAAACAATGATAAAAGTACACCATGGCAGAAATGCAGTGATTTTTTTTCCCAAAGCAAGTAGTCAATTCAGCTGCATTGCATTCAGATGAAAATGCAAATATTTTCCATGGAACATGGCAATAAGAAATCCAATATCATCACATCCAGCACTCCATCCTGAGAAGGAGTTTCACGAAGGCAGATTTTAGTGGCCATCAAGGACAAACTTAAAGTTCAGTTGGAGAGATTGACTAAGGCAGAGATAGTTTACCAGAAGACATGCCTACCCTCTCAGAAGCAAATTTGGTGCATGTTGAGGAAGGAAGCTCAAGCTTGAGAATTTGTTTTGACCCAAGGGATCTTAATAAAGCGCTAGATAAAAGCTACCATCCTATGAAGATGGTATAAGATATCTTGCCTTGGTTAGGTACAATTTTCATCATGCTGGATGCAAAGAATGGATCAGCATCTAGAATGTATTCAGGTGAGATCATATTTAGAAACATGGAACTTCAGATGTTGGTTTATAAAAAGAAGACCCAGTGTCCTTGAGTAATTCAGCGAGTCTGGTTGCATCCTTGGAGAACACAGTGATGTCTCAGTTCGGGACCCCTTCTTCAGACTGATAGAAATCATATTTAGCATGTTTCAACTTGCCGTTCAGTTGAGAGAAGGATGAATGCAGCACTTGATGACCTCAGTAATGTGGGGGACGATAGAGGGCTACATATTGTTCTTTGAAAAAGGGATAATGGTGAACGAGGTTGGGTAAAAGAATGGTTGGAAATTAATTAGATACAGAGAGAAACAAATGAAATTTTCACCCAGAGAGTTGTGAATTTGTGGAATTCCCTGCCACAGAGGGTAGTGGAGGCCAAATCACTGGATGGATTTAAGAGAGAGTTAGATAGAGGTCTAGGGGCTAGTGGATTCAAGGGATATGGGGAGAAGGCAGGCACGGTTTATTGATTGGGGACGATAAGCCATGATCACAAAGAATGGTGGTGCTGGCTCAAAGGGCTGAATGGCCTCCTCCTGCACCTAATTTCTATGTTTCTAAATTGAATGAGCAACGGCTAACATTTGGATTTTTGGACATTTGGTCAATTTTATGGGTTGCTATCCTGCAAAAGGACTGAGAGCATCGAGGTAAAAGAGCCAGAATATAGAAGTGAGAGGACAGGGTGAGACATGGTGCTGGTAGGTGAAAACAGATAAGAATGCAATGATGGGAAGATGGAATGAGATGGGGGAGCGAAGAATGGGTAGGAACAATGAACCAAGGGAGAAGAAACTCAGGTGTTAGGTATCTGGGTAATTGGCAGATCAACCTAGGTGAGGGAGGATAATGGGGGAGGAACAGATGGAAAGGGTGAAGAGAGAACTTGGGTGAACTGTGGCAGAAAGAAAAAAAAGAGGGAACGTATTACCAGAAATTGGCAAATTCAATGTTCAATGTTCATGCCATTGTCCTCCAACACCTTCAACGCACTGTGTGAAAAACCTACCCTTCAGATCTCCTTTTGGATTTGGCATCATGGTGGCAGTGGCGAAGGCTAAGGGCAGACAAGTCCGTGTGGGAATCAGATGGGGAGTTCAAATCACATACAACAAGAAGTTCAAGATGGCCAAAATAAGCAGATAGACTGTTATAACTGAGGTGCTGAAGACCTGCCATTTCTAACAGTTGGTGACATAGTGAGAATGAAGTCAATATTTGACAGTCACCAGACATAAGTCAACCAATGATAAGCCAATCTATTGCACACCCGATCATATTGCAGTCGTGATGGAGAGAAGCACCCATCCTGGAGGAAAGAGTGTCACCTCAGGAAAATCACTAGAGATGCTCACTTGATGGAAGCAGACGTGGAAGTTTCTGAGGGTACTTCAGCAACCTGCAGAGCAAGCACATCGCGGCCCAGTAACACATCCTGCGAGAAATGCAATAAGCTTAAATCAGATCAGTAAGGAGAATTCATTAACCTCCATTATTGAAACAGCTTTACATCAAGAACATAAATGTTTACCTTGTGTTTTCTGTTATTAAAAAAAGAAAGCTGCCTGGTAAGAGGCATTCCCACTTCCTCCCTGTCTATTTCTTCCTTTCTCTCCACATTTCAGTATCTATATCTCTCTCTTTGTTTCATTTACATTCTTTCTCTTTTGTCCTCTCATTCTTTCTCACTATTTTTTTCTCTCTTTCTGTTTGTAACGTTCTGTCTGACACTCTCTTTCTTTCTCTCTTTATCTCTCTCTCCCACTCACTCCCCATCTCCCTCTCCATCTCCCTCTCCCTCTGTCTCTGTCTCTCTCCCTCTATATTGTCTATCCTCCCTACCTTAGACAGTGACACTGAAAAACCTCATCATCAACTGCCGCTGTTGTTTGACATATTCTTGTTTGAAATGGCACCAGGCAAATTGATGGTGATATTTTGGAAGAGGCTCCATTACAATGAGTAGATTAATTTATCTGCTCTCATCACCACAAGAGTACACAATCTGCAAGAGGCAAGCTAAATCAGATATAAAAATAAATGTGTCATGTGGTAAGTGGGTATATATTATAGAAAGAATCGTCATTCATAATCATGCCACTCAGCAAGAAATACCTGACAGAATTATAGTACAGCACTGAAAGTGGTCTCTTAGCTCATCATGCCCACATTGCCTCTTTGAAGTAGCAGTCCAACTTAGTTCCACACCCTACTCCATTCCCTGTAATCCTGAAAATGTGTCAACTTCAAGTACATGTCTAAGCGCCTTTGAATGTTGTCTTATAATTTTACTATCCTTTCAGTTAATACATTCCAGACTTAAAAGCCCACAGCATAAAAACTATTAACTGTTCAGTTCTTTTCCCATTTATTTGTGTTCCATGATTTTTGGTTACAGCTGCACCTACTTCTAAAAATTATTTACTCAATCTTCTTGGCTCTGATAACACTTGCTTCTCCAACCTCTCCCACAACTGAAATCCTTTATTCTCCATGCCATTCCAATAATGCGCCTCTCTACCAATTTCAAGGCTATGACGCTCTTACCAAATGTGGTAATTATGTGTGTGGCATAGAATACTGGGCTGGATTGTGCATTGGGGGTGGGCTGAGGTTCCACAGGGATCCACAGGGATCTACTCTGCACAGTTAAGTGTGCCTCTGATGGTCATGTCTGCATAGCACAGTGAGTACCTGGAAGTTCAGTGGAGCTCAGCCACTGCTTCACCTGACACCTTTTCCACCACTGGATTCAGTCCAACACAGATCAGAAACCAACAGAGGTGAAAAATCAGATGCACTTTGCACCGTATTCATCAGCTTTACACATACCTTGCTGGCACACAAGCCAGAGCCCCAGTGATCTAAATGGGGACATCAACATTCATTCATATAGGAAGGGTAGTTGAATGTTTTGGTTAATTTCCCAACATATTTATGTTTTCAATTAATTAAGGGATCAGTAAACCATTAAGCTTTACTTTTATTTAACTATTGTGGTTTCTTGAGTTCCCGGATGAAACCCATCGGTTTGGTATACCTGGTGAACCAGCTGTGTGGCTGCTGCAAAACAGAGGACCTGTGTACACAACACCCTCTGATTCCCACATTTACCACCACAATGGCCCCTCGAAGAAAGTGAGAATCGGTGCTGTGCAACAAGACAACATAGTGACAAATTTAACACAAAGGATCGAGTTCTTAAGGGCATGTCCCACTTGCATGTGATTACATGCATCTGGTGCGACAAAACGTGGTCGCTTGAGGCGTATGGGCCGCACGGGGCGTATGGAGTTGTGCAGGGCTGGTCCCGACACCGCGCGGAGCTCCGAAAATCCCGCATGGTCCAAATATTTTGCGTGCCAATGGCCTGTCGGCCCGCTGGCGCATTGAGGGCATATGCAGCGTCTTGACATAGTACACAGCATCTTGATGGCGTACATCTAGCGCATGGCATTGCGCAATGACGTCACTGCCCGGCGTGGCGTTGCGCAATGACGTCACCACCCGACGCTGTGCCCAAATTGAGTCGGTCCACCTCCTGCCCGGCTGATTGGTGAGTATGACGTGAATTACGTCATGCGCAAACTTAATGCGTACTTATCACGTACTTACCGCGAACTTAGCGCAAATTTCGCTTCCGTTTGGTCGCGCCAAACGCATGCAATTGCATGCAAGTGGGACAGGCCCTTTAGACAAATTAAAGAGTGTGAGTGCTGCCGTGGCCGTTTTCCATCAAGGTGAATGATTCACAATGAGTTATGACAAACAAACTGAGATACTCATGCATCAAGTGCCCCTGTCAGTGCCAAAGTATTATATCAAATTTGCAAGAAACAAATGTCAGTGAAAACGGAGGAAGTGTTGGATCTCTGGATTGAAGCCACACTTTGGAGATGTGCCAATGGGCAGAAAGATTGTCAGCAAGAATAGTAAGATTGAACGAGAACTTACCAGTTCGAAGGTTGATCTTTATTTCATGAGGAGTCGAAGTGAGGGATTTCGTGAAGAGCCCGCCGGCGCGCATGCTCGACATACTTCAAAGTAGCGGCGTGGAATCACAGAACCAACAATAGAAATGACTTCGCATAGTATGATTGAATTGACTAAGATTACCAGATGAAGGTGATTGAGGGTTGGGCGAGGAGGGCACGAAATCCCTCACTTCGACTCCTCATGAAATAAAGATCAACCTTCGAACTGGTAAGTTCTCGTTCAATCTTACTATTTCATTTCGGAGTCACGTGAGTGACTTCGTGAAGACTTCAAAGCTTCTGTGATTACACGCCCTGGACCACGTCCATGCTGACACACCACTACCAGGGATGGATGGGAGGAACAAACTGGCTCAATAGCTCATACTGCAAAACAAAAGCATATTTATTAATAACAAATCAAAAACCCCTCATGTGGGGACATCTCCACGTTCTTGACCTGCATTCAGCACGGCTTCTGCGAACTGTAGAGGAGCAGCAACAGGCTTGTTATAAAAACGCTGGAACACAGCTTCATTCGCCCATCCTGCTGTGGCGAGAATTTGGTCCATGGGCACCTCCATGACCCTCGCCGCTGACGTCGATGCAGCCCTGGTGGAATGAGACTTGAACACATTAGTGTCGATACCTGACTTACCCAAGACGACTCGAAGCCACCTGGATATCGTCTGGACTGTCACTCGATGATGAGGTCTCTTATGAGTGACAAGCAGGTATCTCTCCATTCCTCTGATGCGTGCCGTCACCTTGACATAGTGGCGGATATGTGAGGCTAAACATAGCCTAGCATCTGCGGGGTATGCCGGGAACTTCAGCTGCAGCCCTGTGCACCCAGGTCTATGCTGCTTCAGTAGCTCGTCAACGAAAAAGACTACTTCTGTAGGGGTAGATGTCATTCTGTCGACACGCAGTTTGTGTAGTGTCTGTACCCTCTGAGCTGAAGTCAGCGCTAGTAACATCACCAGCTTCATGGTGAGTTGGTCCAGTTGGAGCCCTTCCATGGGAGACCACGTCCTGAGCAGGGTTAATACGTCCCTGACATCCCAGCTGATATTATAGCGTGGTGTAGGCGGATTCATATTGAATATACCCCGCATGAGTCTGGACACTAGCCTGTTGGATCCTACCCCAATCTTGAGGTAGAATGATAGCGCACTTCTGGCGCTGTTGATGGCACTGTAACTTAAGTGTTCATCATGGTGCAACCCCGCGAGGAATTCCAGGACGTCGGTTATTGTCACGTCATCGTACGTGATGCGAGAGCGGCTGCAATAGGCTTCCCACTTCTTAATATGCGAGCGGTATCTTCGCCTTGTGGACTCTCGACACGACGCCCCGATGGTATCCATGGTCCGAGCCGAGAGGCCGTATTGGACTAACGGCCTGTTCAGAACCTGCAAGCCAACAAATTTAAATAGCCATGGCAGGGATGTGGCTCCCCTGACACAGGGTGAGTAACCAATTGTGGGCAACCCTTCAAAAGGACCCAAGGTTCGTTGAGCATGTCAAAGACCACCGGATACCAAGGCTGTGTGGGCCAGTCGGGTATAATAAGGATGCCCTTGGCAGCATCTGCCTGAATCTTTCGCAATACCCGACTGATGAGGCAAAACGGAGGGAAGGCATAGAAAACCGAATTCCCCCAGTCCAGCGAGAATGCATCTAGCGCTATTGCCCCAGGATCTGGTTCCCATGAAACGTAGGCTGGTACCTGATGGTTCAACCGTGACGCAAAAAGGTCAATGTCCGGTTTACCAAATTTGGCTGTGACTTTAGCAAAAATCTCAGGATGCAACATCCATTCAATGTTGTCATTAAATTTGCGTGACCTGGTGTCCGCCACAGTATTAAGCTCACCTGGCAAATAGGTAGCTGAAATCCAAATGTCTCTTTGAATACACCAGAGCCAAATTGAGTTAGCCAATTTGTCACACGAAACTGACCTGGTACCACCCATATGGTTTAAATATGCCACAGCTGTGGTGTTGTCTATTTGGAGACGGACGTGTGCTCCAACAAGCTTGGAACAATATGCACGAAGTCCGTGGAATGCTGCCAGCAACTCCAAATAGTTAATCCCTTGAGTCAACAACATCGATGCCTCAAGGGTGTCCCATCTACCCCCACAACTAGAGCAATTATCAGTAGCTCCCCAGCCATTGGAGCTTGCATCAGTCTGTAAATATACCACCGGATTAGCCTCCCTGACAGGCTTAAATGAGTTGCTAATGTGACACACCCACCATTGCAACTCAGTTATCGCTTCGGACGGCAGCTGCATAGATCGATCGTAATGACCAGCGTTCCATTTTAACGCAGTAATTTTAGCTCTTTGCAAATTCTGATAATGCAGAGGTCCATATCGTGCTGCCGGAAACAAAGCCACTAACTTGCCAATTACTGTGGCTGTATGCCGAATCGATGGTATATTGGTGCCAATTAAATCTCTGCACACCTTAGTGACTTCCTCAATTTTGTTAATTGGTATAGTTATCCTCATGCTCATTGAGTTCACCGTGAACCCTAGGTAATTAATTACCTGGGCAGGGCAGAACTTTGATTTCTCTGGATGGACAATGAATCCTAATTGTTGAAATATATTGACAGCAGCTGCAACACCCTGTTCAGCCAATTGCAGGGTGTGGCCCACAATAAAGACATCATCTAAATAGGCCATAACTATATGATGTCGTTGTCTCAAATAAGCCATGATTGGCTTCACCAATTTAGTGAACAATCTAGGGGCTGTAGTAAGCCCATTAGGCAAAGCCTTATACTGCCAAAGTTGCCCCATCCAGATAAATTTCAAAAACCTTCTATCATCTTTCTGGATGGATACTGAATAATATGCATCCCTCAAATCAATGCATGCCATAAAGCAGCCATGAGAAATCAATGATTTGGCTGTTTCAAACGTATCCATTTTAAAATTAGTATATGTTACAAACGTATTCAAACGGGTTAGATCAATAATGACATGACAGCCTCCATCCTTCTTAGGTCTAGTAAATATGTTCGAAACAAATTCAATTGGCTCATGCACTGTTTTCTCAATCACACCCTTCTGTTCCAAACTTAAAATTTCCTTGTAACCTGCTGCCTGTTCTGCAGCAGACAATTTGAACGTACGACCAGGCATGTGCTGGGATGGAGGAATGTCGCCATTAATAAACTCAATTTTATGCCCCTGAATATTCCGCAACACATACTCATCACCAGTAAAATTACCCCATGCATCCAAAAACAACCGTAAACGACCACCAACATGGGAAGTTAAACAGAGAGAAAAGAGAGAACCAGACCCCCTCACCTCCGTGGTTACCGGCGGTCCTTGACACGTGTGGGTGGCCGTGGAGGTGCTGGGTTGGCTTGAGGGCGCGGCGTCTTCGATTTCCAAAAAGGTCTCTGCCGACCCTGTCCTAAAAAAGACCCTTGGTGCTGGTTCTGGTGTTGTTGTCGTTGTGGAGCTAGAGGGTGAGTCCTCGTCGAGGCACTGGCCGACCCTCGTGAGCGAATGTATGGAGCTTTTGAGCCGGACGGTGTGGGGGCACTCTTAGAGCGCATGATCCCCACCGTTTTGGCTTGTTCGTCAAGCTCTTTGACTCTCTTCGAGAGGTCCTCACCAAAGAGCTGACGGGGCGGCGGCGGCGGCGGTGGTTTGCACAATCCGGCAAACTTCGGGTTGAGTGCTGGGCGGATGCTGTTTTTGCGAAACCCGTTGATTTCGTGCTGGGTCGCGCACAATAAGGCCAGAGCATCTTCCTGGTCCAAATTCAGCTCGTCCTCGTCCACCGACCGCGCAAAGGCGGTAATACCGGCCGTGAGGAGTTTCAGGATCCGCTGCAATTGTAGCTCTTGTTGACGGATAGCCGCACTGATGTTGCCCCATATTGGCGTATTGACCACAGGCACGTTGAGGGAGTTGCAGTTTGATGGAGCCTTGTGACGGCTCATAGCCTGGATGAGGACTTCTTCCTGCAGCACCTGATTATTAAGAAAGTCCACTGTGGCTGCCAGCTTTGAATTGATAGGAAGACCAGCCGTATGTGGGGCCGCGAATTTGGTCGCCACATCCAAAAGTTCCTCCGCTGGCACCTCCACCGGAGGTGGTACGGGATCCACCAGAACCTCCTCCTCGTGCTGCTCCAGGCTGATAGTAGATGTTGGTGAAGACGCCCTGTGCCTGTTGCTGCCCTGCTGTTGTTGACGTTGAAGCAGGAGCTCCAGCAGCCGCTCCATACGGTCAATACGCCCTTCACCCTGAACACTCAGGTGGTCGGAGTCCTCCGGCTCTGAAAAGAAAACCGGGCTCCTGTCATCGGCCCGCACCTCGTCGAGGCCCTGCCGGTGCCGGTAGTTGTCGCTAACAGCCGCCGAGGCGAAACTGCGCGATTCCTGCGCGGGCGTGTTCAATCGCCTCCGTTTAGCGAGAGCTGAAGCCGCTGCCACTAAGGGCACATGCGGCGAGGTGTCGGCACCAGCCGAAGCATGGCTGCCTGGGGCCCGCGCAGTCTTGCCGGCTGCCCACATCGTGGACGTTGCCGACGCATGGTGCCGCCCACCCATCCATGGGGGGCTCGGCGACCGCGACGAGACCCGACTCAACCGACCCGTCCCGGCGTCGAGAGTCGGGGTGTGCCGGCTGGACCTCACAGCCGCCCCGGGTCTCGCCCTGGAACCTGACCGCTCCTCCGCGACAGGCAATGCCTTAGCCCTAACAGGGTTAGGCTTCTGGGCTCCTCCCCTCCCCCTTCTCGGAGGGCTGAGTGGAACAGGCCGTGCAACGGCACGCGCCCTGCTCGAGGTCGCCAGCGAGCCCGCTGACAACCTGACTGCCATGGCAGGGTCCCCCTGCTCTGGCGGCACACCACACTCCTCCTCACCGAACTCCTCCGAGCTGTGGTGTGCTGGCGGATCTGGACCTGTGAACACAGGGCTTACCCACATCTCCGCCTGAGTCCCGGCCTGCGCTGCAGGTACTGCCGATGGTAAAGGCCCCGGAACTGTTGACCGGCGAACTCGTCCTGACGTCCTCCGGCCCTTCGAACTCCCATCCATGTCCTTGCTGCAAGACATAATCAGACAACAAGGACCACCAACTAAAGGTAGAATACTCACCTCCGTGGCCCCTTATGAAGGGCTGGCGAGGAGCGCGCTCCACCGCCAGCCGTCGCAGCAACGCGTTACGACGATATATGTCGAGCATGCGCGCCGGCGGGCTCTTCACGAAGTCACTCACGTGACTCCGAAATGAAATATCAAGAGCTTTATAGGAACATTTTTGAGAAGCACCAGGTGGCGAAGAATGGTTTCAGAACTTAAAGAAGAGGTTAACAAAGAGGTTATTTCTTTACAACATTAAAGAACATGGTGGATGATAATGCACCACAAGGACATCCCAGTGAGCTTCTAATTTTAATTGAGGAAAGAGAATATTTAATGCACATCAATGCAAATTAAGGTGGGAAAGGATTTCACCAAGAATATACCTCTGAAACCCAAGTGACTATAAATGCTGGACTCTTGGCCAAAAACAAACTGCTGGATGAACTTTGTGAGTCAAGCAGCATTAGTGGAGAGAAATGGAGAGACCATTGTTTTAGGTTGGGATCCTTTCTCTGACTGGCTTTGTGCAGCGGGATGACAGCTAGTAGAGAGAGATGAGTAGAAGAGATGGGGCAAGAACTAGCAAGTGATAGGTGGATACAGGTAGGGATGAGTTCATTGGCAGCTGAGGCTAGTGGGTGAGGGAAGGCTGGAGGTAGTAACCAAAGTTGGAAGTGATGTTGAGGAGGACAAAAGAAAAGGTTATTTCTTTATAACATGAAACAAACTAGCAAGATTGCAAGGGTACAAATAGTGGAATTTCATTAGAATGGAAGATGGTGAGTGAAATGTACAGTGAATTCAGAAAGTATTCGGACCCCTTCACTTTTTCCACATTTTGTTACGTTGATTTTTTTTAAAATCATCAATTTACATACAATACCCCAGAATGAAGAAGCGAAAACCAGTGTTTAGAAATTTTTGCAAAGTAATTAAAAAGAAATAACTGAAATATTGCATTTACATAAGTATTCAGACCCTTTGCTATATCACTCAAAATAAAGCTTAGGTTCATCCTGTTTTCATTGATTATCCTTGAGATGTTTCTACAACTTGATTGGAGTCCACCAGTGGTAAATTAAATTGATTGTACATGATTTGGAAAGGCACACACCTGCCGAAATAAGGTCCCACAGTTGACAGCACATGTCAGAGCAAAAACCAAGCCATAAAGACAAAGGAATTGGCCGTAGACCTCCGAGGCAGGATTGTGTCGAGACACAGATCTGGGGAAGGGTATAAAACATTGTCTGCAGCATTGCAGGTCCCAAATAGCACAGTGGCCTCCGTCATTCTTAAATGGAAGAACTTTGCAACCACCAGGACTCTTCAGAGAGCTGGCCGCCTGGACAAATTGAGCAATCGGGGAGAAGGGTGTTGGTCAGGGAGGTGACCAAGAACCCGATGGTCACTCTGACAGAGCTCCAGAGTTCCTCTGTGGAGATGGGAGAACTTTCCAGAAGGACAACTATATTTGCAGCACTCCACCATTCAGGCCTTTATGGTAGAGTAGCCAGATGGAAGCCACTCCTAATTAAAAGGCACATGGCAGCCCGCTTGGAGTTTGCCTAAAAGCACCTAAAGGACTCTCCGACCATGAGAGACACAATTCTCTGGTCTGATGAAACCAAGATTAAACTCTTTGGCCTGAATGCCAAACATCATGTCTGGTGGAAACCAGGCACCTACGGTGAAGCATGGTGGTGACAGCATCATGTTGTGGGGATGTTTTTCAGCGGCAGGAACTGGGAGACTAGTCAGGATCGAGGGAAAGATGAATGGAGCAATGTACAGAGAGATCCTTGATGAAAACCTGCTCCAGGGCATTCTGTACATCAGACTGGGGCAAAGGTTCACCTTCCAACAGGACAATGACCCTAAGCATACAGCCAAGACAATGCAGGAGTGGCTTCGTGACAAGTCAGTAAATGTCCCTGAGTGGCCCAGGATGAGCCCAGACTAAAACTCGATTCAACATCTCTGGAGGGATCTGAAAATAGTTGTGCATCAATGCTCCCCATTCAACCTGACAGAGCGTGAGAGGATCTGCAGAGAGGAATGGGAGAAATTACCCAAATACAGGCGTGCCAAGCTTGTAACGTCATACCCAAGAAGACGAGGCTGTAATCGCTGCCAAAGGTGCTTCAGCAAAGTACTGAATAAATGGTCTGAATACTTATATAAATGTGATATATCAGTTGTTTCTTTATCATTACTTCTAAACCTGTTTTTGTTTTTTTATTATGGGGTATTGTGTGTAGATTGATGATAAAAAATGAATTAAATCCATATTAGAATAAGGCTCTAACGTAACAAAATGTGGAAAAAGTGAAGGGGTCTGAATACTTTCTGAATGCACTGTAGTAGTCGAGGGAGCTATGGTGGGAGAAGGGAATGAGGAAGATGGGGCTCGTTTGGAGAAATATGAAGTACCCAAGGTAGCGAGGGGAGGGTAATAAATGGATGGGAGGTTGTGGAATGAAGTGGATGATGGGGTGGGGAGAGAGGGATGAGAGGTATGTGTGAGGGGAGGGGGTGAGAGTTGGATAGTTGAGAAGGTAGGGTAGTGTTTACCTAAAATTGAAGAATTCTATATTCATGCCATTGGGTGGTAGGCCACCTATGATATGGCATTCCACTCTAGAACATCTCATCATTTACTTTCTGCATCAACGCGTCACCCACACTTCACTACCCCTATTACCCCATATTTCATTCCCTTTATCCCATTCCCTTCTCCCACTCCCTCTGTTTCTAGATTTCACTCCCTACCTATCGTTCCGATGAGAATCTGACAATGACACCTTTATTTTCATCTCTACTTATCTCCTCTATCCTTTATAATATCTCTACCTTTCAATCTCTCACACTTGACTCATCTGACAATTAAGATCTCCTTACCTGGATCCAATGGCTGCTGTCACTTACCTCTGTTTACCAATATTCATTCTCCAATCCTTCAGTTTGAGGAAGTGTCCGAAAAAGTTATTTGTTAATTTCCCTTCACGATGCTGCCTGACATATTGTGTTCCTTGAGCTGCTTGAACCTCAACTCAGGAAGAACAAGGACATCGGTGTTCAACAAAGTCCTGCACATCATCAAACTTCTTTGCAGCAATGCTGGGGCTGCATGCTGAAGCCATGTTTGCTGTTGATCAAAGGACCTGACTGGTTTTAACATGTTCTGCCTGTTTATTGGAAATGAAATAAATAAGACAGGGACACCAATCAATTAGTTGTGGTTTAGTTCAATAATCACTTTCTTCACTGAAAAACACCTGTTGAGAAAAAATACTAGAATTCAAGTTTCTACAGATTATGGACAATCATAGACTACCCACAAATTTACCAACTTGCTCATTTTCATAAGACATAGGAGAAGAATTAGGCCATTTGGCCCATCAAGTCTGCTCTGCCATTAAATCATGGCTGATCTATCTCTCCCTAATAACCTATTCTCCTGCTTTCTCCCCACAACCTCTGATATCTGACATTTTAGACAATAGACAATAGACAAAAAGTGCAGGAGTAGGCCATTCGGCCCTTTGAGCCAGCACCGCCATTCAATGTGTTCATGGCAGATCATCGTCAATCAGTACCCCGTTCCTGCCATCTCCCCATATCCCCTGACTTCGCTATTTTTAAGAGCCCTCTCTTGAAAGCATCCAGAGAACCTGCCTCCACCACCCTTGCGGGTATCCCACTAGTCACTGCCTGCCATTCTGAAAGGGACCCGTTAATCCCTTCTCTTTGTTTCCTGTCTGCCAACCACTTATCTATCCATGTCAGCACTATACCCCAATACCATGTGCCCTAATTTTGCCCACTATTCTCCTATGTGGGACCTTATCATTTTGATGTGGAGTTTTGCCCTAAACACCACTGCCTCCATCTTGATTAGTATGTGATAAAGATCCCACAAGCCTATTCTATCAGCCATACTTCATTTTTAAAATAATGCATAATACTGGACAATGTGTCATCATCAAATGCTGATCAGTGTTATTCAATGCTGGAATAAACACATCATTGACTTCATGGCAAATATTTTAAAAATCTATGGATCCATGATCCAAGTCACAACCAGCAAATACATGTTAGTGAAACTTGTGAAAGGGAGTGGTCAAGGATATTACTGTATATATTTTCACTTGGAGAAGAGTTGAAGCACATTGCGAAGATAGGCACAAACTGCTGGAGTAACTCAACGGGAAAGGAAGTGGCTCTGGAGAGAAGGAATAGGTGATGTTTTAGGTCGAGACCCTTCTTCCTAAGCAAATTGTGTGTCTGACAGGTAATAACTTAATTTCCATTGAGGGAATCGAATCGGGAAAACTGATAGGAGGCTGCTGGAGAAGAACCACCTGTAGAAGATTTGAAAAAAATGGTTAAAAGTGAAGGAGAAGCACTTTTATGTTTAGGTTTATTATTGTCACATGTGAAAAGATTGGCTTTGCCTGGTACCCAATCACATCAGGTAATACTATCTATATAAATAAAAGCCCCATCTTGACCACTTCCAGTCTGACTACTAACAGTCCTCCTCCTCTGAGGCAGCCCTGAGGATTTTGCCGATCGATGAAAAATAAAAAAGTTATGAATGTTTAAGAACTTGAGATAAGCTGATTGGTCCTCTCACCTGTCAATCACCATGATGAAGGTAACACCCCTTCCCAGGGGGAAGGACTGTAAAACCCCAGATGCTTGGACATGAGTCAGTCACTCTGGAAGATTGCGAGGGAGAGGCCACAACTATGATTCTGCTGTGAGTCAACTGAACTGTGAGTCTACTGAACTGTGAGTCTGCAATGTACTTGCAATAAATTATTTATTAGCCCTTAATGAAAAAAAAAGAGTTATTTGTCCTGCCCTGTGCTTGAAAATGAAATGGCAATGGAAATGAAAATGAAATGAGAATGAGATCAGTTGTTTGACCTGCCCTGTGCTTGAAATTGAAATGGCAATGGAAATGAAATGAAATGAAAATGAGATGAGTTGTTGGCCTGCCCTGTGCTTGAAACTGACATGGCAATGGAAATGAAATTAAATGAAACTGAGATGAGTTGTTTCACCTGCCCTGTGCTTGAAACTGAAATGGCAATGGAAATGAAATGAAATTAGTTGTTTGGCCTGCTAAAACCCCATATTTCGGCCCACCAGGCCCCTGTTATCTGCAAAACTAGTGCCTTTTGCCCAAAATGCCTGTATTTGCCCAGAAAGAACATTTTGGCCCAAAAAGCCCGTGCCAGGTGAGGAAAAGCCCAGAAAAAGTGCCTTTCACTGAGATTTCACAGGTTTTTTTTGAGTCCCTTCAGCCAATCAGGCCTGTACTAACCCAGAAGGAGTCCATTTGGCCCATCAGTAAGTATTTCCCCCTGCATGTATTAAACCTCACCCCATTATTTTTCCCTTCATTGGCTCCCTGTGAGTAACTGAGCTGCCAGCACACCTACACTGACTGACTAAGCTGCCAGCCCGCCAGGCCTGAGTGACTGAGCTGCCAGCCCAAGAATCCATTCAGCCCACAATGTTCATAGTAACCCTCTGGAAACCAATCCATTTGGCCCACAACACCCATACTAGTGCTCCAGAAAGCCCCCCCCCCCCCCCCAACCCAACCCCATTGGAATTGGTGGAGAGGTGGAATATTGCGATGGGGGACCAGCCCTCCCGTGTGAACAGGGGACCCAATGGCTTCCACTTAGTCTAGTATATAATTACAACTGTCAAACTCAAATACAATAGATAAACCAAAGGGGGAGATCCAGAGTCCAGACCTCTCAGCATTGTAGAGCATCTGTTCCGTAGTGAAAAATGAATGGAACGAGGAAGTGGGGAAAGTGAGTTGGGGCTTATGCATACTTTGCAAAGCTTTATGGTGTGCCAATGTTCTCACATATGACACACCCATGAAGCAAATCTTCAAATTAAAAGAGAAATTATTGGAAGCATTGTTGTTATCTAGAGAAATAGTCAAAGAGAAATCAGTTGTGTACTAGCATGTTCTTCAAACAAGGTCTGTATCCTTCCCCCCCATAACCCATCTCGCCATCACCATGGTCAAACTCCCTGCCACCTAATGCCTCTTTGGTTAATCCAGATAGCTTTGCCGAGCAGCAGTAACTCTGATGCGTCTTCAACATTTTATATGTTAAAGTGAGTTTATTAACAGTCTTGTATTATTTATTATACTGTACTTACATAATACACTGTAATTTTTTTTTAAAAACAGGATTGGTATTTTCAGGATTTGCAACCATTTTCAGTTTTATTGCAAAGGAGTAGAGTTTGTCTATCCGTGCCTTCCTTGAACACTGATAAAACTATAGTCATAGAGCTATGCATCAAGGAAGAAAACCCCACACCTCTCCTTGTCCATGCCATCCAAGTTGGCATACTGGGGTAGTCCCTTTTGCCTGCATTCTTCATCACATGGCGCACCTGACTCACCACTTTCCGAGAACCATGCATGTGGTACCTTGGCCCACCTTCACAACTGATCAAGACATAGAAACATAGAAAATAGGTGCACGAGTAGGCCATTCGGCCCTTCGAGCCTGCACCACCATTCAATATGATCATGGCTGATCATCCAACTCAGTATCGTGTACCTGCCTTCTCTCCATACCCCCGATCCCTTTAGCCACAAGGGCCACATCTAACTCCCTCTTAAATATAGCCAATTAACTGGCCTCAACTACCTTCTGTGGCAGAGAATTCCAGAGATTCACCACTCTGTGTGAAAAATGTTTTTCTCATCTCGGTCCTACAAGACCTCCCCCTTATCCTTAAACTGTGTTCCCTTGTTCTGGACTTCCCCAATATCAGGAACAATCTTCCTGCATCTAGCCTGTCCAAACCCTTAAGATTTTTGTAAGTTTCTATAAGATCCCCCCTCAATCTTCTAAATTCTAGCAAGTACATGCCGAGTCTATCCAGTCTTTCTTCATATGAAAGTCCTAACATCCCCGTTGTAAAGTTGGATATCAGTCCTTACGGTCCACTACCAATTTTGTTGTCAAGTGCAAATTTGCTCACAATGTTAGCTACATTGTCATGCAAATTGTTAATGTAGATAACAAAAATCAGTTGCCCAGCAGCAATTCATCTGGCACAGTATTGGCCACAGCCCACCAATCAGAAAAAAACAACCCTCCACAAAGATATATTAGCCATGACTGAATGGTGGAGTAGACTTGATTAACTGAATGGCCTACTATGACTTATGAACTTATGGTCTACCCTTTGACTCCTCCAGCCAAGCCAACATTGAATCCAATTGCTTAGCTCACTTTTGATCCCATGTGATTTAACTTTCCATGCTGGCTTATTATGTGGGACCTTGTCATAGGCCTTGCTAAAGATTCTATATGTAACGTGTACTGCCCTGCCACATCAATCCTCTTGGTTTCCTCCACAAATAAACTTTACCTGATCCATGAGCAGTGATTTCCCACACACAAAGCCATGCCGGCTATTTCTAAACTATTCCCTACTTATACAAATGCTGATAGATTCTGATAAATGCAGATTGTCCAGTTAATTTCATTCTATAATGAAAATAACCTCTTTTTACAGTTCTCAAGCCATTCTTTGCTCATATTAATGGCTGCTTCACACTCTCAAGACCTGAATGGAGATTGGTTACTCCACACTAACCAATTTACTAGACTGAGTGGGACCCGTTGGGTCCCATGTTCACATGGGAGGGCCGGTCCCCCGACGCAATATTCCACCTCTCCACCAATTCCAATATTGGTGGCCAGTGGTGGGGGGGGGGGGGGGGGGGGCTTTCTGGAGCACTGGTATGCATGTTGTGGGCTGAAGGACTGGTCTCCAGAGAGCTAGTATGTACATTGTGGGCCAAATGGATTTTGGGGTGGCAGCTTAGTCCCTCAAGCTGATGTGCTGGCAGCTCACATACGGCTGTTAGGCTGGCAGTTGACTCATGGCTATTCCCTGAAATTCCATTTCAAGCAGGGTGCAAGGCCACCAAATTCAAATCCATTGTCCTACCATTTCAAGCAGAGTGCAAGGCCACAAAATTAAAATACAGTTTCTTACTAGTTTGAGCAGGGTGCAAGGCCACCAAATTCAAGTGCAGTTTCATACCACTTCAAGCATGGTGCAAGGCCACCAAATTCAGGTTCAGTTTCCTACCACCAAGCAAGGTGCAAGGCCACTGAATTCAAGTGCAGTTTCCTACCACTTCAAGCAGGGTGCAAGGCCCACAAATTCAAATGCAGTTTCATACCATTTCAAGCAGGGTTAAACCACCATAAAACCACCATAACACCACACAAAACACCACACTCACAGTTCAGTAGACATTCAGTGTGTTCAGTTGATTCACAGCTCAGACAGCATCATGACCTCTCCCTCCCACATCATGCAGAGACTGAGCCCCACCCACACTTCCGGGTTTTATAATCTCTCCCCCTCCCACCGGAAAAGGTGTGGCCTTCATGGCGTGATTGACAGGAGAGAGATTCTCAAAATTGTTTAAACACTAATAACACTTTTATTTTTCATTGATGGGAAGAATCCTCTGCACCTGATGAGCGGAGGGGGACTGAGTAAAATGGCCAAAAATCACAGCCGCAAGTGGTAGTGTTCTATCTAAAATCAAAATACTCTGCAGACAGGAAGTTGTTAAGTTTAGACAAACAACCATTTGCAGTGCTTTTTATTTCAACCCAAAACCACCAAACAACCATTTGCAGTGCTTTTTACTTCAGCCCAAAAGCCCCAAACAACCATTTGCATGCCTTTTACTTCCACCCAAAACCCTCAAACAACCATTTGCAGTGCCTTTTACTTCTGCCCAAAACACCCAAACAACCATTTGCAGTGCCTTTTACTTCAACCCAAAACCCCCAAACAACCATTTGCAGTGCCTTTTACTTCAACCCCAAACCCCTAAACAACCATTTGCAGTGCCTTTTACTTCAACCCAAAACCCCTAAACAATCATTTGCAGTGCCTTTTACTTCAACCCAAAATGCCTAAACAACCATTCGCAGTGCCTTTTACTTCAACCCAAAACCACCAAGCAACCATTTGCAGTGCTTTTACTTCAAACCAACCATATTTTCATTTATAAACCACATTATGGGCACTCAAGGTCAGTAAAAACACACTCACAGTGTAGTAGACATGCGTTCACTGTTAATCACAGCTCAGATTGAGAGACGAGACACTCTCACTTCCCCCATCTTGCAGAGACTGACTGAGGCACAATACTTCCGGGTTTTATAGTCCCTTCCCCCTCCCACCAGCAGGGGCAACAGAGAGAATATCAACATTTTTTTAAACATTAATAATTTAGTCGATGGGAAAAATCCTTTGGTCCAGCTCAGCGGAGGGGGACTCTGAGAGAAGTGGCCAAAAATGACGGCCGTAAGTGGCGGCGTTCTTTCAGAAATCATGAAACAGAAAGTCAGAAAGTGGTCAAGATCTTAGTTTTAGTGATATAGATTATTAAAAGCTCTGCCTACTACACAGTTTATATTATCATAACCCTGCTCCTGCTGTTAGTGTATTTGTTGCTACACAGCTATAACAACATGCCCGGTGTCTTCCCCGGTGAAGCATCTATATGTCCCCGTATGAGTTATTAGTTTTTCCGGTACTGCATTACTTAGCTATTACGTATTAGTAGGTTTATGCTTATTGGCCACCTTCATTTAGATGTGCTTCATTTTATTTCTACAAGGAAAGATGTAGATTGGCTACTCCACACTAAACAATTGTAGCGCTTTATTATTAGAATCTCTGCCTATTACACCAGTTTACATTATCAAAACCCAGCTCGTGCGTTGTTCTTTACACAGCTATAACAACAGGCTGAAGTGTACTGTAAGTGATATTTAATAAAACTCTGTTGTACCATGTTTATGAGAATGACTGGGTCATTTACACTGAAAGATAAGGAATTATTGCATGTAATATTTTAACTGATTTCTTTTTCACTTTTATTTCTTCAGCTTTTTATTATTTTAAGCTATTCCAGACTCTTTTAAATATCTCTGAATATCAGACACATTAAAAAATAGTGAAAGTTCCCTTTCAGTGAAGAAAACTGAGAGCAGATGCTCTGAAGCCCAAGATCTGGTCAAGATTTGAAACCTATGCTGCCTCTTGGAAAGGATATGGGGTGCAAACTTCGTGAACAGCTCATGCAATGGCACAGGGCAGGTTTGTGGATCACATATTTGTGTGGGGACAGGGGTTGAGAACATGAGGCCCAAACTAGATGGAACATGATCCAGACCTATCAGTTCAGCTATGGTCCAACTAAACATCTGTACATATTTTACTTGCATTTACCTATAAACCCTCCCCCTTCCCTTACTTGCGTTCACCTATTACCTGACACAATTTGTCCAGCCTCTCCCATCTTCCAGCTTTCTTTCTTCGCTCTACAACCAGTCTCAATCCAAACATCATCTTTCCATGTTCTCCAGTGAAACTCCAGTGTTACTCCAGCGCTTTGTGTCATTTTGTGTTTTAGCCATCAAATGCCATTCCTTGTTTCTACATTCTACATATGAAATTATACTTTGGGGCGGATTCTGAGCATTAGCTGGATGTCAACCAGTTGCAAGCCTGTTAATTTGTTTAGAAAAATTCACGTTACATGTTGACTGGAAAGATACCCTAGCAGGAATGACAGTGGTAACAACAATGGCAGGTATTACAGAACGTGCAGGAACAGTTCATTCCAAACAGGAAGAAAGATTCCAAGGGAAGTAAGGGGTGACTGTGGATGACAAGGGAAGTTAGGGACAGTATAAAAATAATAGAGAAGATGTATAACATAGCAAAGATGAGCGGGAAGCCAGAGGATTTGGAATTTTTTAATGAACAAAAAAAAATTGCATTGAGAAAAGATAAGGTACGAAGGTAAGCTAGCCAAGTATAGAAAGGAGGATAGTAAAAGCTTCTTTTGGTATATGAAGAGAAAAAAAATAGTTAAGACCAGTTGGACCCTTGAAGACTGAAATAGGTGAATTTATTATGGGGAACAAGGAAATGGCGGACGAGTTGAACAGATACTTTGGATCCGTCTTCACTAAGGAAGGCGCAAACAATCTTCCTGATGTACTAATGGCCAGTTTAATGTGAATAAATGTGAGGTCATCCACTTTGGTGGCAAAAACAGGAAGGCAGATTAATATCTCAATGGTGTCAAGTTGGGAAAATGGGAAGTACAATGAGATCTGGGGTCCTTGTTCATCATGCACTGAAAGTAAGTATGCAGGTACAGCAGGCGGTGAAGAAAGCGAATGGCATGTTGGTCTTCATAACAAGAGGAGTTGAGTATAGGAGCAAAGATGTCCTTCTGCAGTTATACAGGCCCCAAGTGAGACCACACATGGAGTATTGTGCGCAGTTTTGGTCTCCAAATTTGAGGAAGGACATTCTTGCTATTGAAGTAGTGCAGAGTAGGTTGACGAGGTTAATTCCCGGGATGGCGGGAATGTCAATAGGAGAGTCAACTGTTGAGTGAATGGAGCGGCTAGGCTTGCATACTCTGGAATTTAGAAGGATGAGAGACCATCCTTCTAAATGGGATCTTTTTGAAACATAAAAGATTATTAAGGGCTTGATCATGCTCGATGCAGGAAACGTGTTCCTGATGTTGGGGGAGTCCAGAACCAGGGACCATAGTTTAAGAATAAGGGATAGACCATTTAGAACGGTGATGAGGAAAAACTTTTTAACTCAGAGGGTTGTGAATCGGTGGAAATCTCTGCCTCAGAATGCAGTGGAGGCCATTTCTCTGTATGCTTTCAAGAGAGAGTTGGATAGAGCTTTTAAAGAAAGCGGAGTCAGTGGAATGTGGGAAAGGCAGGAATAGGGTAGTGAGTGTGGATGATCAGCCATGATTACAGTGAATGGCAGTGCTGGCTCAAAGGGCCGAATGGCCTACTCGTGCAACTATTGTCTATTGTCTATTAAAATCTACCATTGAGTACATTAATAGAAAATGTAAATAAAATAATAGTCAGTCTATTGGTTAAAAATAAAGCTTTTCTACATAACAAAATGAAGACATACAATAAATGAGATGCTGGGCCATCTGCAAGGCTGAGTGGAAAATAATTTGAAAAAGGAATTAAGCATTATGCATCTTCATTCGAGATATTTATTACAAGCTGAGAACATTGGTTGTATAAGCTCCACCAGTCAGCATCCCCTCAGTGCAATTAATTTATACTGAGCAGAGAAGTAGGTATAAATGTTTGATGTTTTAACTTGACATACAATGTGGACTGGCATTGACAGGGTTAGTGGAACAAAGGGTTAAAATTATTATACTCTAGTGGCTAAGTGGGGCTCGTTGGGGCCAGTCTCACATGGGAGGCCTGGTCCCCCAATGCAACATTCCACCTCTCCACCAATTCCAATATTCCACCACCCCACACATAGCCCCCAACTGCGTAGACGCTGCAGACGGGGTCCGATTGTTATACCCCTGATCCCCCTCCTTCCCTCAACCCCCCCCACTCTGCCCCTTGCCCTCCCCCCCAAACTCACTCCATCCTCCCTCAAGCATCCCGCCCCCATCCACACTTAGTGGTTCTCCGGCGGTGCAACCATTCCCTCCCATTGGGTTCCCATTGTGACATAGAACACACAGGTATTACTGCGCAGGTGCAGCTGATGGGCATGGCAAGTGGCAAAGAGAGATTTATTAAACCTTAAAATGTAAATAAAGCTTAAAATATTACACAAATTTAAATGTTAAAGATTTATTCAGTCCATTCTTTCTAGTGTCTTTTGTTGTGTTCTGCAGCTGGGGGAAGGGGTCAGCATCATGTGGGGGCTGTCGGGGATCAGTGGGGGGAGGTTGGAGCGTCCTGCAGCCGGGGAAGGGGGATGGCTTCAGGCAGTGGCCAGTGGGGGGGGGGGGCTTTCTGGAGGGCTAGTATGTGTGTTGTGGGCCGAATGGATTGATTTCCAGAGGGCCAATATGGACATTGTGGGCCGAATGTATTTGGGCTAGTCCTGCAACTGGGGATGGGGAGGCTTCAGGTGGGGGCTGACGGGAGCATTCTGTAGCTGGGTGAGGGGGCTTCATCCAGGGGCTGGTGGGGGGAGGGAAGTGCACTGCCATGGGCTACTGCTGCTGTGGCCTGCCGCTGGGGGGGGGGGGGGAGGTGTGCAAGGGGAGGGGGAGGGGGGTGTGTGGGCGGTGTTGGTGAGCCCCACCAGTGCCCAGCCCTGCCAGCGCCCGGCCCCGCCAGTGCCCAGCCCCTCCAACACTCGGCTGCCTCAATGCCCCAACTCTCACTTCCCCAGAATCTTGAGTTTGCAGCAATCAGGCAGGCTACAAACTCTGGGTGGCTTCTGGACTCACAGAGTTAGTTCCACTCTACCACTAAGTCGCACTAGTGCTGGAGTGGAACTAATAAGTATTGCACTGTGCCATTATGACTGATGATTAAAGCTGACTTAAACACCATGCAAACAAGTGTCTGTACACTTGTTTACATGGTGTCAGAAAGCTGGAAACTACGCAGTGTCCATTTATTGGGTTTTATTTGTGTTTTATTGATTTGATCTTTTGCCCGATGGCTCTCTCGTGCTGAAAGGCAGCCCAACTAGTCTTTGATACAGAAATAGGCGAACGATGGAGGCTCTTCGAGATCAACTATGAGCACTACATCAATATCGCCCATTGCAACGACCAAGATGAGGTCAAGGTGTCTCTCTTGCTTAACTTGGCTGGACCAGAGGCTATGATTCGTGTGCAGACCTGCGAGTTTGCGGCGCCTGTACTAGCCGAGAATGGCCAGGTGCTTGTCCCAGCTGCGACGGCGCGCAACCCAAATGTGCTGCTACAAAAATTCCGTAATTTAAAGTATATGGCCCCATCATGTTGCTTTTGTGAGATAACCAATGAGTTAATACGAGGTAAGATCGTTAGCGGCATGTAAGTTAAAAACAGAGCTACTAGGAAATGCAGACCACACTCTTGAATAGGCTGTACACGCCTGCCGCATGTCGGAGGTTGTGGCCCCTCTGAGTGATCAGCTTGACACTCAGCCTGTTACTCAGAAACTCAATGTCAATCTGACCAGTTTCAGTTATCACACCACATTGACCGCTTCTAAAAGATCCATGAACGAGCCACCACAGAGTTGCGTAAACTGCAAGTATTTCCATAATAAAGGTCGACAATTCTGTCCAGCAAACAGTAAACCTTGGAATTCTTGCAAGAAATTTAACCACTCGCTGCCTGCTGCCGTTCCCGTGGGAACCGTAATGCGAAGTCAGAGTAATCTCCACCGGTTGCAACAAGACCCAACATTCTTTGACGCCCTTGAACAGTTTGAAGCCATCCACGACACTTCCAGTGACAATTAGCTCGCAAGACAAATCTACCATCTACACTCTCCTACGCACATCTGGTAAACTTCTGGATCCCTCTGTTACTGTCCACATTAATAACAAGTCTCTAAAGCTAAATTGGACACGGGGGGAAGGCATGAATGTAATGTCCCTGAGAGTCTACAACAAGATAAGGAATAATGAGACCTTGGCTAAATATTCATCCACCTTGCACGTCTATGGGGGGGGAAGGTTCTGCACCTTCTCGGAAAAGCTGATTTTAAGTGTGTAGTGGACAATATCGCTAAAAGTCTGATTTTTTATGTAGTGAAATCAAACTCTGAGACTTTGTTCGGCATCTATGCATGCCAAGACCTGGGACTGGTATCCTTCGGACATGCTGTTCACAAGCTGCGCCTATCTGACGAACCAACACAAATATATCAGAATTTGTTTGATGACAAACTGGGTAAACTACCAACAAACTACAAGATTACTATTGGCCTCAATGTTATCCCAGCTATGTACGCCCCTCACTGCGTACCCCATGCTATGCGTGACAGAATTCAAGCCAAACTTAGACACATGGTGTCCATGGGGTACTGGCGAAATAAGTGAACCCACAGACTGGGTCTCTACCATAGTTGTTACAAAAAAGAAGGACAAAGACGAGCTCCGTGTGTGCATTAACCCATGGGACCTAAACACAGCCATTAAGAGATCACACTACCCGATGAGGAGCGTCAAAGACGTTGCAGCCCAAATGGGTCACGCAACAGTGTTCTCAGTAAAAGCTCGTTTTAGCAGATTCCTCTGGACGACGCATCCTCAAAACTGACCACATTACCACACCATTCGGCAGATTCAGGTTCCTCAGGGATGCTATTTAGAATTAACTCAGCCAGCTAAGGTTTCCAGAGAGCTACGGAACAGCTGTTCACAGGTTACCCATGTGCCATCATCGTTGACGGCATTCTGGTGTATGGTCGCGACCTCGCGGAGCACGACTCCAATTTAAAAATGATTCTAGACCGGGCATGCAAAATCAACCTAAAGTTCAACCCAAAGAAGTGCAAGTTCTGTGTCTCAGAGGTTACAGACATGTGTTCACCAACGAAGGGTTAAAACAAGTTCCCAAAAAGACTGCAGCCATCAACAAACTGCTTGCTCCCACTGACATGAAGAGCCTTCAGCGTTTTCTGGGTATGGTCAACTATCTGGGGAAGTTCATACCCAACCTCAGCAAACTAGTCTCGCCACTAAGTCAACTCACTCACAAGGACTCTGCCTGGGCCTGGTACCAGCAACAGCAGCAGGTGTTTGACTCTTTAAAACTGCAGCTGGCTAGCGCCCCCACCCTGTGTATTTTGACCTCTTGCAGCCAGTCACCATCACCTGCGACGCCTCGCAATACGGTCTAGGTGCAGCCTGCCTGCAAACAACAACCGACGGTACTGTGCTACCCATATCTTATGCCTCTCAAACCATGACAGAGACCGAGCAACGATATGCTCAGATCGAAAAGGAGCTGCTAGCGGTTGTTTTTGCATGTTCCCAGTTCAGAGACTTTATCTTCGGAAAAACCTTCACAATTGAAACTGACCACCAACCCCTGGTCACCATCCTGAACAAGCCTATTCACACAGCGCCTGCACATTTGCAGCACATGATGATGCAGCTCCAGTGTTTTGATTTCAAGATTGTCTACAAAAAGGGCAAAGATATGCTCATCGCCGACACTCTCTCTCAAGTGCTGCGGGCGTCCTGTGAACAACACCCCTTTGAATGTGACGAGCTCGCCGTGCTTAAAGTCAATTTTGTCCCAACGGAAGAGCACACAGCTGCTCCCAGCACACAGCTGCTGACAGAACGCTGCAGCTACTCTCCTCCATTATCAAACGGGGCTGCCCTACGAAATGGTCCAGCACACAACTAGAGGTACAGCCATTCTTCCTAGTTCGCGATGAACTAGTGATACAAGATGGGATCATGGTCAAGGGCAACCAAGTTGTGATTCCCTCATCCCTGCAAGAGGAAAACTACAAAGACGTCCGCAACGGCCACCCAGGTACTGAGGCTACGCTCGCCCGCGCCCAAAGCACGTTTTATTAGCCAGGAGTAGCCAAATACACATGTGACAAAACAGCATCCTGCCCCACTTGCAACAGCTTGGTGCCCCACCTACAGAAACAGCCTCTCCTGCAACAACCCGCTCCAGCACGGCAAGCACTACCTAGTCCTAGTCGATTCCCATTCGTATTCATTTGAACTTCTGCTGCCTACCATTACGTCTGAGATGGTGATACAAAAGCTTCAGAGATATTTTTCTGTATTTGGTGTACCGGTCAAACTGCAAACTGACAATGGAAGACAATTCACCAGCCAAGCATTTATGTACTTTGCGAGACACTGAAACTTTCAACATGTCACGAACAGACCCGAATTCCCTCAATCCAACGGCCTTGCTGAGCGTGCTGTCAGAAGCGTAAGGCAGCTGTTGGATCATTCACATCTTGCCAAATCCAATGTCTACCTGGATCTGTTAAACCTTAGAAACAGCGCCTGATGTCTCGCATGACGAGGCCCCAACTCCCCGTTGCCCAGCACAGCTGAAACCACAGGTGCTCAAACCAGCTGCGGCCTGGAAGCGCATTCAGGAAAAACATGATGTCCAGAAGCCCTCCTATGACAAGTCAAGCAAACCACCCAAACCGTTGCTGCAAGATCAAGTGTTTTGCCTGCAGACGGCAGTTGGACATACCCGACTGGGTTTTGTAGAGGGATCATCCAAGGAACCTCGATCCTACATTGTCAACGTCGATGGTGCTCTGTACCGGCACAGCCATCAATATCTTCTGCCTGTGAACGAACCGTGACCTGCTCCTCCAGGTCCTTATGCCTCGCCATTGATCTTCAAGGCCCCTGCTACTGCTGTCCATCCCCGACCCCCTGACCCCAGCATGCACTCCCCGCGGCATTTGGTTCCCTCACTCCCCAGTACCCCTAGACCTGCATGCTCGCCCCATCATACATCTCTGGGTTCCCCGGCTGCTTCTAATTCTCGAGTTCTCCACCACCCAGCCCTACCACCACCCAGCCCTACTGGAACAGAGGGGGAGTGGTTTGTCCGTACGCGATCGGGTCGGGTTAGTAGACCGCCGGACAGATACGGCGAGTATGTTTAATCGCACGTATTCTAACAACTGATTAACAACTCTTTCCTCTACGGGGAAGGATGTAGATTGGTTATTGCATGTGAACCAATCAGAGTAATGTACTACCACTAACTCCACCCTATTGAACACTTCATATTAACACTCATTTCCTATATTACGTAGTCGCACAAGTGGTAGAGTGGAACTAACATGTATTATGCTGTGCCATTATGACTGGTGATTAAAGCTGACAAACACCATATAGTGTCTGTACACCTGTTTACACTAATAATTTCAAGGAGAATAAATATCAGGAAATGTGTTTGGTGGGCAAGATTACATCATAATTCTAAGTGAAAATCAAATTTAATCAAAATCAAACAAACTTTAATGTCATTTAGAAATACATCGATACATGCAAATCCAAACAAAATTCCGTTGCATTTGGCTCCCCGTACAACTCGATAATAAACAGAAGGATAAAATGGATAAAATGGATAAAAGGATAAAATAGACAATGGTGGCAGCCCATTACATGGCATTCAGGAGTGGGCTCATGGGAAGAAGCTGTTGCAGAACCTTGATGTTCTGCTCCTTATGCTTAGAATTAAATCATAATTCTAAGTGAAAATCACTCTTCATGCTTTTCTTTGATGTTCAATTCAATTAAACTATTATCTGAAACTTCCATTAGACTATACCATTATAAATTCATAGCAATATCAGATAAATTCCGAGAGGTACCTATTTGTACTACAGTTTACTCCTGCCATGGAAATAGGTTCACAGCTATAAATATCAATTGCTTGATTTTTACCATGGTTGGAAAGAGAGTTTACAAACAAGTGAAGTGTACGGATGGTGTCCTTAATCTGTCATGCAGCACTACCACCACCATCAATTCAACAGTGGATAAAAGGTTATCAGGGAGTTTTGCCATGAGCCAAAGTTGCCTAATGGACATATTGAAACCAAGCTCCCAGGGGCAGGCAGGTGGGATGAGTGTTGATGGGGCATGTTAGAAACATAGAAATGGGTGTAGGTGTAGGCCATTCGGCCCTTCAAGCCAGCACCACCATTCAACGTGATCATGGCTGATCATCCAAAATCAGTACCCCGCTCCTGCCTTCTCCCCATAGCCCTTGACTCCATTAGCCCGAACAGTTATATCTAACTCTCTCTTGAATACATATTGCTCTGTGTGGGCCAAAGGGCCTGTTTCCATGCTGTATGGCTCTATGACTGTAGATCAGTGACTCATGTTATGAGTCATACTTTGTAGCTGTGCCCACCAGTTTAACAGAAAGCCTCCCTGCCTTTCCCTCTCACTTTTTAGAGTAACATGCTAAGATGAAGTTACCTATGCTGTAACGTTAATAAAGTCATTGGATCTTAATCACGGTGTGTGACTTTGGTTCTTCCAAAATCAGAAGCTCAACATGGTGTCAGAGTGTATGGACTCACTCCTTGCTTAATTATATTGCTTTTATTTTAGTTTGTTGTTTTCTCCGGTGATATTTCAATGGCTTCTGCTCTCAGAAAACCAGAGATCCTGGTGTTTGATGAAGATCGGTGTTTGATGTAGAACGGTGGAGGGTATTTGAAGAAGATTTCTCAATTTACATTGAAGCAGCTCACCCTACTGCTGCTTGCAGTGTTTGAGCGTCAATTCTTCTTAATTTGGCAGGCACAAAAGCTGCTCGACGTGCCAGAAGATTTCACTATGAACCAGCTAGATTTGACCTGGCTGGTGTCCAGATCGCTCCTGCTGAATCTATCCGAAACTCTGACAGCCTACAACGCATATTCCGACAGTTATGTGAGTTACATACTAACTTGGTCATGTAGAGGCATTTGTCCTCTTCCTGAAGCCAGAGACAGGGAGAACCTGTGGAGATGTATGTCAGTGCATTGAAGCACATTACCAATCGATATGATTTCAGGGATATATGAGATAACCATGTCCATGACCGTCTGGTTCATGGAGTCCGCAATGATAAATTACGCGACGAGTTACTGCGGGATGCTGCGCTTACTGTAGAGACTGCTGAAAACTGCTGTCCCATTGCTGAAAAGGCTGACACTCATACAAACGTTTTAGGACAGTCGTGAAAGTTTTAGGTTGTGAAATTAATGTTGCTGGTATGTCTTATCGAATCTCTCGCTGTTCTCCTCAAGTGCCCGATATCTCTGTTGTGAGATTAATAGACAATTGCTTTAACTGTGGGGGTCACATGCTGCTGTTTATGACCGTTGCCCTGCATATGGAAAATTATGTTGATTTTGCAACAAAATCAATCATTTCTTCAAATGCTGTAGTTCACGTAGCAACAGAGTTCAAACAAGACAATCTGTTAATTCACTTGGCTGTGAAAACTTGCTCACACAATGCTCTCAACTAGCTCCCACAGATTTGCAGGGTGCTGGTGAAGGTTTTGACTTTGATGTACATTCCTTGTCTCATTTAATGCATAAACAACTAGACCCCAAGGACGCTTTGCTTGTTCATGGCAAGAACCTTTATCTGAAAGTTGACACTGGCGCTGTATGTAACGTGATCCGTTTAGCTGCGTTTAAAAAGTTACAAAAAACAGAAACTATCACTCCAATGGCTGCCTCCCTTATTCCATTTGCAGGAGCTCCAGTGCACCCTATCAGTCAAGTTAAGTTACGCTGCTGTCTTAACTCACGTGTCCACAACCTGAGTTTCTATGTGGTTCGTGAGAACATGCCGTCTCTACTAGGTGCCAATGCATGTCAAGACATGGGTCTTGTTTCTTTCAGCCCTTCTGTTTATCATCTGACTACAGCCTGTGACTTTGGCCAACAAAACTTGACACAATACAAGATTTTGTTTGACGATAAGCTGGGCAGTTTGCCTGCTAAGTAACATAGAAACATAGAAACATAGAAATTAGGTGCAGGACATTTGGCCCTTCGAGCCTGCACCGCCATTCAATATGATCATGGCTGATCATCCAACTCAGTATCCCGTACCTGCCTTCTCTCCATACCCTCTGATCACCATAGCCACAAGGGCCACATCTAACTCCCACTTAAATATAGCCAATGAACTGGCATCAACTACTTTCTGTGGCAGAGAGTTCCAGAGACCCACCACTCACTGTGTGAAAAAAGTCCTTCTCATCTCGGTCCTAAAGGATTTCCCCCTTATCCTTAAGCTGTGACCCCTTGTCCCGGACCTCCCCAACATCGGGAACAATCTTCCTGCATCTAGCCTGTCCAACCCCTTAAGAATTTTGTAAGTTTCTATAAGATCCCCTCTCAATCTCCTAAATTCTAGAGAGTATAAACCGAGTCTATGCAGTCTTTGTTCAAAAGACAGTCCTGACATCCCAGGAATCAGTATGGTGAACCTTCTCTGCACTCCCTCTATGGCAATAATGTCCTTCCTCAGATTTGGAGACCAGAACTGTATGCAATACTCCAGGTGTGGTCTCACCAAGACCCTATACAACTGAAGGAGAACTTCCCTGCTCCTATACTCAAATCCTTTTACTATGAAAGCTAACATACCATTCGCTTTCTTCACTGCCTGCTGCACCTGCATGCCTACTTTCAATGACTGGTGTACCATGACACCCAGGTCACGCTGCATCTCCCCTTTTCCTAATTCGCCACCATTTAGATAATAGTCTGCTTTCCTATTTTTGCCACCAAAGTGGATAACCTCACATTTATCCACATTATACTGCATCTGCCAAACATTTGCCCATTCACCCAGCCTATCCAAGTCACCTTGCAGTCTCCTAGCATCCTCCATACAGCTAACACTGCCCCCCAGCTTAGTGTCATCCGCAAACTTGGAGATATTGCCTTCAATTCCCTCATCCAGATCATTAATGTATATTGTAAATAGCTGGGGTCCCAGCACTGAGCCTTGCGGTACCCCACTAGTCACTGCCTGCCATTGTGAAACTGAAACTGACTGTTTGCCAGCCAGTTCTCTATCCACATCAATACTGAACCCCCAATGCCGTATGCTTTAAGTTTATATACTAATTTCTTATGTGTAAACAATTACCATTGACCCTGCGGTGATTCCAGTTGTTCGTCCAGCTCCTAAGATTCCCCATGCTATGTGGGACCATGTTCAAAGTGAACTTAACAGAATGGTGTCTCTAGGTGTGATTGCTCCCGTCGCTGACCCCTTGGATTGGTTTTCCACCATGGTCGTGGCAACAAAGAGGAATAAAGATGAAATACAGATTTGTATTAATCCTAAGGACTTAAATGCAGCCATTAAATGACCTCACTATCCCTTGTGCGCTGTGGACGAGATTGCAGCGCAGATGGCTGAGGCAACTGTATTCACAGTACTAGATGCCAAGAGTTAATTCTGGCAGATTTTGCTGGAACACAACTCCTATAAGTTAACCATGTTCACCACTCCGTTCAGGCGTTACAGATTTCTTCACATGCTTTTTGGCATATGCTCTGCTAGTGAAATATTTCAACAAGCTATGGAGCAGTTGTTTGCAGGCTACCCATGCTCCATTGTAGTGGATGACATCCTCATTGCAGGATGAACTGTTGAAGAACACGATGCTAATCTGCCAAAGGTCCTGGATCACGCCAAAGCCATCAACCTCAAGCTGAACCCTCAAAAATGCAAATTCAGGGTAAGTGAGGTGAAATACATAGACCATGTTTTTACTAAAGACAGCCTAAAAACGGATCCGGTGAAAACTAGTGCTATCAACAAGCTCCCAGCACCCACAGACATGCTCAGTTTGCAGAGATTCCTTGCCATTGTTAACTACTTGAGCAAATTTATTCCAGACTTCAGCGAAATATCAGCCCTGTTGTGTCAGCTTGCACACAAAAACACTGTTTGGGCCTGCAACGAGCAACAGCAAAGGGCGTTTGACACTCTTAAGCAGCAGATGTCTTGTGCTCCTACTCTCGCTTACTTTGATCCTAAATGACCGGTCACACTGACTTGTGACGCTTCACAACAAGGACTGGGCAGAGCATGCCGTCAAAATGATGGTAGCGGCAATTAGCCTGTTGCCTATGCCTCGTGCACTATGACTGACATAGAACAACGATACGAGAAAGAGCTGTTGGCGGTTGTTTTCGCCTGCAAGAAATTTAATGACTTTATCTTCGGACAAACGGTCATGATTAAACTGACCACCAACCTCTGATCAGCATCTTTAACAAACCGATTCCTGCCTCTCCAATGCGCCTACAGCGAATCATGCTGCTACTTCAAAAATATGACATTGTTCAGATCTGCAAACATGGTAAGGATATGCACCTGGCTGACACTTTCTCTCGTGCACACCGGAAGACCTGCGAGGGTTTGCCGGATGATGAATTTGTCATAATGACTGTGTCTATTATTCCCTCGTCCTATATGCAGGATTTGATTGCCCACACTGCTGCTGACAGTACTTTACGGTCACTTGCCTCCGTCATTAAGCACGGCTGGCCAGGCAAACACTACAATGTTCCACTGCCAGTTCAGCCTTTTTTTGCCGTCCAAGATGAGCTAGTGCTGCAGGATGGCATTATTTTAAAAGGACACAAGGCCATGGTCCCTGCTTCGCTGCACAGCAAGTATTTTAGCGCTGTCCACACAGGGCAACCAGGTGCTGAAGCTACCATCCTATGGGCGTGAAACATGTTTTACTGGCCCCACATGGCCGAATACATCACCGAGTGCTGTGCAGTGTGTAACAGCTTGGCACCTCACCAACAAAAGCAATCTCTTCTTTCACATCCGGTTCCTGCACTTCCGTGGTCTACAGTGGAAACTCATGTATTTGATTATATATATCATGCAGTACTTGGTACTTGTCGATTCGTATTCAGGATGGTTTGACATTGATTTTCTTAACAGCCGCACTTCTCGCTGGGTGGTTTCGAAGTTTGCTCGCCATTTTTCAGTCCACAGAGTTCCGGGCATACTGTTATCTGATAAGGGCAGTCAATTTACCAGCCACCACTTCAAGGAATTTGCTGCATGCTGGAATTTTCGCCACATTACCAGCAACCCGGAATATACACAATCGTATGGACTAGCTGAGCATCCTGTCAAGAATGCCAAACAGCTCATGGAACCATCGTACAGAGCTAATTCCAATGTGTTCCTGGATCTGCTCAAGTTATGCAACATCTCCCGCAATCCCAATTTGGGTTCACCTGCTCAACATTTATTGTCGAGACAAGACGCGAGCCACGGTGCCTGTGGAAGATCAGGCATTGGTCCCACAGGTGGTTCCACCATCGGAAGTCCAGTCCAGGTTACAACAAAAGCATGACATTCAAAAACAGTGGTATGACAAAACAAGTAGGCCACTGCCAGAATTAACCAAGGGGCAGGTGGTTCGTTTGCAGAATGACAAAGGCCACGACCGTATTGGTGTAATATCAGGAACTGCTTCTGAGCCACGCTCATATCTGGTTAGTGCCGATGGCGGCACCTACAGGTGTCACAAACAACATATCCTGCCTGTGAATGAGCCAGCTCCACCAGCTTCAACGACTGCTTTGCCAGTGGTGACGCCCCCTCCGCCTGCACTACAGTCCCCTGTTTCATCACCGGGAATGCTGGTTCAGACTCCTTCACCTGTGAAGCCACCGGCTCTGTCCCCGGTGGGGAAAAACGGAGATGGTCTTGATCACACACGTGCTAGTCATGTTTGTAAGTCCACCATGAAGTACCCGGGCTATGTTTGACTTTCCTCCAGCTTATTATCAATTGCTATGCGTGCCTTATTTAGTCAATAGTTTTGTACTGACATTTAATTCTTTAAGAGGGAGGATGTAGATCAGTGACTCAGGTTATGAGTCATACTTTGTGGCTACGGCCACTAGTTTAACAGAAAGCCTCCCTGCCTTTCTCTCTTACTTTTTAGAGTAACGTGCTAAGATGAAGTTAACTATGTTATAACATTAAAGTCTTTGGATCTTATTCACAGTGTGTGACTTTGGTTATTCCAAGAGCAGAAGCTCAACAATGACTCTATGGTGTAGCTGGGATTCTGATTGGCTACTGCATGTGTATCCCAGGGGTTAAGAGACTCATCAGTGAAATAAAGACAAAATCTGCTGGCACCCCAGGCCAATGTATTACCGTTCCTCATGGGGCAGGAATAGCAATGACTTCTCAGGCCTCTGAATAAAGCATTTACATTGAACTAACGGGCTGTCTCACATTGCTGAGTATCATTCAGTTTACGTGGGTAAATGGACCAACAAGGTTAAAACATGTTCATGAAAAATAGTTTTCTGAAGGACAAAAATAATTCTCAGTTTTCAGATGCTGAAGTTGCTCTGGCTCATTCAATGAAAAACTGAATTAGCAACCCTCATATGTGCTGAAGTGTGACGCAGAGCAATAACAGCACTGAAGATAATGAGCTGTACAGCCAGGCTCTTGTGTTCAAAAGTGACCTAAAGAATTGAAAGTACCAAAGGAGAAGGACTATTGATAATGTAAAATTCAAAGGAATGTTAAATATTAATAATTGTCAGCAAAGGATTGATTAAACTTAGCTCCTAAGGAAGCCTTCCAACCCAATTGCAAAGCTGATGTTGAATGAGGGAAATCTTTTAAGATGTTGCAATATGCACATGAATATGAAATCACAAAAGTTGAAAAAATTCTAGTTTGAATTGCAAACTTCAGATGGCCACACACATCTAAGCCGGGGAATCAGATCAAAATTCTAAACGTAGGGAGGAATATTAGATGAAGACAGTTTAATCTATCCTTTGGTACAGTTGTTATGATGCATGGATAATCATAGACATGGAGTGCTGTTGGGAATATTGGTAAGATCTCTTTAGTTTTCAGATCATGTGCAGAATAACGTGTTTGGATTGACAATGTGTATGCAAATATTGATTTTGAAGCTTGTACCTGAATATTACAGAGTAATTTAACATTAAGAACTTTTAAATATTCAAAGTGAAGCTGAAAAGTAATTTTCATACACAGCTTGAAAGCAACCTTTAAACCTGGTTATACTATTCACATTGTATAGTAAATTGTACAAAGGTAAAACTCCAAACAGAAACCAACAAGGGTAAAATTGGACTGAGTACTGAGATTTCGGAATGCTCTGAAAGCACTTTGCACAGTGTGTTTCCTGAGCATGATCCCAATTGAACACTGAAATTTTCTGTCATCCAAAATCAAGCAGTCAACGTGCAGGCAATATATCACAAATATACATTACTATGCCTGACAAGTGTCAGTGCACTGTCATTTTTTTTATTTGTGAGCAACTTAAATGGATTGCAAACCCAAGAGAGGGAACTGCTGCCTTAAAAGCACAAAATAGTCTGCAACATAATTGCACATAGGTGGCAGGAGTTATTCTGATGTCCTATTGGTGCACTTGCAGTGTCAGTCTGTCAGAAACATATAGTGCGGGTGGATCTTGATAACATTCTGTGTGCAACCATTATGTGACATTAATGCTGCCATTTTGCAGCTCACAACCGCAGCTAACATGTTCCATTATTCTTACAATTCACAGTGACAGGATAGATCCCTCAGCGATGCTAATTGGAGTATCAATTACTTGAGATTGTTGGTTGGTTTCTTGTTCTTCTTACAATGCAAAGGATTGTTGCTTATTACATTTAGCTTAAATTGCAGAAGTATCCAATGAGGGCTAATGATTGGACCTATGCTGCCTTTAGCCTTCTAAACTCATATATGCTTCACAATGAATCACATCTCTTCCAAAACAGAACAACTGGGAGAAGGAACATGGCAGAAACTACTCCTAAAGGGAAGAAGAGAGGGAGAAGGCCATGTCCAGTATTGTTTACAAGGAACATTACTTATGCTTGATCATCCAAAAAATAATATGTAAGAAAAATGTCTAACAAAATATTGTTACTGCAGCTGCCACAATACTTTTATTTGCTCCTTGCAAGGAATAATACACAAGAAATATGTCTTCCATAATTTTGCCACTGCTTTACCAATTGTTGCCAAGGTGACAGTTGCAATGGACTTTTATGCATCATTAACCTTCCACTCTGCAGCGAGTTTTTTTAATCAAATGTCTGTATTTGTCATTGACTGGTGCATGAATGAAGTTGTCGATGATCTCTAATAAAAGAAACCTGACTATGTTTAACTCTCATGGCAGGTGGAGAGAGCACATGCCTTTGCAGAATTGATGGCTTCCTTTGGTGCAAGGTAGCTTTCGGATGCTACAGATCAACTTCGCCCTATATCAGAAACCCAAAAATTACCATTGGCGGACTTCTGAAAAAAAAACGGAAAATGCTGCAAACACTCAGCATCTTTAGAAAGAGTTTGAAACCCTTCATCAGAACAGTGAGAGAGAGAAAGCAAATTAGTTTTCAATAGCTGCTATGAATTTCAATCAGTAGATGTGTTTGAGCCACCCAAACCGGTGGTAAGGAATGACAAAGTCCATCACTGATGTTATGCCACATGCATACAATGAACTCTGCAGTTTCTAATCTAATTGTACAGATCATTGGTATGCCGAAATGTTATCTTTACTACTGGGACACCTCTGACGAAACCCTGCAATGCCCATAAGGTCATAAGGTCATAAGTGATAGTAGCAGAATTAGGCCATTAGGCCCATCAGGTCTACTCTGCCTTTTAATCATGGCTGATCTATCATTCTCTCCTAACGCCATTCTTCTGCCTTCTCCCCATAACTCCTGACACCCATACTAATCAAGAAATGCTCAGCAGAATGGAACTCCAGACTGCATTGGTCTGATGGCTACTGATCAATCTTGCCATAAAGGCAGAAAACATGAAGGCATCATAATCTACTGAGAGAGGAAAACTTGATTACAAGTTGGGGATGGAGTCTAGAGTAGGGAAATCAATATCCTGGGGGCACAAGTTCAAGGTGAGAGGGGAAAGATTTAATAGGAACTAGAGCAAGTGGAACCCATTGGGTTCCTTCTCCTCCACATGCGGTTGTGTGGAGGGGGGGGGGTCTGTGGTGTCACACACACACACACTAACCTCCCCCTTGATATTATATTAATATTATAATTAACTAGACCAAGTAGTTGTGGGGGGGGGGCACCCTGAGACATCACACACACACACACTAACCACATCTCACACACTACCAGCAACCCCCTCCCTCTTGATATTATATTAAGATTATTAATTTGCTCCTTTTCCCCCATTCACCCAATCCACTCACTCATAGCCCCTAACTGTCCAGACGCGGCTAGAGAGGGGGAGGGAGGGAGGTAGAGAAGGAGTTGGAGAGGGTAGAGCATGAGAGGGTGAGGGGGGTAGAGAGGGAGGGTAGAGGGAGGGGGAGGGGGGGTTGAGAGGGAGGGGGTAGAGATTGAGGGGTGGGGGGGGTGCATGTTGTCACAGGGCAGAGCTGGTCCCCAAATGCAATACTCCACCACTCACCCATGTCCCAATATGCACCACTCCCTAGAGAGGGAGGGGTGGTAGTGAGGGGGTGGGGGTAGAGAGGGAGGGGGCAGAGAAGGAGGGAAGTGGGTGTTGAGAGGGATGGTGAATGGGGTAGAGAGGGAGAGGGAGGGGGTAGAGAGGGAGAGGTGGAAGAGAGGGTGGGGCAATAGAGACGGAAAGAGGGAGGGGTGATAGAGACGGAAAGAGGGAAGGGTGGCAGAGAGGGAGGGGGGGTTAAGAGGGAGGGGGTAGAGAGGGAGGCTGAGAGGAGTAGAGAGGGGGAGGGATGGGGTAGAGAGAGGGGGAAGTAGTAGAGAGGGAGGGGGTTAGAGAGAGGGAAGGAGTCGGGGAGGGGGTTAGAGTGGGGGGAGTGAGGGTAGAGAGGGAGGGGGGTAGTGAATGAGAGGGCTAGAGATGGAGGGGGTAGTGATGGGAAGAAAGGGTAGAGAGGGAGGGGGCATGAGAGGGAGTATGGACGTTTGAACAACCCTCCCTACCCCCTCCTCTCCCTCAATCCCCCAATTCTCCATTCTTAATTCCCCAGGATTTTTTCCTCTCCTCCACTTATCCAATCCCTCCCTCACCTCTTCGGGTGGAGCCAATGGAGCTGGGCTTAGCGAGCTGAGCCGGGCCGTGCGGAGCTGAGCATGCAGGGCCAAATGGGTCCCAGTGGAGCCGAGTAAGGCCGAACGAGTCCCAGCAGGGCCGAGCGGGCTGCCGCCCTCTGAGGCAGAGAATTCCACAGACTCATAACTCTCTGTGTGAGAAAGTGTTTCCTTTTCTCAGAGGGGCTTAGAGAGAGGGTGGTAGTCGGGGAGGGGGGGGTAGAGAGGGAGTGGGCGAGTGATCCCAGCGGGGCCGAGCGGGTTAAGTGCTGGATTGGCCCTCGTGCCCGGAGTGGGCGTGTGAATTGTGAAGTTTGAATGTTTTTCTTAAAAATGGGTGAGCTTGAAGAACTTTAATTTTTTTTAAAGATTAGTAACTTGGTAAATGTAGGTTGAAATGCAACAGGAAGATATTTATCGCTTCGGTGGGAAAAATGTCAGTAGCATGTGTGAAAATAAGAAGGCTGTGGCCTAGTGTTTGGAAGAAGATAGGAATTAAGGAGATTGACAGAAAGCTGGCACAACCCTGGCCCACACTGGCACAAGAACAAAGGCTAGATAGATAGATAGATAGATAGATAGATAGATAGATAGATAGATAGATAGATAGATAGATAGATAGATAGATAGATAGATAGATAGATAGATAGATAGATAGATAGATAGATAGATAGATAGATAGATAGATGGATAGATGGATAGATGGATAGATAGATAGATAGATAGATAGATAGATAGATAGATAGATAGATAGATAGATAGATAGATAGATAGATAGATAGATAGATAGATAGATAGATAGATAGATAGATATTACCCTTATTGCCCTTATTGCCCTTATCAATGAAGAATTGCTTGCACACAAGTGCAACTCCAGGAACAGCAAGTTTAATCCTCCATCACACATCCTGTGGAGAAAGGCTATCACAGCATTGTACAGAATGAATTTTACTTCGGTGTCACGTGAATGACTACCTGAAGAGCCCGCCAGCTCGCATGCGCGTCATTACGTCTAACGCATGGCACACGACTGGCTGGCAGGCACGTCGCTCCTCCAGCGGCAAGTTTCAAACCCTGAAAGTTTCGAGCTTATTTTTCAGTTTGTGCTTTTTCCTTGCAGCAAGCTCTTTTACCGGCTACAGAGACCGTGGGGAATCCCGGCTCCGCGAGGGGAAACCCGGCTCAGGGAAACATGGCTACGGAGACTGCAGGGAATCCTGGCTCCGCGAGGGGAAACCTGACTCGGGGAAATCCGGCTATGGAAGTCGTGGGGAATCCCATCTTCGCAGGGGGAGACCGCAGGGAATCCCGGCTCCGTGGGGAGACCCGGCTCGGCGGGGCACCCGCCTCGAAGAAACCTGGCTCCAAAAGCCACAGGGAATCCCAGCTCCGGGGAGTACGAGCAGTCGGCGGCGGTCGGGTTTGCTACCCAAGTCGCTGACAGGGCGGACAGCGACTCCAGACTCCGGCAGGCCCGAGACGCTGTGCAGCAGAATGGAGTCCGAGAGGCCTGGCCATATCAGCGCAGGTCTTGTCGGGGACCTGCAGCAGCGCCTGTTGCAGTGCTGCTTACAATTCTCCCTCTCTGTGGAGGGGAGTGTGTGGAGTCAGTGTGTGACTGACCAAACTCGGATGTAAGCCCGTGAAACATACTGGAGTGCATGCGTGTGGTTCAAGAATTCTGACATGGCATCAAGGGTGGCGATATCACGCAAACGGAGGAGCCGCTGCAAGGAAGAATTGGCTTCCAGCCTATGGCAGAAACCCCGGGGGGGGCTGAGTTTCCCCTCTTATCACAAGCTTCATGAACAGCGCTATCTGGGCAGACTATGCATGGCGAGGCCAGCAATGTCCAGCCATCGAATCTTCTCCTTGGAGAAGACCTAGCCAAACAGGTAAAAAACCTGGACGAGGAATAAAGTTGTCGGACCATTCAAGGTACCAAGACCAGCAAAAGCCTCAACATTCCAACTACAACACCCCTACGGGTCCTGAGGCCAGTTCAGTGGTGGATAGAGCATCTCATGGAAAAGATGTTCCACCATGATATACTCCAAGGAACGGAGTCATATCAGCGCGGGTCTCGGGGGCCCACGGCAGCGCCTGGTGCAGGGCTGCATTATATCTCCCTCTCTGAGGAAGGGAGTGTAGGCAATCAGTCTTGGCATTAGAACCTGAGGACGGAAATAGAACCCGCATCAGGGGCCTTTGGGCTTACCATAAGACCACCGGTAACATGGAGGTAGGTGGGTCTGGTTCTTTCCGATACATGGAATGTGTGGACTAGTTATGAGTTGGTAATAGTATACACTTGTTTTTGCATAAATGTCGACGGATAACTTCAGATCCGTTTAGAACTGAAAAGATAACATCAGATCAGTTTATGCTGCACAGTATACAAGGGTTCCAAATTGAATTTCCCTTAACTCATTGCCACCCATACAATATACACCAAATTGGACATCTATTCATTTCAAACAAAAAGGTTTGGGTGTACAAGCAGATATCCAAACAAGCGAAAGATGGATAATGTCGGATCACCCTTGATTAACTCACATTCTATGTGCAGTATAGACTTTTTCGAATAGAAAACTTTGTTACTGTCTAACAACTGATTTCCATGGGATACTTTATAGCATGCATCAACTTCAAAGATGCATACTATTCAGTTCCCATTCACAGGGTTCACCGGAGATATTTGAAATTTAGCTGGATGGGCAACGATAGCAGTTAAAGTGATGCGAAATGGGCTAACTTCAACTCCCAGGTTATTTACCAAATTACCAAGCTAGTGCTTGGACTGCTCAAAGCTCAAAAATACATATTTTTGGCCTATCTGGATGGTATTCTAAAAATGCTGAATCTTGCTACATTAGCTGTTCAGCCGCAAAACTAATATTTGAGAAATTGGGGTTTCAAATCCATCCAGTTAACTTTAAGTTGATACCAACTAGAGTTATAAATTGCGATTTTCCTTTAACGCTATTAATTGACTGTGACTCCGCCCTGGGGCAAGAGATTAAAATTAATGGAAGCTTGTAACAATCTTGTTGTTAATTCATCAAGTGGCCAGTGTAATTGGCAATTTAGTGGCTGTTTTCTCAGCTGCATAATTGGAGCCTTTGCATTATCGAACTTACATCGTGCAAAGAAGCAAGCTCTCAAGTACCATGTAGGTCATTGTGAACAGACCTATACTATTACAAGCTGAAGCTATAAAGTCACAATGATGGACAAACAGTATTCAGTATAACATTGCACCAGTACCTTTGTCATTAAATCTTCAGTTATGTTACAAACTGATGCTAGTGCTCAAAGATGGGAAATTACTATCCCATATCTAGTCACAGATGCAGAGAGATGTGCATGAGTTACCAATCCCTCAGTTATATGGCATCAACTACCTAAAGTCACTAGGTGCGTTCTATGGGTTAAAGGCTCATTGTGAGAATATGCATATCAGCATGCTCAACTACAAGTTGACACACTATTGGGGTGGCATATATTAATCACATGGGTGCAATCAAGTTAATATCCTGTGATTGTTTACCTAACTTCATTTAGCGCAGGTGTATTATCACGTAAATCAATGACAACACAGAATGGATGTTGGCTCACAAAGTATTTAATGACATTGTGGCTCGATGAAACACCAAATATCGTTTTGTTTGCATCTAGTCTTAATCACCAGTTGCAAAAATATCTGGCATGGCAGTCATTCTCAGGGGCAGTGGCGATGGATGCGTTCTCGTTATACTGGGGAGGAATGTTCTTTATGTCTTTCCTCCATTTTGCCTCATCAGTCGATGCTTGCTTAAAATCCATCAAGACTCTGCCTCAGGCTTTTTATAGTGCCTGTCTGGTCTACACAGCCATGGGTCCACTCATACTGCGAATAATAACAGAGCCTTTTATGGCTCTTCCCAAACGCAGAAATCTACTGGTTTACCATGTGTCTGGGGTATCATCCTCTGCATGAGCGAATCAAATTGTTGGTTTGCAGACTATGAGAAGGCCTTTCCTGGGGTACGGACTGTCAGGTTGTATGGTGGATGTAATCACTGCGGCCGGAAGAGATAGTACCAAGCAACAGTACATCTCCTATATCAAGGAATGGGAAGTGTTCTGTTTACAGTCCAATATATCGTATGACACGGTACGTATAACAGATGTCTTGGAATTCCTCTCAAAGCTACATCTTACGAGACATGGAGTTATAATGCTATAGATTGTGCCAGAAGTGCCTTGTCGCCATACTTCCTGCTGGCGTCGGGACACCACGCTGTCGGGTCTCAACCTCTGATATCCAGATTTATGAAGGGTATCTTCAACTCAAATTCCCCGAGGCCAGGTACTTGGAGATAAGGGATGTTACTGTTAATGTTAATGTCCTGCTAATGTTACGTTGCTGGTGGGCACCAGCTACATCCCTGTCCTCGCTCTAAATCACTTTACAAAGTGATTATCCGCATGGCACTGGATTCAGCGCAACGGGTCCAGTCGTTGCATAAGCTATGACTGGACAGGATGGTTACATCTGCAAATGATATGATATTTTATGTTCATGACTTAGCCTTGCAGAGTAGACCGGGGGCGTCAGGTCTCAAACTAGTTTTCATGGCGTACCCCGTGGACCTTTGGTTGTGTGTGTGGTCACCCATCTACAACAGTACATTATGTCACCTAGAGTCTTAGAGGGTCTGAACTAGCAATGTTTGTTAGTTACAAAAACCCCCATAGGTAGGTATTAGTATAGACCATCCCCAGGTGATTAAAATGGGTTTTGGCTTACGTAGGAGTGGACACTGAGGTTTTCAAATCTCACTACACCAGGGCTGCAACAACATCAGCAGTGAGGGTTATGGATGTTCCGCTGGACCACACCCTAGTGGCTGCAGGATGGTCAAACAAGCGATTTTCCAAATGTGTTGTAACAAACCCATTGCCAGACCGGGGGTATTTAGCAACTCTATTTTTAGATTCTGTTTATAAATCTTCCTGGATGAGCGGGATTACTATAATTATCATTCGTTATTAAAAAGCATCAGCATGTTTAAATCTATGTCATGCTTTATTAAATTTCACTCATCCCTGGTCAATTGATGCAGTGTGTGACGCATGGCCTCGTGTCCACGGCATGAAATCACAGAACTTTGAAATCTTCACGTAGTCACTCATGTGACTCCGAAGTAAAATAGTAAGATTAAATGTGAATTTACCAGTTTGAAGTTTGATCTTTATTTTATGAGGGATTACGATGAGGGATTACGTGCCCTCCACTCCCAACCCTCTCTCATAAAGGTCAGCTGGTTAGTTCTAGTTCCTCGAATCTTACTATATTCAGTTTAACAACTGTTATCTGTTCACACTATTTCACACCGCTGCTTTGAAGATTGACGTGCATGCGGGCTGGCAGGCTCTTCACGTAATTCCTCATCGTAACTCCTCATAAAATAAAGATCAAACATCAAACTGGTAAGTTCTCATTTAATCTTACTAATAAACATTCCAAACAAAGCTTTTAACTGAAATCAAGTTGTTGCAAATGAAAATCTATTGTCCCAGTCTTTCCATTCTTTCCATTTTTCTAACATTTTCCAGCCGAGCACCATCTTTGTAAAATGGTGCTGTGTGCTACCCTCTAAAACAGAGATAACAGCTCACAGTGGCATGAGGCCATTTGCATCTTTTGACTGCAAGAGAAATGGTCTGTCTTCAATCCTGCCTTCTTGTTGTTCTTACATTACATGCACTGATTTCATGTATTTTTTGTTTGGTTGACTTCAGAGATACAGTGCAAAAACAGGCTCTTCAGCTCACTGTTTCCGCACCAACCCAGCGATCCCCTGTTTGGCATAGACACAGTGGCATACTGTAGGCTCACTAACATGATCCGACACACCAGGGACAAGTTACAATCTTACAAAGCCAATTAGCCCACTGACATGTGCATCTTTGGAGTGTTGAAGGAAACCAGAGCACCCGTAGAAAACCCACGCAGGTCTCGAGGAGAGTGTGTAAATTGCTCATTCTAAGCTTCCCCCAGCCTAGTGTCCATCAAAAAACCACTGAATCAAGCACTTACGCGACTAATCTTTATTTTGACAAAACGCAATTACAAATCAATTACTGTATCTAACCACCGTGGGTTCAATCCTCGTATTTGCCTGATCAAGCCTTCTAAGCCTCACTCAAACAGAGACACTACAGAAGGTCACGCAGTCCAAAGCGTTCTCCCAGAAGAACGATGCAGGACCTCGTGGCAGCGGACTTTTATAGGTCCTTGGAACTCGAGGAGCTGAACCACATGGGGGTGGTCTCTTTACAATCCAATTACAGATATTGATTAGCCCCATACATAACAGATATTTACCTAACCCAATAATACAGTGGCTAATACATCGTATTCAAACAGTGTTTCTCGGAGGAAGCAAACATCCTCCGAGAAACCTGATATGCAGGAAAAACAGACAAGGCTCAATACCTCATCCAATCAACATTCTGTTTTGCAGTCATCCAATCCATTCTATGCATTTTGCACCTAATTGACATTTTACCGAATGGGTCTGCAGAAGTTCCCATTTCCTTCCTGCAGCTTGGATCTAGGATCTAGACAAACTGGTACCACTCTGCAGCTTGTCCCAGTTCCACAGAGAGCACTTTCAAATTAACCAAATATCCCAGCAGCCCTGAAGCCTTTACACAATTTTAGAGTCCTAGCCTGTCGTATCTGGCCAGGATTAACAAATGGACAAACTTAGTTCAGACAGCACTCATGGTCAGGATCGAACCCAGGTCTCTGCCGCTGTAAGGAAGAAACCTTACCGCTCTGCCCCATGCCGCCCCTGTCTTCCTGAAATGAAATCAAAATAAGGTGCAAAGGTGGTGTAGATAGAGATGAATGTTTACTCCATCAACAATTTACTATTTATGAAAAGGTGGATGAGAAAACATCAGAATGGTGTCACTGAACATAGTGTAATGCAACCTTATGGTTGAATAGGGCTTGCTTGCTGTGGTTGTGGATTTGAGACCATTAACAGTGTGAAGTGTGCAAAGGTAAGAGGCAACTCTTCCTTGATGTAGCTCCAGATTTTTTTTATGACTTTCAATGTTACTTTCCAGCAAGTTCCCTGAAAAAACACATCTCCTTTCAAGCAGTTCAATCTACTGTAAATGGTGTTGGCACTATCAGCACTATCACTCAATATCAGTGCCCCTTATATGAATCCAACAATGAACAGTTGACTATTGCTGGATAGCACACCAATGAGGCAGGCGGCATGAATTTGGCATACTTTCTCTGTTGGGCAGGCATGGGTTAATTCACCACAATGATACCTGTGCCACTTTTAGGAGATTTTTACATTTAACCCTCTAATATTTTGAATGTGATGTTCATGAAACATCACCTGTATTGTTTACTTAATGCCAGCAGATGAAAAACCTCTGGTGGGGAACCTAATGAGAATTCCCTGCACAATCAACTAATTTATTTTCCATCTAATGTAGATAGGTCTTTGTGGAATAAAATAATGAAGAGATCATTTGGTGATTCTTAAGTTTGGAGGAATGCATGCTGCGAATTGCAGCACACAGCATCTGTTCCCATTTTTGCAGGCATAAATCATTTTGCCCATGTTGCAGGGGAAGTCTGGTGGAAGTTCTATTCAATGGAAAATTGATCAGGCACTTCCAAGCATTGAAAGGGGTTTTCACAACATTAATCATGCTCATGGTGTCATCATCAATATGCACAATATATGTACAACATGCAGAATGCAGGTGCTAGGGGAGAAGGCAGGCGAATGGGATTAAGGGGGAAAGATAGATCAGCCATGAATGAATGGTGGAGTAGACGGTGGGCCGAATGGACTAATTCTGCTCCTTTCACATGAACCTATGAATATTTATCTCTGCTTTATCAGCAGAAATTGGTGCAACATGCTCAACTACACGCTTTGATTATCACTCCTCGTGAAGCAACAAACAAACTGTTTTGCAAATGAATTTAAGGGTTCTGACTGGGAGAATAAATTGTAGAAACAAGGAACTGCAGATTTATTTTTTACAAAAAAAGAGACAAAGTGCTGTAATCACTCAGAGAGTCTCGCAGTAACTCTGCAGAACATGGGTAGGTGACATTTCAGGTCAGGACCCTCATGCAGACTGATTTGGTGGTGAGGTGCAGAAAGCTGGCCTGGCAAGTAATAGGTGGATACAGGTGGAGGGGTGGTGATGGGCAGATGGTTGAACAAAGTCCAGAGATGAAAAGGCAGAAGGTTTGAGACAGAAGGATTGAACATTTATGAATTATGATACTAGAGGAAGGAATGTAGGTGGGAAGGGTAGGTGGTGGGGAGACCTGGCAAATTGTTGTTTTCCATATGTACCTGTTCAGATTTCAATGCCACATGTATTTGTTACACCGATGGTTGTGTAGAAACAATGAACTGCAGATGCTGTTTTACAAAAAAAGGGACAAAGTTCTGGAGTACCTCAGTGGGTCAGGCAGCATCTCTGGAGAACATGGATAGGTGACGTTTTGAGTTAGGATCCATTTTCAGACTGATTGGTTCTTGTAATGTTTACTGAAGGATTTCAAAGCAATGCATAGCACAGCCTTTCTGTGACATTTGTCTGCCATGACTCATTGTATGATTGTCTATCTGTGAGGATGATCACAGGGAAAGCTTGAGAAGATGGACAAACTCATTACACAGTGGCACAGCAATAGAGCGATAGAGTTCAATCCTGATCTCGGGTACTGTTTGTGTGGAATTTGCACGTTCTCCCTGTGACTGCGTGGGTTTTCTCCCACATCCCAAAGACGTCCAGGTTTTTAGGTTAATTGGCTTCTGTAAATTGTGCAGTATTTACGGAGTGGATGTGAAAGTAGGATACCAAATTGTCACCTTCCGGAGTTTCCGCTGCGGCAGACGCCTTCCGGATGTGCCGCTGAGAAGCCGAGCCCTGAGCCTCGCAGGTCAGAGGTGGAGCTTTGTGAATCGATTAAACCCATGGCCAACGGCCCCTGGGTTTGCGATGCATGCACCTGAGGCCTGGTTCGGTGCCACGGAGGTGTCTGGAGAAGACTCGATGGCGATAGTGGAGAGGTCAGTGTGGCAGTCGATGATGCCGAGAACGGACCATGTGGAAGTGAGGACGCCGCTGTCTGGGAAGGAACAATGGAAGACCCGGTGTGGGTGGACCCATGAGGAGAGGAAGAGGGGGAGAACAAAGGAGGGCCTGGCGCGGGGGAACTATGTAACTTTGTAAACGCCATTTATGGGGGACTATTTGCATATGTTGCAAGCAAAGAATTGCACTGTGACTTGTCACATGTGACCATAAAGTATTCAATTCAATTCAATTCTTATAAACGGGTGGTTGATGGCCAGCATAGATTTGGTGTTTCCAAGCTGCATCTCTAAAGTAAACTACACACATTTCATGCACTAAATAATGATGAAATTCAATTTCTTGGCAAGATATTTAAATCATACATGCCTACAAGCATGACTAGCTGTACAGGAAGGTTCTTGTCACTGAAGGTTCTGTCTTTCCCAGTAGTTAATCAGTTTGTAAAATAGCCATTGATGTAATGTATCAATGTTCTCTTTATTACTTTTTTTTCCCGCTGAATATTTCCATTTGTATCTTGAGAATTCATAGCTCCGGGTTTGGCCCTGACCTTGATTGTAGACAGTGTAAGTTTTGATCCTTCTCCCCACAACCATGTTTCCACCCAATACAGTGCGCCCCACCCACATGCCAAAGACTTGCTGGTACTTGCTGGTATTTGTTGGCTCCTGTAATAACTTGTGAGTGATGGTGAGTAGCAAAAAGAATAGAGGAGTTAATGGGCACATGCAAGACAGGAGAAGATGCAGGGCCACAGGGAAATAAAGGGGGAGGATGGGAAAAGGGATTGAAAGCATTAATCTGCTGTGAGTTAGCATTGAGCGGCATGGTGGTGCAGCGGTAGTGTCACTGCCTGAGATCGAGGTTCCATCCAGACCATGGGTGCTGTCTACATGGAGTTGGTGTGTTCATTTATTTTTATTTTCATTTATTGTATTTATTGTCATTCGATAAAAACATGCTTCCACATGGATCATGAACAAAATTTGTACTCACGTCTGAGCAGTGTAATCGTGCAGTAAGACATTAATAAAGTGCAGTAAAGACATCAATAAATTCTAACATATAAAAACCTTCCACAATAATATCTAAATAATAATGAGCCTACGAATAAACAGTAAAAAGTAAAAAAAGCAGCATGGTTAAAGACAGCAGCATAATAATGTCCATAGCAGCAGCAGTAAGAGCAGACAGTTCACTGAGGTAGAAAGGGTTCACCCAGTGAGGTAAGGAGTTTAAAAGTCCCACAGCCTTGGGAAAGAAGCTGCCTTTTAGCCTCGTTGTCTTGGCCTTTATGCTGCGCAACCTTCTCCCTGAGGGGGGCAAAGAGTCCATTTACCGGGTGGGTGGGGTCCTTCATGATGTTTGAGGCTCTGCTCTTGCACCTGCTGATGTAAATGTCCTCAATGACAGGGAGGCAGTTATTTGTGATTTTTTTTGGGGCAGATTTGACCACCCTCTGCAACGCCTTCCTGTCAGCAGCAGAGCAGTTTCTGTACCACACTGTGATGCATGATGTGAGGAAGCTCTCCACCACACACCTGTAAAATGATGTCAAGACTGGGGTGCTGAGGCCAGCACGATTCAGCTTCCTCAAGAAGTAAGGGCTTCCTCTGACCAGCGTGGGTTTTCTCCTGGATGTCCAGTTTCCTCTCACACTCCAAATACGTACAGTTTTGTTAGTTAGTTGTACATTGTTCCTAATGTGTGTTGGATAGTGTTAGTGTGCGGGGATCGTTGTGCGGCATGGACTCGGTGAACCGAAGGGCCTGTTTCTGTGCTGTATCTCTAAACTAAAACTAAAGCAGCATTGTTCTGATGGGTTGAACAGCTTTCTTCTGTATCATTATGTTAGTTGCCAATAAGAGCTTCTCATTTCAACTTTTGCAGCATTGATTCTACACAATCCTTGCTTTAAATCTGCACAAATGAACAAGCTGCAACAAATTGGCATTGGAACAATAATTTAATTAATACATACGTCAATGGCAATGTATTGTAAACTATAAGGAAGATGTGGAAACACTTCAGGAAGATATGGATATGCTAAGGAATGGACAAGGACACGGTAGATTAAATATAGTGTGACAAAATGTGAGATCATCCTGTTTGATGGAAAAAATATCCCATAGCAAAGGATTAAAAGGGACCTAGTTAATATTTAAAGGGATATGGTAGTCTCTGTACATAAATTGCTGATAATTACAGGGACAGGGACAGGCACAGGGATAGGGACAGGGGGGAGGGGCAGGGGCAGGGACAGAGACAGAGACAGAGACAGGCCATTCGCCCCACCAAGTCTTTACCGACCAATGATCCCCATATACTATCACAATACTACACACTAGGGACAATAAGAAAACCGAAGCCCCCAGAGAAACCCCACCCAGTCAAGGGGAGAACATACTTACTCTGTACAGAGAGCACCCTTAGTCAGGATTGAATCCGGGTCCTATGTTATCTGTTCTATGTTCTGTGAGATGCTCGTGTTTGAGCTTACATGTAGCTGCATTGGATTGTCGCTTATGGTAATGTATGAGATGTCACTGTGCAGTTGGGGTGGGGAATTAACTTATAATTAACTTCCGCATGGGGTGGAAGATTGCAACCTTCACGTAGTCCACCCTGTTTCAACGAATGCAATCAACCTGGCGTGCACAATCAAATAAGATCAAATAGAACAAGTTGTCCTACAACTTTAGACTGTGCATGCCATACGCTAGAAGAACCTCTACATCTTCTTTATAGCTTATAGTACATTGCCATTGAAGTTTGTATTAAGTACACTCTTGTTCCAATGCCAATTTGTTGCAGTTCTTCCATTTGTGTGGAATTATAATGTCATGTATCGAACAGTTTAAGGTCAAACTTCCAACGTAATCAGAGGGGAAAGAAAGCACTGCAAGGTGTGAGAACATATGTATGGGAAATAGAATCATCATATCCAAAAGCATGATAGTCCTTTCTATCTATGGACTTCCTTCTGAATTGTTCCAGTTCTAATTAAAATCATTCACACAATCCTGACCTGCATTCTGTTTTGCCTGACCTGCTGATGTTCTGTTTTTATTTCAGTTTTGTTTTGCATTAATTGTAGTTTGGTTTGGTTCCATTTAAAAAGCTAACTGAGTGTTGATGGAGATGTTGTGAGATCAACTTTGGGGATCATTAAAGCAATTAGGGATCTTTTGTTCTGGGCCCCGGTGTGTTTGCAGAGTTGTGAGCTACACAGCACCTCATTAACTCGGTTTTCACTGGAGTGATGCATTTTAATCTTGAGGGAATGGAAGAAAACCACTTTTGGATGGATTGTTTTGAAAAGTTTAATTAACAAATTGCAGAGCAGTTTTCTCATTGAAATACAAAATGATAGTTCCTTTCACCCATAATATTTTTTCAGGCATACATTATTACGGGGTGGCACGGTGGCGCAGCAGTAGAGTTGCTGTCTTGCAGCATTTGCAGCCAGAGACCTGCGTTTGATCCCGACTACGGATGCTGTCTGTACGGAGTTTGTACGTTCTCCCCATGACTGCGTGGGTTTTCTCAAAGATCTTCTGTTTCTTCAATACTACCAAAAACGTACGGGTTTGTAGGTTAATTGGCTTGATATAAGTATAAGTTGTCCCTGGTGTGTGTAGGATAGTGTTAATGTGCAGGGATTGCTGGTTGGTGCAGACTTGGTGGGCCGAGGGGCCTGTGTCCTCACTGTATCTCTAAAACTAAAAAACTAAAAACTGAAAATTCCGAAGAAACTATAAATTGATGTGAAAAATAACTTAATTTCATTATTAGTAATTGTAACTCATATTCCTTACTCGTTTAGTCATGTTGTTGGTCTGCAAGAAATTGCAGCGAAATGTGGATGCAGCCCAGATCATCACACAAACCAACCTCCCTTCCATTGACTCCATTTATATCTCAAAGGGCTGTCCCGCTTGGGCGATCTAATTCGCGAGTTAAGAAGAGTGTCTTTGACCTTCAAGCTCGAGGGAAAGTCTCAAAAGTCTCGAAAGAAGGGGGGGGGGGAGAGAAGGGGGGGGAGAGAAGGGGGGGGGGGAGAGAAGGGGGGGAGAGAAGGGGGGGAGAGAGGGGGGGAAAGAGGGGGGAGGAGAGAGGGGGGAGGAGAGGGGGGAGAGAGGGGGGAGGAGAGAGGGGGGAGGAGAGGGGGGGAGGAGAGAGGGGGGAGAGAGGGGGGAGGAGAGAGGGGGGAGGAGAGGGGGGGAGAGGAGGGGGGAGAGGAGGGGGGAGAGAAGGGGGGGAGAGGAGGGGGGAGAGGAGGGGGGAGAGAAGGGGGGAGAGAGGGGGGGGAGAGAAGGGGGAGAGAAGGGGGGAGAGAAGGGGGGGAGAGAAGGGGGGGAGAGAAGGGGGGGAGAGAAGGGGGGGGAGAGAAGGGGGGGAGAGAAGGGGGGGAGAGAAGGGGGGGAGAGAAGGAGGGGGGAGAAGGGAGGGGGGAGAAGGGAGGGGGGAGAAGGGAGGGGGGAGAAGGGAGGGGGGAGAAGGGAGGGGGGAGAAGGGAGGGGGGAGAAGGGAGGGGGAGAAGGGAGGGGGGAGAAGGGAGGGGAGAAGAGGGAAGGGGAGAAGAGGGAGGGGAAGGGGGGAAGGGGGGAGAAGAGAAGGGGGAGAAGGGGGGAGAAGGGGGGGAAGGGGGAGGAGAAGGGTGGGGAGGAGAAGGGTGGGGGAGGAGAAGGGGCGGAAGGAGAAGGAGAAGGGGGGGAGGAGAAGGGGGGGAGGAGAAGGGGGGGAGGAGAAGGGGGGGAGGAGAAGGGGGAGGAGAAGGGGGGGAGGAGAAGGGGGGAGAAGGAGGGGGAGAAGGGGGGGGGGAGAAGGGGGGAAGACACTTTTAAGAAGTATAATAAAGTTTAGTGGGCATTTCCTTGGTCCTGAAAACTCCAATGAGCCAATCAAAATGCCCAGACAGTGAAGGAGATTGTCTACGGCTGCCCTCGACTGCTTGTAAGTAAATAGCAACCACACTACTCTGCACTACAATCCAAAAAGAACCATGCTGACCAGATGTTACTCACGGAAAAATGTTCAACATGCTGAAAATGTTTCTGCGACCTAGCTGAGGCCACGAGTATTCGGGAACTTCCCTCGAGCATGGAGAGTTCCAGCTACCTCATGGGATATCCTAGGACTACGTGTTGACCATGCTGCGAGTCTGAAGCTCGAAGACACTCTTCTAAACTCGCAGATTATGTCACGCATGTGGGACAGCTCCTTCACTCTGCCTCAGCAAGGCCAGCAGCATGATCAAGGACAAGTCGCACCCTGGCCACTTCATCTTGTCCCCTCTCTCATCAAGCAAAAGGTACAGAAGTGTGAAAACACACATCTCCAGATTTAGGGATAGTTTCTTCCCAGCTGTTATCAGGCAACTGAATCGTCGTACCACAACCAGAGAGTAGCGCTGAACTACTATCTACCTTATTGGTGACCCTCGGACTATCCCTGATCGGACTTTGCTCCCTTGTTATTCCCTTATCATTTTATTACCTTATCACTGTAAATGGCTTGATTGTAATCATACATTGTCTCTCCACTGATTAAATAGCACGCAACTAAAGCTTTTCACTATACCTCGGTGCACGTGACAATATAATAAATTGTAAACTAATTAACCCATGTGCTCTGGTTGTGCCGACAATTTTCTTACCAGAATGTCTGTACCAACTCACCTGCACCTCTAGTTATATACTGTGAAGAAACATGTTGTCGTCAGATTTAATATGTGATATATTTATTGTAAAATTGTAATATTAACTTGTAGCACCAACCATATAACCGTACATAAAATATAGTTGTCAAGTGAATGTGTTACCGGATGAGTAATCCGGATGCCTGGGCTAATGATCCAGGATTATTCATTCCAATCTCACCCCATCTCTTGGGTGCTGGGGTGAGATTTAATTAATTAAAACTGGAATGAAAAGATTGGTCTGATGACCACAAAACCATCCGTTTGCTGTAAAAACCCATCTGGTATAATTATAGCCTGTGAGCAAAGCAAATCTGCCATTTATGGCTAGACTGTACAAGACTTCAGATTCAGAACAACATAATCTAGATACTTAAACTAATAGTCCAGGGATTTTATTTCAAATTCTTCCCCACCGCCTGAGGAATTTGATTTCATTTAATCAGCTTGTAGTTAATTAAATCCACAAGGATGTTGCCAGGACTCGAAGTCCTGGGCTAAAGGGAGAGGTTGAGCAGGCTCGGACTTTACTCATTGGAGAACAGGAGGACGAGGGGTGATCTTTCAGAGGTGTACAAGATTATGAGAGGGATGGATCGGTAAATGTGCAGAGTCTTTTGCCAAAGTAGGGGAATCAAGAACAAGAGGACATAGGTTAAGGTGAGGACGGAAAGATTTAAGAACAACCTGAGGGGTCACTTTGTTTTACACAAAGGGTGTTAGGTGTATGGAATGAGCTGCCAGTGGAGGTAGTTGAGGCAGGTACAATCATAACGTTTGAGAGATATTTGGACAGGTACATGGATAGGATAGGTTTAGAGAGTGATGGGCCAAGTGCAGGCAGGCAGAGTGTGTGGATGGGGCACGTTGGTCGCGTGGGCAGGTTGAACTGAAAGACTTGTTTCCACACTATATGACTCTAGACCTATGACTTGTAAATGAAAAAGGCTGATCTGGTGGTCGCATAACCACTCGATTTCTGTACAAACCTTTCCCAGGGCAACTCAACCAATCATTCAGTTCAAGGGCAGCAAAGGATATGCATTTAATGCTGGTTTTACCGGTGACACTCACTCAGAAAATGAATAACATTTTCATTCAAGTGATGCTATTTAACTGCATTAATGGCTCAGAGAGATAGAACATGAACGAGAACACGATCATGAGAGAGAGGTCATGAGATAGATCAGAGATAATGAAAGTGAGATACAGAGAGAGAGTCAGACGGAGGGTGCGTTTGAATAATAACAGCTTTCATGTTTCAGTGAACTGGTTTTAATTTATATCTATTTTTTTCTTCCTTGGCAACAAGAAATTGGATAAGATGGCCCTACGTGAAACCACGAAACAGCATGAATTGGTTAAATGTCAGATTGTGCCGGAGCTATTTTGAAAGCTTGGATATGGTCATGTAACTTGTTCATTGACATACCATTAAAGTTGATCCTGTGTGACACTTAACATCTTTCCTATAGCAATGTAGGCAAAATTCAAGCAATACTCCAAGCGCAGCCTCATCAATGTCTTGTATAACTGTAACAAAACGTCCCAGCTTCTGTATTCAATTTTTTGCCTGAAGAAGGCTGTCATGCCAAAAGCATTATTCGCCATCCTATCTACCTGAGATGTCATTTACAGGAAAATTATCTACTCTGTTCTATAATACTCCCCAGAGCCTACCATTCACTGTGAAAGTACTACCCTAGTTTGATTTAAAAAAATGCAAATCCTTACACTAATCTGAATTGAACTCCGTTAACCAATCCTCGGCCCACCTGCCCAGCTTGTCAAAATCCTGCTCTAATTCCTCATTATCCTATTCACTCTTTATGTAACCAACTATTTTTGTATTGTCTGCAAACTTACTAATCATGTCCTGTACATTTCTATCCCAATCATTTATATAGATGACACACAGCAATGGGCCCAGCACCGATCCATATATAGAACCATGGAGTCATACAGCACAGAAACAGGCTTTTCGGCCCAACTTGCCCATACCAACTAAGATACCCCGTCTACACTTGTCCCACCTGTTTATATTTAGCCCTAAACCTCTAAACCTTCCCTATCCATGTACAGTGCATTCAGAATGTATTCAGACCCTTTCACTTTTTCCAAATTTTGTTACATTACAGCCTTATTCTAAAATGGATTACATTCATTTATTTATCATCAATCTCCACACAATACCCCATGATAAAAAAGTGAAAACATGTGTTTAGAAACTGAAAACATTGAAAATAAATTCCTTTGCAAAAATTTCTAACCACCTGATTTAGCTTTTATATTATGAGGTATTGGGTGTAGATTGATGATAAAAAAATGAATTTAACCCATTTTAGAATAAGGCTGTAATGTAACAAAATGTGGAAAAAGTGAAGAGGTCTGAATACTTGCTGAATGCACTGTACTTGTCCAAATAGCTTTTAAATATTGTGAATACCTCAACTACCTCCACTGACAGATCATTCCATATACCCACTACCCTCTGTGTGAAAATGTTGCCTCTTAAGTTCCTTAAATCTATCCACACTCACCTTAAATCCATGTCCTCTGGCTTGATTTCCATATTCTGGGTAAAAGGCTCAGTGCATTCTGTCTCTTACCCTACCCTCTATATCCTTGGAGTAGGTTCAGCTTTGCCCTCTCCCATATAGGCCCCTCTACATGCAGGGCCAGATTTACGTATAAACTAGACAAGCTTAAGCTTAGGGCCTCTAGGGGGGCCACAACCCGCTCCACGAAGGTGTATAAAACTTTTGACATAGTGGCGTTGTTACAAAAACTCACATCAGTGGCGCTGTGCGATAGTGGCGTTGTGCGATAGTGGCTTTATTACAAAGCCTACCTTCGATGGCGCCGTGCTTGCGATTCCGGAGGCTTTGGATGTGTGGGGGGGGGGGGGGGGGGGGATTAAAATACAGGTGAGGTTTATATTCATTGTCGGAGAGGTATTTGCTCCAAAGATCCTTGGACCTTTGATTTACTCGGACTGCTACTCAGACCTGATTCTGAAAATCCATTCTACGTGAATAAAAATGCCTTCACCATCATGGATCGCACGTGCAGGACAAAGCAAAAGCTATGTAGTTTATTTAACACTTTTTCCCCGCAGAACCTCACCGCCGCACTGGGGCCTACCCACCTCCCCACCACACCGGGGCCTACCCACCTTCCCGCCACACCGGGGCCTACCCACCTTCCCGCCACACCAGGGCCTACCCACCTCCCCATTGCACAGGGGCCTACCCACCTCCCCACTGCACCGGGGCCTACCCACCTTCCCGCCGCACCGGGGCCTACCCACCTCGCCGCCGCACTGGGGCCTACCCACCTCCCCACCACACCGGGGCCTACTCACCTCGCTGCCGCACTGAGGCCTACCCACCTCCCCGCCGCACCGGGGCCTACTCACCTCGCTGCCTCACCGGACCCATTGAACCTCGCCGCCCCACCGACCATCTGCCCACTGGGACCTCCTACGCTTTGCCTGCTGACCCTTGCCACTCCACAGCCGTCGCCTTACCTGCAGCCTGGACTCAGCACTGGGCCTGAAGTTTCCACGCTGCAGACTCCAACTCCCTGGGTTTGACTGTGCTGGGTCCTAGTGCTAGACGCCCCTACCCTGGTCACATGAGTAGCTGTTCCAGTGAGTCTTCCCCATTCCCCTCAAACCATGTGACCTCAGCTCTACCCCACCCACACTGCAGTCCTTGTACCCCCCCTACTCCCTGACAACCCACACCCCCCCCCCCACCCCCAGTCCAAGTCGATCCAAGTCGGGCGATTTCATCGCTAAAGAGAAATCGCTCCGACATTTCATTCATAAAGGTATTTTTAAACTACGCTAAATTATTTATTAACTAGAGTAGTTTAAAAATCATCTTCTAAAGCTCTGAATGTTGATAGCGGAACGGACCTAATGTAGGCGATAAAAGAAGCTACACAGTTTATTTTTACATAAAAACTTGGTTTTTAGGAAGGCTTTAATCACGTTTTCATGTTGCGAAAAGGGGACAAAAAAAAATGTATGAACCGGCTGTATTTTTCATACCGACTTCACCACAAACCGTAACGTTCTAATCCACCGCATTCTACTAAAACCCACTCGCTAGTTGATTTAAATGGCCATTAATTTACAGGCATTAAACACTAAATTCCTTCCATTTGACTCAGAAATTCATGAAAATTAGATTAAAAAATTATGTTATATTGTGGATTATTGTGTGAATGTTATTTGGACACATAGGCAATTAAAAAAAAAGTTTATCTTTTCTTAAGAAATGGATAGATGTTTAGATCTACTCATTGAATTTCATAATTAGCTACAATTAGATAACTAACTAATTATATGCTTTAATTTCAGGTCATCCAAGTAAGATTGTTTCATATTTGTTTCAGAATGCGTCAATCTATAATAACTGAAAATTTCATTGAGTTCTCTTAATATTTAAGAAAGTTATGGGCTTTTAACTGTTCTAGATCACAGCTTTTGAGTTAAGTCAATTGAAAGGCAATGGGGAACAAGATACTAATTTCCGAGTATGAAAATGGTCATAACTTTTTTAATACTGAAGATATGAAAGTGAATTAGGTGTCAAATTAAACTTCTTTTTATGCTTTATCTGATGGGATAAATTGCAGACTTGATTTTTTAAATCTCAAAATGTTGTAACATTGCTAGAATTCTGGCTCTAAAAAAGCAGCAACTCTACCGCTGCGCCACTGTGCCACCCCTCTTTTCCAGTTTTCCCCCCTTCTATAATCTGTCTGAAAAAACTTCCCAACGTAAAACATCACCAATTGATGTGTTCCAGGGATGCTGCCTGACCACTGAGATACTCCAGCACTATTGTGTTTTTACGTCACACTAGCATCTGCAGTTCCTTGAATCTCCATGTAACAATAACTCTATTTTTCTCTCTCAATTAACACTGCTTGATCTGCAGGGCATTTCCTATTGCCTTGCACCTCACAGCTTTTACATGTTCATTTAACTGTGATTTTACTTCGGAGTCACGTGTGATTCCGTGAAGAACCCCGCCAGTCGGCATGCATGTCATTACGTCTGACGCATGGCGCAACAACCGGCTGGGAGGAGCAGCGCTTCTCCAGCAGTAAGTTTAAAAAGCGTCAGGTAAGTGTTAAACTTGTTGGAGGTCTCTGTGTTTGGTAATTCTTGTTGCAGGAGGACAAGTCCAAACATGAACAAGTCAGGAGCAGCAAGGCGAGCCATGCCAAAAATATCGCAAGCCCGCGGGAGTGCGGGTAGCGGGCGGCCGCCTAGCTCATCCACGGAGTCGCCAGTTGTGAAACCAGCGACTACAGACTCGGTGTTTGAGGACACTGTGCCTACGCCGGAGGGGCATAAGGCCACCTGAAAGTCTGTCCGGCCAATAGACTTAGACTAGTCCGGTCAAGAGGGTTCGCCCTTAAGAATGGATACCGCGGAACAGGTATCCAGGATGGAGCTCCTTTTGGAGAGGATGCTCCATCAAGAACGCTGGCCTCTCCAAGAGCCCGCGCCAGCAGCACCTACAGGGCTGCCTAGTATCTCCCTCCTGGATGAGGAGAGTATACCGGGTCAGAGTGAATCTGACACCGATTCAGAGGGCTTAGCGTTGGAGGCTGCCCCATGGGACAAGGGGCAAGCGCCAGACGTCCCATTACTGGCGGCCAGATTTGCCGTCCCTATCCACTCTGGCGAGCCGCTTGGAGAAGAGCTGGCTGCCAGCATAAATTACCTGGCCTTGCACCAGCTTCAGGAGCTGGCCATGGACACAATGGCCAAAAAATATGATACTCCAGAGAATTGTATCCTGCTGAAAGTGCCGACATTCAACCATGCCATTTAGGGCCACATGGGGGTAGGCATCCAAGCGCAGGAGATTGAACTGCAACGGGTGCTGAAGCTGCTGGCATCCGGAATAACGGCTTTTGGTAGGTCGGTGGATGGTACGACCCTGACTGAAGTTCAGCAGGATGCCCTGGCTCTCATGTGCAATGTGCACTTTGAGATTAACTGCCTTAGAAAGAGCGCCATCTGCCCCACCAGTAACCCCAGGTTTGCTGCCCTATGTAAGAATGGCAACATCTAGCCGCTGATCCTATTGTTTGGGGAAGACCTGGCCAAAAGAGTGAAGGAGCTGGACAACGAGGCCAAAACTGTCGGGCTCATCAAGGCGCCAGTGACCAGCAGAACCCTTCGATCGCAGAATCCCTACAAGCGGTTTGCTGAAACCGGGGCTGGGCAAGGACGAAGCCGACCGTTTAATGTGCGCAACTGGCACACTCCAGTAGCAGCACAGGGAAACATACCTTTCCCACCCAGAACCAGGCAAAGAGATCTACCGATAACCATGGAGGTAGGTGGGTCTGGCTCTTGTCGAAACATGTTGAGAGAGAATTACCTACCAGTTGGGGGGAGGTTACACAGGTTTCTGGAAGAATGGTATAAAATAACATCAAATGTGTTTATACTGCAGAGTATTCAAGGGTTTAAAATTTAATTTATTCCCAACCTGTGTCCACCCACCCAGCACAAGCCAAAACGGGCACTCATCTTCTCACAAACAGGGAATTTGATGCTTCAAGGGAGTAATGGAGAAGACAATTTATCAAACTCATCAATTTGTGTCTAATGTGTTTCCTAATCCAAAGAAGGATGGTGGGTGCAGGATTATTTTCGACCTAACAGGACTTAATCCGTTTGTGCAGTATCAGCATTTTATAATGGAAACGTTTGCTACTGCCAAGCAATTGCTTTCCAGGGGGTGTTATATGGCATGCATAGATCTCCAGGATGCGTATTATTCAGTGCCTGTTCATAAAGACCATCGCAGATATTTGAAATTTAGCTGGATGGGACAATTGTGGCAATTTCGAGCTGTACCTAATGGATTAACCTCAGCCCCTCGCCTATTTACAAAGCTGCTAAAACCAGTACTTGGGTTATTACGGTCATAAGGCCATATAATCATATGGCCAGATATCGATCAGACAGTGGATATCATCACATCATCCTGGAGGGATAGTACAAAAAGACAGTACATCTTCCATATCAGGAAATGGGAGGAATTTTGCTTCCATGGGAACATTACTTACCGCACAGCCTCCATCCCAGATGTGCTAACATTTCTATTCCACTTACATTCCAATGCAGGGTTGAGTTATAGTGCCATCAACAGTGCCAGGAGTGCCCTGTCATCGTACCTATGTCGAGGGTCAGGACTCCAGCCGTTATGATCTCACACATTAATCTCAAGTTTCATGAAGGGTGTGTTTAATTCTAATCCTCCTAGGCCTAGGTACTCTGAAATATGGGATGTGAGCATGGTACTCATGGTGCTCCATCAATGGGGAACAGCCACATCATTGTCCTTACCAAAGATCACCCTCAAGTTGGTTATGCTCATGGTGCTTACATCAGCACAAAGGGTTCAGACTCTCCACAAACTGCGTCTGGACAGGATAGTGTCATCACAGAATTACGTTACATTTCACATCTATGATTTACTCAATAAGAGCAGACCAGGGGTGTCTGGATACAATCTTGTATTGTCAGCTTATCCCACAGATTCACGGCTGTGTGTAGTGGCACACTTGAAGCATTATATTGAGTCACAAAGTGCCTCAGAGGCTCCGAGGTAGCACAAAAAGCCACATATGCAAGTCTCATCTCAGACCATCTCACGATGGCTGAAGCAAGTCCTGGGGTGTGCAGGAGTTAATATTGAAGATTTTAACTCTCACTCCTCCAGGGTGGCACCAACGTCAGCGGCGAGGGCAATGGACGTCCCTCCAGACCATATCCTCGCGGCAGCAGGATGATCAAATGAATCGACTTTTCAGAGGTTCAACAATAAGCTGCTTGTTGAATCCGGGGTGTTCGCCCACTCTGTGTTAAATTTTGCTTCATAGCGTCTCCCTGGGAGAGAGGAGTCGTTATTGTATTACTTTTTGTTATTTGTGAATTAAAGCATTAACATGTTAATCAGTATCATGATTCAATGTTGTTACTAATTCACTCCTCCCGAGTCAACTGCTTGCAGTATGAGACGCCTGGATTTGGATCGGCGTGAAATCACAGACCTTTAAAATCTTCACGGAATTACTCACGTGACTCCGAAGTAAAATTGTAAGATTAAATGAGAATTTACCAGTTTGAAGTTTGATCTTTATTTTATGAGGAGTTACGATGAGCGATTATGTGCCCACCGCTCCCAACCCTCATATCACGAAGCTCATCTGGTAGCTCTAGGGTTATAATCTTACTATAATACTTCAATTGTTGTTCTTCTGTGATTTCACATCGCTGGTTTGAAGATTGACGCGCATGCCAACTGGCGGGGTTCTTCACGTAATCGCTCATCGTAACTCCTCATGAAATAAAGATCAAACTTCAAACTGGTATGTTCTCATTTAATCTTACTATTTTTCTCTCTTTATCTGGCTTCCTTGACCTATCAATCTGATGGCACCAACAATAGCTTATCACCATGGCATCTTGCCCTATCAAAGATGTTCCCTTTATCTCACCCATCCCTCTCCCACTGCTCTGCAATGTAAAACTGATCTTTTTTCTCCCTTTCTGACAGTGCTAACTAATAATCTTCAACCAGAAACGTTAACTCTGATCATCTTTCTTGCCCGACACGCTGAGTGGTTCAGGCATTTTCTGCTTTATTGGTAATTATGAAGTTGAAGCAGTTTGTCCTTTAATTGGTAAATTGTGAAAGCAATGTACTTAGGACAAAGCAGATTTTAATTATATGAATTGCCGATGATTGCCATATGAATTCACATGATTATGTGAATCATGCAGGTTACTCATCTGTCCCAGTGGCATGTTGACCTTGAACTGTTCTTCAGATAGATTCAGCTGATGGGTTCCTGATGCCAATGGATCATTGGTCCAATTGTTTATTTTATTATCACATGTACTGAGTTACAGTAACATTCTTATTTTTTGCGTACATTTCAGTCAATTATCACATATATAATGTCCAAGATTAAGTACAATGTTTATAGAAATAGCCCACTGAGACCATATACAAAAGTCCCCCGGTTTAGGCGCCGTTTTCAAAATCCAAGCAGCAGCTGGCCATAAAGGCCAGTTGCCTTGGCTGAAGTGCCTCCAGTTGCCGCCTCAACCTGAATCTGACAACAAATCATTGTCCTTCTCCTCGGCATTTGTGCAGGGGGGGGGCATCTCCCGCTGACGACCGTGAGGTTACGCAAGGTAAGACCTGATCCCCTCACCAGCCCATTGATCTTGTGTTCGTCGTCGCCGACTCCCTCTACTCTATGGTTCTATGGTCCTCGGAGATGAATAAGGGCTAAGCTCGGTGGCCTCTCTCTTCAGGCTGCACAGCGGACAGCCATGCCCATAGTAGTCGCGGTTGGCGGTCGTTCTGCAACACGGTCCGATGGCCGGTCTCAGGGTCTTGGGCTACAGTACATGATTGGAGGCCATTTGGTACTTAACTTGGAACCATGATGATTCTTGAAAGAAGTTTGTAAATGAAGAGGGAATGAAGGCAGCTGCGGGGACAAGAACCCACACTTGAAGTGGCCTATAATAATTCAGGTTTCTTTTAAAATGCACTGTACACTTATTTAGAGCACATACCTCACACAATCTACCTGCTCCCCTTTGAAGTATAATTCGCTCATTTTGAACTTAGTCCACCATAATTTTATGGCACAGCTACTCTATGTTAAGCAGGAGGTACTGTGCTGCACCTTACAGCTCCAATATCTTGAGTTCAATCCTGACTTCAGATGCATTCCTCTGTAGAATTTATCATTCATCACGTAACCACACATTTTTCACCAGGTAAACTAGTTCCCTCTCAATCCCAAGGACATGCTGGTAGGTGTCGGTAAATTGGTCTACGTACAAGTGCATGTTGAGAGATCAGGGTGCATTTGATGAGCATGTCAGCGAGAACCAGCAACAGGGGTATAAGGAGTTTATGAGATTGATGGGATCAATCCAAAAGCCAGCATAAACCTATTGGGTCAAATGGCATTTTTCTCTGGTGTGAGAAATATATTACAAGGCATCCTTTTAGAATGATAAGCTGATTGAATTTATTTTGAGCCTGTTACTCCTTTGCTAGTGCCAGATTGAGTGAAATCAAATCAACCCCATCACAATTTGAGAAGTGCCTTAAAATAGGAAGTATTCATTGTTCTTTGTTTCTATCTCTGAGTACACAAATTGATTCTTTTATATCAGTTAGATTATTAAAAGTTGTGGTGACAGCTGATAACGTTAAAAAGAAAAGTATTTGGATTTATAAAGTGATTTTCATCTCCACAGGATATCCAAGCATGTCATGGCCAATGAAGTCCCAGGGAAGTGCAGTGATTGAGACATTACCAGGGGCACCACTTCTTGTTGTTCGACAAAGAGCAAACACAAACTGATCAGATTTTCTGTTTTGATGAGCTAAGCAATAGCTTTTGACCTGGACAGAGGCCAGCTCAAGGGATGAGTGTGAAACTGCTTCCTTTTCTGTGTAGCTCCTGGCTGATTTGTTGCTTATTTTCAGTGTTTTTCTGCTTTTGTTACCCAAGGATGAAAGATTGCCAGAAATTGTCAAGAGATCTTGTGTGTTAAGCAGTTAGACCAGCTCATTGGAAATATAGCACTGTTTTGTTTGTCAGCCTGCATTAAACTGACATGTTTCTGAATGAAGCCGTGACTAAAAGTTCAGCAGGGATGTGGACAATTGAACATTCATTGATTTATTGTCTGGTGATTTCTCTGTGTGCAGCTTAACATTTGACCTAACAAACTAAACTTCTTAAAATAAATTAAGTGCCATTTATTTTCTGCTTCTTATTGCTCAATTTGTGCCACAAATGCAACAATTACAATCCTGCAAGTCCCAGTACCAGCCAGGACTGGATTTTACCAATGCAATTCAGGATTTAGGTTAGGTTCCAGGTTTGGGTATAGGTTTATTATTGTTACGTGTACCAAGGCATGCTATCCAATCGATCAGATATCAGTATACATCAAAACAATCAAATTAAACTCAAGTACAATGAGCAAAGTGTACAGAATGCAGAATACTGTACTCAGGATTATAGCACACCAGCTCCATGGGCAAACTCCAATGTCTGCAATGTCTGTGGAGGTGAATTATAGAGTCCCTTGGCTTGTGGAAAGACTGTTCAGAAGCCTCAGAAGGGGTAGAAGCTGAGTTGTTCCCGAGTCTGGTAGTGCACATTTTCAAGCTTCTGTACCCTCTGTGGGGAGAAGAAGGAAAGACTATGGTGGGACAAGTTGTTCATTATGTTATCATTGTCACTTTTTTGCTTCATTCATTTGTTCTATATCTCTCTATATCACTGTCAATATCTCTTGTTTCGCTCTCTCTTAATTCTCAGGCTGAAGAGGGGTCTCGACCCGATTCATCACTTATTCCTTTTCCCCGGAGATACATTGAGTTACCTCAGCTTTTTGTGTCAATCTTAAGGTTTTCATTATGTTGGCTGCTTTCCCAAGGCAATGTGGTGTAGATCAGGAGTCAAGTCAGGAGTGTTTTGTTGTCATATGTCCCAAAACAGAACAATTAAATTCTTATTTTCAGAATCACAACAGATATGTGAACATATTATTCTGTAAAAATCATACAAAACAACAAAAAAGGTTCAGTGTGTATACACAAAAAAAGCAAACAGGCAAAAAAAAGACAATAGTAGTGCAAAGACAAAAATAATCCCCAATGCTATATTGTTCAGAGCCTAATTAAAGGTTGTAGTGTTTAATAGCCTGATGGTTGTAGGGAAGAAGCTACTTCTGAAACTGGGCGTTACTCTTTCATACTACAATACCTTCTTCCCAAAATGCAGGAGTGAAATTAGAGTTTGGCCAGGGAGGTGTGGGACTCTGATGACGCTGGCTGCCTTTTTGAGAACTATTGTCCCATTGATGAAGATAGGCTTGTGGACAGAGGTGGAGAGAATCAAAAGCTTCAAATTCCTAGGTGTGCATACTTCTGATGATCTGTCGTAGACCCAGCACATTGATGCAGTTATAAAGAAAGCCCATCCTTGGAAGTCAATGGTGGGAAGTCTGGTCTGTGTGCAGAGCTGTTCTCACACCAAGCTGCGGTGCAACCCAACAGAATGGTTTGTATAGATTATTGTAAGAGAAGGAACTACGAGGATTTACCCCAGGTTTCAGTCAGAAGCTGGCCTTCTCAGCAGTGTGTTTTGCCCATCACTGAGCCAGCCATTTTTTTTACTGACTACGGGTCAAAGTAGTCACTCCCATTCTGAATGGTAGTATCCCTCTGTAGCTATGGTGGCTCCCACTTCCCACCCCTGCCATAACAGTGATTTGGTTTACTGCGGCCCAACTTCACAATGTTGACCAAGACAGCCCATCTACACTAGTACCACCTGTCTTTGTTTGGCTTTCTTTGGCATAAGTTCAACTACCACCTCATACAAAGTTCTGATTAAATCATTCCACTCTCACCATAAAGCTAAGTCCTCTGGTTCTTGATTCTCCTATTCTGGGTTAAAAAAACAACTCTGCATTTACCCTATCTAGTACTTTCATGATCTTTTAAACCTCTATAAGATCATCCCTCATCTTCCTGTGCTTCAAGGAATAAAGTCCTAGCCTGCTCACTTACTTACTGCCTATTATGCCTCCTTGCATGTAGGGCAACAACGAAGGTCCTCCACTCAGTAGTATTGATTCCTTCAATTGCTGTTTCTATAACATATTTGTTTTATGAGACAGGGTTGCTAGCCCTGTGCTCAACCTCCAGCCTGGAGGACCAGTGGATCGCTCTTCGTCTCGCCCTTACCCTTCGACCTGTCCAGCATGGGAGACCCTAATAGGAGACGAATCTCCCGCTAGCATAGCTCTAGGCGTCACTGAGACACACAAGCTTCACGACCACGACAAGGTTGCAATCCAACAGGGAGTAGCCTACTCAACCTCTCCCTGTAGCTCAAGCCCTCGAGTTCTGGCAACATAAATCTTCTCAGCAGCCTTTATCAAGCACCCAAACACCAGGCTATCACAATTTCACTGACATCATTATTGTCATTGCATTCATCTTAATCCAAATGTTCACTTTGTACAATAAAATAGTAAGATTAAACAAGAACTTACCAGTTTGAAGTTTGATCTTTATTTTATGAGGAGTTGCGATGAGGGATTTCGTGAAGACCCCACCAACACGCATGCTTCAAAGCAACGGTGTGGAATCACAGATCACAAAACGAAGATAGTAAGATTAAAACTTGACTATACCAGTTGAACTTATGATAGAGGGCTGGGAGCGGAGGGCACGAAATCCCTCATCTCAACTCCTCATAAAATAAAGATCAAACTTCAAACTGGTAAGTTCTTGTTTAATCTTACTATTTTACTTCGGAGTCACGTGAGTGACTTTGTGAAGATTTCAAAGCTCTGTGATTACGCGCCCTGGACCACGTCCATGCTGCCACACTGCCGTAATTCTGATGGAGGAAGTTTGTTAATACATTCCAGACTGGACAGGCTGAAAAATAAATGAATGTTTAATAACACAAATAATAAGACTCCTAACTCGGGGACAAACAAAATTACGGAGCAGCTCCCAGCACAGCTTCCACAAACATCGCGGGTTTGGCCACCGGTTTGTTGTAGAATCGTTGAAATGTGGATTCACTGGCCCATCCCGCGGTAGCGAGGACATGATCCATGGCACCTCCATGGCCCTCGCCGCTGAAGTGGATGCAGCCCTGGTAGAATGAGATTTAAACACATTAGTATCTATCCCAGCTGCATCCAATACTTCCCTGAGCCACCTTGCGATTGTTGAACCAGTCACCTGGTGATGAGGCTTCTTATGGCTGATAAAGAGCCCTTGTTCCATCTTCCTAATGATACTGCTTTTTGGATATAGTAGTGAAGATGGGTGACTATGCAGAGGGTGGCGTCTGTGGGATACGCCCGTAATTCCAATTGCAGCCCTAGCGCACCTGGCCTGTGCTGCTTAAGTAACCCTTTGACAACAAAGGTTACTGTTTGTGGAGTTGAGACCATTTTGACAAGTCGCAGTTTCTGCAGGGTCTGCACCCGCTGAGCCGTTGTCAGTGCCATCAGCATTACCACTTTGAGGGTGAGCTTGTTAAGTGGTAACTCTTTCATGGGAGACCAGTTTCTTAATAGGGTCAACACCACTCCTACATCCCATGTGATGTTATATCTGGGTTGTGGGGGATTGGTATTGAACACTCCCCTCATGAATTTTGACACCAGTTGATTTGACCCCACACCTATGTTAAGGTATGAGGACAGCGCACTGCTGGCGCTATTGATAGCACTGTAGCTGAGACCCTTATAGTAATGAAGGCCCGCCAGGAATTCCAGAACATCAGGGATTGTAGCAGAGTTATATGTTGTGGAAGTTCTTGTGCAGTATGCCTCCCATTTCCTGATTTGTGTGAGATACTGCCTTCTCGTTGAAACTCTGCATGACGCAACGATCAGGTCCATGCCCGTAGAGGAGATCCCAGCCTCCAGAAGTGGTCTTCTTAGAACCTGCAAGCCAACAGGTTTAAGTGGCGATGGCACGGGTGAATTACCCCAGTAACGGGCTTCGTAACCAAATTTGTGCGTTTAGCAATTTGCACCCATGGACTGGCGTAGGCCAGTCGGGTATAATCAGTATACCTGAAGCAGAATCTAATTTGATTTTCTGCAATATCCGGCTGATGAGGCAGAATGGGGGAAATGCGTAGCAGAACCATTTCCCCCAATGGAGAGAAAATGCATCCATTGCTACTGCCCCAGGGTCTGGTTCGCAAGACACATATGTTGGTATCTAATGGTTCAACCTAGACGCAAAAAGGTCACTATCTGGTGTATCGAATTTAGCTATTATTTCAGCAAATATTTGCTGATTCAACATCCACTCGATGTTATCATTAAATACTCGTGACCTGGTGTCCGCCACTGTATTGAGCTTCCCTGGAAGATAGGTTGCTGAGATCCAAATATTTCTTTCAATACACCAGTGCCAAATTGCGTTGACTAATTCATCACAAGATACTGACCTGATACCACCCATATGATTTATGTACGCTACCACCGTGGTATTATCTATTTGAAGGCGGACATGCACATGACTTAAATTTGTGCAATATGCCCGTAGCCCATGGAAAACACCTAGCATCTCCAAATAGTTTATCCCTTGTGACTGTAAAAGCGTGAATTCATGAGCGTCGCATCTGCCCCCACAACTGGATACAGTATCAGTCGCTCCCCATCCTTGGGCACTTGCATCTGTTTGTACCACAACTGATGGGTTTGAGACAATGATGGGTTTATAATAGTCACTAATATTGTTGGTCCACCATTGTAACTCAATTTTTGCCTTTATTGGCAGCTGCATGGGTCTATCAAAATGTCCAGCATTTGATTTTAATGCTGAAATTTTTGCTCTTTGTACATTTTGATAATGTAGTGGCCCAAACTGTGTAGCAGGAAATGTAGCTACAATCTTCCCAATTACCTTAGCAGCTTGTCGAATAGTGAGTACCGCAGCGCAAGCAAAGCTGTTACAAGTTTCTTGAATGTCAGCAACTTTCCCAGCTGGGACAGTGACAATCATCTGATTTGTGTTAATAGTGAATCCCAAATAATCCATAACCTGTGAGGGATTAAACTTTGATTTGTCTGGATGGATGACAAAACCCAATTCTTCAAATATAGATATCGTAGCTGCAACTGCCAGCTGCGCCAATTCTAACATTTCTCCTATGATCAATATATCGTCCAAATACACCATGACGATATGATTTTGTCTCCTAAGGTATGCCAAAATAGGTTTAACAATTTTTGTCAACAGCCGAGGTGCTGTCGTAATCCCATTGGGTAACGCTTTATATTGCCATAACTGATCCTTCCAGACAAATTTCAAGAACTTCCTGTGATACATTGTGATAGGAACTGTATAGTATGCATCTTTCAAATCAATGCAGGCCATAAAGCACCCTCTGCTAACTAACTGTTTAGCTGTTTCAAACGTCTCAATTTTAAAATGGGTGTATGTACAAAAGTATTCAACTGGGTTAGGTCAATGATAATACGACAACCACCATCTTTTTTAGGTCTCGTAAAGATGTTGGACACAAACTCAACTGGCTCATGTGTTGTTCTTTCTGCATGTCCTACCTCCATCTCTTTTTGAGAAAGCGCAAACTTGCGATGAGGCACATGCTGCGTAGGGGGAGGTTTGTCGTTAATAAACTCTATCACATAACCCTGAATACTTTGTAGAATAAATACGTCTGAAGTGACTTTTCCCCAAGCAACCGCAAAGTACCGCAACCGTCCGCCAACCTGTGAGGGTACCTCTGCTACTTTTTGGCCAGAATCAAACCCCTTTACCTCCATGGTTACCGCCGGGGTCTGGAGAATGGGGGCTTTTGCGGCCTTTGGGCTGACGCTGGTTGTTGCCGCATTTTCCACGCGGGCTTCAGAGGGCCCTGCCCTAAAAAAGACGGTTGTTGTTGCTGATGTTGGTACTGCTGTTGGGGAGCCGGTGGTTGGTATGTTCTTGTCGGATATGTTCTTGGGTTCCTGTCCGACTGCCACCTGGGTTTGGATGAAGGATAAAGATGCTGCCTTCGATAGGGCAGGCTTCTACCCGTCATAGGTGGCTTCATAAGCCCCGCCGTTTTGGCCTCTTCATCCAAGTCTTTAACCTGTTTAGGCAGGTCCTCCCCAAACAGCTGTGTTGTTGGTGGTGTGGTGGAAGTGCAGCACAACCCAGCAAATTTTGGATTGAAGCTGGGCCAAATGGAGCTTTTTCTAAAACAGTTGATCTCAAACTGTGCATTGCACAGGAGAGCTAATGCGTCTTGCTGTTCCTCTGATACATCTGCTCCATCCAGTGTCCTCGCAAATGTCGTGATTCCTGATGTCAGTAAATTGAGGATTTTCTGGAGCTTGCCCTCCTGTGCCCTGGTGTTCCTATTGATGTTCCCCCAAATTGCCATGTTGACTTTTGGCACATTGAGGGACACACAATTTGCTGGGGCCTTGTATTTCTCCAATGTCTCGGCAATGACATTGTCCTGGAGCTGGTGAGATGTTAAATAATTTATGGTAGCCGCTATTTCAGGATGTAGTGGCTCTCCAACGCTAGTTGGTTTCCCAAACTTCGCAACGGCCTCCAGCATTTCTTCAGCGTCTGGAACTGCGGGCTGGTCTTCTACATCTGTATCTTCGAAATCACTCATCTGCTCACTGCGCCTACTAGCGACAGACGAGGGTGAAATTGACAGAGGCACTCTGCTCTTGCTCCCAGACCGCCAGGACTCCCGCTCTTGCCATTCCAGGTCCCGCTGATAGAGCACCTCCACCATTTGCTCCATTCGTGCCATGCGACCGCCGCCACTACACGCGGACGAAAGGTCGACTTCCCCAGGCCGTGCTGAGTCGCTGGGGCTTCTGCCAGTTGGTCGCACCTGCACGAGATGCGCTGACAGGTATTTGTCAGCACCCGCTCCTGCGGGGCTGAACGACCTCTGCACGGACAACCCGCTAGCCCGGTGTCTCTCGGACCTTAGTGGCCTCTCTACCTGATGAGCAGACAGAGGAAATGAGTCGGAACCGGTCCCCAATACCGGCTCCGTGGTCCGTGCAGGCACACCGTCACCCTCACCCCCAGGGGTCTGTGACGGTGCTTGGCTGGCTTTACCCGCAGCAACGGGATTGCCTAACCGTATTTTCCTGCCACCAGTCTGCGCTCCGGCAGCCTGTTCCAGTGCAGTGCTGGTACCTCCTGAACCTGCAGGGTATGCTGCTCCAGCAGTACGGTCGCCAGCCTGGAACCTCGCAGATTTCCCCTGCACTATATCAATGCCCACCGCAGCAGCGGGGCTTGATTTCTGCACGGCTTTTCCTCGGGTCTGCTCTCTTGAGACCTGTAAAACAGAAGAGGTACTTGCCGTGCGAGGCACCCTTCGTGCCTTTTTTCCACCAGCTCTGACTTTGGGCGACGGTGGAACGAAGTCAGGGTCTCCTTCCCCCTGCTCCCGTGCGGACTTTCCTCCAGATAACAACGGAGGCGAGTCGGCCCCTACCGACTCCATAGGGTCCGACTTCCGCACCTTCTTCCCCGGTCTAACAGGTGTTGCCAATCCTTCGGCCAGCGCCGAGGAAGTTTGCCGCGACCCGCGGCTCTCAGAGAGTTTCCTCTTCTCCTCCATCGCTTCTGTAAGACAAAACTTACAGAAGAACCAGCTCAAGGTTAGTTTCCACTTACCTGGAGCCGTCTTTTGAAGGAGCTGGTGGGGAAGCGCACTCCCCCCCCTCCAGCTTGCCAGTAGCAAATGCGCGCGACGATATGCCGCGCATGCGTGTTGGCGGGGTCTTCACGAAGTCACTGACGTGACTCCGAAGTAAAATAATTCTCAAACAATCCAGTGAAGTTAATTTCTCTACTGCGAGTGACTCCCTGTTTTTCTGCCTGGTGAATGAGTGGGCAGTGTGCAATCTCAGTCCAAATCTCTTTACTCTCTTCAAATGTCATTCCAGCAATTGAAATAGGATGTAGGCTTCCGTGGGTAGCTTTGTGGTTTGGCGGCAGCTTATGCCCAGTTTCTGCAGGAACATTACCATACAAACGAGAATGAAACAATGTGCTGCTTGACCAAATCTCTTGTTCTCTCAGTGATTGACAGTGAGCATGTATGATCTGGAATGTACTGCCTGAAAGCAGACAGGCAGGCAGTGGTAGAGGTAAATTCAATCACGACTTTCAGAAAGAAATTGGATGAGTTCTTGAAGGAGTAAGCAATATTAGGACCAAGGAAGGTTCAATGAAATGGAGCTAATTGGAAAGCTTTTGAAAAGTCATGATGAATGTGACAGATGAATGGCATCCTTCTGAGCTGCAGTGATTTTAAGGCTCAAAATTTTACATTGTTATTGAGATCAAGGACGGCACAGTTGTGCAGCAGTAGAGTTGTTGTCTTACAGTGCCAGAGACCAGATTCGATCCTGGCTATGGGCGCTGTCTGTATGGACTTTGAATGCTCTCCCTGTGACCTTTGTGGGTTTTCTCCAGGTGCTCTGGTTTCCTACCACATTACAATGATGTACAAAAAGATTAATTGGCTTGGTAACATTGTAAATTGTCCCTACTGTGTGTAGGACAGTGTTAGTGTGTGGGGATCGTTGGTCGGCACAGTGTCGAACGGTCTGTTTCCACGCTGTGTCTCTCAACTAAACTAAACCCAGAAAATGGCACGGGATGGAAAAAGAATAGAAGAGAGGAGACAGGTAATCCACAAAAACATAGCTGGTAAGTGAATTCAAGTCAAATACTGCCCTGGCTGATAAATTCACTGTCACACCTTCACCAGAATGGAGGGGTCAAGGAAAGTGTTCACGTCGCAAAACTGTTTTCACCATTCTTTCCCCCACCACGCACAAGAAGCGCAAGACAGACATCATTGTGTGCAGATGCTGAGAAGTGTGCTCAGCTCTGGCTGAACAACTTCTAATCTAGTGTGTGGACTTATAACCATATAACAATTACAGCACGGAAACAGGCCTTCGCGGCCCTTCCAGTCCGTGCCGTCCATTTATTTTCCCATAGTCCTATCTACCTGCACTCAGACCATACCCCTCCATTCCCTTCCCGTCCATATACCTCTCCACTTTACTTTTAAATGTTAAAATCGATCCTGCCTCCACCACTTCTGCAGGAAGATCATTCCACACAACCACCACTCTCTGAGTAAAGAAGTTCCCCCTCATGTTACCCCTAAACCTCTGTCCCTTAATTCTCATATCATGCCCTCTCGTTTGAATCTTTCCTACCCTCAATGGGAAAAGCTTATCCACGTCAACTCTTTTTTTTCCCTTTCATCATTTTAAAGACCTCAATCAAGTGCCCCCTTAACCTTCTGCGCTCCAGAGAATAAAGACCTAACTTGTTCAACCTTTCTCTGTAACTTAGTTGCTGGAATCCAGGCAACATTCTAGTAAATCTCCTCTGTACTCTCTCTATTTTGTTAACATCCTTCCTATAATTAGGCGACCAAAATTGTACACCATACTCCAGAATTACCAATGCCTTGTATAATTTTAACATTACTTCCCTACTCCTATATTCAATGCTCTGATTTATAAAGGCCAGCACACCAAAAGCTTTCTTTACCACCCTATCTACATGCGATTCCACCTTCAGGAAACTATGCATGTAGATGCATAGGGAACTATGCACAGTTATTCCTAGATACCTCTGTTCCACAGCATTTCTCAATTCCCCACCATTTACCATGTACATCCTATTTCATTTCGGAGTCACGTGAGTGACTTCGTGAAGAGCCCGCCGGCGCGCATGCTCGACATATCGTCGTACCGCGTTGCTGCGACAGCTGGCGGTGGAGCGCGCTCCTCGCCAGCCCTTCGTAAGGGGCCACGGAGGTGAGTATTCTACCTTTAGTTGGTGGTCCTTGTTGTTGGTTATGTCTTGCAGCAAGGACATGGATGGGAGTTCGAAGGGCCGGAGGACGTCAGGACGAGTTCGCCGGTCAACAGTTCCGGGGCCTTTACCATCGGCAGTACCTGCAACGCAGGCCGGGACTCAGGCGGAGATGTGGGTAAGCCCTGTGGTTACAGGTCCAGATCCGCCAGCACACCACAGCTCGGAGGAGTTCGACGAGGAGGAGTGTGGTGTGCCGCCAGAGCAGGAGGACCCTGCCATGGCAGTCAGGTCGTCAGCGGGCTCGCTGGTGACCTCGAGCAGGGTGCGTGCGGCTGCACGGCCTGTTCCACTCAACCCTCCGAGTAGGGGAAGGGCAGGAGCCCAGAAGCCTAACCCTACCAGGGCTAAGGCATTGCCTGACACGGAGGTGCGGTCAGGTTCCAGGGCGAGACCCGGGGCGGCTGTGAGGTCCAGCCGGCACACCCCGACTCTCGACGCCGGGACGGGTCGGTTGAGTCGCGTCTCGTCACGGTCGCCGAGCCCCCCATGGATGGGTGGGCGAGACCATGCGTCGGCAAAGTCCACGATGTGGGCAGCCGGCAAGCCTGCGCGGGCTTCAGGCAGCCATGCTTCGGCTGGTGCCGACACCACGCCGCAAGTGCCCTTAGTGGCAGCGGCTTCAGCTCCCGCTAAACGGAGGCGGTTGAACACGCCCGCGCGGGAATCGCGCAGTTTCGCCTCGGCGGCTGTTAGCGACAACTACCGGCACCGGCAGGGCCTCGATGAGGTGCGGGCCGATGATAGGAGCCCGGTTTTCTTTTCAGAGCCGGAGGACTCCGGCCACCTGAGTGTTCAGGGTGACGGGCGTATTGACTGTATGGAGCGGCTGCTGGAGCTCCTGCTTCAAAGTCAACAACAGCAGGGCAGCAACAGGCACAGGTCGTCGTCACCAGCCTCTACCATCAGCCTGGAGCAGCAGGAGGAGGAGGTTTTGGTGGATCCCATACCATCTCCGTTGGAGGTGCCAGCTGAGGATCTTCTGGATGTGGCGACCAAATTTGCGGCCCCACATTCATCTGGACTTCCTTTAAACGAAAAGCTGGCAGCCACTGTGGACTTTCTTAACAACCAGCAACTACAGGAAGAAGTCCTCATTCAGGCAATGAGCCGTCACAAGGCTCCATCCAATTGCAACTCCCTCAACGTGCCTGTGGTCAATACGCCGATATGGGGCAACATCAGTGCGGCTATCCGTCAACAAGAGGTAAAATTGCAGCGGATCCTGAAGCTCCTCACGGCCGGTATTACGGCCTTTGCGCGGTCGGTGGACGGGGACGAACTGAATTTGGACCAGGAAGATGCTCTGGCCCTCCTGTGCGCGACCCAGCACAAAATCAACGGGTTTCGCAAAACCAGCATCCGCCCAGCGCTCAATCCGAAGTTTGCAGGATTGTGCAAGTCACCGCTGCCGCCCCCGCCCCGTCAGCTCTTTGGGGAGGACCTCTCGAAGAGAGTCAAAGAGCTTGACGAACAAGCCAAAACGGTGGGGATCATGCGCTCTCAGAGTGCCCCCGCACCGTCAGGCTCAAAGTCTCCATACATTCGATCACGAGGGTCTGCTAGTACCTCGACGAGGACCCACCCTCAAGCTCCACAACGACAGCAACATCAGACCCAGCACCAGGGGTCTTTTTTAGGACAGGGTCGGCAGAGACCCTGGTGGAAAACGAAGATGCCGCGCCCTCAAGCCAACCCAGCACCTCCACGTCCACCCATGCGTGTCAAGGACCGCCGGTAACCACGGAGGTGAGGGGGTCTGGTTCTCTCTTTTCTCTTTGTTTAACTTCACATGTTGGTGGTCGCCTTCGGTTGTTTTTGGGTGCATGGGGTAATTTTACTGGTGACGAGTATGTGTTGCAGAATATTCAGGGGCATAAAATTGAGTTTATTAATGGCGACATTCCTCCATCCCAGCACATGCCCGCTCGAACGTTTAAATTATCTGCTGCAGAACAGGCAGCAGGCTACAAGGAACTTTTAAGTCTTGAGCAGAAGGGAGTGATTGAGAGAGCGGTGCATGAGCCAGTTGAATTTGTTTCGAATATATTCACCAGACCTAAGAAGGATGGAGGTTGTCGTGTCATTATTGATCTAACCCGTTTGAATACTTTTGTAACATATACTCATTTTAAAATGGATACGTTTGAAACAGCCAAATCATTGATTTCTCATGGTTGCTTTATGGCATGCATCGATTTGAAAGACGCATATTATTCAGTATCCATCCAGAAATACGACAGAAGGTTTTTGAAATTCATCTGGATGGGGCAACTCTGGCAGTACAAGGCTTTGCCTAATGGGCTCACCACAGCCCCTAGATTGTTCACTAAATTAGTGAAACCAATTATGGCTTATTTGAGACAACGACACCATATAGTTATGGCCTACTTAGATGATATCTTAATTGTGGGCCACACCCTGGAATTGGCTGAACAGGGTGTTGCAGCTGCTGTCAATATATTTCAACAATTAGGGTTTATTGTCCATCCAGAGAAATCAAAGTTCTGCCCTGCCCAGGTGATTAATTACCTAGGGTTCACGGTGAACTCTATGAGCATGAGGGTTACCATTCCAATTAACAAGATTGAGGAGGTTACCCAGGTGTGTCTAGATTTAATCCGCACCAATATACCATCGATTCGGCATTCAGCTACAATAATTGGGAAGCTTGTAGCTTTGTTTCCGGCAGCGCGATATGGACCTTTGCATTATCAGAATTTGCAAAGAGCTAAAATTGCTGCGTTAAAACAGAACGCTGGTCATTATGATCGGTCCATGCAGCTGCCGCCCGAAGCGATAAATGAGTTGCAATGGTGGGTGTGTCACATTAGCAGCTCATTCAAGCCTATCAGGGAGGCTAATCCGGTGGTATATTTGCAGACTGATGCAAGCTCCAATGGCTGGGGAGCCACGGATAATTGCTCTAGTTGTGGGGGCAGATGGGACACCCTTGAATCGACGATGTTGTTGACTCAAGGGATTAACTATTTGGAGTTGCTGGCAGCATTCCACGGACTTCGTGCGTATTGTTCCAAGCTTGTTGGAGCACATGTCCGTCTCCAAATAGACAACACCACAGCAGTGGCATACTTAAACCATATGGGTGGTACCAGGTCAGTTTTGTGTGACAAATTGGCTAACTCAATTTGGCTCTGGTGTGTTCAAAGAGACATTTGGATTTCAGCTACCTATTTGCCAGGTGAGCTTAATACTGTGGCGGACACCAGGTCACGCAAATTTAATGACAATATTGAATGGATGTTGCATCCTGAGACTTTTTCTAAAGTCACAGCCAAATTTGGTAAACCGGATATTGACCTTTTTGCGTCACGGTTGAACCATCAGGTACCAGCCTACGTTTCATGGGAACCAGATCCTGGGGCAATAGCGCTAGATGCATTCTCGCTGGACTGGGGGAATTGGTTTTTCTATGCCTTCCCCCCGTTTTGCCTCATCAATCGGGTATTGCGAAAGATTCAGGCAGATGCTGCCAAGGGCATCCTTATTATACCCGACTGGCCCACACAGCCTTGGTATCCGGTGGTCTTTGACATGCTCAACGAACCTTGGGTCCTTTTGAAGGGTTGCCCACAATTGGTTACTCACCCTGTCTCAGGGGAGCCACATCCCTGCCACGGCTATTTAAATCTGTTGGCTTGCAGGTTCTGAACAGGCCGTTAGTCCAATACGGCCTCTCGGCTCGGACCATGGATACCATCGGGGCGTCGTGTCGAGAGTCCACAAGGCGAAGATACCGCTCGCATATTAAGAAGTGGGAAGCCTACTGCAGCCGCTCTCGCATCACGTACGATGACGTGACAATAACCGACGTCCTGGAATTCCTCGTGGGGTTGCACCATGATGAACACTTAAGTTACAGTGCCATCAACAGCGCCAGAAGTGCGCTATCATTCTACCTCAAGATTGGGGTAGGATCCAACAGGCTAGTGTCCAGACTCATGCGGGGTATATTCAATATGAATCCGCCTACACCACGCTATAATATCACCTGGGATGTCAGGGACGTATTAACCCTGCTCAGGACGTGGTCTCCCATGGAAGGGCTCCAACTGGACCAACTCACCATGAAGCTGGTGATGTTACTAGCGCTGACTTCAGCTCAGAGGGTACAGACACTACACAAACTTCGTGTCGACAGAATGACTTCTACCCCTACAGAAGTAGTCTTTTTCATTGACGAGCTACTAAAGCAGCATAGACCTGGGTGCACAGGGCTGCAGCTGAAGTTCCCGGCATACCCCGCAGATGCTAGGCTATGTTTAGCCTCACATATCCGCCACTATGTCAAGGTGACGGCACGCATCAGAGGAATGGAGAGATACCTGCTTGTCACTCATAAGAGACCTCATCATCGAGTGACAGTCCAGACGATATCCAGGTGGCTTCGAGTCGTCTTGGGTAAGTCAGGTATCGACACTAATGTGTTCAAATCTCATTCCACCAGGGCTGCATCGACGTCAGCGGCGAGGGTCATGGAGGTGCCCATGGACCAAATTCTCGCCACAGCAGGATGGGCTAATGAAGCTGTGTTCCAGCATTTTTATAACAAGCCTGTTGCTGCTCCTCTACAGTTCGCAGAAGCCGTGCTGAATGCAGGTTCAGAACGTGGAGATGTCCCCGCATGAGGGGTTTTGATTTGTTATTAATAAATATGCTCTTGTTTTGCAGTATGAACTATTGAGCAAGTTTGTTCCTCCCATCCATCCCTGGTAGTGGTGTGTCAGCATGGACGTGGTCCAGGGCGTGTAATCACAGAAGCTTTGAAGTCTTCACGAAGTCACTCACGTGACTCCGAAATGAAATAGTAAGATTGAACGAGAACTTACCAGTTCGAAGGTTGATCTTTATTTTATGAGGAGTCGAAGTGAGGGATTTCGTGCCTTCCTCGCCCAACCCTCAGTCACCTTCATCTGGTAATCTTAGTCACTTCAATCTTACTATGCGAAGTCATTTCTATTGTTGGTTTCTGTGATTCCACGCCGCTACTTTGAAGTATGTCGAGCATGCGCGCCGGCGGGCTCTTCACAAAATCCCTCACTTCGACTCCTCATAAAATAAAGATCAACCTTCGAACTGGTAAGTTCTCGTTCAATCTTACTATTTTGATTTGTCCTGCCAAGATGGTGCCCAGAACTGAACACAATATTCTAAATGCAGTCTCACCAACATTTTATACAGCTGAAACATGACCTTCTAACTTCTACACTCAATACTCTGACTGATGAAGGCAAAAGTGCCAAAAGCCTTTTTGACCACCTTATCTATCTGCAACTCGACCTTCAAGGAGCCATGCAACTGTACTCCTAGATCCCTCTGTTCCACACCACTACCCAGAGGCCTACCATTTACTGTGTAGGTCCTGCCCTTGTTCAATGTCCAAAAATGCAACATCTCACACTTTTCTGTATTAAATTCCATCAACCATTCCTCTGCCCACCTGGCCAATCGACCCAGATCCTGCTGCATTCTTTCACAATCATCTTCATTATCAGCAAAACCGCTAACTTTTGTATCATCAGCAAACTTGCAAATCTTGCCCTGCATGTTCTCATCCAAATCATTAATGTAGATTAATGTGGATTCAGCACCCCTCCAAGTAACTGGCTACAATCAGTAAGGATAAGCAACAAAACATCCTCCACAATAAATCTGAATTTCGGTGCCCTGTAATGGGCCTGTCCCACCAGCATGCGACTCCATGCGGTGAGTGCGACCTAACGTGGTCGCTTGTGCCGTCCGGCCTCGCGGGGCTGGTCCCACTTCGATCACCGGAGCTGTGCGGAATTGGTCCCGACATCGCGCGGGGCTCCGAAAAACTGACTCTTCAAAAATTCCGCGCGGCAATGGCTTGTCGGCCCGCAGCTGCATCGAGGACATGCGCACTGCCTCGATGTCGTGCCTCCGTGACCCTCTCTATATGTGCCTCCATGACCCTCTCTCTGTGTGCCTCCATGGCCCTCTCTCTGTGTGCCTCCATGCCCCTCTCTGTGTGTCTCCATGCCCCTCTCTGTGTGTCCCTCTCTGACTTGCAAACTTACCGCGGACTTCGCTCCAACTTCGTGCCACGTCTGACCCTGCTGCTGGTTTGGTCACGCTCGCCGCATGCAGGTGCATGCTGGTGGGACCGGCCCTGTACGGGGATCACTCGACCTCTGCGTGGCCCCCGCTTCCAGTTTGGTCACGCTCACCGCATGGAGTCGCATGCTGGTGGGACAGGCCCTTAAGGCTAAGTTAGCAGCCCCATACTTTACTCCCTGTATACTCATGTGTATGGCCAAACTCTGCTCTAACTTCATTGACAAGTTTGAAGGTGACACCACCAAGGTGTGCCAGATTTCGAACAATGATGAGACAGAATATAGGAAGGAGATAGAGACCTTAGTAGAGTGGTGTCAAGTCATAAGTTCATAAGTGATAGAGCATAATTAGGCCATTCCGCCATTCAATCATGGTTGATCTATCTCTCCCTCTCAACCCCAATCTCTTTCTTCTCCCCATAACCTCTGACCTCTAACATTTTAATGTGGAGTTTTGCCCTAAACACCACTGCCCCCATCTTGAGTAGTATTGATAAAGATCTCAAAAGCCTATTAGTACATCCATACTAATCAAACTAACGTTAACAACCTTTCCCTCAATGTTAGCAGAGTGAAGGAGCAAGTCGTTCACTTCATGGACCACGGTGGAGTACCTGGCCCAGTCACCATCAATTGTGCCAAAGTGGAGTTGTTGGCAACTTCACCTTTTTTGGTGTAAATATCACCAACTATTTGTTCTGGTCCAAACCACTTTGAGGCAAAAGCTAAGAAAGCAAACCAATGTTTCTACAGAAGACCAAGGCTATTCTGCAGGTCTCCAATGACTCTTACCAATTTTTATTAAGGCATTCAGTTAAAATATATCACAGCTTGTTTGGGCAACTGCTCTTCCCAAGACCGCAAGAAATTGCACAGAGCTATGAAGGCATACACAAACTGGAGGAACAGCGCCTCCTATTTTGCTTGGATAGCTTGGAACACAAGATATGAACATTGAATTACAACATTTTAGGTAACCTCTAACAAACCCCCCTTCCCCCTTTTCTCTTTCACACATTCCCATTTCCCTTTCTTTTCCCCCCCAGTCCCCAGCTAGCCACACACTGATTTCTCCTCTCACCCTTCCCTAACATTCCTTCGCTGGATTCACAACTTGCAATTCTTCAATTCTTTCATTTCACACCTTTTTTCATCTCTGGCCTTTATCCAACCATCTGCCAATGACCCCCCCCCCCCCCACCTGTGTCCACCTACTACCTGCCACACTTTGTCCTGCCCCCCCTCTCTTCTAATCCCCCTCCACAATCAGACCTGAAATGCCACCTATCCATGTTCTCCAAGGATGTTCCCTGCCCTGCTGAGTTACTCCAGCACAGAGTCCTTTTTCTTTGTAAACCAGCACCCGCAGTTCCTTGTTTCTAGATAGTCAAGCACCACTCACATCCCTGTCAAGCAGAAGATACAAAAGCTTGTAATCACATACCATCAGAATCAAGAAGGCTTCTTCCCCACCTTTATCAGGATCTTGAACAGAACACTCATATTCTAAGGATGAATTATCGATCTTCCAATCTACATCATTGTGGCCGTTGCACTTTATCTTTATTCGCACTTTCTAGTTTTAGCACTATATTCTCCACTGTTTATTTTCTCTTTTGAACTGCTAGATATACTCATGCATGGTACAATTTATGTGGAGCGCATGCAAAACACAATTATTTACCATTTCTCGGTACACATGACAATAACAATAAACCAAACCAATCAAACTAATATCAAGAGCAAAAAAGTTCTTATTTGATACAGAAACCATGGCCTGCTGAAGGGGGGGTCCGTTGGGCGCGGTCGCACCCCCCCTTTTTTACAAGAGTGAAAGAAAATCCTGAGGAAAAAAAACAATATTGGAGCACAATCAGCGTTTCCATTTTGAAGGAATTTCCCCGATATGTGAGAAATTCTGGTTCTGGCCCACGGGATGATTTGAAAAGAATATTTGCAGCCATCCGCGCCTGTGAAGTTGGGGGAAGCTGGTGACGAGGTAACAACGCAAAATGACAGCTCCTCCCCGCACGTGGGCAGGATCACATCGTCACTGCATCGCCTAGATGCCCCGGGCCTAGTTTGGGTGAGTGGGACCGTGAAATATTGTCATGATCATTTTCTGCCCTTCACAGAAAACATGCTTGCATCAATCTGTAGTGTGCATGGTTAACCATATGTTACCGTAAATGGTCCAGGATTTATTGACACAGGTTGATCATACACTGAATAATCCAACCACATTTTTGTTTGGAAGTGGAAAGAAATAATAGAAATTGAATTCATTGCAATGTGTAAAAAGATTTGAGATACTGTATTATAATTTTGCTGCATGTCATTGTGGCATATATCAGAAGAGGGAGGGGGGAGGGTAGAAGGGTAGGGGGGGATTGGAGAAGGAGAAATTCGGGTGGGAGGAGGGAAGAGGGGGGTGGAGGGGAGAGGGGAGTTCAGTCTACACTCACTGAATCCATCCCTGTGAAAAGTTAGAGATGATGATTGGATCATGGAAGCGGATCAATACATCTGTGAATAAAATGACGGATATATTTTCATTTGCACAATTGATTGTATTGTATTAATGTTAATATATAATTTTTAAAATCCATGCATTGAGGGAAGAATATTTTACAGCCCATCTGTGGTCCCTAACCCCAACCCTAATCCTAACCGGTCCTCACCCACAGGGCAGCATACGTCAACGTGTGACAGGGCGCACAACATGATGAGACACCCAGATGTCGCCCCTGGATTTTGAACATTCAAAAATCCAGGGGGGACAGGGAATCACCATGCGTCACTACATGCGTCAACGCGCATCGCGCCAGTTTCATGACCCGACCACAACGCGACAACCTCTTTAAGGCTGTTGCCGAAAATGTCACCCGAGTGGGACAGGCCATTCACGCTGCGAAACTTAAGGACAAGGCTTTTGAAGGCGGCATCAGCGGCAAACTTCTCCCTGGCCAGGTTCTCGATCGCCTCGAGCTCGATTCGGCAGTGCTCGAAGAAACTGTCCAAGCCCGGGAAGGCTCGGGAGAAGCGGCAGCTGAGGTCGGAGTGCGAGGGCCGTAATCTACCTTCATCAACCTGCCGCTTGAGCGGCTCCTTGGGACTACCTGCTGCGGCTTCTCGTGGAGCTGCTGGTGTGGTTACTTGCGCACCCTGGGATGCTGCTGGCGTAGTGACTGGTTTTTCCTAGGGTGCTGCTGAAGTGGTTAGTTGTACACCCTTGGGTGCTGCTGGTGTAGTTACTTGTACACCTTGGGGTGTTGCTGGTGAGGCTGCTGTTTCTCCCTGGAGTGCTGCTGGTGTGGTTATTTATGCTCCCTGGGATGCTGCAGCCTCTGTACCCTCTGCTAATTCTCCCCCTTCCGACATTGCTGCTCCCGTTGCCGGCCCCTGTTGCTTGTCGCCCCGGCCGCTAGAGCCGGGCAGCAGGCGCCGGACCAGGCTGCCGCTGCCCTTGAAACTGCAGGCACTGCTGGTGGTCGCAGCTAGCCGCACGAACACACACGTCTGCCGGTACGTGACCAGCGAGTCGGGCCTTAGCTGTCTCTTGGAGCTGGAGTGACGCACAATATCAGGCGGGAGCCCCAGCTGCCTGCTGTGCTGGGGGCTGCCGGAGGCCAGGTAAGTCTTCGTGTTGCTGCTGGCCCTACTGCCGCTGCTGCTGCCTTCCTCGGAAGCAGAGCTGCCCAAACCATTGGGCTCCACTTTGCACCCCCTCGTCATCTGGCTCTTCAAGTACTTGGCCTTGTCGGCAGCCAGTCTCTCTACGGCGCTCTGCCGACCCTGCCTGTCCCCCTCCATTTGACTGCGGAGGTAGCCGGGACCTTTGGTCATGAGCCTGAGCAACAGAGAGACTCGCCTTGGGTGGTATGCTTGCAGTGCGTGCGATCTCGCTCGGCATCTTACTTTGATCCAGCCAACGAGGACAAACACGTTTTCACATCCGCGAAGAAGAAAAGACCAGGACTTCCATGAGCAATATCAGGCTGTCTCCAATTGTCTTAATCCACATTCACTGTGACTTTGCCCATAACTTGGACAAAGTCATGACTAGGTTTGCGCAGTTACATTATTGGAAAATGGAACTGAAAAACACGATTTATGGCTAAATGGCAATATATGCAGGCGTGCCACTAGTGTCCATCGCCTGCATCACTTCACCAGGACTTCCATGAGCAATGACATGCTGTCTGTACTTGCCTTAATACACATTCACTTTGTCCATGAGTTGGACAAAGTGGTGACTAAGTTTGCACAATTACATTCTCGAAAAATGGAACTGGAAAATGTGATTTATGGCTAAATAGCAATATATGCTGGTCTGCCAAAAGTGTTGTCAAAATCTGTGAGAGGAACCCTGAACTGTCTGCTAATCCCCTCACATTTTGTGAGCCCAACAGGGCACTGCAAGAAGAGGTAGAAGTCGGGCTACCTACATCAGTGTACTAGCTGCGGAACGACACATGCCTTGGACAGCGTTAACAAACTGAGGATTGCCATTAAAGATAAAGTTACACTTTGAGAGACCAAACGGGCACTGCAAGAAGAGGTAGAAGTAGGGCCCCTAAATTGATGTACTGCGGAACGACACACGTTTTGACAGAATTAACAAACTGAGGACTGCCATGCTAGATAAACTGGTCTGTGCTATATTCGTGGAACCAGGGATGGCATATGGGCTAAGGCCAACGAATGCCTTTGCATTAGTAAAAGTAATGGCAATATACATCCAGGAGCACCTGAATTATTATGCAGCTTTATGCCAGCATATTTGATTCTTTGGTAAACTATATGATATATTGTGAAATTCATGTTATGTTATTATATAGTTTTATGTTATGGAACCAAAATCAAGAATTATAAATTCACATTTCAAAAATGGTTTTACAATTCAGTAGTACTGATTTTCAGTATTCCTTACAGATATTTGAGAATACATGAGATTGCATGCAAAATACTTGTTTTCAAAAATCCAGTTTCTGTGTAGTACGTTCTATAGCATTTATGTGAGAAATACCGATTTCCCCAACAAAATACTGATTGACAGCCATCAAAATACTGAAATGCTCAGTGAAACTTGGCAGCTGTGCAATTATTCACAATCACATTATGTTTGAGAATTCAAAATGTGATTTGTGATCTTGTTTATGAGTCATCATGAAACTCGAATTTGTTACAATAGTATGACAGTAAAATAGGTTAGTTTGAAAGCGATCATAGTAATGTAAATGCACCATTTAGTTTGACTTCAATTTTCATGATGGAAATTGAAGTCGAACTAAATGTTGTATTCACATCACTATTCCATGTTGAAATTGATGTGATGTGAAGTTGTTAGGTCAGGAGGACCATTAAAGGTGCACCGCACACACTAAAATAGTCGAACAGTAACAGGCAATCAAAATAACACACAAAACACTTTCTAATAAAAGGTTTTCATTACTGCAAAAACATAGTATTTTATTTGCAGTTTTTGCATGTTCCTTTATAACATTTTACGTAACATTTTACAACAGTACAACAATTATTGGTTTAAAAACATGTATACAACAATGGCCCAATCATCCCATTCTATCCACTCTTGACTCAACCAAAATTATTTCTGAAATATTGGTCATAAATTTGGTGCAGAAATGCTCCAGAAAAAGGCTCAGAATGCACCAGAGAGCATCTAAAACTCCAGAGCTTCCAGGGCCCGCTTTAGGGCCCTGGACCCTAGCCGCGAAGGGCTTCACGCTCGTGATGTGCATTGTGCACACATTATTTAACATAAAATGTTTGTAATCCTGTCATGCCACCCCTTTTTATGAAAAGCTTTGTACCGGCGATTAAACATTTAGACATGTACATGGATAGGACAGGTTAAGAGGGATATGGACAAAATGCACGTAGGTGGGACTAGTGTCGATGGGACATGTTGGCCATTATAGGCAGGTTGGACCAAAGGGCCTGTTTCCATGTCATATGACTCTATGACTCTACAAACACATCAAGTAAGAAAAACTACAAATTAAAGTCACTTAAAACAGAGGCTAATTCAAAGTCAAAGGTAATCTAATAAACCACACTAAACATGATTCAGCCACAGTACCAAACCAGTTTCAACAAATGGCTTACTCCTTAATATTAAGAGTAAGCCATTTAGAATGGAGACGATGAAACACTTTTTCTCACAGAGACTGGTGAGTCTGTGAAATTCTCTGCCTCAGAGGCAGGTTCTCTGGATGCTTTCAAGAGAGAGCTAGATAGGGCTCTTAAAAATAGCAGTCAGGGGATATGGAGAGAAGGCAGGAACGGGGTACTGATTGCGGATGATTAGCCATGATCACATTGAATGGCGGTGCTGGCTCGAAGGGCCAAATGACCTACTCCTGCACCTATTGCCTATTGTTTATGATTAATTCCATATGCAATTAAAGAAAGCAATTTCAAACAAGTTTTATTGGCACATGTTATGCTACTTTCCAGATGTTATATATTACTGGACCAGACTGCATATCCATTCTTAGAAACTTAAGCTTTGGTCAAAGTGTCTTAAATGATCTGCTTTCTTCATAAATCCCGTCTGTTTTGCTAATTGCTGCCAGTGTCGTTCTGGTTCCTGTTTGCAATTGTTTTGGTTTTCCTAGTTACATTGGCACAGAAACAGATATGGAAAATAAAAGGGAAACACTATTTTATGTTACAAAAAATCCCAATATAAATTGAAGGCAGAATTACATTAAAAAAAACTGTAATTCTTGGCCAGCAGTTGAATAATTTAAATTTATCCTAACTTATTTTCCCAGAAGTGTAATTCAAGAGAAAACCTGGATGGAGTGGATGTGGAGGGCATGTTTGTACTAATGGGAGAGACAAGGACAGAGGCCTTAGCCTCAGAATAAAAGGACATACCTTTAGAAAGGAGATGAGGAGATATTTCTTTGGTCAGTGGGTGGTGCATTGTGGAATTCATTGCCATTGAAGACTGTGGGGGCCGTTAATGGATATTTCTAAGATGGAGATGAATAGTTTCTTGATTAGTACGAGTGTCCGGAGATATAGGGAGAAGACAGGAGAATGGGGTGAGGCAAAGATAGATCAGCCATGATTAAATATCAGAGTGGACTTGATGGGCTAAATGGCCTAATTCAGCTACTGCAATATGATACAATAGCACTTTATTTATCCCAGGAGAGAAATTGATCTGCTAACAGTCATAAAAACACAAAAACACAAAATACTTGAAATATGAAATAAAAATGAAATACTATACCTTATGAAATAAAATGTAAAATGCTGGAAATACTCACCAGCATCTACAGTGTTAGTGAATGACCTATAATCAAAGCAGCTCTGCCAATGGAATTGTTTACCTTTCTTAAAGGTTTTCCTTTAGCATGATTTTTGCTCAAAAATCAAATCCTTGTTCACTGTTGTGGTAATTGTAGAGGAGGAGTGAGTTTTTTTAGGAGAATCTAATCAGATCTTAAAGACATACATGTGTTTTTCCTGGCTGGCAGTGCTCTGCCTTCATCCAATTTATATTGGTTGCCCTCTTCTGGGACAACAAAAGACAAAAAGCACATGCATTCTGCTTTTTTTTATTTCAGTTGCTGGTCATCCATATTATTTGAGAGAGGCCGCAGATCACCAACTTTAAGTTATTTGCTGCAAAATAAAAATCATTGTTTGCTATCCAACGCTATATTCTCAACAAAGTGATAAGTCCATGGAGCAAAAACCTCCCCTACGGCATTTGCTGCTGTTAGAGACATAAATTCCATCTAATTTACATGATGTACTTTCATGGGTACCGGTCTCCCAAATGTTCATTCCACCATGACGTAAATAAAGCTTCAAAAAGACTGGCACAAGACCAGTGAAATGAACCTTATTTCCCTCGTGGTCCATTGCTTTCAGTGCGCCTCTATAAATCTTGTTCCTTACGGCTCCAAAAACCAGGAAAGCAATTTAATTGTGACTACTTTTTTCTTGGAAAAGAACATCTTGGATTGGATTTAGCATCTGGCTATTGATGGGTTTAAATTTCAAATCTGTGATTCAGGAAAAAAGACGGAGGCCTCCTTCAGGTTGAAGCAGTCAGGATCAGGCGATCTGCTCGACGAGTATAACAATGCAAGAATACACCTAATAGGCAATCAGGAGGGCAAAAGGGAATGGATCTAGCAGGCAAGATAAAGGAAAATATCAACAGATTCTGCAGGCACTCCAAGAGTAAAAGGGTGGCTAGGGAGAGAATAGGATACTAATAGATCAGTGTGGATGATTTTGTGTCAAGCCACAAGAGATGTGAGAGATTTTAAATGAGCATTTCTTATCGGTTTTTACTCTGGAGAAGATTATGGAAGAGGCTTATGAGTTGTGATGTCTAGAGCATATACAATTACTAAAGGAGGAGGTGATGGCAGATTGAAAATGCGTAAAGATGGATAAATCCTCAGTACCTGACCATGTACATCTTTAGACCTTATGGGAAGCAATTAAAGAAACTACGGAGGTTTTGCAGGCATATTTGCCATAGGTGAAGTTCCAGAAGGCTGGATTTTACCCAATGTTGGACCATTAATTAAGAAAGACAGCAAAGATATGCCAATGTATTAGATATCGGTGAGTGTGACGTCAGTGATGGAAAGTTATTGGAGGGTATTCTGAGGGGCTGGTTTCTATTAACACTTGGATGGGAATTAAATTATTAGAGATAGTCATAATGGCTTGTGGCGGATTGTTGTTCTGATGGGGGTCAATGGATAAATGGTGTGCTTGGGGTTGGAGCTGTGTTCACTGTTGTTTGGAAATTTACATTAACAATTTGGATGACATCAGAGTTAACATTGTTATGGCCCTATCCCACGGTACGAGTTAATTCCAAGAGCTCTCCCGAGTTTGCCCTGATTCGAACTCGGAGATTTACGGTAATGGCCGCTCCTCGGTACTGGGGGCTCTTGTGGACATTTTTCAACATGTTGAAAAATCTTCACGAGTCTTCCTGAACTTACCTGCTGTTAGCGGGTCTTCCCGAGTACCTGCCGTTAGCGTTACGTCCCCGAGCTCCGACGTACCCGCTACGTTCATTCTCTGTGCTTACGACAAATTAGATTTTTTTAAAACTCGGGAGAGCTCTTGGAATGAACTCGTACCGTGGGACAGGGCCATTAGTAAATTTGCAGATTACACCAAAATTAAGAGTATAGGGGACAGTGCAGAAACATATCTCAGATTAGTTAGGAAGGGAAACCAAACAATGGTAAGTCAAATTTAACTCTGACAAGTTTGAGGTATTGCACCTTTGTGTGTCAAATCAGGACATGACTTACACAGTAAATGGTAAATGGTAGAGCCCCAACGAGTGAGAGATATCCAGGACTGCCGATGCATGGTTCACTGAAAACATTGAATCTGATGGACAGGGTGAATACAAAAGCATTTGGCATGCTTTCCTCCATTGGAAAGGATTGTACCAAGTACAAAAGTTAGTACATCATGATAAAACTGTACAAGTCATTGGTGGGACCACCCTTGGAGTACTGTATGCAGTTATGGTCAACCAGTCTGGGAAGAATGTCATTAAATTGGAAAAGTTACAGAAGAGATTCACCGGGATGTTACCGGAACCTGTGGGCTTTGGGTTATAGGGAGAGGCTAGATAGGCTGGGAGTCTTTTCTTTGAAGCGTAACAGGTGGAGGGGTAACATTGTTGATGTATACAAATTCATGAGTGGTATGGACAAAGTGAATACTCTAAAAATTAGAAAGGCATAGGATTACGGGGAAAGAGGATAAATTTAAGAAGGATGTCTGGAGCATATTTTCTCCCAGACAGAAATCCAAACTTTCAGGACAAATTAATCTTACCTAAATTTCTTAAGATTTATATTTTGTGTGGTTTATGGCATTTGTTGATTTTGGATATAGGTCCAGTGGAACATTTCAGAATTACTTTGCCCTATAACCCCAATAATGGGGTGGAAGATTGCAACCTTCACGTGGTACGCCTGTATCGACTAATGCAATCAACTTGACGTGCACAAACGGAAGATCGAATAGAACAAGTTGTCCTACAACTTTAGGCTGTGCACGCCACACGAAAGAAGAAGACCCCAATAGTGCATCACAGAGGGACTGACAAAGGGTAGTCACTGGGATTGAGCACTTATCTGTTTTGCTAATAATTTTGGTACATTAGTATGTGATTAATGAAAGGATTACGGCACTTTATTTATTAATTCTGAAAATAAAGAGGGAGTATAGTGGTTGCCAGGTTAAGTTACTCTGTCTGTAATCCAAAGGCCTAGACCAACAATCCAAAGTTCCAAATCTACCATAACAGCAAAGTAATTAAACTCGGAGGAAGCCTCTACTTCTTCGAAGCTTAACGAAATTTGCCATGTCTGCAATAATTCTTATCAATTTCTCCAGATGCACCTTACAAAGCATCCCATCAAGGTGCATCATAGCTTAGTGTTCAAGTTCCAGTAACATCCTGGCGAATATTTTCTGCACCCTTTCCAACTTAATGACATTCTTCCTACAGCTGGGTAACAATAACTGCACACAGTACTACAAGCTCTGCCCAAGACTGCAAGAAACTGAAGAGCATTGTAAACAGTGCGGTCCAACACATGAATCAGCTCAGCCCACAACCCCATGATCAACTCCATCTTTGCATTCTTGTGCCTCGGCAAAACAGCTAACACAATCAAGGACCACTCATACCTTGGTTGACCTCTCTATCCCCTCTTCCCTCCTCTTTCTTCAGACAAAAGATACAAAAGCTTGAAAGCACGTACCTCCAGATTCAAAAACAGTTTTTTTCTGCTGTTATCAGACTCTTGAATGGACCTCCCATAAACTAGGGATTAATTTGCCACCCTTCCAATTTAACGTTGCTGTCCTTTTTAATCTCCATTTTGTATCTGTAAATATATTCTGCATTCTGTTTATATCCATATAACCATATAACAATTACAGCACGGAAACAGGCCATCTCGGCCCTTCAAGTCCGTGCCGAACAACTTTTTTCCCTTAGTCCCACCTGCCTGCACTCATACCATAACTCTCCATACCCTTCTCATCCATATGCCTATCCAATTTATTTTTAAATGATACCAACGAACCTGCCGCCACCACTTCCACTGGAAGCTCATTCCACACCGCTACCACTCTCTGAGTAAAGAAGTTCCCCCTCATGCTACCCCTAAACCTCTGTCCCTTAATTCTAAAGTCATGTCCTCTTGTTTGAAACTTCCCTATTCTCAAAGGGAAAAGCTTGTCCACATCAACTCGGTCTATCCCTCTCATCATTTTAAAGACCTCAATCAAGTGCCCCCTTAACCTTCTGCGCTCCAAAGAATAAAGACCTAACTTATTCAACCTATCTCTGTAACTTAGCTGTTGAAACCCAGGCAACATTCTAGTAAATCTCCTCTGTACCCTCTCTATTTTGTTGACATCCTTCCTATAATTGGGCAACCAAAAGTGTACACCATACTCCAGATTTGGTCTGACCAATGCCTTGTACAATTTTAACATTACATCCCAGCTTCTATACTTATGTTTCCCTTTTCTCATCCGCATTAAATCTATTTGTGACAGATCCATCTGCACAAATAGAAGTAAGACTGTGGAGAAAATATTGAATGTTCACCCTAACCAATTGCATATATTCGCTCAATATATGTTGTTAGCCTTTACCACTGGCTCTGAAGCATGGAACTCCTTTCACAATAGTAAGCCGCAATGGTTCAAGAAGGCAATGCATCACTACATTGTCAGGGACAATTCAGCCTGCAAATTATTGCTGGCTTTGCCAGCCATGCCATCGTGAAAATGATTTGCTATCAGTATTTATTCAATATGGTAATATAATTTTATAGTTTAAAAAGTCCATTGATCGACTAATATGCTGTCAAGGAACAAATCATATCACCATGTTTTTTTTAGTTAGAACATGGAAACAGACCATTCAGCCCGCGAAGACCATGCTGGCCAACAATCACATGGTCTCATGAGTTCTATGTTAGCCCATTTTCTTATCCACCCCCTACACCTTAGGAACAATTTTACAGAGGCCAATGAACCTCCAAACCCACATGTCATTGGTGTGGGAAGATACCAGAATTTAATTCAGAGATACAGCAGGAAACAGGCCCTGTGGCACCACCAAGTCTGCACTGAGCAGCAATCACCCGTACAATAGTTCTATCCTACCTACTTCTTCCTATTGAGTCCACATACAAATTTAGAAGTAGTTCAGCCAGAGCTGAACACACTTCTTGGCATCTGCAAAATGGTGTCTGTCTTGCGCTTCTTGTGTGTGTGTGGTGGTGGAAAGATTGGTGGAAACAGGGCCACGACGTGAACGGTCTTTCCTTGTCCCCATCCTACCCACTGGGGACAACTTATAGAAACCATTTAACCTACAAACCAGCACATCTTTGGAATGTGGGAGGAAACCAGAGCACATGATGAAAATCCACACAGCCACAGGGAGAATGTACAAACTCCTTACGGAGTCAGGATCGAACGTCTGTCTGGCATTGTAAGGCAGCAACTCGACCGCTGCGGCATTGTTCCACCCCAAAGTACACCTGAGGAAACCCATGCTGTCACAGGAAGAACATGCAAACTCCACACAGATAGAAACAGAGAACAAGAATGAACCCGGAATTCTGGTGTTGTGCCGCAACAGCTCGAACAGCTGCACCATTGTGCCACCCTTTCTACATTTTCAAACTGTCACATGCATACTGTGACATTTAACCAATCCTGATTATTTGATTGTTTCACTGAGGTCCATTGTACCTTAATGTTATTTGCTACTGCAGTTGTGCAAAATGGGAACTACTCAGAACTGACCAGGCAGCTCAAACTGGACATTGATGAAGTGCTGAGGGCTATTAGCAGAAATGTACACCATTACACCATGATCTGGCATATCCTGCACTCTCCTGTTATCATCAATATCCTGAAGGTACAGGGAACTGCTAATGCTGTAATCTTGAGTGGAACACAAAGTGCTGGAGTAATCAGAGAGTCAGGTAGCATCTGCGGAGGGAAAGAATAGGCAACATTTTGGGTTGGGACCGTTCTTCAGACTGAAGAAGGATCCAAAACATAAACTTCACCTATCCATTCCCTCCACATTCTCTCCACAGTCTGTCCTGCAAAATTACTCTGGCACTTTACGTTCTGGTCATCTTGACTTGATGAGCCCACGGTGCGAGGCTGGAGGCTTAGGGTCTTGCAAGGCTGCCTCACCTCCTGAAATGTTGAGGTCTTTTCACCATTTACAAGGTTCTTTCTGAACATGGTTACAAATGAGGACTGTGATGGACCATTCTTCATTTGCCTGGATGAACACAGAGGCAACAGAACTCAAGAATCTCAGCCCCACTCCATTGGCAGACCACCAATCACATGAATATATATTTATTTTATAACTTGTTGACAGGAAGCAAGGTATATGATATGCAGGAAAATTTTGTTGCGATAAAAACCCACCCATGATCTTAATGAATGATGGAGCAAGCTCAAAGGACAATGGCCTACTCTGGATTCAATGGCTCAATGGTTCAATAGTTCAATGATTCCATGTTCAATGTTCAATGGTGTTTTATTTGTCATGTGCAACTGTTCAGTGAAATTCTTTTTGCATATTTACATATGCAGGTGCCGCCATATTTTGGCACCGTTTCCAAAGTGCGAAGTCTGTACCATCCACATGCTCGCACTACTGGCGCACTCCCTGATCCCGGTAAGCACCAGGCTCCTGCAGGGCTTTCCTCCATCGCCCTCGATGGGCTCAGCCAACAAACCAGCGACCCTCTCCTCCACCGATCCTTCGGGTGGTTCTGTGTCCACTGAGCCTTCGGGTCCTGCTCCCACTTCTTATGTTCTGCTATCTCATTGATAGCTATTCTGAGGGCATTCACAAATCAATGAGCTCTACATCAGAAAAAGGGCAAGGGCAGCAAGTTCATGGGAACACCGCCACCAACCCTTCCCAGTTGCATACGCTTCATAAAGATATATGTTGATCCTTTGTCATCATGTCCTCTAAAGCCTGGAATTCTTTCCCCACCAGTGAGCTTGCAATGGTTCAGGAAAATGATGCACCAACTACATTCTTAGGACCAATCCAGGATTGGAAATAAATGCTGGCTTTGCCAATAATCATTGAAAAATGGTTTCAGAATGAATTGCTATCACAATTTATTCATTGAGGAAATGTCACTTTATGTTGGAATAAGACACACTTAAGTCACATTGTAAGCTGGAAAGAGTGTGAAGTAGATGGAAAAGGATATTGCCGGGACTGCACTATATTGGAAAGGTTGTGCAGGCAAGTTCTTTATTCCTTGGAGTGAAGGGGCTTGAGGGGTTGTTTTGCAGAGGTGTGTAAAATCATGAGGGGAACAGATGATGTGAATGCACATAGACCTTTTTTCCCAAGGTAGGAGAATCAAGAACTAGAGGGCATAGGTTTATTGTCTGCTCATCCTTCAGTAATATTATGCCTGATGTTATATTAATGAGTGATGCATTTATATCACTTCTGATGAATTGATATAACTCACAGTGGGGAAGCTAAGGGTTAATCAGCCGATTACTGCTAAAATCATTGGAAGGATCAGCAATCAGAATTCCACAAGCTAACTGTTAATTACAGATGTGTAAAAGCTGCTTTACAGCCTGCTTAACAGTGATTTATTGCAGGATGCTGAGAATACAGAATATTTAGCTTTCTGAGTGGAATTCTTCAAGGTTCTTTTTAAAGATTGCAATTTAGATTTATTGTACAACATTTACTTGAAAGGTAATCCCATGATGGAAGTCTTACTTTTATGCACGCATTATCCAATAGAAAAGGTATCCCAGCTATGACATTAACATTAATGTTTTAATATTGAACTTATTATATTAGTGCGTAAAGCAGTAACCGACCCAAATCAAAAGAACCTTGCTTGTAATTTCATTATTAATGTAACTAATTAAAGTTGTCCTACAAATACCTCAGGCAAAGTCATACTAAGGTGCAAGCTATAAAACTTTTTAATTGAAAGGTTTGTTTTCAAAATAATATTAAAATGTTATAAGCACAATGCAGTATTTATTATTTAGTTGCTATTTCTTCCAATGCATATAATTTGGCCAAACAAAACTAATTTAGAAGTTGTGCATATATGATAAAATGCATTCATGCAGTTTAATTTGGGTTACTGTTGACCCAAACTGTTTTAACTAAATGGAAGACATAAATATTAAATCAGTAATGCAATGGTTATTAAAAAGATGTAAAAATATATGTTTATATTTCCATGTACTTTCTATATTTATGAATTTGCATGAATTTGATTCATTAGAAATTAAAAGCATTCAAGTTCAAGTTTGCATGAAGGAAAATGACAACCATGATAGGCAGGCCATTCAATGGTAGCAATAGTGCTTGAAGATGGGCAATTTCCAATTATACCCAGATCCTTTATCATGAATTTTTGAAAACAATATTTTCCAGTTTTATACAAGTTTTCTTCTTATCTATAAAATTTAGTGCTTGCCTTTCTGAAACTCCCCTACCCACACTTGCAACTAAGTGTTGACTCTTAATTCAGTGGTGAGACCCCTAAGGCACAACACGGCCATCAGTTTGAAATATTCCATTAATGTGCCCATCCATGTACCTATTGTGTAGGAAAGAACAGCAGAAGCTGGTTTTAATCGAAAATAGACACAAAATGCTGGAGTAACAGTCTGAAGAACGGTCTCGACCAGAAACGTCACCCATTCGTTCTCTCCAAAGATGCTGCCTGTCCCGCTGAGTTAATCCAGTATTTTGTGTCTACATATCTGTGTACTATCTTTGTGCTAATCTGTCTCTCTGTCTCTCTGTGGCTTTGCATGGAGATGGGTGGTTGAAAGAAATCAATACAGAACTATCCACCTCAAGAAACTGCTAAGAAAATGTTGACAGCAGGTGTCAAAGCTTTCAAAATATACTAAAAGATTCTGAATTTTCAAAACATATTAAACATTTCTGAAATCACTTAAACAGTGACAAATATTAATACGCTTGAAATAATTAAAACACAAAAACAAATGAACTCAAATGAAATAAAATCTAAAACTTACTGAGATTTATTTTAATCCCCTTGTAAATGTTCTCCCCCATTGAAATCTTGGAAGGGGGAACCCCTGTTCTGTTTTGATAGTGAAGGTCCTTTGGGTGATTTCCCCTGCGTAAATAAAATAAGTGCTTGGTACCTCAAGTGAGATAAATACAGCATCAGAACACATTAGAAAAATTAGTGCTGAACAACAGCCAGCAAGTTTCTGAGTTTAGTTTTCATGCATAGAAATATTGAACTTGTTGGCAGTTATGTAGGAAACACTAATGGTTCAATGGTACAATTTAATGAAACGAACAGTGAAATTATTTTTTGCATACAGCTCAGTAGCAATCTTACTTGGGGCAGCACAGTGGCTCAGTGGCAGAGTTGCTGGCTTATTGCACTTGCAGCGAGGGAGACCCAGGTTCACTCCTGACTAAGAGTGCTGTTTGTACAGAGTTTGTACATTCTCCCCGTGACTTGCGTGGGTTTTCTCCGACACTCCAAAGATGTGCAGGTTTGTAGGTTAATTGGCTTGATATTAATGTAAAATTGTCCTTGGTGTATGTAGGATAGTGTTAATGTGAGGGCATCACTGGTCGGTGCGGATTCGCTGGACCCAAGGTCCGGTTTCTGCGCGGTTTCTCTAAACTAAACTAAGCAGAAGCACAATAATATTTAAGTGCAAGAGTGTAAAATAATGCTTATGTACAGAATTGTAAGATATCAAATTACATTGAGACAGTATATAAGAGTTGCCATGTTTCTAATGCTATCAACATAAACCACGGGCATTTCCTCACAAACTACAGCCCGTGAAGGACCAATTGAAATTTGCCTCGAGAAAATTGACTCTCTGAGTTACCTTAAATATTTAAAATGCAACAGTTTACTTTGTCTACCGATAAATTATTGTTTAGGTGACCCTCAAAAATGGGACTAACCCTTGCATAACCCTGTAATGTTAAGACATTCAGTTTTGTAGTATTGCCATTAAAGCACAAATGTGATTTGCCAAATATTAGACTTGTTTCTCTTATAAATTGCTGGTACAATCCATGCATTCCACTTTAGGTTCAAGCAGTATCTTCAGTATTCTACTATAATTAAAAATATTTTTGATAATGGCACAGTGTATCTTTCACAACTAATGGTTTTCTGGCTTTTAATACTTATCTGCTAATGAATAAAAGTGGTCGTATTTAATAGTATTAATCCTATTAAACCAATCAATATTCTACTCAGTGACAATAATATATACAATGGCCTAGATTCATTATTGTATTTTAGGCAAGATTCAATCTTTAGCCTCCTACCTTTCCATTGTGTAACACATTTGCTAAACCCATTCCATAAATATTTAATCAGGTTTTAAAAATAAAAATTAATTATTTATCTTCCATTGAATCCTGTAAGTAAAAATATTAGAGGTTTATACTGTAAGTTGTAGGGATCAGCATTTATCCGAGGTGATTGAACAGAAAGCATAAGTTGCCGATAACCCGATATGCTCAACCACATCCCTTCAAATGGCAGAGTTTGAATCCAGTGCACTTTCAAATGTTTTATCGAGAAAACAATTTTTTTTCAAATAATTCAAAGTGGAACAATTATGCCACTGAAAGGTGACTCTCTGGCATATAAATCTGTAAAGTTAGCAAAAATTCAGCACATGTGCATATATAAATATAAATGTTGATTTTCAATACATTGCACATGCAAACTTTTATGTTCTGCAAATTTGTCAGCCTAGGTTGAATGCAAATGTCAAACTAATTGCAAACCGAATAATAAAAACTACTTCTGAATGCATACTTGCTAGTTCATACTTTACACACCAGTTATAATATTCTCCTATTTTCTTTGACAAGAAATTCCAGAACATGGCAAAAAGCTTATTTATACTACACAATTGAATTTCATGCGATGCCAAATCCCAAATGTGATCAGAATAATCTGATGAGGCTATTTACTTGGAAGGATAACTGTTTCTCTCTCCACATATCCTGGCTGACCTGTTATATATTCACAGGATTTTCCCATCTCAGCTGGCGGTGAAGCAGCAGAGTAGCATCAAAGACCCGGTTTGACCCCGACTACAGGTGCTGTCTGTATGGAGTTTGTACGTTCTCCCCATGAACACGTGGCTTTCCCCTGGGGTCTCTGGTTTCCTTCCACATTTCAAAGATGTACAGGTTTGTAGGTTAATTGGCTTTGATAAAAACTGTAAAAATGTGCCTAGTGTGTAGGAAAGAGCTGGTGTATGGGGATTGCTGATTGGCGCGGACTCGGTGGGTCGAAGGGCCTGTTTCTGAGCTATATCTCTAAACTAAACTAAATTAATTTCAGATTGTTTGTTAACATCTGCAATATTTTGCTTTGGACGAGTGTGGAGCTGCCTGGACTAGCATGATAATGTGAAGCATGTAATGAAAGCCACTTCTGCAAAATGCGGCTCATACATAGTACAATCCATACACACAGCAGCCGGCTTCACAAACAAGGCCCTATTCATCACAGCAAAGGAATTTGTCAGTGCAGATCTGTTAAAATGGCAAATCTGACAGGATTATATCAGTTTACATGGTTATTGGTCTTGGAGCTAGTTTGGGGTAGAATTAAATAGCTTCTTAGACAAGGAGCAACTGAGAACGGTGCAGGAAAGAACTGCAAATACTGGTTTATACCGAACTATATATTCCAGTCTGGAGAAGGGTTCCAACCTGAAACATGACACGTTCTTTTTCTCCTGACACTCTAGTTACTCCAGCATTTTGTGTCTATTTTGGGAAGAAGAGTTTGTGTTTTCTGGTGAGTTTAATGTAAGTTGTATAAACTGAGCAAAATGAAGATGGAAGTGCAGTAATTTCCTTCAAACAGTTAAGAGCCTGTCCCACTGTACGAGGTAATTCAAGAGTTCTCTCGAGTTTCCCCTTGATTCGAACTCGTACAAAGTCCGTAGCGGGTCCGTAGGAGTTTGTGGATGTGTCGCAGCGGCTCGTATGAGTAGAAAGTAACAATTTTTTTCATCACGAGTATTTTTTTTTACTCGTGGACATTTTTAACAGTGTTGAAAAAAACGTCAGGAGTTTACTGGATTTCCCGAGTACATGCCGTTACTCATACGAGCAGCATCGAGACATCCACAAACTCCTACGGAGCCGCTACGGACATTCTCCGAGTTCATAGAAACATAGAAAATGGGTGCAGGAGTAGGCCATTTGGCCCTTTGGGCCTGAACCGCCATTCAATATGATCATGGCTGATCATCCAACTCAGTATCCTGTACCTGCCTTCTCTCCATACCCCCTGATCCCTTTAGCCACAAGGACCACATCGAACTCCCTCTTAAATATAGCCAATGAACTAGCCTCAACTACCTTCTGTGGCAGATAATTCCACAGATTCACCATGAGAATGATTTTCTCATGTCGGTCCTAAAAGACATCCCCCTTACCCTTCAACTGTGACCCCTTGTTCTGGACTTCCCGAACATCGGGAACAATCTTCCTGCATCTAGCCTGTCGAACCCCTTAATAATTTTGTAAGTCTCTATAGGATCCCTCCTCAATCTTCTAAATTCCAGCGAGTACAAGCCGAGTCTATCCAGTCTTTCTTCATATGGAAGTCCTGCCATCCCAGGAATGTGTCTGGTGAACCTTCTCTGTACTCCCTCTATGGCAAGAATGTCTTTCCTTAGATTTGGAGACCAAAACTGTACGCAATACTCCAGGTGTGGCCACACCAAGACCCCGTACAACTGCAGTAGAACCTCCCAGCACTTGTACTCAAATTCTTTTGCTATGAATGCCAACATAACATTTGCTTTCTTCACAGCCTACTGCACCTGCATGCCTACTTTCAATGACTGGTGAACCATGACACCCAGGTCTCGTTGCATCTCCCCTTTTCCTAATCGGCCAGCATTCAGATAATAGTCTACTTTCCTGTTTTTGCCACCAAAGTGGATAACCTCACATTTATCCACATTATACTGTACCTGCCATGCATTTATGTATGTTGGAGTGGCGGCGCTGCCTTGGCTGCTGCGGCTCGCCTGCAGTCCGTCTGTTTTTTTCTTTTTTTTGTTGTTTTCTTGTCTTGTATGGCGTGTTAATTTGAGTTATTATGTTGTGTATGTGAGTGGGAGGGGTGGGAGAAACGTTTTATTCTCTTCCCTCAGGGAGACGCAACTTTTCTTGTCGTATCCCCCGTCTGCGTCTCCGTCTGCGCTGAGGCCTAATGGCGGAGCTGGCAGTCTCCAACTATGATCGACCTCGAGGCTCCGGAGGCAGAGCAGCCAGGACGTACCAGCGCGAGGCTGGCCGACTTCGGGGCTGTGGCAGGTTCAGGCATTCCGGCGGCCTGACTCGGAGCTGTGGCGGCTTTCCGGTGGCGGTGGCGGCAGCAGCAACTTCGGAGGTTCGGCCGCAGGCCCAGTGGAAAACATCGTCGGGAGCTCGCAGGTCACAGGTTGGTGGCCTGTTTTTCCGGAGCTCCCACAGCAACAGCTGCGTCCGTTGGACTGGAGGATGGCAGCTTCGACCGCCCCAGGCCACGGAGTTGAACCAGCCCGTTCACGGAGCAAGATTCAGCTGCGACACTTACTTACATCACCCGGTGGGGTATACCGAAAGGTCTGAATGACAATAAAGTTTCCATCCATCCATTTGCTCACTCCAAGTCACCTTGCAGCCTCCTAGCATCCTCCTCATAGCTAAAACTGCCCCCCAGCTTCATGTCATCTGTAAACTTGGAGATGTTGCATTAATTTCCCTCGTCCAAATCAGGGGAAAACTCGGGAGAACTTTTGAAATACCTCGTACAGTGGGATAGACCCTTTACCTTCATGAAATTCAGCAGTATGAGACGGCCACAATCATCACAGTTTTGCACTTGAAGTAGAAGGTACAAGATACTTGAGTCCCACAAGAGGAAATAAAACAGATTTAATTACTTTTAATAAGAAAGTTCTGAGCTTTCACTAAAACCATCATTTTATTAAAGCATTGTTCAAGTTGCAATATCTGTGTACTCAAGATAACAATATTAACTGTTCACAGATATCATACTTCTTCCCAAATCAATAAACAAAGTGACGGCGCATGGGATTTAATTACACACATTTCCAGCAGTGTAGGAACTGAGTCAGGCACCAAGGCCCTTGCATTTTATTAAAGGCGTGGCAGAGTGCAGGTGAGGCTCAAAATAACTGAAAAACCTGGCACAGCAGTGGCTGTCACAAATGGTAAACTAATCTAAATGGCAGGGTCACATTTGCGATTGCATACATACACAGTCTGACTAGCTGGAGGGATTAGAAGAAGCAGCTCTGTTGGTTTACAGATTCAAATCTTTGAAGACAGAAAGACCAATGTGTTATGGGTGTTAAAAATGTCTGCAAGGTACTTGACCTTAGAAATAGTGTAATAGAGTGCAACATCAAGAAAAATATTGGCTTAGATATTTACCTGGGAAACAAGCCTCCAGGCCATTGTTTTCACTGGCAAGAAGTTGCAACAGGCTAAAAAAACAAATTGAGGTAAAGGGTATCTTTATCAAGCCTAGCAATTTATCATCATCTATAGTGTATTGCCTGAAAGAATAGCAAAGGAGGTTTGGTAGCAAATTGCAAAAATGGATTGGATTAGTACCTGGTGCTTGATGGTTGGCATAAATCAGATGGGTTGAAGAGCATATTTTTGTGCTGAGTGACTCAATGATTTAAAAGAATAGATTATAGACAATAGACAATAGGTGCAGGAGTAGGCCATTTGGCAATTTGAGCCAGCACCGCCATTCAATGTGATCATGGCTGATCATCCACAGTCAGTTCCCCGTTCCCGACTTCTCCACATATCCCTTGACTCCATTATCTTTAAGCGCTCTGTCTAACTCTTTTTTGAAAGCATCCAGAAAATTTGCTTCCACTGGCAGAGGCAGAGAATTCCACAGATTCAGAACTCTTTGGGTGAAAAAAGGTTTTCCTCCTCTCCATTCTAAATGGCCTACCCCTTATTCTTAAACTGTGGCCCCTGGTTTAGGACTCTCCCAACATTGGGAACAGGTTTCCAGTCTCTAGTGTGTCCAATCCCTTAATAATCTTATATGTTTCAATAAGATCTCCTCTCATCCTTCTAAATTCTGGTGTATCAAAGCGCATTCTATCAACATATAACCGTCCAGCCATCCTGGGAATTAACCTTGTAAACCTACGCTGCACTCCCTCAATAGTAAGAATGTCCTCCCTCAAATTTGGAGACCAAAACTTAAAGTCAAAGCCAAATCCAAAGCCAAAGTCATAGTCAAATTTATTCGTCGCATGCACCAATAAAGGCACAGTGAAATTAAATTGCCAGCAGCGATACACTTAAAAAAAGAACACACAATACACAATAGAGTTCAACACAAACATCCACCACGGCATTCCTCATTGTGGTGGAAGGTAACAAAGTTCAGCTAGTCTTCCTAATTGCCTAATAAGTCCATCCGTGGTCGGGGCCATAAACCCTCCATAGTTGCTGCTATGGACGGCTAGATGTGCAGGCCCTCTCGTCAGGATGATCAAAACTCTGACGTTGGGACGGCCAAGCACACTCCACGGCTTGGAGCGCCCAAATCGCCCAGTTTCCTACCAGAGACCGCGGTTTTAGGATGTTACAGGCCACAGGTCGGCGATTGGAGTTCTTCTCTTGCGATCCTCGGCAAGGGATCCTAGACTCTGGATGGTAAGCCCACGCCACACCCGCAGCTAGACGCTTCGCAGACCACAGCCCCATGATGCCAAAATCACCAGGCCAGCGATCGAGCACTCCTTTCTGGTGACCTCCGGCAAGGGTATCCACGATATAAAAGTCCACGCTGTGCCCGCTGCTGAAGCTCTGGGCCCGACTCCGGGAAAGGCTGCTTAATCCAAGCTGTTAAGCCACGAAAGGGGAGGCAGAGAAACATCATGGAAAAATCGCCCCTCCATCGAGGAAGCGACTGAAAAACGGTTTCTCCATTTCCCACCCCGCCCCCCACACAAGACATACCGAGAGAGAATCAAAGAAACATTTGGACACACTTCAAATGCAAACTGCACACAATTATCCAGGTGTGGTCTTACTGCAGGACCTCTTTGCTCCTATACTCAATTCCTCTTATTATGAAGGCCATTAGCTTTCATCACTGCCAGATGTACCTGCACGGAAGGATGACAAATTAGATAGATCTTCCAAAGAGCAGGTTAATTGCTATGTTTCTGTGTTGTACACAATTCACCACAACAAATGGTTATCACCAACATTATCAATGCCTAAAATTATGCTCTTGGCCTCTTTTAATGCTCCAAAAAAAGTTGATCAGTATTAAGCCATACTTGGTGCAGAGCACAAAGGGCAGAGTAACTCAACATGTCAGGCAGCATCTCTGAAAGGCATGGATAGGTGACATTTCAGGTTAGGACCCTTTTTTTAGACTGTTTAAGTCTGAATAAGGGTCCAGCCCTACATGTTCTCCAGTGATGCTGCTTAACATGTTACACAGTGTGGTGCACACAGCCAAGTCCACCATGGTCCTACCTACCATTGAAAATATAGGATCCTCAATATCTAGCCTCTTCTCACTGATACCATCAAGTGGTACAGAAGCCTGAAGTTGCAAAGCACCAAATTCAGGAACAGCTACTTTCCTATAACCATCAGGTTTTTTAACCATTGTGTTTAAGAAGGAACTGCAGATGCTGGAAAATCAAAGGTAGACAAAAGTGCTGGAGAAACTCAGCGGGTGCAGCAGCATCTATGGAGTGAAGGAAATAGGCAATGTTTCGGACCAAACCCCTTCTTCATACAACCTAATCACCTCTTATCCTACCTGGGCAGCTCAACTGAAATGTGATTTGCAGTGGAAATTTGGTTAATCTCCTCTGGATTCTAACTGTTTAGAAAATAAATAACTAGCGTGTGTATATCATAAGGTTATAACAAGTTTCTTCTGATGACAGGGATTATATTATTAGAATAATAATCTAGGAATCCAGATAAATGATACACAAATTAAATTTTGTACCAGATGGCAAATTAAAATCAGTTAGCTCAGCAAAATCTGTTACAAAATCAAGTAACAGTGATGATGACGAGGAACAGCAGATTCAATTGTAATCACACCATTTGTAATCCGTCACATTTGCCTAATAAGTGTCTGGTCAGATGTCACACTGCTCTGGTAAATTCGATGAGAGAGAATAGTCAACAGCAGCTAAACATGCAAATAAAAATGGGGAAAATAAATGGTCGGCACGGACTGGAAGGGCCGAGAGGGTCTGCTTCCGTGCTGTAATTGTTATTTGGTTATACAGTTAATATATAGGATAACTTTATTTTCATCCTCGCAAGCTAGCAAAAGACAAACAACTTTAAGCAATGGTTGTCCTAGAATCATCAAGTCAAAAGGCTGATAATTGAAATGCCTGGAGGACTACTTTGACTTTGTCCTTCACACATCTAAATAGTACTAGACTAAGTGGGAACCATTGGGTCCCAGCTTCACATGGGAGAGTTGGTCCCCCAACGCAATATTCCACCTCTCCACCAATTCCAATATTGGTGGCCAGTGGGGGGTTGGGGGCTTTCTGGAGCGCTAGTATGGGAGTTGTGGGTTGAAGGGACTGGTTTCTAGAGGACTAGTATGGACATTGTGGGCTGAATAGATTCTTGGGCTGGCGGCTCAGTCACTCAAGCCTGGTGTGCTGGCAGCTCACTGACTCTCGGCTGGTGTGCTGGCAGTTGACTCACGGTTATTCCTTGAAATTCCATTTCAAGCAGGGTGCAAGGCCACCAAATTCAAGTGCAGTTTCATATCATTTCCAGCAGAGTGCAAGGCCACCAAATTCAAGTGCAGTTTCCTACCATTTCAAGCAGGGTGCAAGGCCACCAAATTCAAGTGCAGTTTCCTACCATTTCAAGCAGGGTGGAAGGCCACCAAATTCAAGTGGAGTTTCGTGCAGTTTCCTACCATTTCAAGCAGGGTGGAAGGCCACAAAATTCAAGTGGAGTTTCGTGCAGTTTCCTACCATTTCAAGCAGGGTGGAAGGCCACCAAATTCAAGTGGAGTTTACTACCATTTCAAGCAGGGTGGAATGCCACCAAATTCAAGTGCAGTTTCCTAACATTTCAAACAGGGTGGAAGGCCACCAAATTCAAGTGCAATTTCCTACCATTTCACGCAGGGTGCAAGGCCACCAAATATAGCCGTGACCTCTCCCATCCCCATCTTGCAGAGACTGAGCCACACGCACACTTCCGGGTTTTATAGTCCCTCCCCCCTCCCACCGGAAGGGGCGTGCCCTTCATGGCATGATTGACGGGAGAGAGAATCTCAACATGTTTTAAACACTAATAACTCTTTTATTCTTCATCGATGCAAAAAATCTTCGGCAGCTGATGAGTGGAGGGGACTCTAAGGAAGATGGCTAAAAATCACAGCCGTACGTCATAGCACTTTTTCTAAAATCAATACACGGCGCTAACAGGAAGTGGTCAAGATTAGACTTTTAATTCTATAGAAGGCAACACCGCTTTTCAGTAAGGCGAAGGCAACACCACTTTTCAATCAGGCAAAGGCAACACCACTTTTGCATTTTCAAACCAACACCACATTTGCATTTTGAAACCAATAGAAACATAGAAACATAGAAAATAGGTGCAGGAGCAGGCCATTCGGCCCTTTGAGCCTGCACTGCCATTCAATATGATCATGGCTGATCATCCAACTCAGTATCCTGTACCTGCCTTCTCTCCATATCCCCTGATCCCTTTAGTCGCAAGGGCCACATCTAACTCCCTCTTAAATATAGCCAATGAACTGGCCTCAACTACCTTCTGTGGCAGAGAATTCCACAGATTCACCACTCTCTGTGTGAAAAATGATTTTCTCATCTCGGTCCTAAAAGACATCCCCCTTATCCTTCAACTGTGACTCCTTGTTCTGGACTTCCCGAACATCGGGAACAATCTTCCTGCATCTAACCTGTCGAACCCCTTAAGAATTTTGTAAGTCTCTATAAGATCCCCCCTCAATCTTCTAAATTCCAGCGAGTACAAACCGAGTCTATCTAAGATAGTGGCAAGAATGTCTTTCCTTAGATTAGGAGACCAAAACTGTACGCAATACTCCAGGTGTGGCCTCACCAAGACCCTGTACAACTGCAATAGAACCTCCCTGCACTTGTACTCAAATCCTTTTGCTATGAATGCCAACATGCCATTCGTTTTCTTCACTGCCTGCTGCACCTGCATGCCTACTTTTAATGACTGGCGTTCCATGACACCCAGGTCTCGTTGCATCTCCCCTTTTCCTAATCGGCCACCATTCAGATAGTAGTCTACTCTCCTGTTTTTTGCCAGGAATACATGAACTATAGGCTGAACTTGAAAGTTTCACCTCCACCAGAGGACGATTTTCTTGCCATCATAACCCATCTGAATCTGAAAGGAAGGGAATACCATGCCATCATAGTGACCAACAGCAATCATACTTCCACATGAATTTATTCCACTGCAGAAGGGAACTGAGAAATCTCACAATAGAATGCAACTTCTGCTATCAGGCAAACAGTCTTGTTGGGATTTATAAAAGATTGCAGCGATCTCCAAACAATTAAAGGACAATGCATCTATTAGCTGCTAAAATGTGGGGAATTTTTCTTTTTTTTAAATCATAATTATAGAAAATTTATTTTCATGCCCAGAACAGCTCCATAGCCAAGACATACATGATTTCTATCATTATTTTTACCCTTACACAATCAGTTCTGGTTACTGTGGATTGCACCAAATAAGATGCTATTAATTGGCTTTATTCAAATTCCAGGCATGATGCAAACTTTTAATATTTTATAACATTTTGCTCTTGACATTATAGTTTTACTGCCTGCAGTCAATATTGTGAAAGTCAGTAAATTTGTTTATACCTTAGTTAGCTGTGAGTCTATAAAGCACGTTATTTGTTGTTCCCACTTCTTCATGTTCATACCCATTATTAGGACATTGTCTGGTTAAAGCAATTTGTTTTAATCAAGGGTTGTTTCAACGTTTTTAGAAATCAATTAGCCAAACGCGATAGTACAATGTCTGCTTAAAGCAATTTGTTTAAATCAAGAGTCGTTTGAATATATTTAGAAACCAATTTGCCAAATAAAAAAGTTTTGAATGAAGGAGCTTCAAATTTCTTTGAACTATATCTTGTATCTTGTATCTTGCCGCATCGTGTCGCGGATGGACATACATTGACACCGCTTGACGGCTGTGACATCACAGGCGTTGTCCTATGATACCATATGCTGTCGCATGCTGTCCTATGGTGACGCACGCCCTGGCCCATGATGACGCGGAGTGACGTACCTTGACACAGCTATGTCGGATCCTGTCGTACTACTTGACGGTTTTCAGGTAACATCGGGTGTCAGTCACTGATGGCCGCCGTCGCCCATAAAATCGCAAGTGGGACAGGCTCTCAAATTTCCTTAAAATATCTTAATTCCTAGTAGAGAAGCTGCCTAACCTCCAAAGCACTACTCAGCCTGAAAGCAGTCAGTGATGTAGATTTCAGATGGGAGAGTAATAGTAATCCAAATCTTTAGTGTCATTTGAACTAAACTATAGCAAGTAGATAATAGTGCTTTCAAGGTGAAAGCTGAGGCAGAGAATGAACTCGGGTGCTATTCAGTGGAAAGGGATTAATGGTTTCAGTAAGGGAAAGTGAAACGTGAAAGTAAAACTATTGGCATAGCACTTTAGGGAAGTGGTGACTGGATTCAAAATCCACTTTGCAAGTTTTAGCACTGTAATTTTGTTAGAGTGTCTATTACTTACTATTTCAGTACAACTTCAAGAAAATGGAAAATATTACACAGAGCAGCTTTCTATATACCGCTGACATTTTCTCTACTCTGTCCCTTTTTCTGAAGGTAAGACAAGGTAGAATTGCATGACTTTTGTTGGTCCACTGGCACCTTGCTCTGTGGAGCCAATTTTTTCATCAAGAAGTGAATGTGCAGACATTTGTAGAATCAGAGAAAATGTATGACCCAGACAGAAGCCGTTTGCTTCATCATATCTGTGCAGTCAAAAAAGAACCATTCAACCCTATAGCCCTTTCCAGCACAAGCATTGTAGCCAACATAGATCTTCGACAATGTATAAGTGTTCTTTTTTGTCACCGCTACCCTGTTAAACAAAACAATTATTGGGTGAAATTATTTTTCCACTTCTCAGCTCTAATTCTTCTATTATTTACTTTAAAACCACGCCCTACAGGGTTTCACCCTTGTGCTGAGGGAAACAAAAGATTATACTGATTTAATTATACACCTCATAATTACATACAACTCAATTACGTCTTCTCTCCACCTCTTCTATTCCCCAAAAAATTGGTTTAGCTTATTTAACCTTTCCATACAGCTGCAATTTTCCAGTCCTCTTATCCCATATAAACCATATAACCATATAACCATATAACAATTACAGCACGGAAACAGGCCATCTCGGCCCTTCAAGTCCGTGCCGAACAACTTTTTTCCCTTAGTCCCACCTGCCTGCACTCATACCATAACCCTCCATACCCTTCTCATCCATATGCCTATCCAATTTATTTTTAAATGATACCAACGAACCTGCCGCCACCACTTCCACTGGAAGCTCATTCCACACCGCTACCACTCTCTGAGTAAAGACTCCCCTCAGCACTATTTCCATTACAATCATTTTCGTATTCTAATGAGATAACCAGAACTTTAAGAAACACTCAAGCTGTGGCCCAGCTAGTTTTCTGCTCTGTTCCAGCATGTTCTTACTCTATTATTCCATGGTTTGGCTAAACACGGAAATCACCCTTGTTCCCTGAAATCACTTGTCATCTGTTAAAGATCAGTAGATTTACATTCAAAGGTCCTTTGTTCCTTTGTTCATAGACCCATAAAATTATAGTCACAGTTACACAGCGTGGAAACAACTCATTGGCCCAACTTGCCCACTCCAACCAACATATCCCATCTGCACTAGTCCCACTAGTTTGGCCCATATCCCACTAAACCTGTTCTATCCATGTACCTATGTTGGCACAATTTCTAAAGTCCTTCTCAAACGCTTCTTAAATGTTGTGTTTGTGTTTCCTTGCCTTATTGCACCTTCCCAATGCATTACCTCACATTGTGTTGTGTTCCATTTCCTTTCCCATTTTTCTGCTCAACTGACCAGACATTTTGCATCATCCTGCTTTCCAGCATTTTCTTGAATGGGACTAAGGACATTGTCAATTTTGCCGAATATCCCATTCCATCCAGGCCTGGTGGTTAATTTACTTTCAAATATGCCGCAATCCTTACAGAATCCTCTTTTACTTTGTATCAAACATGCAATATTTCACACATGAGTAACTCTTCACCATGAGGACAGCAGGAAAATGTTTATTTTACTTCGGAGTCACGTGAGCCAGAGCGCCTGCGCGTCATTACATCAGACGCATTTGGCGCACCGACAGGCTGGAGAGCGCAGCTCCACCAGCGGTAGGTAAAACACCCGCAGGTAAGTGTTTTAAACTTGATGTGGTTTGCTAGGTCCTGTAAGGCTGATTACAATAGCCAGCAGGAACACTTCCTAAAAGGGAGCAATATTAAAACAGTAAAAATAAGGCAAGTGTGTCGCCTTTAATGTAAAACCTACCTGCGGCAAGCAAGCTGATGGAGCAAGGGTTCGCTGTGTACCTGCACTGTACAGATCCCCTCAACAATGGGTGAGAGGTATCCCTACTCGCCATCTGCTCCACTCTGGATCCGCAACCGCTGAACAACGAGCGGTAACTGGGAGCCTGGTTCAAAAAACTGGAGGCGGTGCTGGAGTAATTGATAGTGTTGTGCGGATGGTGCAAGGAAAGGAAGGGTGACAGCGGCCAATACAAGGGGTTGCTGCATTCCACCAAGCCCAGTCCAGACTTCAAAAGGTGAAGAACCCTCTTGCAAGCCAATTTGCCCCGGGACATGACCGACCTCCGGCGAAGTTTGCCCGTCGTCCCGCCGATGAACACGTCATCGCAGGACGGGTCCAGCGTTCAGTAATTAGCCTTGTTAGGGTCATTGTAATGCCGAGGCACTTTGATGAAACACTTATTGAGGTGAGCTTGTTCTCTCGATAGTACAGGAATTTCCTCATGATGAACCCGTAGCTGCAGTCAGCGGATGATGCCGGCTTTTTAGATGATGACTTTAGAAACTCAGGCAGTTCAGCCAGCGGTAGCAACCCTGGTGTTTTAAAGCACTGTGGCCACTCCTGTCGGGAGGCAGGCCAAGAGTAAATTGTCCAGGCTTGTCAACTCTAATGAGTGAGGCCAGAAAGACTTTCCCCCTTCCAAAAATAAACATTGGAGACATCAGGACAACGTGGAACACTTCATAGCTAATATGATAACAACCAGGTGTTCCAGCCGGGGTTTATACCCCAGGGTCCCCAGCAGCTTTCAGCAGCAACCTCTAGCAGAGGTCCGTTAAACAAAAGAGCTGTACACATATGAAGGATAATATGCCCTCGAGTCTGCATGGGGACCCATAACAGCATTACCTTGTTAAGGGCTGCATGTTACCTCCCGTGAGCATGAATCGGGAGAGCCAGGGCAGTATGAATCTGACCCTGAAGTTTGGTGTCACTGCTTATGTGCATACACCAAAGCACATGAGCTATGCTCCAGGTGTGCCAGATGTGGCCAGCAATTTGCCATACCGGTGGGAACTGGTGAAGCCATGGATGACAATTTGTCCAACAATTTGATTATATGGCCTCTCACCAGCTCCAGGACTCCATAATGGAGGAAACTTCGCAAGAAATATCAAACACCTATTAACTGTGCATCACTCTAAAGGGGCACATCATGAGGGCGCATGAATAAAGGCTGCAGAAAGTGCTAAAAACTGGTTGGAGCAGGAATAATGTCATTTGGGCAAATGGTACAAGGGCACCACTATCAAAACACAGCACGTTAGGGACACTGCTGTGTAATGCCCATTTTGAGAATTGATTATTCACAAAGAGCCATCCAGACTATGCTCAACCCATGGTTCACAGCCTTGCGCAGATCCTCTAATATCCAGGAAAAGACCTGGACGATGAGGCAAAAACAATCAGCCTCATCAAAACTCATCCTGAGACCAGGATGCCACCTCAAAAACCATACCCTTTGAGAACAGGAATGGGTAATTGAAAGTCCAGGTTATATCCTCTAGACATCAGTCACCGGTCAGGGGTAGGTAGCAATTGTTCTATGATACATGGTGCTGCATAACATCAGATCTATTCATACTGGACTGTATCTGGAGGTCTCGAACGAGGTTTATCTTGGAAGTACATCCACCCATACAAAATACACCTATTTGGGTATTGGATTTTCAATACCAGAAACTCTACAGGTGAATGATGAATTGGTATATAATTCCAAAAAAGGGGTAATTGGAAGGACGGCATTACAGCCTCAACAATTTGTGTCCAAGATTCCCTAGGCAAAAGAACGATGGTGGGTGTCTAGTCCTTCTGGACCTAACCAGACTTAACACATAGGTCCAGTATAAATGTTTTTTAAAATGGAAACTTTCAGTACTGCTAAGCAACTGGTATCAAAAGGGTGTTATATGGCACCCATAGATCTGACAGATGCATAATGTTCAGCTACAAACACCTGTTGAGATGTTAGGTTCCTCACCCATCTAATTAAATCCAAATTAGTACCATCTAGAATGATGGTACTAATCATTTCCTTGGGGTTCATCATTGATTTAACTAACATGTCAGTACTTTGCCAATGGCCAAAACTGTAACTAATGTCTCACGATGTACCAGAGACATTCTGACTCAGTAACCTACAGTACACAAACTGATGTGAGCGCTTCGGGATGGGGAGCCACTGATACCGAGTCTAGCTGTGGCAGCAGTTGGAATGTGGAAGAGGCATTAATCCTGCAGAGGCATGGGATAAACTACGTAGAATTGCTGGGTGCATTCTATGGCCTAGAGCATTCTGCTCAACAATGCATGATTTGCATGTGCAGCTTCAGATTGACAATTCCACAGCTGTTGCACATCAATCACATGGGGGGAATTACCATATAACCATATAACCATATAACAATTACAGCACGGAAACAGGCCTTCTCGGTCCTTCCAGTCTGTGCCGACCATTTATTTTCCCCTAGTCCCATCTACCTGCACTCAGACCATACCCCTCCATTCCTTTCCCGTCCATATACCTATCCACTTTAATTTTAAATGTTAAAATTGATCCTGCCTCCGCCACTTCTGCAGGAAGATCATTCCACACAGCCAGCACTCTCTGAGTAAAGAAGATCCCCCTCATGTTACCCCTAAACTTTTGTCCCTTAATTCTCATGTCATGCCCTCTTGTTTGAATCTTCCCTACCCTCAATGGGAAAAAGCTTATCCACATCAACTCTGTCTATCCCTTTCATCATTGTAAATACCTCAATCAAGTCCCCTCTTAACCTTCTGTGCTCCAAAGAATAAAGACCTAACTTGTTAAACCTTTCTCTGTAACTTAGTTGCTGGAACCCTGGCAACATTCCAGTAAATCTCCTCTGTGCTCTCTCTATTTTGTTGACATTCTTCCTATAATTAGGCAACCAAAAGTGTACACCAAACTCCAGAATTGGTCTTACCAATGCCTTGTACAATTTTAACATTACTTCCCTACACCTATATTCAATGCTCTGATTTATAAAGGCCAGCACACCAAAAACTTTCTTTACCACCCAATCTCATGCGATTCCATCTTCAGGGAACTATGCACAGTTATTCCTAGATCCCTCTGTTCCACAGCATTCCTCAATTCCCTACTATTTACAATGTACGTCCTATTTTGATGTGTCCTGCCAAGATGCAGCACCTCACACTTATCAGCATTAAACTCCATCTGCCATCTTTCAGCCCACTCTTCCAAATGGCACAAATCTCTCTATAGACTTTGAAAATCTACTTCATTATCCACAGCACCAGCTATCTAAGTATAATCTGCATACTTACTTATCCAATTTTCCACACCATCATCTAGATCATTGATGTACATGACAAACAACAGTGGACCCAACACAGATCTCTGAGGCACCCCACTGGTCACCAGCTTCCAAGCTGACAATCAGCCATCCACCATTACTCTCTGGCATCTCCCATTCAGCCACTGTTGAATCCATCTTGCTACTCCGCCGTTAACACCCAAAGATTGAACCTTCTTAACCAACCTTCCATGGGGGACCTTGTCAAAGGCCTTACTGAAATCCATATAGACGACATCCACTGCTATACCCTCATCAATTTCCCTAGTAACCACTTCAAAAAATTCAAGAAGATTTGTCAAACATGGCCTTCCAGGCACAAATCCATGTTGACTGTTCTTGATCAGACCCTGTTTATCCAGATGCTTATATATATTATCTCTAAGTATCCTTTCCATTAATTTGCCCACCACTGACGTCAAACTAACAGGTCTATAATTGCTAGGTTTATTCTTTGAACCCATTTTAAACAATGGAACAACATGCACAGTATGCCAATCCTCTGGCACTATTCCCGTTTCTAATGACATTTGAACTATTTCTATCATAGCCCCTGCTATTTCTACATTAACTTCCCTCAATGTCCTAGGGAATATCCTGTCAGGACCTGGAGACTTCTCCACTGTTATATTTTTCAAAAGTGTCAGTACTTCCTCCTTTTTGAATCTCATAGTTTCCATAGCTACTCTACTTTTTTTCCTTTACCTCACAGAGTTCAATATCCTTCTCCTTGGTGAATACCGAAGAAAAGAAATTGTTCAATATCTCCCCCATCTCTTTTGGCTCTGCAGATAGCTGTCCGTTCTGGCTCTCTAATGGTCCAATTTTATCCCTCATTATCCCTTTGCTATTAATATAGCTGTAGAAAGCCTTACTTTCACCTTTCTAGCCAAAGCAACCACATATCTTCTTTTTGCTTTTCTTATTTCTTTCTTAAGATTCTTTTTACATTCTTTATACTCATCTAGCACCTCATTTACTCCATGCCTTCTATAATTATTGTAGATATCTTTCTTTTTTCGAAACCAAGTCTCAAATTTCCCTTGAAAACCATGGCTCTTTCCGATTTTGACTATTTCCTTTCAACCGAACAGGGACATAAAGATTCTGTACTCTTACAATTTCCCCTATAAATGTCCTTCATTTCTCTTCTACATACTTTCCATAAAACAAAATGTCCCAATTCACTCCTTTTAAATCATTACGCATTCCCTCAAAGTTACCCTAGGTCCAGTTCTGACTCTCTCCATAATTATATTGAAACTAATGGTATTGTGATCACTGGTCCTGAAGTGCTCACCAACGCATACCTCCGTCACCTGACCTGCCTCATTTCCTAACAGGAGGTCCAGCACTGCCCCTTCTCTGGTCGATACCTCTATGTATTGCTGCAAAAAACTATCCTGCACACATTTAACAAACTCCAAACCATCCAGCCCATTTATAGAATGTGTTTCCCAGTCTATTTTTGGAAAATTGAAATCTCCCACAATCACTACCTTGTGCTTACTACTAATATCTGCTATCTCCTTACATATTAGCTCTTCCAATTCTCGCTCCCCATTTGGCAGTCTATAATACACCCCTAAAAGTGTTGCTACACCATTCCCACTTCTCAGTTCCACCCAAATAGCCTCCCTAGACGAGCCCTCTAATCTATCCTGCCAAAGCACTGCTGTAATATCTTCTCTGACAAGCAATGCAACCCCTCCACCTCTGGTCCCTCCAATTCTATCATACCTGAAGCAACAAAATCCTGGAATATTTAGTTTCCAATCACAACCCTCCCGCAACCATGTTTCACTGATTGCCACAACATCATATTTCCAGGTGTCAATCCAGGCTCTAAGTTCATCCACCTTTCTTACAATACTCCTAGCATTAAAATATACACATTTTAGAAACCCACCATGCCTTATTCTCACTTTATTATCTTTTTCCTCTTTCTCACCTACATTCCGAGTGCTTCCCTTCTATGCCTCTTGCCCCTCATCCCGTCCCCTAGCCCCCTCTACCCGAGTCCCTCCCACCAGCCTTTCTAGTTTAAAGTCTCCTTTGCAAATCTCCCCGCCAGAATATTGGTTCCCCTCAGGTTCAAGTGCAACCCGTCCTTTTTATACAGATCATGCCTTCCCCAAAAGAGGTCCCAGTGATCAAGAAACTTAAATCCCTGCCCACTTCACCAGTCCCTCAGCCACGCATTTATCCTCCACCTCATTCCATTTCTACTCTCACTGTCATGTGGCACAGGCAGTAATCCTGAAATTGTTACTCTTTTGGTCCTTCTCCGTAACTTTCCCCCCAACTCCCTGAATTCTCATTTCAGGACCTCTTCTCTTTTTCTGCCTATGTCATTGGTTCCAATGTGTACCACAACATCAGTCTCCTCTCCCTCCCTTTTCAGAATCTTTTCAACACGTTCCGACACATCCCAGATATGGGTCTCAGATATCTACCTACCAAGTAGAGATAACGTGAAAGTAGCAGAGACCAGGTCACGTAAATTCAATGACAACAGAATGGATGCTGAATCCAAAAATTTCAAAATGCTGATTCAGAGAAACGGTGGAAATTGTGGAGTGCAGAAGACTAATGTGGCTGTGTCTAATGAAAACAGGTAAGCCCTCTTGGGAACTGTCCGGGAGACAATGTTTCCTGTCCGAGCGGCGGTCACGTTGGTGGCTCCAATCCTAGAGTTGTGACGCGACTGGCGATACTGACGTGGGCTGATACCTAGTGGTGGGTGACTCCATTGTCTGAGGAGCGGACAGGAGATTCTGTGGTGGCAGACGAGATGTGAAGATGATCTGTTGCCTCCCTGGTGCCAGGGTTCAGGATGTCACGAGCCTCTAATAACTTGTGCTAGTGAGGACAGGAACAGGGAAATAGGTGATTTGAATGTGTGGCTGAGGGCCTGGAGCAGCTAGCAAGGATTTAGATGCATAGACCACTGGGATCTCTTCTGGGGTAGGGGTGACCTGTACAAAAGGGACGGGTTGCACCTTAACTTACGGGGGACCGACAGTCTGGCAGGCAGGTTTGTTAGGGCTACACGTGTGGTATTAAACTAAATAGTGGGGTGGAGGGATTGACAAATTGGGAGTATAAAGATGGAGTTGAAGGGGAAGTGACTACAGGAAAAATTACAAATTCTCAAATTAATGGGAAAGAAAGCTTGAGAATGGACAACAGAGTAAGGTCAGGGCCAGGTGCGAGGGGGGAAGTGAATACGGAGGACAAAGTGCTGTATATGAATGCGCAAAGTATAAGGAATAACGTGGACGAGCTTGAGGCTCAGTTAAAAACTGGCAAGTATGATTTTGTGGGAATTACTGAGACATGGCTGCAAGAGGGCCAGGGCTGGGAACTGAATATTCAAGGGGATACCTCCTATCGAAAAGACAGACAGGTGGGCAGATGGGGTGGAATTGCCTCGTTGGTGAGGAATGAAATTCAGTCCCTTGCAAGGGGTGACATTGAAACAGGAGATGTGGAGACAGCATGGATAGACTTAAGGAATTGAAGGGGGAAAATGCCTTAATGGGACTACAGGCCCCCAAACTGTAGCCTGGACATAGGGCGCAAGTTGAATCAGGAGTTAAAATTGGCACGTAGCAAAAGTAATGCTGTGGTTATAATGGGAGATTTCACCATGCAGGCAGACTGGGAAAATCAGGTTGGTACTGGACCCCAAGAAAGGGAGTTTGTAGAAGGATTCTTAGAACAGCTTGTATTGGAGCCTACCAGGGAGAAGCCAATTCAGGATTTAGTGTTATGTAATGAACTGGATTTGATAAAGGACCTCAAGGTTATTGAGCCATTAGGAGGGAGTGACCATAACATGGTCAGGTTTACTCTACAATTGAAGAAGAAGGGAGAAGGGTAGATTGGAGGTATCAGTGTTGCAGTTGAATAAAGCAGACTATGGGGCCATGAGGGAGGAGCTGCCCAAAGTTGACTGGAAAGATACACTAGCAGCGATGATAGTGGATCAAAAATGGCAAGTATTTCTAGGAATAATACAGAAGGTACAGAATCAGTTCATTCCTAGGAGGAAGAAAGATTCCAAGGGGAGAAAGGGCGACCATGGCTGACAAGGACATCAGGGACAATATAAAAATTAAAGCGAAGAAGTACAACGTAGCAAAGATGAGTGGGAAGCAAGAGGATTGGGTAATGTTTAAAGGACAACAGAAGATAACTAAAAAGACAATACGGGAAGAAAATATGTGATACAAAGGTACGCTAGCCAAGAATATAAAGCAGGATAGTAAAAGCCTTTTTAGGTATGTGAAGAGGAAAAAATTAGTTGGATCAGCCATCATCACATTGAATGGTGTTGCTGGTTCGAAGGGCCGAATGGCCTACTCCTGCACCTATTGTTTATTGTCTATTGCCTATTGTCTATTGATGACTAGATGCCTGTCGCACTGATCTCTGTAATCATGGAAACCCTTGAAAGACGATCTGGCTCACCTGAAAAATATCACAATCCCCCTGCTCGACCCCCTGCAGTTTGCATAACGGGCCAATAGATCAGTGGATGACGCTATCAACCTAGGCCTGCACTTCTTCCTCCAGGACCTAGACCGCAAGGGAACCTATGCAAGGATTTTGTTTGAGGATTTTAGCTCTGTAGTGATAGTTACTCTTTTCTGATATAATTTTATTTATGTTTCTAGATTCAATTTCATTTCCAGTACAAATTGATGTTTCTGTCAGAACTGATGCATCTACATCCTACGTACACCTACTATTATATATTCTATTCTATATTCAACACCATTGTGCCAGAGCTACTGCACTCCAAACCCTCCCAGTTGACCATGCCTGAACCCCTCTGTCAGTGGATCACCAACTTCACGAAGCAGCATGTGAGGCTTGGAAAGTATATCTCGGACCCACTGATCCTCAGCAGAGGAGCACCGCAAGGCTGCGTACTCTTCCCGTTCCTTTATTCTCTCTACACCAACGAATGCTCGTCCACAGACACCTCTGTCAAGCTTCTCAAGTTTGCGCACACTCAACCCTGATTAGACTGATACAGGATGGGGAGGAATCTGCCTACAGACCGGAAGTGACACTGCCTCCTGGTGCCATTGCAACAACCTGGAGCTCAATGCTCTTAAAACCACAGTCACATCTGTGGAGTCATTTAAGTTCCTTGATTATTGGCTTTCTTGATTATTGGCTTTCCTAAAAGCAGAACAAACGGGCGACCGAATTTCAAAAATAACTTTGGAATGAAAGATTGATAAGTATGAGGGAGGGGTCAATGATAGGCATGAAGGTGGGGTCATTTCCCAATTTAACTGAGTCACCATGTGGCCGCCTCGAGTAACAAAATGTTAGGGCACTTCCACAATTAGTGAAAATAGGAAATATTAAATTAAATCAAACAGATTTCTATAACATCCGAGTGCAAAAAGTTAAGGATGCAATCGATTGCCTTTATTATTTATCAAAGTAATTAAGACATAATTTGATTGATGCCAGAATATGTAATGTAATATCCCCACAGTCAATAATTTAATCTAATATATGCCATGTCACATGAAGATCCAATTTTCATAAAACTTCAGCGGTTGACCCTGATCACTTATTCATATTCCTACTTGAGGACCTGAATGTTCTGCACTGAAAAGAAAGCAAAATTCAAGCTAGAATTCAGCGTATTGTGATTAATTGTTCAAATGGTAATAGTAGGTTTACGTAGGATGTTGATGCATCAGTTCTGAAAGAAACATCAATTTGTACTGAAAATGAAATTTCATCTAGAAACATAAATAAAATTATATCAGAAAAGAGTAACTACTACTATCTAACTTTATTTCCAATTAGGCGAAAACGTGTGACTGAAATAACCAACAATCAGTATTCCCTATTTCTAAACGGGGTTGTCTGTGCAACATGGAAGAGCAGAGGAGTCTGAAGATTCAATACATTAAAAGCAACACTAAATAAGATTGTTAATCCTGGCTAAATTGGAGTAGCCATGGCATTAAAATTGAGTAAGGGTTTATGTGCTGCCAGGCCATGTAGGTCAAGTTAAATGTGCCTCTGCAGAACTGAGATACATGTCTGTGGCCCAGATAAGTGCTGCGGAGAAAGAATGGGACATCTGCAGAGTTCTTACAATGAAGTGTGAAATGCATAGAGCTAATTGGATCAATACATACCAGGTATACATATTGTAAATAATGTTGCAAAGCCTTGCTTTGTTAGTTGTTGATTAGTTGAAATGCTAAGCCTTGTCTGGGTTGTCTGAATCTGAAGGAACATGTTGCACTATTCATTTGTGTTTGCTTCCTTCTCGAAGCTTCTTTCAAATACAATGTATTCAAGATTGTATTATTAGGTTGGAGAACTGTCAATTATGTACTGTTATAATTAATGTGTTTAATTGGTTTATAAAGGGACCACCCCCATGTGGTTCGGCCCTCAAGTTCAGGGACCTATAAAAGGCAGCCCCCACAAGGTCCTTTGTCGATCTTCTGGAAGAGCGCTTGGGACTGCGTGACCTTTTGGAGTGTCTCTGCTTGCACAAGGCTAGAAGGGCTTTGCCAAGCAGATACAAGGATCGAACCCGTGGTGGTTAGGTATCGTATAGGGGAATTATTGTTGTGTTATCCAAAATAAAGTTCTCAACGGACCCCCAAACACACGTTTGCGATTAAGGGTGTTGAGCTGTTCCCGATCGCGAATGCGGAAATCACGCCATGGTGCGGTTTTCACATTGATTTGGCACTTAGCTAGTCAGAGCAGATCGATCATTCATGGGCTTGGGAAAGGGTCCCAACGAGATCGTAGAACAGGGTCTAGCAAGCACGGGGGGGGGGGGAGAGAGAGGATGCCCATAAAACCAAGGTGGGGTTAGAGGCCCACATGGGGTTGGGTTAGCGGAGGCCCTGTCCTGGGTTAGAGGCCCAAAACTCTTGGTCGAAGCTGGTAACTGCAGCTGCTGCTGGACCAATTTGGGGTTTGGTTAGAAACCCCCTCCGTTGGGTTAGAGGCTCATAAAAGTAGATTGGTTAGAGGCCCACTCTTTTGGGTTAGAGGCCCGCAAAACTCAGGCCAGAGGCCCAGCCCAGAGTTGGATATCCGATCGGCAGGATATTTAAAGGCAAGCTGGGTTTAAGCAGTGTTAAGCAGCACAATACTGCGTTGTTGCTGTGGGTGCAGATTGGAAAGGTGCGCTCCGAAAATTGGCATCGACTGCCAGCGTGAAGAGGCTACGCACTGACACCCGATATTTAGTAGGTAAAAAGGGAAACCCTATGCAAAGGTGTACCTAGGTGGGTTAAAATCCCCGCCAGCATGAGATATCTGGAACCCTGTAAAAGGGAGGAAGGAATCTCAAAAGGTATCGGGAATTCAGTGGTTTAAGTATAAATTCGTCAAAAGTACTTTAATCCATCTGAAAATTTCATGGATTTGATTTAAATTCAATAATATTCAGTATCTCATATTGAGCTGCTGGTTACTTCCTAGTGGATATATCTTTCTTTCCAAGTTAACTTGTTACTGCATTGTATTTACTGTGTACTGTGTATTGTTTTTGATTTAACCTTTGAATGTTAGAAACACTGTTGTGATATTGGTTAAAATCGGCTGTAGAGATAAATAATAAGATTAAATGAGAACTTATCAGTTTGAAGTTTGATCTTTATTTTATGAGGAGTTACGATGAACGATTACGTGAAGACGGCCATCAGCCCGCATGTGCATCAATCTTCAAAGCAGCGGTGTGAAATCATAGATAACAATAGTTGAACTGAACATAGTAAGATTAGAGAAGAGTAGAACTGTCAGATGACCTTTATGACACGAGGGTTGGGAGCGGTGGGCACGTAATCGCTTATCGTAACTCCTCATAAAATAAAGGTCAAACTTCAAACTGGTAAATTCTTGTTTAATCTTACTATTTTACGTTGGAGTCACTTGAGTGACTACGTGAAGATTTCAAAGCTCTGTGATTTCATGTCGGAAACGAGTCCATGCGTCACACACTGCATCAATTGACCATGGATGAGTGAAAAAGATTAATGCATTCAGACATGACTTAGTTTGGTAAAAATGCTGATGCTTTAATCATTAAAGGAAAATAATAGTGACCCCTCTAATCCAGGGGGAAACTATCAAACAGAATCTAAAATAGAGTTGGCAAATACCGTCTGGCAATGGGTTATTATAAAATGTTTGGAAAGTATGTTCATTTGTTCATCCTGCAGCTGCTAGGATGTGGAAATCAATTGTTAGACAGTAACGAAGTTTCCTATTCTGAAAGTCTATACTGCACATACGAGTTAAATCTGGATGAAGTGACATCCTCCATCTTCCACCCTGTCCTGAAAAGCAATCCTGGCCATAATACTGGGCCTGCCTCGAAAGACAACTCTGGCCTCAATTCCAAGCCTGCTTGGAACCTTTGTATGTTGTGCAGTATAAATTAATCAGTTGCTTTGTTTTTTACAGATCTGAATCTCATGTTATCATTGTCACTTGTACAAAAAAAAATTGTAAATATTGCCAACTTGTAAATGGCCCACAACTCCATGTTTCGGAAGAACCAGACCCACCTACCTCCATGGCTACCTGTGGTCTTATGGTAAGCCCGAAGGCCCCTGATGCGGGTTCTTTTTCCATCCTTGATTGGAGAGTAGAACTGGTAGGATGCGTGGATTCCATATTTTCCCTGAGACCGGGTTGGGCCTTGGTCTGAGAAACCTCATCATGCTGAGCCCGCCTCGAAAGACAACTCTGGCCATATTTCTGTGCGCAGCTTTCAAGCTGTCTTCCGGCAGCAACACCTTCGTTTGCGAGTATCTCTTGAAGCCATATGCATGTGCTCCAGTATGTTCCACGGACATACTTTCAATTTTGAAGTCACTTGCACACTGACCACTCCCACTCCCCTCCACAGAGAGGGAGATTCGTAGGCAGCCCTGAAAACAGATGCTGCCGCAGGCCCCTGAGGATACCTGCGCTGACATGGCACCTCTTACGGACCTATATCAGGATTTTTGCTCTGAGTCAGACAGGAACTGACCCCGAATGCTCCCCTCCTCAGAGGGGAAGACATTGTGCAGCCCTGAAACAGGTGCCGCTGCCGCGGGCCCCCGAGGAGGCCCGCGCTGATAACTCCCTCCTTTGGAGTATCATTGTGGTGCAACCTCTCCATCAGGTGCTCCATGTGGGTTTAGACATCCGCAGACGCTACCCATTGAAGGAGGGAAACCCTCCTGGTCTGCGTCCCCTATTCCACAGGCCTGACCAACTTACTTTTGGTTTTACCCCCTTTCTGGGGACCCACAGCGGTCTGGAAGCGGCTGACCGCTATATGTTGGAGGGGTCCCTCCTCGCCTGACTTTCACAGGCCTACCCGCATTTCTGTTGGTTTTACCCCCTTCCTGGGGAATCACAGCGGTCTGGAAGCAGCTGACCCCTGTATGTTGGGGGGGGACCCTCCTGGCCTGACTTCACAGACCTTACCGGCTTGTTGTTTGTTTTACCCCCTTCCTGGGAACCACAGCCGGTCTGGAAGCCACTGACTGTTACGTCAGTGACTTGGGTGACGAACCTGATGGCAGCCGGTTACCTGCATTACAACGGTCTCTGTAGCCGGTTCCCCATGGTCCCGATATCCGTGGTCCAAGACCGGGATTCCCCGTGGTCCATAACCGGTTTTGCGGCCCGTCTGGTATTCACCCTGAATTAGTAGCAATGTTACGAAGTTTTGAGATTTTAAAAATCAAGTCTGCAATTTAACCCATCAAATAAAGCATAAAAAGAAGTTTAATTTGACACCTAATTCACTTTCATATCTTCAGTATTAAGAAAGTTATGACCATTTTCATACTCGGAAATTAGCATCTTGTTCCCCATTGCCTTTCAATTGACTTAACTCAAAGGCTATGATCTAAAACCGTTAAAAGCACATAACTTTCTTAAAAATTAAGAGAACTCAATGAAATTTTCAGTTATTATAGATTGAAGCATTCTGAAACAAATGTGAAACCATCTTACTTGGATGACCTGAAATTAAAGCATATAATTAGTTAGTTATCTAATTGTAGCTAATTACAAAATTCAATGAGTAGATCTAAACATCTATCCATTTGTTAAGAAAAGATAAACTTTTTTTAAATTGCCTAAGTGTCCAAATAACATTCACACAATAATCCACAATATAACATAATTTTTAAATCTCATTTTCATGAATTTCTGGGCCAAATTGAATGAATTTAGTGTTTAATGCCTGTAAATGAATGGCCATTTAAATCAACTAGCGAGTGGGTTTTAGTGGAATGCGGTGGATTGGAACATTGTGGTTTGCTGTGAAGTTGGTATAAAAATACAGCCGGTTCATACATTTTTTTTGGACCCCATTTCGCAACATGAAAATATTATTAAAGGCTCCATAAAAACCAACTTTTAATATAAAAATAAACTATTTACCTTTTTTTCTCCCCTACGCAAAATCCTTCCCGTTGTCGACTCTCACGGCTTTTGAAGGTGATTTTTAAATTACTCTAGATAATAAATAATCTAGCGTGATTTAAAAATACCTTCATGAATGAAATGTCGGCAACGAAAACGCCCAACATTGATCGATTTGCCCAGTCTGCAGAAAAATGGCACTTTAAGCCCGCCCCCCTCTGAAAGGCACCAAAGTCACGCACACAGGGAGCGGCAGAACTGCAGCGCTGCTCAAGGTAAGTTTTGTAACCTACCTAGAATTAGTCCAGCAGGAAAATCTCTGTAACAGAGATTCCTGCAGAAAGAGAAAAAACAAAACCTGGGAATAAGTTGAAAACTTACCTTCAGGTTTAAACTTACTGCTGGAATGAGCAACGCACCCTGCAGTCAGCCATTGCGCAAAATGCTTTGACGTAATGATGCGCATGCGGGCTGATGGCCTTCTTCACGTAGTCACTCACGTGACTCCGAAGTAAAATAGTTGATTAAGACTGCTATTGTAATTGGAGTCCAAATCGTGGCTGATTAACCAGGGATTCGTACTCCCTCTGATCGATTGTTGATTAGTACCTGAGAGCGAAGAGTAACTGAGAGAAGGGAACCTGATTTGTTGGTGAAAAGTAACCAGACAGGAAAAAGTACTCAGAGGAGGAAAAGTATCTGAAGGGGAAATGTAGCTAACTAAGAAGTAGTACCCCTCAGCAAAGGGTACCCTAGGAATGGGGAAAGCCTTTGGTATCGGGGGTAGAGGTTCACTGGTTGATAACTGTGTGACGTGGGATTAATTTGTTTTTGGATCAGTACAGTGATATGAGACTCAGTACAATGTGATATGAGACTCATGATTGTGGTCTATGTAGGAGTGTGGTTATGCATGGTAATAATCATCGGTGTGATTTATTGTCTGTGTACGGTGTTGCTTGTGTGTTTGGAGCACACTTTCATGTGTTTCGATTGAGGGTTAAACAGGCTGCGGGAAAGTGTTTGTCCTCGAATGTGTTTGATTGTTCCCTGGAGTACTCTGATCTTTGGATGACTGAGGATTGTGGAAACTGTAAGGTTGAAAGTGTGTGGACTTGTGGGAGATAAGAGAAGAATGTGAATAAGAAGTTAGGATTGGTTGGGAAAAGGAGTAAAGAAGTGTGAGGCTGTGAACGCTTCAGAGCCATTAGCCACTGTTCAGGAGCAAGCTTAAAAGCTTTAGGGATTGGAAGGGAGGAGTGAATTATTGGAAAGGATTGAAGACTTAAACCCCTGTCTCATGGTGCGAGTCCACCCACGAGTGATCCCGAGTATAAAACAAATGAAACTCGTAGTAATCACCTAGAATTAACGTAGCGGGAATGTCGGAACTTATGGACGTAACTTAGTGACTAACGGCAGGTACTCGGGAAACTTGTTAACTCGGGAAAATCTTTAAACATGAGGAAATATTTCCATGAGTCAAATTTACTCTTGAAATAAAAATTTTAAACTTTTATACTTGTAAGAACGTAGTAGCCCATGAGTTTACCGTGGTGAGTCATGAGTCTAACATGGGCACTCATTAACTCAGCGGGACAGGCAGCATCTCTGGTGAGAAGGAATGGGTGATGGGATGACATTTCCAAAATTCTGCTGCGTCTTTGTGTTACTCCAGCACTGTGTGTACACTTTTTGTCAACCAGCATCTGCCCTTTCTTGTGTATGACATTATTTGTATCCGTGGTAGTTGATTGTCGCTCCCTTCAATTTCCCAGGGAGTCGGGACGGGACTGGAGTTGGGAGGGAAATGGTGGGGGGGGTGGGGGGAACAGTATGGGAGACAAGTGTAGGCGAGGTGTACTGACTGTGTGGGCAGACACTTAAGTAATGATTGCCCATGGGGTTCACTGTCGAGGACTTCAAAATGCAGAGAGCATTATAAACAGTTGCTGCAAAAGAAGTGTGGATTTTGTGTGGATTTGGTATATCTGGGTATTGAAGGTGCGTCTGGTCTGCAATGTGCAATAGTCACCAAAATACACTGCCATCTTTAGAAAGGGAAAATATAAAACATGTCAATCCCACTTGATAGGCCTTAGCCATGGTGCCGTACAACACGGAAACGGGTCCTTCGGCCCAGATTAGCCGTGCCATCCAAGTTGGCGTCTTGGGATAGTCCTATTTGCCTGCATGTTGACCTTAGCCCTCTAAACCCTTCCCATCCATTTATCTGTCGTTAATAACCTCTAAAAAATATTAAGTCTACGTGAGCCTGCTTCAGTTTCCTGGGTCCAACTCAGAGAGGTCTCCCCCCTTTCCAGGGTTAAATCTCCACTGTTTATAATGCTCGCTGCATTATGAAGTCCTCGACAGTGAACACCATGGGCAATGACTACCAAAGTGTCTGCCCACACAGTCAGTACACCTCTCGTACACTTGTCTCCTGTACTAAGTCACGCAGAGTGACCATACTGAGGGAATTCCCACATATATGAAGCAGAGAGAAACGTGAGTTCTACACAGCTCTGCCTGACTTTTGAGAATGGATTGGGTGGTTTGTACCCACTCCCCCTCCCTGTCCACCCACCCACCAAGCAAGCCAGCAGGACCCCTCCTCGTTACAGTGGCAGAGGCGGCATTTCCAAGAGAATGGGGCAAAGTTGGGGCAGGGTTGGGATGGGAGCAGGGCAGATGAGGCGTACCAAAGGAACAAACAAGTTGATGGCTGCAAGGGGCAGGCAGCAGAGGTCTTGTGCCCCAGCAAGGTAGACCGCTCTTCCCCCTGCTAATGTACACACAGAAAGAGAGAGATGAGAGCAGAGAATAATCCCAGCCTAACCTAAGAGTCTTGTCACCCCAGACAGATTAATGATGCCTGCGCATCACCCCATCCCACCCCAACCTCCCTCCACCTCAACTCACACCTGGGCACCAAAGCAGCTCAGGAGGTGAACCCTGAGTTCTGTCTCCCAACAATCTGATATGCAACTGATGTGAAAGAAAAGCTGCTGCGTCCGGTCGGCACCCGGCATGGACTTCTCACACCCTCACATACGAAAAGTGTGTGAGAATAAACAAAAACAAGGAATGAAACTAAAGCCCGGCTTGAAAGGCAACTAAAAATATATTCCGCTTAGAATGAGCAGGCGAGGAGACATCCGACCACATTCAAATATTTCATCTCCCGTCTCCCCGCAGTGTGTAGATCTGGCAGTAAATTCAATTAAAATATAGCAAACCTGCCCGCTGGTCTTCTAACTATGTCATGCGTGTTTCAAACAAATCATAAGTATAACTGCTCAGGCACTGGACGGAGCGCATTTTCCCTTTGTAGGTCATATCAATAGATGCGGCTGCGCTGAATTCTATCTATAACTCAAAGCCGCAGGATGGAGCTTCGCCGCCACTGTTACTGCGCCGCCACCGCCTCCTTGCTGCACAATGGCAGTGTGAGCGGGGCCGAGATCCTGCCTAGTTTTTTTAAGTTCTGAAATTGAATAACTTTCAATGCTGAATCAGAATATACTTACTGTATGAGATGCTGTCCAGCTCCTCTATTTGATACTTAGACCTTCATTCACAGTTGGCTCAAGAGTAACTCGGGAGAGAAACTTGGTAACTCGGGAGAGGACTTGGTACATTGCAGAACAGGGAAGTAAACGGCAAACTTAGACATACACTTGGGAACTCATTTAAACTCGTGAACATAAACTTGGAATCTCGTAGACAACCATGAGTGTGATTTTATTTTTCTTTCACTCGGGATCACTCGTGGGTGGACTCGCACCGTGAGACAGGGCCATTAGGAATTCTGTTTTGGTTGTTCGGAGGCATGGGGAATAGCCCAGTTAGGGATATGACCGAAGATGCTAGGAGCCCATTGCAAATAATATGCAATGAGTTCCCTCAAGGCAGAGAAATTAAGAGATTTGTCGGCAGCGCTGAATAAGAAATTAGGAAATAGGCTATGGCCGCCGGGGGGCGTTAGAACAGTAAATGGGATAAAGTACATAGCACAAATTATTTGGCAGCATTGTTATAGTGAGAGTGTAAAGGAATTAATAGGATTATGGAAGAAATATTATGAGGAACGAAAGGCGAATAAAGAGGTTAGGAGGATAGCGAGTTGGGAAAAAATGATTTCTAAACTTGGAATATAACAGAAAGAGGGTGAAGTAGATCGACATCCAGGCAGTAGGAAGGACAGGAGTGGAGATGAAAGAAGTCATACGGAACAGGGAAGAGGTAAAAGAGGTCCTTGTAAATTGAAAGTTTAGGGATCTGATGGTTAGTGTTGACTTTGAGGGGGAAGGAGATGAATATTTGGAAGAATGGACAAATGTTAACGCTAGTGGAAATTCACAGCTCGCACCATAGTGGGAAGAGAAGAAGCTTTTTTAACGGCCCTTGCAAACACTTTTCAAACGCCAAGACATTTAACACAAATTCTGGAGATAATACCAGAAAAGGGGGAAGGAGCAGATGAATTTTTAGAAAGCTTCTCAAAATTATACATGGACCAATCAGGTGACTTAAACTATCAAAACGGAGCAAGTTCCCCGCAATGTTGTGCCATCTTATTAAATTGTCTCCCCACTAAATTAGCTGATTCAATTAAGACTGATAACACGGACTGGTCTGAAAACCTGCCAGTCAAATGGCCAGAGCTGTGAGGCACTATTGGAAGGATTGTAGGAAACAAAAGATTATCCTGTAACTAAAAGAGAAACTGAACGCACGGTCAAGAAGGAGGGACCAAGCTCTGGCTCAGGACCATAGAGTCCTCAAATGTTGGCAAGGAATGGAATGGGAGAAATTAGAGTCCAAACGACCCAGATTATTACAATTATACTCCCAATTTCGAACCCATTCCACTGGAACCAAGGGATAAAAGAAATCCAACCATATTACCCTTGTGGGAGAATGGGACACTGGAATCGAGCCTGTCCGACAAGGAAGTGAGTGGGAGAGAGAGGTCAAGGAAAGAATTTCCAGGATCATGAAGAAATTAGGGATCATAGAGGATATAGAAACATTCAAGATTCCAGGAACTATAGGAGGTCCTTCAATTCAGGAGACTACCCAAGAAACCAGAGAACGAGCTGGCCAGAATGTCAGGAACCAAGAAGACACACACCATTTACTCAAACCAACCCATTCTCTCAGTCCTGACTTACCAAATTGTCCAGGAACTTGGAAATATGACCCCTACCCGAGAGCCCCCTCAAGTAATTTACCAGAATAAAATAATTGGATGTACTATCATAGTGAAAACTGAATATCATATAAGAAAAAATTGTAAGCATTTCTATAACTGCCCAAGAAAACCACTTAATGCAAAGAACACTGTAAATTTGTGAGCCTGTTATAACTGTGCACAATTAGGTCATTGGAGTAAGGAGTGCCCATCCAGAAGACAGAATATAGCAGACTGGAAGAGACATCAAGGGGCAATAAAGACATTGAGAAATGGAACACAGTAGCTGGTGTCAAAAAGGAAGAGAACTGAAGGGAACTAAAACTGGCACTAGGGAAAGGATAAATGAATTTATTGTACAGGTGTAGGGATAGGAGCCATTGTAATAACTTGTTATAAAGTTGTTGTGCCTGCAGGACGGTGTCACCTACAACATGCCACTATCTGGGGAGTGAGGTAAAGGGTATGTGGACCCTCAAAAACGGGCAGAAGACACAGCTCAGGTAGGATGTGTCATCATCATCTCCATCCAGGTAGCTCCCCAGAGATAAGGACAAACAACAAGGAAGAGGTGGTACTGTCCTGTCCCTTTAATATACCATCTGGAAGAGGCCAACAAACAAAGAAGACTGTTCCTCGGTATTCCTACTCCATCAGAATTAAACATCAGGAAGGAAAAAGAAGACACATACCCTAGTGCCCAACATTAACATACCATAACATTTGACACCAGTGAATGGAAAAGAAAAGAACAATGTCTAAAACTCTCTAAAGAAATAGAGGCAACCTCTGAAGACTATTGGGGCAAGCTCCGATTTGAAGAATTGAATTTAAATTTGAAAATGAATACTCCTTTGTGGTTTGGGAATGGGATACTTACTTTGTGCCTAAATTTAGTTATTAAAAATGAATTGATTTGAAAAGGGCTTATGGGATATAGTCTTAAAATAATTAGAGAATTGATTGTTGACTTGGCATTCTTCTCTTGTCTCACCCTTAGGAGGATCATCGAAGATGGGACGGGACTATTTAGTGGCTATCAAGAAATGGACAAACCCTAGCAGATAATAGAAGTTAAGAAATATCCTGGGAATGTAAGGTGGTGGTGTAGAATGATGAGGTAGACTGAAAGTTTAGATAATGAGTTCCCTTCGGAAGGCCAATTCAAACCATCCAGAAAGTTACTCAGTGGTAAGAGGAAATTAGTTATAAGGAAGAACCCCTATTGGGGGTTACACAAAAAGCTGGAGAAACTCAGCGGGTGCAGCAGCATCTAAGGAGCGAAGGAGATAGGCGACGTTTCGGGTCGAGACCCTTCTTCAGACTGGTCAGGGATCAGGGAAACGAGAGATATAAACAGTGATGTGGAGAGATAAGGAACAATGAGTGAAAGATATGCAAAAAAGTATTGGTGATAAAGGAAGCAGGCCATTGTAAGCTGTTTGTGGTGTGAAAATGAGAAGCTAGTGCGACTGGGGGGAGGGGGGGGGAGATGGAGAAGGAATGTCAGGGCCAGACGGCTGAGGGAGAGGTGGGGGGGAGGCAGTCTGGGTTAACAGAATTGAGAAAATTCAGAACATTCCTTCTCCATCTCTCCCCCCCCCCCAGTCGCACTAGCTTCTCATTTTCACACCACAAACAGCTTACAATGGCCTGCTTCCTTTATCACCAATACTTTTTTGCATATCTTTCACTCATTGTTCCTTATCTCTCCACATCACTGTTTATATCTCTTGTTTCCCTGATCCCTGACCAGTCTGAAGAAGGGTCTCGACCCGAAACGTCGCCTATCTCCTTCGCTCCTTAGATGCTGCTGCACCCGCTGAGTTTCTCCAGCTTTTTGTGTAACCCTCGATTCTCCAGCATCTGCAGTTCCTTCTTTAACAAGAACCCCTATTGATTGTGAGCTTATTCAACATACTAAGAAAGGGTTACCTTGGATTAGAAGTACTAAGGGAATGGATACTTATTGTCAGAGTCAATGTATTTGACTGGTGAATTAAAATTTGTCTAACCCTTGATAGTAAAGCGGCTCCTATTATCAAGGTGTAAAGAAATTGTCCCTAGATTCGGCATTCTTAATTGTTTTTATAATAATCTACAACATATGGAAATTAATTGATTAAATGTGAACAGCTGGGAATTCCACAGCAATTTAATGGAAATGTGTTATCGACCACAAGCTGTGGACTGAAAAGGGTGAGACAGATCCTAAAAAAACTCAAAGTATTAAATTGAAGGCTGAGACTGAATTTGGATGAATTGAAGCAGTCCCCATGATTTGCCTTAAATAAGAGTCACGCCTGTAGGGAAATTTGGACTGAACCCAGCTGAAATTTATATGAGAAGCCATCATCAGGTATACATTGAAGAACATTGTGTGAATACGGAGAGAACAGGCTATATATATTAGTGTTGATACAGAATAGATATAGAAAGAGGGCTTGTGACTGACAGAAAAGTGATGATATAGTGGATGAATGTATGAGAAAGCATCAGTGCATGAATGGTAAGTTACTACATCCCAAGTTCTCTTAGAAATTATAGGTTCAACTACGGATCAAGTATGGAAGGATCATCAACACAGATGGAGGTGATTTGCGCCCACAAAAACTTGGGAGGTGAAGGCTCATCAGATGTGAAGCTACTCCCACAAAAACTAGGGGAAGCTTGATGAGATTCTGGGAAGAGACATCATCTCATTGTTGTTCATATGATTGACAATGTAATAGTCACCCATGTATATTTGATTATCATAGATGATGGTTATCATAAATGATAAAAGGGAAGAACGTTAATCCTGGCTAAATTGGAGCAGCCATGGCATTAAAACGGAGTAAGGGCTTATGTGCTGCTAGGCCATTTTGGTCAAGTTAAATGTGGCTCTGCAGAACTGAGACAAACTGCTGAATGGTGCCAGCATGTATGTGGCCCAGATAAGTGCCGCAGAGAAAGAATGGGCCATCTGCAGGGTTCTTAAAATGAAGTGTGAACTGCATAGAGCTAATTGGATCAATGCAAACCATATTGTAAATAATGCTGCAAAGACTTACTTTGTTTGTTGTTGATTGATTGAAATGTTAATGTTGTCTGAATCCCAATGTACATGTTGCACTATTCATTTGTGTTTTGCTTCCTTCTAGAAGCTTCTTTCAAATACAATGTATCCAAGATTGTATTATTGAGTTTGAGAACTGTCAATTATGTACTGTTCAATTAATGTGTTTAATTGGTTTATAAAGGGGACCAACCCCATGTGGTTCGGCCCTCAAAGTTCAGAGACCTATAAAAGGCAGCCCAATGAGGTCCTTTGTCTTCTTCTTCTTCTGTCGTATAGCTTTTAGACCTGCTGCTCCGTTGAGGTGAGCCAGGCCTAAGATAGATCTAAGGAATTGTAAGGGTAAAAAGACCATAATGGGACTAATCGACAGGCCCCAAAACAGTAGCCTGGACATAGGGCGCAAGTTGATTCAGGAGTTTAAATTAGCATGTAGTAAAAGTAATGCTGTGGTTGTAATGGGAGATTTCAACATGCAGGTAGACTGGGAAAATCAGGTTGGTACTGGACCCCAAGAAAGGGACTTTGTGGAGTGCCTTCGCGATGGATTCTTTGAACAGCTTGTATTGGAGCCTACCAGGGAGAAGGCAATTCTGGATTTAGTGTTATGTAATGAAACAGATTTGATAAAGGACCTCGAGGTTAATTAGCCATTAAGAGGCAGTGACCATAACATGGTCAGGTTCAATCTACAATTGTTGAGGGAGAAGAATAGATTGGAGGTGTCAGTGTTGCAGTTGAATAAAGGGGGCTCTGGGCCATGAGGGAGGAGCTAGCCAAAGTTGACTGGAAAGAGACACTAGCAGGGATGACATTGGAACAAAAATGGCAGGTGTTTCTAGGAATAATACGGAAGGTGCAGGATCAGTTCATTCCTGGGAGGAAGAAAGATTCCAAGAGGAGAAAGGGATGACCATGGCTGACAAGGGACTTCAGTAAAACAATTAAAGCAAAGAAGTACAACGTAGCAAAGATGAGTAGGAAGCAAGAGGATTGGGTAATGTTTAAATAACAACAGAAGATAACCAAAAAGACAATACAGGGAGAAAAGATGAGGTACGAAGGTAAGCTAGCCAAGAATATAAAGCAGGACAGTAAAAGCTTCTTTAGGTATGTGAAGACCGAAAAAAGGTGAATTTATTATGGGGAACAAGGAAATGGCAGATGAGTTGAACAGGTACTTTGGATCTGTCTTCATTAAGGAGGACACAAACAATATTCCTGATACAGTAGTGACCAGAGGATCTGGGTTGACAGAAGAACTGAGGAAATGCATATTAGGTAGGAAATGGTGTCGGATAGACTGATGGGACTGAAGGCAGATAAATCCCCAGTGCCTGATGGTCTGCTTCCGAGGGTAATTAAGGAAGTGACTCTAGAAATCGTGGATACATTGGTGATAATTTTCCAATGTTCTATAAACTCAGGATCAGTTCCTGTGGATTGGAGGGTAGCTAATGTTATGCCACTGTTTAAGAAAGGCAGGAGAGAGAAAACGGGGAATTATAGACCAGTCTGTAATTCTTAATTCTGAATTCCAGTCTGAAGAAGAGTTTCGGCCCGAAACGTTGTCTATCTCCTTCGCTCCTTAAATGCTGCTGCACCCACTGAGCCTTTTGTGTACCCTCGGTTTTCCAGCATCTGCAGTTCCTTCTTTAACAGCGAATTAACCAGTTACCCTAACATCGGTGGTGGGGAAGATGCTGTAGTCAATTATAAAAGATGAGATAGCTGCACATTTGGATAGCAGTAACAGGATCAGTCCGAGTCAGCATGGATTTACAAAGGGGACATCAAGCTTGACTAATCTTGAAAATGGACAAGGGAGAGCCAGTGGATGTAGTGTACCTGGAATTTCAGAAAGCATTTGATAAGGTCCCACATAGTAGATTAGTGGGCAAAATTAGGGTACATGCTATTGGGGATAGAGAGCTGACATGGATAGAGAAGTGGTTGGCAGACAGGAAACAAAGAGTAAGCATTAACGGGTTCCTTTCAGAATGGCAGGCAGCGACTAGTGGGGTACCGCAAGGCTCGGTGCTGGGACCGAAGCTATTTACAATATATATCAATGATTTGGATGAAGGGATTCAAAGTAACATTAGCAAATTTGCAGATGACACAAAGTTGGGGGGCAGTGTGAACTGTGAGGAGGATGCTATGAGAATGCACGGTGACTTGGACAGGTTGGGGGAGAGGCAGATGAAGTTTAATGTGGATAAATGTGAGGTTATCCACTTTGGTAGCAAAAACAGGAAGGTAGATTACTATCTAAATGCCGTCAAGTTGGGAAAAGGGGAAGTACAACGGGATCTGGGGGTCCTTGTACATCGGTCTATGAAAGTAAGCATGCAGGTACAGCAGGCAGTGAAGAAAGTGAATGGCATGATGGCCTTTATAACAAGAGGAATAGTAAGATTGAACGAGAACTTACCAGTTCGAAGGTTGATCTTTATTTCATGAGGAGTTGCGGTGAGGGATTTCGTGGAGAGCCCGCCGGCACGCATGCGCGACATTCTTCAAAGTAGCGGTGTGGAATCACAGAAACCAACAACAGAAATGACTTGGCATAGGAAGATTGAAGAGATTCTAATTACCAGTTGATTATGATCGAGGGTTGGGAGCGGAGGGCACAAAATCCCTCACCGCAACTCCTCATGAAATAAAGATCAACCTTCGAACTGGTAAGTACTCGTTCAATCTTACTATTTCATTTCGGAGTCACGTGAGTGACTTCGTGAAGACTTCAAAGCTTCTGTGATTACACGCCCTGGACCACGTCCATGCTGACACACCACTAGCAAGGATGGATGGGAGTAAACAAGTTGCTGAAAAACAGGTTATACTGAAAAACAAAAGAATATTTATTAACAACAAAGCAAAACCCCTTATTCGGGGACACCACACGTTCTTGCCCTGCATTCAGCACGGCCTCCGCGAACTGTAGGGGAGCAGCAACAGGCTTATTGTAGAATCGCTGAAACACAGCTTCATTCGCCCACCCTGCTGTGGCGAGAATATGGTCCATGGGCACCTCCATGACCCTCGCCGCCGACGTTGATGCAGCCCTGGTGGAATGAGACTTGAACACATTAGTGTCAATGCCTGACTTACCCAAGACGATCCGGAGCCACCTGGATATCGTCTGGACTGTCACTCGATGATGAGGTCTCTTGTGAGTGACAAGCAGGTATTTCTCCATTCCTCTGATGCGTTCCGTCACCTCGACATAGTGACGGATATGGGCGTCTAAACATAGCCTAGCATCTGCGGGGTATGCCGGGAACTTCAGCTGCAGCCCTGTGCACCCAGGTCTATGCTGCTTTAGTAGCTCATCAATAAAGAAGACTATTTCTCCAGGGGTAGAGATCATCCTGTCGACGCGGAGTTTATGTAGCGTCTGTACCTTCTGTGCTGAAGTCAGCGCTAGTAACATCACCAATTTCATGGTGAGTTTGTCCAGCTGTAGCCCGTGCATGGGTGACCACATCCTGAGCAGGGTTAGTACATCCCTGACATCCCAGGTGATGTTATAGCGTGGTGTAGGCGGATTCATATTAAATATACCCCGCATGAGTCTGGACACTAGCCTGTTGGATCCTACCTCAATCTTGAGGTAGAATGACAGCGCGCTTCTGGCGCTGTTGATGGCACTGTAGCTTAAGTGTTCATCATGGTGCAACCCCGCGAGGAATTCCAAGACGTCAGCTATGGATGCATCGTCATAGGTGATGCGAGAGCGGCTACAGTAGGCTTCCCATTTCCTGATGTGGGAAAGGTATCTTCGCCTGGTCGACGCTCCAATGGTATCCATGGTTCGAGTTGAGAGGCCATACTGCAGCAATGGCCTGGTTAGAACCTGCAAGCCAATAAATTTAAGTAGTGATGGCAGGGATGTGGCTCCCCTGACACAGGGTGAGTAACCAATTGTGGGCAACCCTCTAAGAGGACCCAAGGCCGACTGATCATGTCAAGGACCACCGGATACCATGGCTGCGTGGGCCAGTCGGGTATAATAAGAATGCCTTTGGCAGCATCCATCTGGATCTTGCGCAATACCCGACTGATGAGGCAAAACGGGGGGAATGCATAGAAAAACCACTTCCCCCAGTCGAGCGAGAATGCATCCATCGCCATTGCCCCAGGATCTGGTTCCCATGAAACGTATGTTGGTACCTGATGGTTCAACCACGACGCAAAGAGGTCGATAGCCGGTTGACCAAATTTGGCTGTAATTTTGGAAAAAATTTGAGGATGCAACATCCATTCGATATTGTCATTAAACTTGCGTGACCTGGTGTCCGCCACAGTATTGAGCTCACCTGGTAAATAAGTAGCTGAAATCCAAAGATTTCTGTCAATGCACCAGAGCCAAATTGTATTAGCCAATTCATCACATGAAATCGACCTGGTACCGCCCATATGGTTTAAATATGCCACCGCCGTGGTATTGTCTATTTGGACACGGACATGAGCATCAATAAGATGGGAACAATAAGCACGAAGTCCGTGAAACGCTGCAAGCAGCTCCAAATAGTTTATCCCGTGTGACAACAACATAGTAGATTAAAGGGTGTCCCATCTGCCCCCGCAACTAGAACAGTTATCCGTAGCTCCCCAGCCATAGGAGCTTGCATCGGTTTGCAAGTATACCATTGGATTGGGCACAATAATGGGTTTGAATGAGCTACTGATATGGAGCATCCACCATTGTAACTCAATTTGAGCTTTAGAAGGCAGCCGCATTGGTCTGTCAAAATGACCAGCGTTCCGCTTTAACGCGGAGATCTTGGCTCTTTGCAAATTTTGATAATGCAAAGGCCCGTATTGGGCTGCTGGAAACAATGCTACGATTTTGCCAATCACCTTAGCTGTTTGTCGAATTGATGGTGTACTGGCGCAGGCCAAATCCTGGCACGCTTGGGTGATATCCCCAACCTTATTAGTCGGTATGGTGGCCCCCATGCAATTGGAATCCACCGTAAACCCCAGATAATCCATGACCCGGGAAGGGCAGAACTTTGACTTGTCTGGATGGACAATAAACCCCAGCCGCTGAAAATTGCGACAGTGGCTGAAACTCCCCGCTCAGCCGCCTCCAGGGTATTGCCAACAATCAGGATATCATCCAAATAGGCCATTACGACATGCTGCTGCATGCGTAACTGGGCCATGATAGGTTTTAGTAATTTAGTAAATAGTCTAGGGGCTGTAGTAAGCCCATTTGGCAAAGCCCTGTATTGCCAGAGCTGACCCATCCAAACAAATTTTAAGAACCTCCGGTGATGTTTCTGAATGGATACAGAATAGTACGCATCTTGTAAATCAATGCATGCCATAAAGCAGCCATGCGAAATCAAAGACTTGGCTGTCTCAAAAGTGTCCATTTTGAAATGGGTGTATGTTACAAAAGTATTCAAATGGGTCAGATCAATAATCACTCGACAGCCTCCATCCTTTATCGGCCTGGTAAATATATTTGAGACAAATTCAATTGGCTCGTGCATAGTTTTTTCTAGCACGCCTTTTTGTTCTAACCTTAAGATCTCAGCATAGCCTGCTGCCTGTTCAACGGCAGACAGCGTAAACGTCCGATTAGGCATATGCTGGGATGGAGGAATGTCTCCGTTAATAAACTCAATTTGATGACCCCGAATACTCTGCAAAATAAACTCATCGGAAGTGATAGCTCCCCAAGCCCCCAAAAAGAAACGGAGGCGCCCACCAACATGTGAATTTAAACGTACAGACAAAGGAAAACCAGACCGCCTCACCTCCGTGGTTACCGGCGGTCCTTGACATGTTTGGGTGGTCGTGGAGGTGCTGGGTTGGGCTGATATTGTGGTGTTCTCATCTTCCACTGGGGCCGTTGCGGACCTTGCCCTAAAAAAGCCCGCTGCGGCTGGGGCTGCTGATAGCGAGGCGGAGCTGGAGGATAGGTTCTTGCCGATGTGGCGACAGGCCCTCGTGGCCGAACAAATGGAGCTTTCGGGGCCGACGGTCTGGGGGCGATCTGCGACTGCATGAGTCCCACCGTCTTGGCATGCTCGTCGAGCTCTTTGACCCGCTTCGGGAGGTCTTCTCCAAAGAGCTGTTGGGGCGGCAGCGGCAGCGGTGCTTTGCACAACCCAGCAAACTTCGGGTTGAGCGTCGGGCGGATGCTGTTTTTACGAAAAACATTTATTTCATGTTGGGTGGCACATAACAGTGCCAGCGCATCCTCCTGGTCCAGATTTAGGTCTTCCCCGTCGACCGACTGCACAAAGGCGGTAATACCGGCCGTGAGGAGCTTCAGGATCCGCTGGAGTTTCAACTCCTGATGACGGATAGCCGCGCCGATGTTGCCCCATATTGGCGTATTGACCACAGGCACATTGAGGGAGTTGCAGTTGGACGGCGCCTTATGCCGATGGATGGCCTGAGATAGGACTTCCTCCTGGAGCTGGTGGTTGGTGAGGAAGTCCACAGTGGCAGCCAGTTTGGGATTGAGAGGAAGCCCAGTCGTGTGTGGAGCAGCGAATTTCGCCGCCACATCTAGAAGCTCTTCCGGCAGTAATTCCGACGGAGCTGGTGTAGGGTCGACAAATCCTTCCTCTTCTGGCTGTTCCAGGCTGGCGATGGAGACTGGTGAAACTGCCCTGTGCCTGTCGATGCTGGACGCTTGCTGCTGTTGGCCCTGTAGCAGAAGCTCCAGTAGCCGCTCCATGCTGTCAATACGCTCCTCACCCTGAACACTCGGGTGGTCGCAGTCCTCCGGCTCAGAAATACTGCTGGGGCTCCTCTCATCAGCCCGCACCTCGTCGAGGTGAACCCGGTGCCGGTAGTTGTCGCTGCCAGCCGCCGAAGTGAAACTGAGCGATTCCCGCGCGGGAGATGTGTTCAACCGCCTCCTTTTGGCGGGAGCTGAGGCCACTGCCACGAAGGGCAAATGCAGCAGAGAGTCGGCACCAGCCGTAGCATGGAGACCCGACGCCCGCGCGGGCTTGCCGGCTGCCCACGTCGTGGACCTTGCCAACGCATGGTCTCGTCCTCCCATCCATGGGGGACTCGGCGACCGTGGCGGGACCCTACCCAAACGACCTGTCCCGGCGTCGAGGGTTGGGGGGTCGACACTGGACCTCACAGTGGACCTGGGTCCCGCCGCTGAACCAGACCGCAGCTCGGCGGCAGGCAATGCCTTAGCCCTGGAAGGGTTAGGCTTGCGGGCTCCTCCCCTCCCCCTACTCGGAGGGCTGAGGGAGAAGGGCCGTGCGGCTGCACGCGACCCCTTGCCCAAGGTCGCCAACGGGCCCGCTGGCGACCTGAATGCTGAAGCAGGGTCTACCTGCTCTGATGGCACACCGCAGTCCTGCTCCTCAAACTCCTCCCCGGAGCTGCGGTGTGTCAGCGGGTCCGGTCCTGCAGTAACAGGGCTCCCCGGTTTCCCCGCCTTCCTCCCGGCCTGTTTCACAGGTGTAGCCGATGATGAGGCTTCCAGGACAGATGGCCGGCGACTCCGAACGGACGTCTTTCGGCCCTTCGTACTCCCGTCCATGTCCTTGCTGAAAGAGAAACCAAACAACAAGGACCAACCATCTTAAGGTTAGTACAACTCACCTTAGCGGTCCCTTATGAAGGGCTGGCGGGGAGCGCACCCCACCGCCAGCCGTCGGCAGCAATGCGTTGCGACGATATGTCGTGCATGCGTGCCGGCGGGCTCTTCACGAAGTCACTCACGTGACTCCGAAATGAAATTGAATATAGGTCCTTCTGCAGTTGTACAGAGCCCTAGTGAGACCACACCTGGAGTATTGTGCGCAGTTTTGGTCCCCTAATTTGAGGAAGGACATTCTTGCTATTGAGTGCAGCGTGGGTTTACAAGGTTAATTTCCGGGATGGCGGTACTGTCATATGCTGAGAGAATGGAGCAGCTGGGCTTGCACACTCTGGAGTTTAGAAGGATGAGAGGGGATGTCATTGAAATAAATACAATTATTAACGGCTTGGACACGCTAGAGGCAGGAAACATGTTCCCGATGTTGGGGTAGTCCAGAACCAGGGGCCACAGTTTAAGAATAAGCCATTTGGAACGGAGACGAGGAAACACTTTTTCTCACAGAGAGTGATGAGTCTGTGGAATTCTCTGCCTCAGAGGGCGGTGGAGGCAGGTTCTTTGAATACTTTCAAGAGAGAGCTAGATAGGGCTCTTAAAAATAGCGGAGTCAGGGGATATGGGGAGAAAGCAGGAATGGGTACTGATTGGGGATGATCAGCCATGATCACATTGAATGGCGGTGCTGGCTCGAAGGGCCAAATGGTCTACTCCTGCACCTCTTGTCATTTGCCTATTGTCTATTGTCTATTGTGTCATCGCCCAGGTCTATCAGACTTCGTTCACCATTCGGTGGTCGTTGTTTGGGGCAACTGTGCTCCACTGTCTGTGTTGGAGGCACAGGAGGCGCTGTCCACGAGACCCCACCTCTTCATTGCTACTCCATAGCGTCCAGCGCCTGTCCTCAAGCAGTTGAGGGTAGTCCACTGCTTTCGGGGCAGGTCCTGGCCAGGGACGTCCATGGGGTCGTTAATGTAATGGTGTTGCCTAGATGGATCCGCTGACTTCCACTGGTCTCTCCATCTTGTCTTGACCCAGGTTTCCTTGGAAGTGTCAGCCAGTGTTGTGCAGAGCAGCTCTTGGGCTTGTTTGACAAAGGGGCGCCTTGACTTGAGTGATGTCTCTGAGACGATCTGATGGAGGAGGTGGGATTCACTGGTCTGTGACTTTCGAGAGAGGGCCAGTGTGGCTGCTTCTCGTCTGATGTTGGCCGGCACAATGCCAGCGAGGACGAGTAGTTGATTTACTGGGGTGGCTCTGGAGACAGTCTGCAGGGCGCTGTTGGGGGAAGCATCCAGCTTCTTGGTGTGAGGGCTATGGCACCAGACTTGGCGCAGTACTCGGTGGCTGAGAACACCAGGGCCACTGTGGACATGCGCAGTGTCTTCGTCATGGCTCCCCATGTGGTGCCGGCTCGGTGGCGAATCAGAGTGGCACGGACGCTTGTCTTTGCCTTGGCACCTTCCAGGTGTTGTTTGAATGACACCATTCTGTCGATCTTCTCACCGAGGTATGTGGGAACGGGCTAGGACCGTAACCGGGCGTTATCCACCATGACACCATCCACCATCTCGCGGGTCACTTCCCTGTTGTTGAGGTGGAACATTGAAGATGTTGTCTTACCCATGCTGAGCTTGAGGTGCCAGTTCCTCAGGTATGAAGACAGAATGTTCATGTCTTCAGAGAGGCCCTCTTATGCTGCTTCCCATGATGGCTTACTGAGTAGGATGGCCAGGTCATCAGCATAGCCATACTTCTTTGACTGGGTTGCAGGCAGGTCATGGATGTAGATGTTGAACAGCATTGGTGCCAGCACTGAGCCCTGTGGGACGCCGTTCTTAAGTTTCCTCACTCTGCTGCATTTCCCGTTGCCGGTGTGTAGCCTGAAGCTGCGGTTGCTCAGCATCTCCATGATGAAGCTCACCATGTGCGTGGCTGGGATGGTTTCCAGAAGTTTCATGTGTAGTCCTCACAGCCAGATGGTATCATATGCAGCTGTGAGGTTCAAGAAGACAGCGCCAGCCTTCTCCCCTCCCTGGAAGCTGTCCTCTGTGTCTTGGCACAGGAGGGTCACCTGGTCCGTCGTTGACCTACCTCTTCGGAAGCCAGCCTGTTCTTTAGGCAGCTGGGGGTCAATCACTAAGTTGAGACGTGTGTGGAGGAGACATTCCAGGAGTTTGTATGGAACACACAGCAGAGAGATGGGTCAGTATCCATTGGGGTCATCGTTAGGCTTGTTTGACTTCGGCAGAGCGATCATCTTGGCACAGCGCCAGATCTTTGGCTGCTTCGGGCAGCAGAAACACGTGGAGAGGAAGGGACACAGCCAGTCAGTTGCCTTCTTTGTCGATCTTCTGGAAAAGCGCTTGGGAGTGTGTGACCTTCTGGAGTGCCCCTGGTTGCACGAGGCTAGAAGGGCTTGGCCAAGCAGATGCAAGGATCGAACCTGCGGTGGTTAGGTATCGTATAGGGGAATTATTGTTGGGTTATCCAAAATAAAGTTTAGTTGCTCAAGTGTTTGATTCAATATTATTGACTGAAACTAGACTGGGGGGAGCTTAGAACGAGCTGTTTACAAGATCATATAAAATACCTGCAATATCATATTTTAGGAAAGAGGTGTGGTAAATATATATCAATATGTAATGATGAATTGACACAAAGCATGGTCATTCAAAATAATTTTGCAGGTCTGCATCGCAGGAGAGTATTGAAGAATAATCAACAGGGTGATCCTTTGTCTGTTTGTAAATATAGGAGCAGGGATAGGACACCTTAGCACTGAACAATTGCAAAAAATACAGTACATCACTGCTCCTGCACTTGAATCCTCTTGTTATGAAGACCAGCAAAAGGTTTACAAGTTTACAGATGACACCATTGCCGTAGACCAGATTTCGAACAATGAAGAGATGGAGTACAGGAAGGTGATAGCAAGTTTAATAACGTGATGACAGGACAACAACCCCTCCCTCAGTGTCAGTAAGAAGAAGAAGCGACTTAGATGCTGTACGTGTCCCAGGCAGCATCAATGATGCCGAAGTGGAGATGGTTGCAAGCTCCAAATTCCTGCGAGCGAATATCACCAACAATTTCTCCTGGAATAACCACATTGATGTTATGGTCAAAAAAGCACACCAATGCCGCAACTTCTGCCCAAGACAGCAATAAATTGTAGAGTTCTGAATGAATCCCAATCAATCATGCAACTAGCCTTCCCTCCTGCACCCCATTGACCCTTTCTACACTTTATTTCAGACTTTAGACTTTAGAGATATAGCTTGGAAACAAGCCCTTGGACCCACCGGGCCTGCGCTGACCGGCAATCATTCCATACACTACCACTATCCTACACACTAGGGACAATTTTACCAAAGCCAATTAACCTGCAACCCCAAACTTCTTTGGCGTGTGGGAGGAAACCAGAGCACCCGGAGAAAACCCACATGATCACAGGGAGAACATAGAAACTACATACAGACAACAACTGTACAGTCGATTGAACTTGAGTCTCTGGTGTTCTAAGGCAGCAACTCTACCATGTGCCACTGTGTCACTCTGTACCCTGCACACTGCCTCATGAATGCAGCCAACATAATCAAGGTCCATTTACATGACTTTTATAACCTTTCCCCATCGAGTTAAAGATATAAAAGTTGGAAAGCACACATCACTGGATCAGGAACAGTTTTTCCCAAATGTTATCAGACTACTGAAGCTGATCATGATGTCTCAACCTACCTTCACTGTATGTGCCTCAAGGCTCATCCTCTCACCCAGCTTTGTGAACTCTGAATATGTGGAGATGTTATATTCAATTCCCTCGTCCAAAGTAATAAACTATATTGTGATTAGCTGGAATCCCGGGTCTAATCCCTGTGGGTTGTTTATTCCTATTGTATCTATTCTGCTAGGCACATCCACAGAAAATCCAGGTATATTTGTTAAGCTTGCTTTCCCTTTGATAAATCCACGTTGATTTTTTCTGAACTGGTTACCCTTCTCCAAAGTACTCTGCTTTTACATCTTTTTATAATGGCTTTGAGCATTTTAATGACAGGTGAACCGGTCTATAATTCAAAAAAGACACCAAGTGCTGGAGTAACACAGCGGATCAGGCACTGTCTCTGAAGAACATAGATAGATGACCTTTTATGAAGCTATAAACCCACTATAAACCCACTGACTCCCACGGCTATCTTGACTACTCTTCCTCCCACCCTGTTCCTGTAAGTACTCCATCCCCTATTCCCAATTCCTCCGCTACGCCGCATCTGCTCCCATGATGAGGTGTTCCACATCAGGGCATCGCAAATGTCCTCATTCTTCAGGGAACGGGGGTTCCCCTCCCCTACTATAGATGAGGCTTGCACCAGGGTCTCCTCCGTAACACTGCTCTCTCTCCCCATCCCCCCAATCGCAACAAGGGCAGAGTCCCCCTGGTCCTCGCCTTTCACCCCACTAGCCGGCACATACAACAAATAGTCCTCCGTCAGTTTCGCCACCTCCAACGTGACCCACCACTCGCCACATCTTCCCATCTCCCCCCCGTCTGCCTTCCGCAAAGACCACTCCCTCCGTAATTTCCTTGTCAATTCTACCCTTCCCTCCCGCTCCACCCCTTCCCCGGGCATTTTCCCTTGCAACCGCAAGAGATGCTACACTTGTCGCTTTACCTCCCCGCTCGACTCCATTCAAGGACCCAAGCAGTCATTCCAGGTGCGACAGAGGTTCACCTGTACCTCCTCCAACCTCATCTATTGCATCCGCTGCTTTAGATGTCAGCTGATCTATATCGGCGAGACCAAACGTAGGCTTGAAGATCATTTCGTCGAACACCTCCGCTCGGTCCGCATTAACAAACCTGACCACCCGGTGGCTCAGCAATCCAACTCCCCCTCCCATTCTGTATCCATATAACCATATAACTATATAACAATTACAGCACGGAAACAGGCCTTCTCGGCCCTTCCAGTTCGTGCCAACCATTCATTTTCCCCTAGTCCCATCTACCTGCACTCAGACCATACCTCTCCATTCACTTCCCGCCCATATACCTATCGACTTTACTTTTAAATGTTAAAATCGATCCTGCCTTCAGCACTTCTGCAGGAAGATCATTCCACACAGCCACCACTCTCTGAGTAAAGAAGTTCCCCCTCATGTTACCCCTAAACTTCTGTCCCTTAATTCTCATGTCATGCCCTCTTGTTTGAATCTTCCCTACCCTCAATGGGAAAAGCTTATCCACATCAACTATGTCTATCCCTTTCATCATTTTAAAGACCTCAATCAAGTCCCCCCTTAACCTTCTGCGCTCCAAAGAATAAAGACCTAACGTTCAACCTTTCTCTGTAACTTAGTTGCTGGAACCCAGGCAACATTCTAGTAAATCTCCTCTGTACTCTCTCTATTTTGCTGACATCCTTCCTATAATTTGGTGACCAAAATTGTACACCAGAATTGGTCTCACCAATGCCTTGTACAATTTTAACATTACTTCCCTACTCCCATATTCAATGCTCTGATTTATAAAGGCCAGCACACCAAAAGCTTTCTTTACCACCCTATCTACATGCGATTCCACCTTCAGGGAACTATGCACAGTTATTCCTAGATCCCTCTGTTCCACAGCATTCCTCAATTCCCTACCATTTACCATGTACGTCCTATTTTGATTTGTCCTGCCAAGATGTAGCACCTCACACTTATCAGCATTAAACTCCATCTGCCATCTTTCAGCCCACTCTTCCAAATGGCCCAAACCTCTCTGTAGACTTTGAAAATCTACTTCATTATCCACAGCACCACCTATCTTAGTATCATCTGCATACTTATCGAATTTTCCACCCCATCATCTAGATCATTGATGTACATGACAAACAACAGTGGACCCAACACAGATCCCTGAGGCACCCCACTGGTCACCGGCTTCCAACCTGACAAACAGCCATCCACCATTACTCTCTGGCATCTCCCATTCAGCCACTGTTGAATCCATCTTGCTACTCCGCTATTAACACCCAAAGATTGAACCTTCTTAACCAACCTTCCAGGGAACATTGTCAAAGGCCTTACTTAAATCCATATAGACAACATCCACTGCTTTACCCTCATCAATTTCCCTAGTAACCTCTTCAAAAAATTCAAGAAGGTTTGTCAAACATGACCTTCCAGGCACATATCCATGTTGACTGTTCTTAATCAGACCCTGTTTATCCAGATGCTTATATATATTATCTCTAAGTATCCTTTCCATTAATTTGCCCACCACTGACGTCAAACTAACAGGTCTATAATTGCTAGGTTTATTCTTTGAACCCTTTTTAAACAATGGAACAACATGCGCAGTACGCCAATCCTCCGACACTAGTCCCGTTCCTAATGACATTTGAAATATTTCTGTCATAGCCCCTGCTATTTCTACATTAACTTCCCTCAATGTCCTAGGGAATATCCAGTCAGGATCTGGAGACTTATCCACTTTTATATTTTTCAAAAGCGGCAGTACTTCCTCCTCTTTGATTCTCATAGTTTCCATAGCTACTCTACTTTTTTTCCCTCACCTCACAGAGTTCAATATCCTTCTCCTTGGTGAATACCGAAGAAAATAAATTGTTCAACATCTTCCCCATCTCTTTTGGTTCTGCTGATAGCTGTCCATTCTGGCTCTCTAATGGACAGTGGACAATTTTATCCCTCGTTATCCTTTTGCTAATAATATAGCTGTAGAAACCCTTTGGATTTACTTTCACCTTTCTTGCCAAAGCAACCTCATATCTTCTTTTAGCTTTTCTTATTTCTTTCTTAAGATTCTTTTTACATTCTTTATACTCATCTAGCACCTCATTTACTCCATGCCTCCTATAATTATTGTAGATATCTCTCTTTTATCGAACCCTTGAAAACCATGGCCTTGAAATCAGACCTCTCTGTCCTGGGCCTCCTCCACGGCCAGAGAGAGCAACACTGGAAATTGGAGGAATAGCACCTCATATTCCGCTTGGGGAGTCTGCATCCTGGTGGCATGAACATTGATTTCTCACAATTTTGTTAACCCTTGCTGTCTCCTCCCCTTCCTACCTCTGCCTCAGCCCCCACCCCCTTTCAGTCTGAAGAAGGGTTTCGGCCCGAAACATTGCCTATTTTCTTCGCTCCATAGATGCTGCTGCACCCGCTGAGTTGCTCCAGCATTTTTGTGTACCTTTTATGTAGCGACCCTTCTCAGCCTGATTATGGAGGTGGGCCAAGAAAGTTGGAAGAGCCAAACCTAGTGTATGGTGGGTAGAAACTGGGGCAGGGGAAGGGGCTAGTTGATAGACAAATAATTGGACAAAGACCAGAGATGAAAAAGACAAAAGGCGTGAGAAGGATTGAAACAATGCGAATTGTGAAGCCAGAGAAAGAATCATAGGTGGGATGGGGATGGGGAGAGGAGAAATGGGTGCGTGTTCAGGCAAGGCACAGGGAAGAGAGGGTGGGCAGAAAAAGTGGAGGGGAGAAAGGGGGAAGTGTGCAGTTTGGGTAGGTTAGTTGCCTAAAATTGGATAATTCAATATTCATAGTTAGATTGTAAGCTACCCAGTTAGATTGGAATGCTTACAATCTAATGGTATGTACATTGAATTCTCCAATTTTAGGTAACTAACCAACACAAACTACTCCTCCCCCCTTCTCTACTCTCCCTTTTTTCCTCGCCCACCTTCTCCTCCCTGTGCCCCACCTGACTGCACACCCATTTCTCACTACCCTTTCCATCAATATTCCTTTTTCTGGTTTAAACATCTGCATTCTTCAATCGTAATGTCACACCTTTTGTCTCTGAAGAAGGGTCACAGCCTGTTTTTCAGAGATGCTGCCTGACCCGCTGAGTTACTCCAGGACTGTTTTTTGTAAGCCAGCATCTGCCATTTCTTGTTTCCCCAGTCTATATTTCCCTGTTTCCTCTCATCCTCCAATAGATTGGAATTGTCCAATTTCAGAATGTTGGAAAGTGAGTACCATTGCATCCACTTTTTCTAAGGAATACTTTGAAAAGCTGAAACTTTTTTGCGTTGAAATGGAGCAAGTCACATAATTTCTTTAATCATGCAATCCCAACTGGACTTCTTGGCACACCATTAAAAATCCATTTAATTAAATATCACCATATTGTCAGTGAGTAAAAACTCAGTTGAGTCGTTTAAGATTACAACATTTGTATTATATTCAATTATAGATAACTTCATGATATAATTATGAAATAACATTAATTGCATTCATTTGGGAAAAAAAAATCAAATTTAGTGCCTTAATGCTAATATAAGTTTGACTTTAATACTATGTATCACTTATAGTTCAATTGCTTGATTGGAGTTGTAAGCCTCTGCAACAAGAACTTTATTGAAGTTTCTAGGATGTTGAATGAACAATTTATAGGGGTATAGGTTGCCTTTTACGTTGTGTATTCTATATAGTGAAGAAATTTTCAAGGCGATCACGATTTGTGTTAATGAAATTTCACAACCCATTTGATGTCCTCATAACAGTGTTCTTACTCTATCATCTTCCTATTAACAGAGGTAGACAAAAGTGCTGGAGAAACTCAGCGGGTGCAGCAGCATCTATGGAGCGAAGGAAATAGGCTATGTTCCTATTAACATTTCCTATTAACAGAATCTGATTATCACTCAAATTAGTCCAATAATTTGGCCTAATCATGGCCTTGAACAAATCAGCACAACAACGTGATATAATAGTTAGATTCTTATGCTAAGTTTACCCTTCGCAAACCTGAACCATGGTACTTTTTTTAAGTATTATTTTAATTTTACACTTTTGAGCACGGATTTTTATTTCAATCAAGTATCTAATTGAAATAATTGCTCAATTTCCAAATGGAAAGGATTTATCAGAAAGCAAAATAGATTTTTGAACATCGCAGTGGAGACATCAAAGCATGACATGGAATACTGTGTGGAAGTTGAAAGAACAGGTGGAGATCAATTAAGAAGTCTGATTTGGAGTCTCAATCAATCAAAGGTTAATTGCACCATTTTTTTCTTTCAGTCTGCATTTTGTGCAGTTGCTGGAGTCTTTTGCAAAATAGTGCTTTGGTGCATCAATAAACTGTAAATATACGAGGAATTATATTTTATCATTTGAATAATTAAAAGTTACGTTCTGGAGTCAAAGGCATTTACGGCAGAGTGAAAGGTTATGTGTAATGTCATAAAACTTTTCCTATTTCCTTTCGAGATAGAAGAAGTCATTCAGCCCATCAAATCCATGCCACCCCTCAGAACAGTCTCCGCACTCAAACTTATTTCCCACTTACTTCCCCATCACCTATTCTCCCTTTGATGCTCAGTAACTCTTCTCTGATTCTGTCACCATCTGCTACACTGGGAGTAAGTTATAGAAGCCAACCAGCGTGTCTTTTGGATATAGGAAGAAACCAGGGAGCCCAAAGGAAACATGGGAGAAGGTGTAAGCACACCACGGTACTCCCCTTAAACCTGTCACATTGATTTAATTTTTCTATGAAGCTGTATTTGCCTTTGGTTGAAAAACCTACTCACTGTTACATTTTCTCACTGAAATGTTCATTGTGCTGCAAGCTTCATTAGTCATCAATATTAGCCTTGAAATTTCAGTGCTCCCATTAGGCATTGTATATTTTGCTGGTGTTGCCTGATTGATCTTTTCTTCATAAACTGAGCAATTGTTTCACTAAGACCAAATGTAGACCAGGCGATTGTTTCGCTGAACACCTTCGCTCAATCCGCCTGGACCTACCTGATCTCCCGACTGCCAAACACTTTAATTCCCCTTCCCATTTCCACACTGACCTTTCTTTCTCACGCCTCCTCCATTGTCAGAGTGAGGTTAATTGCAAATTGCATCTTATATTTCGCTTGGGCAGCTTACAGCCCAGGGGTATGAATTTTAATTTCTCTAACATCAAGTAATCGCTGCATTCACTCTCTCTCCATTCCTCCCCCACCCAAGTTGCACCAGGTTCCCATTCTCACCTAGCAACAGCTAACAATGGCGTGTTTCCTTTATCATCATTACTATTTTGCATATTTTTCATCCATTTGTTCTACATCTTTATATCACTGTCTATAACTCTTGTTTCCTTTTCCGACTAATCTGAAGAAGGGTCTTGACCCAAAACATCACCCATTCCTTCTCTCCAGTGAGGCTGCCTGTCCCACTGAGTTATTCCAGCATTTTGTGTCTATCTTCTGATCTTTCCCAAAGTTAGGTTTGGAAGGCTATTGACTGCAGACTCGATTTATGGCCAATAAAGGGACTGGGTTACTGTGCATGGCATGGGTAATTCAGAGGCTCTGAACTGTGGGGATGGAAGATCTGATGATTGCCATTGAAGGAAATGGGATGCAACAAGTAGATTGCCAGTGGGTTTGGTAGTAGTATGGAAGTTAGGTGGATTATTTGTGAGAAATTGGGAATATTGGCCATTGGAGTCAAAGCCACTTACAGTATCTTCTCTGACCTCACTGGTTGAGGAACAGAATTAGCTCATTTGACCTATCAAGTCTACTACACCATACAATCAATCATGGCTGATCTATTTTCCCCTTCCAATCCCATTCTCCTGCTTTCTTCCCCTAATGTTTGACATCCTTACTAATCAAGAATCTATCAATTTCTGCTTTAAAAACACCAAATATCATGAACTCTACAGCCATCTGTGACAATGAATTCCACAGATTCACCACCCTCTGGCTAAATAAATTCCTCCTCATCTCCATATTAAAGGTATGTTCTTTTTATTCTGAGTGTACCCTTTGGTTCTAGATTATCCCATTACTGCAAAATTCTTTCCAAGTCTGCTCTATCCAGGCTTTTAATTATTTGTTGAATATCAATAAGATCCCCCCTCATCCTAAACTTGAGTGATTACATACAAAGAGCCTTCAAACGCTCCTCACCAATTAGGTGAGGTGCCTCAGTGACTATCGACCAGTGGCACTAACGTTGGTGTGTGCTTTGAGAGGTTGATCATGATGCAAATCAACCCCTACCTCAAAAAAAACTGGATCCACTGCAGTTCGCTTACCGCCACAACAGATCAATGGTGGATGCGATCTCGCTGGCTCTGCACTCCGTTCTGGACCACTTGGACAACAAAAACTAATTTGTCAGGCTGTTATTCATTGACTACAGCTCGGCATTTAACACAACTATCCCCTCCAAGCTGGTTACTAAACTCTCAGAACTGGGTCTCTGCGCATCCCTCTGCAATTGGATCCTCGACTTCCTCATTCACAGATCACAGTCTGACCGTATTGGTGGAAATATGTCAGCCTCGATAAAAATCAGCATGGGAGCACCTCAAGGCTGCGTGCTCAGCCCCCTGCTGCACTCACTCTATACTCATGACTGCGAGCTGGTCATAGTGCAAACTCCATCATCAATTTCGCTGACGACACCACCATGGTGGGATGTATCACTGATGGAGATGAGTCAGAGTACACCTGCAAAACCAAGGAACTGATTGTGGACTTTGGAAGGTGTAGGATGGGGACCCATAATCCCGGTTTTATCAATGGGTCGATGGTGGAGAGGGTCAAGAGCTTCAAATTCCTGGGCGTGCATATCTCTGAAGATCTCTCCTGGTCCAAGAACATGGATGTAATTATAAGGAAAGCACATCAGCGCCTCTACTACCTGAGAAGTTTACTTAGAGTCGGCATGTCAAGTAGGACTCTCTCGAACTTCTACAGGTGCACAGTAGAGAGCATGCTGACTGGTTGCATCATGATTCGGCAACTTGAGCACCCAGGAGCGGAAAAGACTGCAAAAAGTTGTAAGCACTGCCCAGTCCATCATCAACTCCGACCTCCCTACCATTGAGGGGATCTATCGCAGTCGCTCCCTCAAAAAGGCTGCCAGAATCATCAAGGACCCACACTATCCTGGTTACTCACTGATCTCCCCGCTGCCTTCAGGTAGAAAGTACAGGAGCCTGAAATCTGCAACATCCAGGTTCAGGAATAGCTGCTTCCCCCAGCCACAGGGTACTAAAATTAACTCAAACAAAACTCTGATCATTAATAGCCCATTGCACTTTTATTTATGTGTGTATATACAGTGGCTTGCAAAAGTTTTCATACCACTTGCACTTTTCCACATTTTATCACGTTACAACCACAAACGTAAATGTATTTTATTGGGATTTAATGTGATAGACCAACACAAAGTGGTCTATCACAAAATTAAGTGGGAGGAAAATGATACATATAACCATATAACCATATAACAATTACAGCACGGAAACAGGCCTTCTCGACCCTTCCAGTCCAGGCCAACCATTTATATTCCCCTAGTCCCATCTACCTGCACTCAGACCATACCCCTCTATTCCCTTCCCGTCCATATACCAATCCACTTTACTTTTAAATGTTAAAATCGATCCTGCCTTCAGCACTTCTGCTGGAAGATCATTCCACACAGCCACCACTCTCTGAGTAAAGAAGTTCCCCCTCATGTTACCCCTAAACTTCTGTCCCTTAATTCTCATGTCATGCCCTCTTGTTTGAATCTTCCCTACCCTCAATGGGAAAAGCTTATCCACGTCAACTCTGTCTATCCCTTTCATCATTTTAAAGACCTCAATCAAGTCCCCCCTTAACCTTCTGCACTCCAAAGAATAAAGACCTAACTTGTTCAACCTTTCTCTGTAACTTAGTTGCTGGAACCCAGGCAACATTCTAGTAAGTCTCCTCTGTACTCTCTCTATTTTGTTGACATCCTTCCTAAAATTAGGCGACCAAAATTGTACACCATACTCCAGAATTGGTCTCACCAATGCCTTGTACAATTTTAACATTACTTCCCTACTCCTATATTCAATGCTCTGATTTATAAAGGGCAGCACACCAAAAGCTTTCTTTACCACCCTATCTAAATGCCATTCCACCTTCAGGGAACTGTGCACAGTTATTTCTAGATCCCTCTGTTCCACAGCATTCCTCAATTCCCTACCATTTACCATGTACGTCCTATTTTGATTTGTCCTGCCAAGATGTAGCACCTCACACTTATCAGCATTAAACTCCATCTGCCTTCTTTCAGCCCACTCTTCCAAATGGCCCGAATCTCTCTGTAGAATTTGAAAATCTACTTCATTATCCACAGCACCACCTATCTTAGTATCATCTGCATACTTACTTATCCAATTTTCCATCCCATCATCTAGATCATTGATGTACATGACAACCAACAGTGGACCCAACACAGATCCCAGAGGCACCCCACTGGTCACCAGGTTCCAACCTGACAAACAGCCATCCACCATTACTCTCTGGAATCTCCCATTCAGCCACTGTTGAATCCATCTTGCTACTCCGCCATTAACACTCAAAAATTGAACCTTCTTAACCAATCTTCCAGGGAGCCTTGTCAAAGGCCTTACTGAAATCCATATGGACAATATCCACTGCTTTACCCTCATCAATTTCCCTAGTAACCTCTTCAAAAAATTCAAGAAGGTTTGTCAAACATAACCTTCCAGGCACAAATCCATGTTGACTGTTCTTGATGAGACCCTGTTTATCCAGATGCTTATATATATTATCTCTAAGTATCCTTTCCATTAATTTGCCCACCACTGACGTCAAACTAACATGTCTATAATTGCTAGAAAATATGGTTTTCACATTTTTTTACAAATTAAAAAACTGAAAAGTGTGGCGTGTGAAAGTATTCAGCCCCCTTTACTCTGATACCCCTAAATACAATCCAGTGCAACCAATTGCCTTCAGAAGTAACCTAATTAGTAAATAGAGTCCACTTGTGTGTAATCTAATCTCAGTATAAATATAGCTGTTCTGTGAAGGCCTCAGAGGTTTGTTAGAGAACAAACATCATCATGAAGCCCAAGGAACACACCACACAGGTCAGGGATAAAGCTGTGGAGAAATTTAAAGCAGAGTTAGGTTATGAAACTATATCCCAACCTTTGAACATCTCACGGAGCACTGTTCAGTCTATCATCACTGTTCAGTCTAAAATGGAAAGAGTATGGCACAACTGCAAACCTACCAAGACATGGCCGTCCACCTGAACTGACAGGCCGGGCAAGGAGAGCATTGATCAGAGAAGCAGCCAAGAGCCCCATGGTAACTCTGGAGGAGCTGCAGAGATCCACAGCTCAGGTGGGAGAATCTGTCCACAGGACAACTATTAGTCATGCACCTCACAAATTGGGCCTTTATGGAGGAGTGGCAAGAAAAAAGCCATTGTTGAAGCAAAGCCATAAGAAATCCCATTTGCAGTTTGCCACAAGTCATGTGGGGGACACAGCAAATATGTGGAGGAATTTGAAGGCGCTCTGGTCTGATGAGACCAAAATTGAAGTTTTTGGCCTAAATGCAAAATACTGTGTGTGGCGGAAAACTAACACTGCACATCACCCTGAACACACCATCCCCACTGTGAAACATGGTGGTGGCAGCATCATGCTGTGGGGATGCTTTTCTTCAGCAGGGACAGGGAAGCTGGTCAGAGTTGATGGGAAGATGGTTGGAGCCAAATACTTGGAAGAAAACCAGTTAGAGTCTGCAAAAGACTTGAGACAGGGGCGAAGGTTCACCTTCCAGCAGGACAATGACCCTAAACATACAGCCAGAGCTACAATGGAATGGTTTAGATCAAAGCATATTCATGTGTTAGAATGGCCCAGTCAAAGTCCAGACTTAAATCTAATTGAGAATCTCTGGCAAGACTTGAAAATTGCTGTTCACAGACACTCTCCATCCAATCTGACTGATCTTGAGCTATTTTGCAAAGAAGAATGGGCAAACATTTCAGTCTCTAGATGTGTAAAGCTGGTAGAGACATACCCCAAAAGACTTGCAGCTGCAATTGCAGCGAAAGGTGGTTCTACAAAGTATTGACTCAGGGGGGCTGAATACTTTTGCACGCCACTCTTTTCAGGTTTATATTTGTAATAAAATTTGGAAACCATGTATCATTTTCCTTCCACTTCACAATTATGCACCACTTTGTGTTGATCTATCACATAAAATCCCAATAAAATACATTTACGTTTGTGGTTGTAACGTGACAAAATGTGGAAAAGTTCTAGGGGTTTGAAAACTTTTGCAAGCCACTGTATATATTCAATGGTATATGGTCACACTGATCAGTTCTGTTTTGTATTTATTTATGCCTACTTTTTTTTCAGTTGTGCTGAAACAAAGCAAGAATACCATTGCCCTCTTGTGTTTCCTAGTCCAACATGAAAATGGAGCACAATTTATCTATTTTCAAGCAAAACTACAGTTCTACCACTTGTCTGTGCTTTTATCAAAACACATGATGTGACACATGACAACAAACTCTCTTGAATCTTGAACCCAAACATCCCCAGGGTCATTCTCATAAATCTCCTCTGGACCCTCTCCAATGCCACCACATCCTTCTCAGGTGTGGGGCCCAAAACTGCTCACAATATTCCATTTGTGGTCACCAGCACCTTATAAAACCACAGCATCACATCCTTGATTTTATATTCCAGTCTAGCTTGCAATTGCCTTCCTTACCACTGAGTCAACCTGCAAATGAACCTTTTGGGAAGCCTGCACCAGCACTTCCAAGTCCCTTTGCAACTCTGATATCTGAATCCTCGCCCCATTTAAAAAGCAGTCTGTGCCTTTATTCCTTCTACCAATGTGCAAGACCATGAACCTTACTATACTGTATTCCATTTGCCACTTCTTTGCTCATTCGCTCAATCTGTCCAAGTCATTCTGCAAACTCCCTGTTTCCTCAACACTACCCGCTTATCCACCTGTCTTTGTATTATCCTCAAACATGGCCACAAAGCAAACAATTCCATCATCCAGATCATTAGCACATAACGTAACTTTGGCCTATTTTGTCATGTGTGTCCAAGTATTTTGAAACCTCATCCTTAATAGTGGCAGCAAACTGTGAAGTGTGGCAGAGACCAGCAGTTGTTGTAGCAGCCTGGAACCACGCTGAGGCCAGGAAGCTGAGACCGACTCTGACCATGACTTACATAGGCAAAGCGCCTCATAGAGTCATAGACTGATACAGTGTGTAAACAGGCCCACATTTGGTCCATATCCTCCCAAACCTGTCCCATCCATGTACCTGCCTAACAGTTCCTCAAATGTTGGGAAAGTCCCTGCCTCAACTACCTCCTCTGGCAGCTTATTCCCTACACCTACCACCCGTTGTGTGAAAAGGTTACCTCTCAGATTCCTATTAAATAAAGATTTATTTCCGAGGTTGCAGGAGGTCCAGAGCTTACAAAAACCCAAATGTTGCGTATCACGTTACCTGTATGGATGCTGCCTGGCCGACGGAGTTCCTGCTGAACTTTATTTCTTGCCAAACATCATATCTATGTAACTAAAAGTCTCATCTTTACCGCTTCCTGTCTGCGATGTATATTGATTTTCGAAAAAAACATTACCATCTATCGCTATGATTTTTGACCATCCTACTCACAGTCCGCCTCCACTGGCAGCCCTGAAGATTTTTCCAATCGATAAAAAAGAAAAAAGTTAAGAGTGTTTAAAAAATCTTGAGATCAGATGATTGGTTCTCTCACCTGTCAATCAATCAATCAATCAATCAATCAATCAATCAATCAATCAATCAATCAATCAGTTTTATAAAGTGCATAGGAAATTAATTTGCCAGCAGCGGTACTATGAAAAAAGAACACACCAACCCTCCACAGCCGCCGGAGACGGTGTGGACAAGACAAAGTCCAGATAAAGTCCAGGTAAGTCCTGAATCGGTGCCTCCCCACCGGAGACTGTGGCTTCTGGTTGGTGTAGGCCACAGGCCGATGGTCGAAGATCAAAGGACCCCGCTGCTCTGCAGCCAAAAGCACCGCAGACTGCAGGGCCGGCAGTCAGAGCTCCTCTCCAGGGGTCCCTAGCGAGGGACCCCAGGCTGCGGACACTGCACTAGCAGACCGTGGCTTCAGCCTGCCTTAGGCCAACAAACGGAGTACTCCCCTCCAGCGACTCCCGGTGACGGCTCGCCTGCTGCTGAATCCCCGGGCATGTCTCCGGGAAAAGCCGCACCGATCCTCGATGTTAGGGCACGGGGGAGGCGACATGGAAAAAGTTGCCTCTCTGTGGAGGAGGCAACCGAAATGGTTTCCCGCTTACCTCCGCACACCACCACCCACACAAGACACTCAGAGAGACACCAAAAACACACATTAGGACACACTAAAAAGATTTTTAAAATGTAGAAAAAAATTAACACGCTGCTGGCAGGGCTGCCGGCTTGCATGGCCCCCACTGACCTATCACCACATCAATGTCAATCACCACAATGAAGGTAATGCCCCTTCTGGGGTGGGGGGGTGTGGGGCAGGCCTATAAAACCCCGGATGCCCGGACGTGAGTCACTCACTCTGGAAGTTGTGGACTCATCGCAAGTCCAGAACTGTGATTCTAAGCTGTGAATCAACTGAACTGTGAGTCTGCAATGTATTTGCAATAAATAATTTATTAGCCCTTAATGACAATGCAATGAGTTGTTTGGCAATTTGGTAACCTGCACTCTACTTGAAATGCTATGAAATTGAATTTGGTGGCCTATACTCTGCTTGAAATGCTATGAAATTGAATTTGGTGGCCTGCACTCTGCTTGAAATGCTATGAAACTGAATTTAGTGGCCTGCACTCTGCTTGAGATGCTATGAAACTGAATTTGGTGGCCTGTATGCTGCTTGAAATGCTATGAAACTGAATTTGGTGCCCTGCAATCTGCTTGAGATGCTATGAAACTGAATTTGGTGGCCTGCACTCTGCTTGAAATGCACTCCAGAACCCCCCCCCCCCCCCCACTGGCCACCAATATTGAAATTGGTGGAGAGGTGGACTATTTTGTCCCACTTAGTCTAGTCTTTAGTAACAGTCTGATCTTGTGTGTGTGTGTGTGTGTGTGTGTGTGTGTGTGTGTGTGTGTGTGTGTGTGTGTGTGTGTGTGTGTGTGTGTGTGTGTGTGTGTGTGTGTGTGTGTGTGTGTGTGTGTGTGTGTGTGTGTGTGTGTGTGTGTGTGTGTGTGTGTACATGTGGTTGGCTTTACATCTTTGCAAAAACACTACTTGGAAATGATAACATTGCTACATATTCCGATTGATATATTTCCCCTCGAGGCCGGGATCAACTGATCTGAACATTTTCTGCTTTATTTATTGACTGATTATCAACTCAGTACTGACTAAAAATTAAAAAAAAGACTGAAATTGAAACCACCAGCTTCAACTGATTATGTCACAATGGCTCAGCCAGCAGTGATCATCTTCACTAAAGATTTCATCCTATATTTGACACGTTATTCGTGATTAAAACATTACAAATGCCAACTTTCTCAAGATGTTTACATATTCTGATTCACATTTTTCCCCTCTAGGCAGAGATCACTTTCACTGGACATTTTATACTTTATTTCTCAACTTATTACTGATTAAAGTTAAAAAAAATCAAACTACCTTGAATTTCAAACCAATCAGCTTCAACTGATGACATGACAATGGCTCGATTAGCAGGGGAAGAGCAGATTGCTATTGCAACACGCAGGGCATGTGCAAATGGATTTTTTTAAAGAGCACTGCTGAGGAAGCCAAGGTGAGTGCTGGAATCTTACATACGGGAATGGTTTGAGTTGGAGGACCACGCCTCCTAAGAGGGGCTATGGATTAGGAATTGGTGCATTGGGGGAGCAGACCCAACGGGTCTGCATTTGATCTTGTATATTACTAACCTTGGATATTACTCACCTTGTTTGTTTCTATGCGTGTGTGGGTGTGAGCATGTCTGTTCAAGTGATCCCTGAACTACGCCAAAATGGTACACAATTGTCTGTGGTGGTTTGTGTCCAGTTTCATTCAGATTGATGTTATATTTTACAAGTTATTAACATTATTAAATTTACAAATTCAAGCTTAAGCAAAATTTAGCAGCTATTTGGATCCAAATCCTCTTGCAACAAATTTGCAATCCAGGCACACTCATTCTGGCCAGCACGTTTTTCACCTTTAAAAACCGAACAGGAGGGGTGGGAGTGCTGGGTGTGTCAGGGGAAGTGCTATTGCATTATTTTTTACAGTTCTCAAGGCAAGAGGAGGGGGAGGCAGTGCTGGGGGAATGGGTGAGTGATGGAATATTGTGTTGGGAAACGGGTTGCATTGGGGGACCAGGCCTTCTGTGGGGTTCCTAGTGTGGTAGCGCCTAACGGCAGCGGCTCAACTACAGTCGTTCGTCTTTTTTTTCTTGTTAAATGTATGTCTTGAGCTTAGTTATTTATTAGTTATTATTTTTCAGCTGTGTATATGTGGGGGGTAGAGGGGGGAGTGAAGGGGGGGATGTGGGGGAAACCGTTAGTCTCTTCCCTGTACGGGGACCCGACTTTTTCCCTGTCATGTCTCCGGTGTCATTGGGCCTAACATCGTAGAGCCGGTGGTGGCCTCCGGCCAGTAACAACCTGAGGGCTTCAGTCACGGAGCCTGCGAAACTGACATCACGGAGTTGGCCATCTTTGAAGCGGGGAGAGCTGTGGTGGAGCTCGGCTGTGCCCGACTTTGGAGCTTCGGAGGCTCTGGCTGCAGGCCTGGTGGGCAGGAACATCGGGAGCTCCAGGTCCCTGGTGGGAGACGGCTATACGGAGCTCCCACAACAGCAACTTCTCCCGCTGGCATCGCGGGGTTTAAAGGACACGGAGCGGGGCCTAACATTGCCCGACTTGGGTTAGCGGCCATAGGACTTACCATCACTCGCTGGGGGCTTTAACATTAGAGCTCCAGTTCGCCTAGACTCTGCAGTTGGTCTGCTGGACCGCGGGTTGGACTGCTGGAATTACGGTGTTTAAAGGACACGGAGCTGGGGCCTAACATCGCCCAGCATGGCTTAATGGCCACAGGACTTACCATCGCCCACCGGGGGCTTTAACTCGGAGCCGAGTTCGCCTAGACACTGCAGCTGGACTGCTAGACCACGGGTGAAGAACAAAGGGAAGAGATAAGACTAGTAAGATTGAACGAGAACTTACCAGTTCGAAGGTTGATCTTTATTTTATGAGGAGTCGAAGTGAGGGATTTCGTGAAGAGCCCGCCGGCGCGCATGCTCGACATACTTCAAAGTAGCGGCGTGGAATCACAGAAACCAACAATAGAAATGACTTCGCATAGTAAGATTGAAGTGACTAAGATTACCAGATGAAGGTGACTGAGGGTTGGGCGAGGAGGGCACGAAATCCCTCACTTCGACTCCTCATAAAATAAAGATCAACCTTCGAACTGGTAAGTTCTCGTTCAATCTTACTATTTCATTTCGGAGTCACGTGAGTGACTTCGTGAAGACTTCAAAGCTTCTGTGATTACACGCCCTGGACCACGTCCATGCTGACACACCACTACCAGGGATGGATGGGAGGAACAAACTTGCTCAATAGTTCATACTGCAAAACAAGAGCATATTTATTAATAACAAATCAAAACCCCTCATGCGGGGACATCTCCACGTTCTGAACCTGCATTCAGCACGGCTTCTGCGAACTGTAGAGGAGCAGCAACAGGCTTGTTATAAAAACGCTGGAACACAGCTTCATTAGCCCATCCTGCTGTGGCGAGAATTTGGTCCATGGGCACCTCCATGACCCTCGCCGCTGACGTCGATGCAGCCCTGGTGGAATGAGACTTGAACACATTAGTGTCGATACCTGACTTACCCAAGACGACTCGAAGCCACCTGGATATCGTCTGGACTGTCACTCGATGATGAGGTCTCTTATGAGTGACAAGCAGGTATCTCTCCATTCCTCTGATGCGTGCCGTCACCTTGACATAGTGGCGGATATGTGAGGCTAAACATAGCCTAGCATCTGCGGGGTATGCCGGGAACTTCAGCTGCAGCCCTGCGCACCCAGGTCTATGCTGCTTTAGTAGCTCGTCAATGAAAAAGACTACTTCTGTAGGGGTAGAAGTCATTCTGTCGACACGAAGTTTGTGTAGTGTCTGTACCCTCTGAGCTGAAGTCAGCGCTAGTAACATCACCAGCTTCATGGTGAATTGGTCCAGTTGGAGCCCTTCCATGGGAGACCACGTCCGGAGCAGGGTTAATACGTCCCTGACATCCCAGGTGATATTATAGCGTGGTGTAGGCGGATTCATATTGAATATACCCCGCATGAGTCTGGACACTAGCCTGTTGGATCAAAACCAATTCCCCCAGTCCAGCGAGAATGCATCTAGCGCTATTGCCCCAGGATCTGGTTCCCATGAAACGTAGGTTGGTACCTGATGGTTCAACCGTGACGCAAAAAGGTCAATGTCCGGTTTCCCAAATTTGGCTGTGACTTTAGAAAAAGTCTCAGGATGCAACATCCATTCAATATTGTCATTAAATTTGCGTGACCTGGTGTTATTAAGCTCACCTGGCAAATAGGTAGCTGAAATCCAAATGTCTCTTTGAACACACCAGAGCCAAATTGAGTTAGCCAATTTGTCACACAAAACTGACCTGGTACCACCCATATGGTTTAAGTATGCCACTGCTGTGGTGTTGTCTATTTGGAGACGGACATGTGCTCCAACAAGCTTGGAACAATACGCACGAAGTCCGTGGAATGCTGCCAGCAACTCCAAATAGTTAATCCCTTGAGTCAACAACATCGTTGATTCAAGGGTGCCCCATCTGCCCCCACAACTAGAGCAATTATCCGTGGCTCCCCAGCCATTGGAGCTTGCATCAGTCTGCAAAGATACCACCGGATTAGCCTCCCTGATAGGCTTGAATGAGCTGCTAATGTGACACACCCACCATTGCAACTCATTTATCGCTTCGGGCGGCAGCTGCATGGACCGATCATAATGACCAGCGTTCTGTTTTAACGCAGCAATTTTAGCTCTTTGCAAATTCTGATAATGCAAAGGTCCATATCGCGCTGCCGGAAACAAAGCTACAAGCTTCCCAATTATTGTAGTTGAATGCCGAATCGATGGTATATTGGTGCGGATTAAATCTTGACACACCTGGGTAACCTCCTCAATCTTGTTAATTGGAATGGTAACCCTCATGCTCATAGAGTTCACCGTGAACCCTAGGTAATTAATCACCTGGGCAGGGCAGAACTTTGATTTCTCTGGATGGACAATAAACCCTAATTGTTGAAATATATTGACAGTAGCTGCAACACCCTGTTCAGCCAATTCCAGGGTGTGGCCCACAATTAAGATATCATCTAAGTAGGCCATAACTATATGGTGTCGTTGTCTCAAATAAACCATAATTGGTTTCACTAATTTAGTGAACAATCTAGGGGCTGTGGTGAGCCCATTAGGCAAAGCCTTGTACTGCCAGGGTTGCCCCATCCAGATGAATTTCAAAAACCTTCTGTCGTATTTCTGGATGGATACTGAATAATATGCGTCTTTCAAATCGATGCATGCCATAAAGCAAACATGAGAAATCAATGATTTGGCTGTTTCAAACGTATCCATTTTAAAATGAGTATATGTTACAAAAGTATTCAAACGGGTTAGATCAATAATGACACGACAACCTCCATCCTTCTTAGGTCTGGTGAATATATTCGAAACAAATTCAACTGGCTCATGCACCGCTCTCTCAATCACCCCCTTCTGCTCAAGACTCAAAAGTTCCTTGTAGCCTGCTGCCTGTTCTGCAGCAGATAATTTAAACGTTCGAGCGGGCATGTGCTGGGATGGAGGAATGTCGCCATTAATAAACTCAATTTTATGCCCCTGAATATTCTGCATCACATACTCGTCACCAGTAAAATTAGCCCATGCACCCAAAAACAACCGAAGGCGACCACCAACATGTGAAGTTAAACAAAGAGAAAAGAGAGAACCAGACCCCCTCACCTCCGTGGTTACCGGCGGTCCTTGACACGCGTGGGTGGACGTGGAGGTGCTGGGTTGGCTTGAGGGCGCGGCGTCTTCGTTTTCCACCAGGGTCTCTGCCGACCCTGTCCTAAACAAGACCCCTGGTGCTGGGTCTGATGTTGCTGTCGTTGTGGAGCTTGAGGGTGGGTCCTCGTCGAGGTACTAGCAGACCCTCGTGATCGAATGTGTGGAGACTTTGAGCCTGACGGTGCGGGGGCACTCTGAGAGCGCATGATCCCCACCGTTTTCGCTTGTTCGTCAAGCTCTTCGACTCTCTTCGAGAGGTCCTCCCCAAAGAGCTGACGGGGCGGGGGCGGCGGCGGTGGTTTGCACAATCCTGCAAACTTCGGATTGAGCGCTGGGCGGATGCTGGTTTTGCGAAACCCGTTGATTTCGTGCTGGGTCGCGCACAGGAGGGCCAGAGCATCTTCCTGGTCCAAATTCAGTTCGTCCCTGTCCACCGACCGCGCAAAGGCGGTAATACCGGCCGTGAGGAGCTTCAGGATCTGCTGCAATTTTACCTCTTGTTGACGGATTGCCGCACTGATGTTGCCCCATATCGGCGTATTGACCACAGGCACGTTGAGGGAGTTGCAATTGGATGGAGCCTTGTGACGGCTCATTGCCTGAATGAGGACTTCTTCCTGTAGTTGCTGGTTGTTAAGAAAGTCCACAGTGGCTGCCAGCTTTGTGTTTAAAGGAAGTCCAGATGAATGTGGGGCCGCAAATTTGGTCGCCACATCCAGAAGATCCTCCGCTGGCACCTCCAACGGAGATGGTATGGGATCCACCAAAACCTCCTCCTCCTGCTGCTCCAGGCTGATGGTAGAGGCTGGTGACGACGCCCTCTGCCTGTTGCTGCCCTGCTGTTGTTGACTTTGAAGCAGGAGCTCCAGCAGCCGCTCCATACGGTCAATACGCCCTTCACCCTGAACACTCAGGTGGTCGGAGTCCTCCGGCTCTGAAAAGAAAACCGGGCTCCTATCATCGGCCCGCACCTCATCGAGGCCCTGCCGGTGCCGGTAGTTGTCGCTAACAGCCGCCGAGGCGAAACTGCACGATTCCCGCGCGGGCGTGTTCAACCGCCTCCGTTTAGCGGGAGCTGAAGCCGCTGCCACTAAGGGCACTTGCGGCGTGGTGTCGGCACCAGCCGAAGCATGGCTGCCTGAAGCCCGCGCAGGCTTGCTGGCTGCCCACATCGTGGACCTTGCCGACGCATGGTCTCGCCCACCCATCCATGGGGGGCTCGGCGACCGTGACGAGACCCGACTCAACCGACCCGTCCCGGCGTCGAGAGTCGGGGTGTGCCGGCTGGACCTCACAGCCGCCCCGGGTCTCGCCCTGGAACCTGACCACACCTCCGTGTCAGGCAATGCCTTAGCCCTGGTAGGGTTAGGCTTCTGGGCTCCTGCCCTTCCCCTACTCGGAGGGCTGAGTGGAACAGGCCGTGCAGCCGCACGCACCCTGCTCGAGGTCGCCAGCGAGCCCGCTGAGGACCTGACTGCCATGGCAGGGTCCTCCTGCTCTGGCGGCACACCACACTCCTCCTCGTCGAACTCCTCCGAGCTGTGGTGTGCTGGCGGATCTGGACCTGTAACCACAGGGCTTACCCACATCTCCGCCTGAGTCCCGGCCTGCGTTCCAGGTACTGCCGATGGTAAAGGCCCCGGAACTGTTGACCGGCGAACTCGTCCTGACGTCCTCCGGCCCTTGGAACTCCCATCCATGTCCTTGCTGCAAGACATAACCAACAACAAGGACCACCAACTAAAGGTAGAATACTCACCTCCGTGGCCCCTTATGAAGGGCTGGCGAGGAGCGCGCTCCACCGCCAGCCGTCGCAGCAACGCGGTACGACGATATGTCGAGCATGCGCGCCGGCGGGCTCTTCACAAAGTCACTCACCTGACTCCGAAATGAAATTTGCCTTCCATCACAGTGAGGAGGTGTTAGAGACTCACTGTGATGGATGTTTGTGTAAACTGTGCTAAGTGTGGGTCTTAGGTTTTTTTTGTAATGTTAAAAAAAACTGTAGGAAATGCAATTTCATTCAAACCTAGTTGTTTGAATGACAATAAATAGCATTCTATTCTATGGGTGAGTGGTCGAATACTGCGTTTGGGGAAAGGGTTGTGTTGGGGGAACAGGCATCATGTATGACAGGAACCCAACAGGTCCCACTAGGTCTAGTATAGTTTCTCAATTTAGATGGCACGTTTTAATGGAAAATTAGGTTGGTAAAATCTGGTTGCTATGTGGGTAAATACAAACTTATGCAATGAGGTTGAAATAATGCTGGAAATGAATTGTTTGGAAATGAAATTAATTGGAGCAAGAGGGGTGGGAAATGAGGGTGGAGAGAGAGAGGAGGAGAGGGTGAGGAGGAGAGAGGGTGGGATGGAACATTATTTGTTGCATCATTTTGAAATTATATGCCCTGTAAGTCCAAATTGACATCATTAGCGCATACTAACAATACAAAATAATAATAATAATATATACCAATAATATATAACAGTTCTCTTAATAATTCCACGGAGCTCCACACCACACTGCCTGAAACGTTGACTTTTTGTTTCTTGATCTTTTGGCAATTTCTATCCTGTTTCAGGTGGATTGGTGGAGGTGATGAAAATCCTTCATGTAACATTTGAGATTTCAAGGATTTGGTACACTTTGTTAACTTGGAATGTAATGGAGAACCTTCTACCAACTTGGCGAAGTGCAAGTTGGTTAGCCAACTTGGTTAATTCTCCGCGTAGTATCTCTAAGCTAAACAAAATTAAAGATAGGAAATATAAAAGAAAATGTAAAATATAACCTTTGCCACAATCAGAAACATTCCATTGGAATACATAAGAAATTGCCATTCATTTTTTAATACTGCATGTGCAAATATTCATGTTGTTCATCAGGTTACCAAATGTGCAACTGCAGTGAGTTCACTGTGAAATGAAAACACTTCATTGAAGTTTTCTGCTTCACTAAAAAAAATACATTTTCAACATTGCAGGAAACCCTTAAGAAATAAATAAGTTGAAGTTTATTCCTCCTTAAACATTTACCGTTTCATTCAATTCACTCCTCCACACATAATTAGTGGTAAAGATCACACTCTTAGTGGGATGCCATTTTCAGTATTACACATAATAATTATAATAATACTCAAAAGCAATGCGTATTAGGGACACATGCCAACAGGCACAGCAGCATATTCAGAATGAATAGGATGACATGCATCATGAAATGCATACAAATGGCTAACTCACATTAGATTAAAAGCAATGCTGTGAAGGTTAGAAGCAGGAAATGCTGGCACAGATGGAAGTGAAAGCCTCTTTTTGTTCATTTGTCAAAAATAATTCCATTTTATTTCTGAAATCCGCTCAGACAGTAGCACGGATGTCATTTTGCTAAAGTGCAATCACTCGTCCATTTTTCACACTACAATCTCGGCCACCCAGTCATTTTCTGCCATTATATTTCTCTCCCACTCTCCTCGGCATAACTCATGCAATCCATTCCACTTCCAAACAAGCTGAAATTTTAGTATCACACATCCACGGACCAGATGCTTTTAACTTGCCCTGCTGGGCAGAAATAGCAAACTATGGCTAAAATCATAGAATTAAACTCCAATGTAATCGACTTTTAAATATATATGTAATCAAGGGATAAACACAAAATGCTGGAATAATGTAGTGGGACAGACAGCATCTCTGGATAGAACAAATGGGTGACCTCTTGGGTCAAGACCCTTCTTCAGAATAGGGATATTAGGCAAATGGTACTGCAATAAAAAAGCAGCCATGATTTTACTGAATAATGGGCCAGCAATAGGGGAGGGGGGAGGGGGGGGGGGGGTGCAAATGGCTCACTCCTGCCTTTAAACCTTACATTCTTATGTTCTTGGTTGTGATTCACTGTCATATTGCCTATCAGTAGTTGAAGCGCCAATTTCCAAGGATTTCAAAGCAAGAGCGAGAGTAGATCAAAGAGAATGAGTTCATAAGTGCATGTCATAGAAGCAATATTAGACCATTTGACCTATCAAGTCTACCGCCATTCAATCATGGGTGATCTATCTTTCCCACTCAACCCCATTCACCTGCCTTCTTCCCGTAACATTTGACACCATTACTTAGCAACATAAAAACATAGAAATAGGTGCAGGAGGAGGCCATTCGGCCTTTCGAGCCAGCACCGCCATTCATTGTGATCATGTCTGATCATCCCCAATCAATAATCTGTGCCTGCCTTCTCCCCATATCCCTTGATTCCACTAGCCCCCTAGAGCTCTATCTAACTCTTTCTTAAATCCAGCCAGTGATTTGGCCTCCACTGCCCTCTGTGGCAGGGAATTCCACAGATTCACAACTCTCTGGGTGAAAACGTTTTTTCTCACCTCAGTCCTAAATGGCCTCCCCTTTATTCTAAGACTGAGGCCCCTGGTTCTGGACTCGCCCAACATTGGGAACATTTTTCCTGCATCTAGCTTGTCCAGTCCTTTTATAATTTGATATGTTTCTATAAGAGAACCCCTCATCCTTCTAAACTCCAGTGAATACAAGCCTAGTCTTTTTAATCTTTCATAGAAACATAGAAAATAGGTGCAGGAATAGGCCATTCGGCCCTTCAAGCCTGCACTGCCATTCAATATGATCATGGCTGATCATCCAACTCAGTATCCTGTACCTGCCTTCCCTCCATACCCTCTAATCTCATTAGCCACAAGGGCCACACCTAACTCCCTCTTAAATATAGCCAACAAACTGGCCTCAATACCTTCTGTGGCAGAGAATTCCACAGATTCACCACTCTCTGTGTGAAAAATGATTTTCTCATCTCGGTCCTAAAAGACTTCCCCCTTATCCTTAAACAGTGACCCCTTGTCCTGAACTTCCCCAACATCGGGAACAATCTTGCTACATCTAGCCTGTCCAACTCCTTAAGAATTTTGTAAGTCTCTACGAGATCCCCCCTCAATCTTCTAAATTCCAGCGAGTACAAGCCAAGTCTATCCAGTCTGTCTTCATATGGAAGTCCTGCCATCCCAGGAATCAGTCTGGTGAACCTTCTCTGTGCTCCCTCTATGGCAAGAATGTATTTCCTCAGATTAGGAGACCAAAACTGTACGCAATACTCCAGGTGTGGCCTCACCAAGACCCTGTACAACTGCAGTAGAACCTCCCTGCTCTTGTACTTAAATCCTTTTGCTATGAATGCCAACATACCATTCGCTTTCTTCACAGCCTGCTGCACTTGCATGCCTACTTTCAATGACTGGTGTACCATGACACCCAGGTCTCATTGCATCTCCCCTTTTCCTAATCAGTCACCATTCAAATAATAGTCTACTTTCCTGTTTTTGCCAACAAAGTGGATAACCTCACATTTATCCACATTATTCTGCATCTGCCATGCATTTGCCCACTCACCCAGCCTATCCATGTCACCTTGCAGCCTCCTAGCATCCTCGTCACAGCTAACACTGCCCCCCAGCTTCATGTCATCCGCAAACTTTGAGATGTTGTATTTAATTCCCTCGTCCAAATCATTAATATATATTGTAAATAGCTGGGGTCCCAGCACTGAGCTTTTCCTCATATGACAGTCCCGCCATCCCAGGGATCAATCTTGTGAACCTACGCTGCACTGCTTCAATCACAGGGATTTCCTTCCACAAATTAGGAGACCAAAACTGTTCAGAATACTCCAGATGTGGTCTTACCAGAGCCTATACAACTGCAGAAGAACCTCTTTACTCCTATACTGAAATCCTCTTGTTATGAGGCTGCTGTACCTGCACGCCAGCTTCAGTGACTGGTGTACAAGGACACCCAGGTCTCTCTGTACCTCCCCCTTACCTAACCTAACCCCATTGAGATAATAATCTGCCCCCTTGCTTTTGCCGCCAAAGTTGATAACCTCACAATCAATTGTTAATATGTTACTAATCAATAACATATCAATCTCTGCTTTAAAAATACCTAACGATTTGACCTCACCAGCGGCCGTGGCAATGAATTCCACAGAATTACTACCCTTCTCCCTCCTTGTCCACAACTCTTAGAGGAATGTGAATACCTCTTCATCCTATAGATGCTCTACTCAGTAAAATATCCATTGAGTGAGATAAAGATGCCCACATAAGGTGAGCATTAAAATTAGAGTTGTGGGATTAGAAGGAGGAAAGATATTCTTCAGGTTTCACAAGGGCAAGGCAGGGTCTGGACTTCCTTGCGTTAACTCTAGACTTCCTCACAACCAAGTACACTACAGCCACCACAGGACACTACCTCGCTCTGCTGCGCTACCTGGACCTGTATTTGACCTTGTTGACCCAGTTAGTCTTGGGTCCAGCCATGTTTGTCCAGTCCTAATGACAATAAGCTGCCACAGAGAAGTCCATCTCGGAGATGCTGTTTTCCACCTACATGCGGATTTAGTTTTGGCCTGACAATGGACCAATCTTTGGGTTGTAGACATCCTCAGCCAGCCCAACAATTAAAACTCTCCCTGTCATGCACATTTCAATTTAAACTCCCAATTTCTGAAGATCTTGTGTCAGACAGAATGTATGATAAATATTTCTACATTTAATACAAAAATAGCTTTGAAAAAATGCATATAGATTTTTGCTCACCACTTAGAAATAATCACAGTTTGATATAGCTTTTTATTGGGTATTTCATTTGTGGTAAGACAGAGCTGAATGTCAAGAAGAGATATTTACACAGTTGAGAGGAAGCCTGATCTCAATTTCTAAATACGAAGCAATATAAATCACATGGAGATGTAGTGATGCAACTTTAAAATCAACTTTATTAAGATAAACTTACTTTATTAAGTTTAATATCGATATGTGTACATATATGTGGACATACGATTCTTTTGCATTGGAGAATCATGTCATCCCCTTAAAATGTAAAATAGATATGATAGAGCAACCAGCAACAGAGGTTTCAAGACTCAACATGTACATAATATATAAGACAAGTAATTAGCAATAAAAATGGGACCTCAGTTTTACTTCAGCATTATTGAATGACATAACGGCAGCAGAGTGGCGCAGCGCTAGAGTTTCTGCCTAACAGTGCCAGAGTCCCAGGTTCAATCCTGACCATGGGTGCTGTGTGTACAGAGTTTGTATGTTCTCTGTGATCGTGTGGGTTTTCTCGAGGTGCTCTGGTTTCCTCCCACACTCCACAGACGTACGGGTTTGTAGGTTAATTGGCTCAGTAAACTTATAAAATTGTCCCTAGTGTGGAGGATAGTGCTGGAGTATGTCTTTCTCTAAAGACATAACTGATTCTTATTTGGCAAGTTTTATGTGAGTTTACACGTTCCAAGCTCATTTTTAATAATATTCTCACACGGCCACATGTTTATTTGTCTAATGTTTCCTGATATATTGAGAAGTGCATTGCACAGCTATCCATTGTTGGAAGAGACAGCAGCATTGATTTATCATTGGAGTAATATACTTTCAGCACTATCACAAAATTGTAGTTGGGCAATATTGCTGCCCCAAATGGGTACAGTGAGAGCCTCAACATTGAGAACAATTGTATTGAATAAGGTTGGTTAGCATCTGTCTATCTGCAAGAGATGAAGGTGCGGCTTTGCCCTGCTTGGAGAGGGGAATGTTTCATCTGTGGTTTCTTTTCCTGCTGTGGTTGACTAGGGCTATCCTTGATGAACAGATCCTCCCACAGTTTCACGGATGACGTTTTCTCTGGCCATTGGACTGGTGATTGGGTTGCTGTTGTTGTTGCCCATTTTGTGGCATTGGCACCTGCCCAAGGTCTGGAACCATATGCTGTAGTGGTGCTTCATACCCACCAGGAGGTCTTTTCACTACCTCCCCTTATCCTCAGCAACTACTTCCCAAGTTTGTTTGGAATAAACAGACTTGTTTTTCTTAAAGTTAATAATATCATGAAGTTTGAAGGAAATATTGATATTGTGAGCAAATGATGCAAAATCCAAACATAAAATTCAAACCTCTGCAGATGACACCATTGTAGTGAGCTGAATCACAAACAATGGTGAGGCAGAGTACAGGAAGGGGATAGAGAACAAAGTAACGGTGTCAGGACAACAATCTCCCCAGCAATGTCAGCAAAATGAAGAAGCTAGTTAATGAAAATAGAAAGCATCGTGGTGCACATGCCCCAATAAACATCAATGGTGCCAATGTGAAAATGGTTGAGAGTTTCAAGTTCCTTTGCATAAATCTTACTAATGATCTGTTTTGGACCAACCACATTGAAACAGCAGCCAAAAAGGCACACCAATGCTTCTACTTCCTACGGTGACTGAGGAAATTCAGGCATGTCAATGATTTCAATGATTCTTTGAAAGCATACTGTTGGGTTGCATTACAACTTGGCTTCAAATCAGCCCTGCCCAAGGCTGCAATAAATTAGAGAGTGTTGTGGATGTAGCTCAGACCATCACACAGACCAGACCTCCCACCATTGACACTTCATGATGACTCAAAAACACAGCTAACATATTCATCAACCTTGCCCCACCCTACTCATTCCATATTCTTCCCACTTCTGTTGGGCAGAAGATACAGAAGCTTGAAAGCACTCATCACCATACTCGGGAACAGCTTATTTCCCTTTGCTATCAAGGCTTCTGAGCAGTCCTTCAATAGTTGTCCGATTGCAGCAACAATCTACCCCATTACAGACATTGGAGTTTATCTCTGGACCTGTTGAGCTACAATGCTGAGAACTCTATTCTGCCCTCTGCATCATTTCCTTTACTCTGTGTATTGAACTTGTGTTTGGCCTGATTCTATTCATTTATACCATTGTCTGATTTGATTGGATAGCATGCAAAACAAAGCTTTTAACTGTACTTCGGTTCACATGACAAAAACAAACCTAAACCTAAACACGTAGGGCGGAGTTTCCCTGCTGACATTTTTACACGTCCCACAAGGTGAAACATGGTTGGTTTGAAGTTACGCACAAAACAGAAGATTACTTTTACTATAAATTTGGGAAGAGGAGTCAGAACCAGGATGAGACAAATAGCAAGTGCATTGTTTCATTAGATAAGCTTTCATTGCTTTGCAAAGTTGATGTCATTTTTATCCTGCCTTACAAGATAGATGTGGACTGTTAGGAAAACACCCTTGGCAAAGGTGTAGACCTGACATTTTAATTTATATATAAAATTGCTGTCTGAAGGGAAATATCAACCAAGAATCAAGAGAATTTGGATTATTGCAAGTGACTGATGTGTCACATAGAAACATAGAAACAGAAAAACATAGAAACATATAAAATAGGTGTAGGTGTTAGGTACTCCCCCCCCCCCCCCCCCCCTCCTGTTCGATACTGTGTACTTACCTTTCAGTTTCTCTGCAGGCCGTGGCTGGGAGACAGGAATCAAGGGGTTAACAGCTTCGGCACCCGATTGGCCCAGCTACGTCAGGTGACTCATCGGGAGCTTTAAATGGCAGAAGCTCCCAGAATTCTCTCTCTCTCTCTTCAAGATAGATCCCTGGAGGAAGAGGTGTCAGGCTGAGCTGCATGAGGCCTGGTTGCATGGCACCGCACTTTGTATATTTGTGACATACTTTTGTAAATTAATGTTCTACTGGGACGGAAGGGATGACCTGAGAGTTTTCGGGTATTTTTGGTTGTTGAGTTAGGGCTATATAGGCAGTTTAGTGTCTTCAGTCCGACGGTCCATCAAGAGGCTGGCTGGAGCACCCTTATATATTATTTTATAGCCAATTCTGGTCCCTGACCGTGTTCTTTAAAATTAGGTTTGGGTTTTGTTTAGTGTTACAAATTAATGACTTTTTTTATATAACCTTGACCCTGGTTTTGATTTGTTATGCGACTCTGAGGAACCAGCCTTTGGGAGTCGTAACAGTAGGCCATTTGGCCCTTCGTGCCAGCACCGCCATTCAATATGTTAATGGATAATCATCTAAAATCAGTACCCCGTTCCTGCTGTTTCCATATATCCCATGATTTCTTTAGCCCTAAGAGCTATATCTAACTCTCTCTTGAAAACATCCAGTGAATTGGCCTCACTGCCTTCTGTGGCAGAGAATTCCACAGATTCACAACTCTCTGGGTGATTTTTTTTTTCCTCATCTCATTCCTAAATGGCCTACCCCTTATTCTTAAACTGTGACCCCTGGTTCTGAATCTACAGGCTAGATTTTCCTGCATCTAGCCTGTCCAATCCTTTAAGAAATGTATATGTTTCAATAAGATCCCCTCTCATCCTTCTAAATTACAATGAATACAAGCCTAGTCCACCCATTCTTTCATCATATGTCAGTGCCGCCATCCCAGGTATTAACCTGGTGAACCTACCCTGCACTCCCTCAATTGCAATAATGTCACTCATCAAATTAGGAGACCAAAATTGCACACAATACTCTAGGTGCTGTCTCACCAGGCCATGTACAACTGCAGTAGGAACTCCTGGCTCCTAAACTCAAATCCTTTTGCAATGAAGGCCAACATGCCATTAGCTTTCTTCACCACCTGCTGTACCTGCATGCTTACTTACAGTGATTAATGTACAAGCACACCCAGGTCTTGTTGAACCTTCCCTTTTCCTAATCTGACACGATTCAGATAATAATCTGTCTTCCTGTTTTTCTCACCAAAGGGGATAACTTACATTTATCCACATTATACAGCATCTGCCATGCATCTGCCCACTCACCCAACCTATCCAAGTCAGCCTGCAGCCTCATAGCATCCTCATCACAGCTCACACTGCCACCCTTCATTGTGCAGGCCGCAAACTCGGAGATGTCACATTTAATTCCCTTGTCTAAACTGTTAATATATATTGTAAGTAACTGGGGTCCCAGCACCGAGCCTTGCAGCACCCTACTAATCACTGCCTGCCATTCTGAAAAGGACCCGATAATTCAAACTCTTTTCTTCCTGCCTGCCAACCAGTTCTCTATCCATTCAATACCTTATCCCCAAGCTTTTGGAAAGCCTGGATACACTACATCTACTGCCTCTTCCTTACCCATTCTACTCGTTGCATCCTCAAAAAATTCCAAAAGATTAGTCAAGCATGATTTCCTCTTCATAAATCCATGCTGACTTTGATTGATCCTGTCACTGCTTTCCAAATGCGCTGCTGTAACATTTTTAATAATTGACTCCAGCATCTTCCCCACTACCGATGTAAGGCTAACTGGTCTCTAAATCCCCATTTTCTTTCTCCCACCTTTCTTAATAAGTGGAGTTACATTGGCTACCCTTCAGTCCAGGAACTGATCCAGAGTTGAGAGAACATTGGAATATGATCACTAATGCATCCACAATTTCTGGGGCCACCTCCTTGAGTACTCTGGGATGCAGACCATTAGGCCCTGGGGATTTATCTGTCTTCAGTCCCAACAGTTTACTTAACACCTTTTTCTGACTAATGTGGATTCCCTTCAGTTCCTCCCTCCCACTAGATCCTCGGTCCCCTAGTATTTCTGGGATACAGCAAGGATACTGGGATACACCAGCCTACACAGCAACGGGGCCATAGCCAAGTTGTCGCCTTCAAAATCAATTCTGAAGCATTCTGGTGATACCCACAAATGTCCATCGTTCACCAGTTTGCATGTTTGGATCAGCCAATTATTTTAGATACTGAATGATAAGTTACATTTGGACAGCCTGCATATCCAAGATTAAGGCATGAAACAGTAACAATTTCAGTGTCAACTTAAAACCAGCACAGAAAACAGAACTTCAAAGGATGGAGATGCAATGAATTGCAAATGCTGGCTTACAAATGAAGAAACAAAGTGCTGGAGTAACTCAGTTGGTCAGGCATCTTCTCTGGAGAATATGAAGTGGCATTGCAAGTCGGGGCAACTTCTTCAGACAGAAGCATGTCAAGACAGGGATGGTGCCTGACCCGCTGCACTACACCAGTTACTTTGTGTCTTCAAGGGTTGTCATTCATTTTGACGAAGAAGAGCTTGAATAATGTTTTTTTAAATGTTCTATTCCAAAGCTACTGGGAGGTCGTTTGCTCCCAACCTCAGGAGATTGATGTCGGGTCAGCAGAATCTAGCAGCAGAAAGGATTTCACAGAATTAGGATTCTCCCACACTTACGCACAATTGAATATTGACAAAAGTAGTATCACTGACTATCAACACCTGCAACACTCACTCATTCATAAGATTACTCTGGAGTCAAATCTTCTTCCAAGTTTTCGCTAGCGTCAGTGAATTACATCTTGCAAAGAAGAGATCATTGTGTAATGAGCACAATGAAATAAAATGTTCTGAGATTATTTGAAGTGGTTATGAAAATGCATGAACACATTATGCAGTTTAACGGAAGTAGATGCATGTTATTAACTTCAAGGTCAGCAGAGGTGCGACAGTTGAAGACAGTTGTAGTTTACCTTTCTGCAGCCAATCCCCACACTCGCTAACTACAGTTTGCATTCACCAGTTTTTTCACTGTTTTCAGTGTGGAGCATTTAAAAAACAGTCAGGGCCCTCCTGCAACATTTAACTGTTCGAGGTGCAGACAGAAGATTCTGTGGCGTCAGGCGAGATTCGAGGAAGGTGTGTTGCCTCCCTAGTGCCAGGGTCTAAGATGTCTCAGACTGACTTAAGAACATCCTCATGAGGGAAGGTGAACAGCCGGTAGTCATTGTGCATGTGATGTAGGCACTAATGCTGTGGGTAAGAAGAGGGAGGAGGTTCTGCAACGTGAGTATAGAGAACTAGGTGGGAGGCTGAAAAGCAGGACTTCTAGGGTGGTTATTTCTTAGTTGCTTCCAGTACCTCGTGCTTGTGAGGGTGGGAATGGGGATCTGAATGTGTGGATGAGGAGTTTTTGCAGGGGTCATGGATTTAGATTTCTAGATCCTGGGATCATTTCTGGGGCAGGGGTGACCTGTTCAAAAGGGACAGGTTGCACCTTAATTGGAGGGAGACCAACATTCTGGCAGGCAAATTTGCTAGTGCTACACGGGTGGGTTTAAATTAAACAGTGGGGGGGGGGGGGGGGGGGGGTGGAGTCAATAACGTGGAAGCGTATGCATGTAGTTCATGGGAAAGAGAGTGCAGGAGAAGTCACGATTAAACTAACAGGGCCGGGAAATGGGAACCAATGCAAGGAGACAGAGCAACATACAAGGAGGACAGAAGCAAAATGTAGAAGGGAGAGAAGAAAAACAAACCTGAAAATGGTGTTTATTAATGCGAGGAGCATTTGTAATAAGGTGGATGAATTGAATGTGCAGTTACTGGTTAAGGAATATGATATGGTTGGAATTACGGAGTCATGGCTCCAGGGTGACCAAGGCTGGGAGCAAAACATGCAGGGGTATATGATATTCAGGGAGGATAGACAGACAGGAAGAGGAGGTGGGGTGGCACTGTAGGTTAAAGAGGAGATTAATGCAATAGCAAGGAGAGACATTAGCTTCGATGCTCTAAAATCAGTATGGGTAGTACTGCAAAATAGCCAAGGGCAGAAAATGCTTGTCGGAGTTGTATACGGACCACCAAACAGCAGTAGGGAGGTTGGGGATAACATTAAGCAGGAAATGAGGGATGTGCATAGCAAAGGTATAGCAGTTATCATGGGTGACTTTAATCTACATATAGATAGGGCCAACCAAATTGGTAGCAGCGCTGAGGAAGAGGATTTCCTGGAATGTATACGGGACATTTTTTTTAAACCAATATGTAGAAGAACTGACTAGAGGAAATGCCATCCCAGACTGGGTATTGTGAAATGAGGAAGGATTAGTTAGCGATCTTGTCATGCAAAGCCCCTTGGGCAACAGTGACCGTAATATGGTGAAATTCTGCATTTGGATGGAGAGTGACACGGTTAAGTCAGAGACCAGGGTCCTGAAGGTAAGGAAAGGAGACTTTGGAGGTATGAGACGGGAATTGGCTAAGATAGACTAGCAAATTATACTTAAAGGATTGATGGTGGAGATGCGATGGCAAAGATTTAAAGTCTGCATGGAAGAACTCCAAAAATTGTTCATCCCTGTCTGCCGAAAAAATAAAATGGGGAAAGCGGCTCAACCTAACAAGGGAAATCAAGGATAGTGTGAAATCCAAGGAAAAGGTATATACATTGACTAGAGGAAGCAGCAAACCAGAGGACTGGGAGAAATTTAGAACTCAAGACTCAAGATTCAAGAGAGTTTATTGTCATGTGTCCCTGATAGGACAATGAAATTCTTGCTTTGCTTCAGCACAACTCAACAGCAGAGGACAAAAGAGTTAATTAAGAGGGGGGGTGGGGGGGAGAGCATGAAAGAAAGCCTGCGGGGAATATAAAAATGGACTTGAATGGCTCTTTTAGATATGGAAAAAGGAAAAGATTAGTGAAGACAAATGTAGGTCACTTACAATCAGAGAGAGGTGAATTTATAATGAGAAGCAAAAAAATTGCAGAACAGTTAAACAAAAACTTTGGTTATGTCTTCACTAAGGAAGACACAAACAATCTACCAAAAATACTAGGGGACCAAGGACCTAGTGGGAGGGAAGAACTGAAGGGAAATCACATTATTCAGGAAATGGTGTTAGGTAGACTGTTGGGACTGAAGGCAGATAAATCCCCAGGGCCTGATGGTCTGCATCCCATAGTACTCAGGGAGGTGGCCCTGGAAATCCTGGAAGCACTGGTGATCATTTTCCAAGGTTCTCTCGACTCTGGATCAGTTCCTGTGGACTGGAGGGTAGCCAATGTAACTCCACTTTTTAAGAAAGGAGGGAGAGAGAAAATGGGGAATTATAGACGTTAGCCTTAGATCAGTAGTGGGGAAGATGCTTGAGTTGATTATTAAAGATGTTATAGCAACGCATTTGGAAAGCAGTGACAGGATCAGTCAAAGTCAGCATGGAATTATGAAGGGGAAATCATGCTTGACTAATCTTCTGGAATTTTTTGAGGATGTAGCAAGTAGAATGGATAATGGAAAGCCAGTGGATGTTTTGTAACTGGACTTTCAAAAAGCCTTTGACAAGGTCCCACACAAGAGATTAGTGTGCAAAATTGGAGCTTAAGGTATTGGGGTATTGACATGGATAGAGAACTGGTTGGCAGACAGGATGCAAAGAGTAGGAATTAACGGGTCCGTTACATAATGCCAGGCAGTGGGGTGCCGCAAGGCTCGGTGCTGGGAACATAGTTAATCACACTATATATTAACGGTTTAGACGAGGGAATTAAACGTGACATCTCCACTTTTGCAGATGACACAAAGCTGGGTGAGTGCAGCTGCGATGAGGATGCTATGAGGCTGCAGGTGACTTGGATAGGTTGGGTAAGTGGGCAGATGCTTGGCAGATGCAGTTTAATGTGGATAAATCTGAGATTATCCACTTTGGTGGCAAGAACAGGAAGGCAGATTATTATCTGAACAGTCTCAGATTAGGAAATGGGAAGGTGCAACGTGACCTGAGTGTGCTTGTACATCAGTCACTGAAAGTAAGCATGCAGGTACAGCAGGCCGTGAATAAATCTAATGGCATATTGGCCTTCATTGCGAGAGGATATGAGTTCAGGAGCAAGGAGGTCCTACTGCAGTTGTAGTTGTAGTTGTACTCCTGGTGAGACCACATATGGACTATTCTGTGCAATTATGATCTCCTAATTTGAGGAAGGACATTATTGCTATTGAGGGACTGCAGCGTAGGTTCACCAGGTTAATTCTCGGGATAGCGGGACTGACATATGATGAAAGTATGGGTCGACTGGGCTTGTATTCACTGGAATTTAGATGGATGAAAGGGGATCTTATAGAAACATATAAAATTCTTAAAGAATTGGACAGGTTAAATGCAGGGAAGATATTCTTGATGTTGGGGGAGTTCAGAACCAGGGGTCACAGTTTAGGAATAAGGTGTAGGTCATTTAGGACTGCGATGAGGAAAAACCTCTTCATCCAGAGAGTTGTGAATCAGCGGAATTCTCTGCCACAGAAGGCAGTGGAGCCAATTCACTGGATGGTTTCAAGAGAGAGTTAGATGTAGCTCTTAGGGCTAAAGAAATCAAGGGAAATGGGGAAAAAGTAGGAACAGGGTACTGATTTTAGATGATCAGCCATTATCATATTGAATGACGGTATTGGCTCGCATTGCCGAATGTCCTACTTATGCACCTATTTTGCTATGTTTCTATGTGATGGAAACTCATTTATCTTTGGATCAGAGTTTGATGGCAGTGGGTTACACTCAGTGAAAGAAATACTAGAAGCCATCAGAATAGCAGCAAAGCACAAAAATATGGCAGAGTTAGGACTGCTACCAAGAATAATAGAGTATTTCATGCAATTTCCTCCAGATTTTATAAGCTGTATTAACATCCTTGCAATTCATGTTGAGAAAAGATGTAAAATATATGAAGAAAGGAGCAGTAAACTGTATATGATGCAAGAAAAGCTCAGCAAATAAAGCATATGTTTGCTGTATTAACTGCAGGTAGTGGTTGACATGTTATCCAGTTATGTTGCGGGTGCAGTAATTAGTTGCATGCAAGACGACTAGCAAGATGAACCTTTTGCTTTAGTTTCCTACATGCACACAAAGAATGAGTGTAATTAAGGACAGCTAAGAAGGAATCATTTCGAAAAGCATTTTATTCTTTTTTTATCTTGAAGATCCTTGATCTTCATAAATGGTCATCATTCATACTGGCAATATTAGGGCAAAAACAACAAAACCTATGCTTGAAGCACTGAGGATGCAAAAATGGACAATCCATCTGTAGCAGTGGAATTATAATTTCATTGCAGGAATTCCAAGCAGAATGCCTCTGCTGTGACTACCATATACAAAGCCTGACATTGGATGTGAAAATGTAATCTACACATTAATAAGGTCATTGAAGATTTCCCAAATGCTGTGCCAGAAATTGAACATGAAAAGTCAGTGCTGACAAGCACTTATGAACAGACAAGGGATGAATAGATAGACTGGGGACAGAAACCATTCTACAAACGTCACAATGAGTCGTTATATCTGTAAGGGTCATCAGTGGGTTCATGAATTGGTGATATTGTGTGCTAATACCTTAAACTTTGCTCCTTAATGTCTTAATGCATTTGTGAATGTCTTGCACCCTAATGGTATCTTATTTGTTGCTAGTTTATTTTTATTTTGGGAGTTATTTAAACCCAGATGAGCATATGTGTGTTTGACTGAATGACAGGTGAATATATTTCTCCTGACCTGTGTCAATCTGAACAATGTTGGGGATGGTTCCATACCTATTTGACGGACAATATTTTTCTCCATTTCAAGCAGCTTAGATTTTTCTTGACGAAATTGGATCTTGCAATGGATTGGTTGTCAAACGGCCTTATCCTAGTCTGACTTCCTTTGTGATGTGAATATTGAACTTGGCATCTGTTGAAATCCAGTCCCACCTTCTGTGTACCTAGCCTCAGCTGACAGCTGGTCTAAATCTCTGTAAAGGCTAATCCGAAGCAAAGTACCTATAGTCGGAAATGCTAGCTAGATAATCTGACTCAGCCTATTTGTCTGTGCCCTCAATAGATTCATAAATTCATACAGAACAGAAATAGACATTAGACAATAGGTGCAGGAGTAGGCCTTTCGGCCCTTCGAGCCATTCAATGTGATCATGGCTGATCATCCCTAATCAGTACCCCGTTCCTGCTTCTCCCCACATCCCCAGACGCCGCTATCTTTAAGAGCCCTATCTAGCTCTGTCTTGAAAGTATCCAGAGATCTGGCCTCCACCGCCCTCTGAGGCAGAGAATTCCACAGACTCACAACTCTCTGTGAGAAAAAGTGTTTCCTCGTCTTCGTTCTAAATGGTTTACCCCTTATACTTAAACTGTGGCCCCTGGTTCTGGACTCCCCCAACATTGGGAACATGTTTCCTGCCTCTAGCGTGTCCAAACCCTTAACAATCTTATATGTTTCAATACGATGCCCTCTCATCCCAATAAGATGCCCTCCATTCTCTCAGCATATGACAATCCCGCCATCCCGGGAATTAACCATGTAAGCCTACGCTGCACTCCCTCAATAGCAAGAATGTCCTTCCTCAAATTAAGGGACCAAAACTGCACCGAAAATGAAATTCAGTCCCTTGCAAGGGGTGACATTGAAACACGAGATGTGGAGTCTGTATGGATAGAACTATTGTAAGAGTAAAAATACCCTAATGGGACTTATCTACAGGCCCCCAAACAGTAGCCTGGACAAAGGGTGCAAGTTGTATCAGGAGGTAAAATTGGCATGTAGCAAATGTAATGCTGTGGTTGTTATGGGAGACTTCAACATGCAGGTAGACTGGGAAAATCAGGTTGGTACTGGTTGGTAAGGGACTTTGTAGAGTGCCTTCCTGATGGATTCTCAGAGTAGCTTGTATTGGAGCCTACCAGGGAGAAGGCAATTCTGGATTTAGTGTTATGTAATGAACCGTATTTGATAAAGGACCGCGAGGTTAATGAGCCATTAGGAAGTAGTGACCATAACATGGTCAGGTTTAATCTACACTTGGAGAGAGAGTAGGGTAGATTGGAGGTGTCCGTGTTACAGTTGAATAAAGGGGACTATGGGGCCATGAGGAAGGAGCTGGCCAAAGTTGACTGGAAAGATACACTAGTAGGGATGACAGTAGAACAAAAATTGCAGGTATTTCTAGGAATAATACAGAACATGCAGAATCAGTTCATTCCTAGGAGGAAGAAAGATTCCAGGGGGAGAAAGGGGCAACCGTGGCTGACAAGGGACGTCGTGGACAGTATAAATATAAAAGAGAAGAAGTACAACGTAGCAAAGATGAGCGGGAAGCAAGAGGATTGGGTAATGTTTAAAGAGCAACAGAAGATAACTAAAAAAACAATACGGGGAGAAAGATGAGGTACGACGGTAAGCTAGCCAAGAATATAACGCAGGATAGTAAAAGCTTGCTTTTGGTATGTGAAGAGAAAAAAATCAGTTAAAACCAAAGTTGGACCCTTGAAGACCGAAAAGGGTGAATTTATTATGGGGAACAAGGAAATGGCAGATGAGTTGAACAGGTACTTTGGATCTGTCTTCATTAAGGAGGACACAAACAATCTTCCTGATATGGTAGTGGCCAGAGGATCTGGGTGACGGAGGAACTGAAGGAATCCACATTAGGCAGGAAATGGTGTTGGGTAGACTGATGGGACTGAAGGCTGATAAATCCCCAGGGCCTGATTGTCTGCATCCCAGGGTACTTAAGGAAGTTGCTCTAGAAATCGTGGATGCGTTGGTGATAATTTTTCAATGTTCTATAGACTCGGGCTCAGTTCCTGTGGATTGGGGGGCAGCTAATGTTATCCCACATTTTAAGAAAGGCGGGAGAGAGAAAACAGAGAATTATAGACCAGTTAGCCTGGCATCGGTGGTGGGGAAGATGCTGGAGTCAATTATAAAAGATGAAATAGCCGAACATTCGGATAGCAGTAACAGGATTGGTCCGAGTCAGCATGGATTTATGAAGGGGAAATCATGCTTGAATAATTTTCTGGACTTTTTTGAAGATGTAACTCGGAAAATGGACATGGGGGAGCCAGTGGATGTAGTGTACCTGGACTTTCTGAAAACATTTGATAAGGTCCCACATAGGAGATTAGTGGGCAAAATTAGGGCACATGGTATTGGGGATGGAGTGCTGACATGGATAGAAAATTGGTTGCCAGACAGGAAACAGAGAGTGGGGATTAACGGGTCCCTTTCCGAATGGCAGGCAGTGACTAGTGGGGTACCGCAAGGCTCGGTGCTGGGACCACAGTTATTTACAATATACATCAATGATTTGGATGAAGGGATTCAAAGTAACATTAGCAAATTTGCAGATGACACAAAGCTGGGTGGCAGTGTGAACTGTGAGGAGGATGCTATGAGAATGCAAGGTGACATGGACAGGTTGGGGGAGTGGGCGGATGCATGGCAGATGACGTTTAATGTGGAGAAATGTGAGGTTATCCACTTTGGTAGCAAAAACAGGAAGGCAGATTACTATCTAAATGGCATCAAGTTGGGAAAAGGGGAAGTACAGCGGGATCTGGGGGTCCTTGATCATCAGTCTATGAAAGTAAGCATGCAGGTACAGCAGGCAGTGAAGAAAGCGAATGGCATGTTGGCCATTATAATAAGAGGAGTCGAGTATAGGAGCAAAGGGGTCCTTCTGCAGTTGTACATAGCCCTAGTGAGACCACACCTGGAGTATTGTGTGCAGTTTTGGACCCCTAATTTGAGGAAGGACATTCTTGCTATTGATGGAGTGCAACATAGGTTTACAAGGTTAATTCCCAGGATGGCAGGACTGTCATATGCTGAGAGAATGGAGCAGCTGGGCTTGTACACTCTGGAGTTTAGAAGGAACAGAGGGGATCTCATTGAAACATAAGATTGTTAAGGGGTTGGACACGCTTGAGGCAGGAAACATGTTCCCGATGTTGGGGGAGACCAGAACCAGGGGCCTCAGTTTAAGAATAAGGGTTAAGCCATATAGAACGGAAATGATGAAACACTTTTTCTCACATAGTTGTGAGTGTGCGGAATTCTCTGCCTCAGAGGACAGTGGAGGCAGGTTCTCTGGATGCTTTCAGGAGCGAGCCGGATAGGGCTCTTAAAGATAGCGGAGTCAGGGGATATAGGGAAAAGGCAGGACCGGGGTACTGATTAGGGTGATCAGCCATGATCACATTGAATGGAGGTGCTGGCTCGAAGGGCCGAATGGCCTACTCCTGCACCTATTGTCTATTGTCCATTGCACACAATACTCCAGGTGTGGTCTCACTAGGGCCATGTACAACTGCAGGATGACCTCTTTGCTTCTCTTGTTATAAAGGCCAACATGCCATTCGCTTTCTTCACTACCTGCTGTACCTTCATGCTTACTTTCATACTGATGAACAAGTACCCCCAGATCATGTTGTACTTCTCCTTTTAGCAACTTGACACCATTTAGATAGTAATCTGCCTTCCTGTTTTTTATACCTGTGGATAACCTCACATTTATCCACATTAAACTTCATATGCCATGCATCTGAAAATAGGCCACTTGCCCCATTGCGAATCATCAAGCACTTATCTCCACTAACCCCATTTTCCCTCTTACATACCAACCACTTCCCATCTCCTCCAACCTACCAACACTAAGAGCAATTTACAATAGCCAGTTGTGCCACCAAATATCACTTCTTTGGCATATAGGAGAAACTGGTGCAGGGAAACATGGATAATGTTCAAAATCGACATTGGCAGTGCCCATGTTCAGAAATTTACCTGGGACTGTGCCTGTGTGGTGAAAAACAGCAAAGGTCATGGGACCATTCAATATTATGAGGCACAATCCAACACTATATATACCTCTAGCAAGGCAATCCCAGCACAGTTATATGTCTGGAATTTACCCAACAAGGAGGTACATTTCTTACATATGTTTAGACTTTACTTGAGAAATACAGAGCAGAACAGGCCCTTCAGCCCAACCAGTGATCACCCCATACACCAACACTATTCTACATACTCGATACTTCACAATTTATTTACCGAAGCCAATTAACCTAGAAATCCTGTACATCTTTGGAGTGTGGGGGGAAACTGGAGCATCCAGAGGAAGCCCATGCGGCCACAGGGAGAACGTACAAACTCTGTACAGTCAGCATCTGTAGTTGGGATCGAACCTGGGTCTCTGGAGCTGTGAGGCAGCAACTCTCCCACTGTGCCACTGTGCCATCCTCAATGTTCTGAAAGAATGTACAAATCCAATCCAGCTAATTTATGCCGCAAAAGAGTATACTCGCAATCACCAGAAAAGTGACGGAAGATGTCAACAGCTGTGCAGTCAAGCAATGCTTACTCGCCAACAACCTACTCTTCATTTGGTTTCAGGCCTTATTAAAGCTTCAGTCCAAATATAGATTTAGTATATTTGAATATATGTTATGTTGCATATGACATCTAATGTCATCTGAGTGCTTCAGTACATGTGTACAGTCTGAGTGGAATATTTGAATAAACTGGATACACTTTATTTGAGTTCCTCATGTATTTCATATTTGAAAATATATGCTTTGCAAGGGACTTCATATGAAGAAGAGAACTCACTGAGTTCATAAAGTTCACCAGAGGCAAATGTGCTTTGTTCAAATGGTAAAGTGAAATGTTTAAACAGCCTTTGACTAAGTGTATTATTGTGGAGTTCTGGTCAAACTGAAATCAAGATAGCAAATCTCCACCGGCTTAAGACCTAACATGTACAAAGAAAGAAAGTTATAATCTTTTGCTAGTTGATCATCCCAGTCCCGAAGGATTGTTGCTGGTGTTGCTCAAGGCCATGCCCCAATTTTAACAATTTTATGCCGCTCTATCAATGACTTCTGCTCCAACATAAGAATCATAAGAATCATAGTCATGGCCTCATATTACAATTTTGGAAATTTAAATGTAGAATCGCCTTCCTCCAGAAAGATTGTGCAAGTCAAATCAGAGCATTCTAGAACTGAGAATGCTTTCTGTCTTCAAACCAATGAAGAGATTTCAGAGTAAGGGGCAACACAGTGGCATATTGGCAGAGTTGCTGCCTTACAATACCAGAAACCCGGACTCGATCCTGACTATGGGTGCTGTCTGTACGGAGTTTGTATGCTTCTTCCTGTGACGACGTGAGTTTTCTCCATTTGCTCCGGTTTCCTCTCACATCCCACAAACGTACAGGTTTGTTGATTAATTGGCTTTGGTAAAATTGTCAGTTGTCCCTAGTGTGTCGGATAGTGCTGGTGTATGGGGTGATCACTGGCCGTGCAGACTCGGTGGATCGAAGGTCTGTTTCGGGGCTGTATTTGTATATCTAATGTCTAATTTGATAAGATAGACATGGGAGTTAAACCCGTAAATACAACAATGAGATGGTTGTCAAGAAAACCAATAAGGAATTTAAAGGAAACTAGGCCAAGTGGAATCCGTTGGGTCCCGTCTCCCAATGCATGGGGGTGGGGGGTGCGATGTCACAAGGGAGGGCTGGTCCCCGAATGCAATGTTCCACCGCTCACCCATAGGTCCCAATACTCACCACTCCATAGAGAGGGAGGGGGGTAGAAAGGCAGGGGGGGTAGAGACAGATGGGGGTAGAGGGAGGGGAGATAGAGGGGTGGTGGAGGGGGAGGGGTGGCAGAGAGGGAAGGGTGGCAGAGAGGGAGGGGTGGCAGAGAGGGAGGGGTGGCAGAGAGGGAGGGATGTAGGGAGAGGGGGTAGAGATGGAGAGGGAAGGGGTAGAGAGGGAGGGGGAGGGGGTAGAAAGGGAGGGTGAGGTGTAGAAAGGGGGATTGAGGGTAGTGTAGAGGTGGGTGGATGGAGGGGGAGGGGGTAGAGAGGGAGAGGAGCAGAGAGGGAAGGGAGTGGAGACCTTAACCCATCTCCCACCTCCTCATTTCCCTCATCCTCCTCCCCTCCCTCCCTCCCTCCCTACCCAGGTCGTAGAGCAGTGCCAGGGCCTGGACAGCTTGAGAGCCCATTGTGATTGGTGCACTGTGAGAGGCAGCCAGCTTGAGGGCCCATTGTTACCATTGGCAATGTCCCATTGTGATGTTATTGGGGCAGTCGGAAGGCTGCTTGAGAGCCCATTGTGAATGATGCATTGTGAGAGACATTGTGACATCATCACTGGACGCTGTCCGAGAAAGCAGTTTTGGCTTTTTTTGAAACTTTAAATCATGAATAACTTCGGAAATATAGGTCAGAATGCATTGGGAAAATGTTTATCCTTTCGACAGGAAACATGTGAGTAGAATATGTGAAAATGGGAAGACTGTGGCCTAGCGTTTGGAAGAAGATAGGAAAAAGCAGAGCAGAGTGACACATTGCCGGCACAAACAAAGTGTCGGAACGTGCCGAAAAGATTCTGAAAAGGGAGGGAGAGGAGCCTAATGTTGTGGTACACATTGGTACCAATGACATAGGCAGAAAAAGAGAAGAGGTCCTGAAAGGAAAATTTAGGGAGTTGGGGGGGAAAGTTAAGGAGAAGGACCAAAAGAGTAACAATTTCAGGATTACTGCCTGTGCCACGTGACAGTGAGAGTAGAAATGGAATGAGGTAGAGGATAAATGCGTGGCTGAGGGACTGGTGCAGTGGGCAGGGATTCAAGTTTCTTGATCACTGGGACCTCTTTTGGGGAAGGCATGATCTGTATAAAAAGGACGGGTTGCACTTGAACCCAAGGGGAACCAATATCCTGGCGGGGAGATTTGCAAAGGAGACTCTAAACTAGAAAGGCTGGTGGGAGGGACTCGGGTAGAGGGGGCTAGGACACAGGATGTGGGCAAGAAGCAGAGAAGGGAAGCACTTGGACCCAAAATGTAGACGAAAAAGAGGAAAAAGATAATAAACAGAGAATAAGGGATGGTGGGTTTCTAAAATGTGTATATGTAAATGTAAATATGTAAGGAGATAGCAGATATTCGTAGTAAGCACAAGGTAGTGATTGTGGGAGATTTCAATTTTCCAAAAATGGACTGGGAAACACATTCTGTAAATGGGCTGGATGGTTTGGAGTTTGTTAAATGTGTGCAGGATAGTTTTTAGCAGCAATACATAGAGGTATCAACCAGAGAAGGGGTAGTGCTGGACCTCCTGTTAGGAAATGAGGCAGGTCAGGTGACGGAGGTATGCATTGGTGAGCACTTCGGGACCAGTGATCACAATATCATTAGTTTCAATATAATTATGGAGAGAGTCAGAACTGGACCTAGGGTTGAGATTTTTTATTGGAGAAAGGCTAACTTTGAGAGAATGCGTAATGATTTAAAAGGAGTGAATTGGGACATTTTGTTCTATGGGATTGATGTAGAAGAGAAATGGAGGACATTTATAGGGGAAATTGTAAGAGTACAGAATCTTTATGTCCCTGTTCGGTTGAAAGGAAATAGTAAAAATCGGAAAGACACATCGTTTTCAAGGGAAATTGGACATGGTTCGAAAAAAGAGATATATCTACAATAATTATAGGAAGCATGGAGTAAATGAGGTGCTAGATAAGTATAAAGAATGTAAAAAGAATCTTAAGAAAGAAATAAGAAAAGCTAAAAGAAGATATGAGGTTGCTTTGGCAAGAAAGGTGAAAGTAAATCCAAAGGGTTTCTACAGCTATGTTAATAGCAAAAGGATAACGAGGGATAAAATTGGACCATTAGAGAGCCAGAATGGACAGCTATCTGCAGAACCAAAAGAGATGGGGGAGTTATTGAACAATTTCCTTTCTTCAGTATTCACCAGGGAGAAGGATATTGAACTCTGTGAGGTAAGGGAAAAAAAAAAAGTGGCTATGGAAACTATGAGATTCAAAGAGGAGGAAGTACTGACACTTTTGAAAAATATAAAAGTGGATAAGTCTCCAGGTCCTATTGAGGGAAGTTAGTGTAGAAATAGCAGGGGCAATGGCAGAAATATTTCAAATGTCATTAGAAACGGGGACAGTGCCGGAGGATTGGCGTACTGCGCATGTTGTTCCATTGTTTAAAAAGGGTTCAAAGAATAAACCTAGCAATTATACACCTGTTAGTTTGACGTCAGTGGTGGGCAAATTAATCGAAAGGATACTTAGAGATAATATACATAAGTATCTGGATAAACAGGGTCTGATCAAGAACAGTCAACATGGATTTGTGTCTGGAAGGTCATGTTTGACAAACCTTCCTGAATTTTTTGAAGTGGTTACTAGGGAAATTGATGAGGGTAAAGCAGTGGATGATGTCTATATGGATTTCAGTAAGGCCTTTGACAAGGTTCCCCATGGAAGGTTGCTTAAGTTGGTTCAATCTTTGGGTATTAATGGCAGAGTAGCAAGATGGATTCAACAGTGGCTGAATGGGTGATGCCAGAGAGTAATGGTGGATGGCTGTTTGTCAGGTTGGAAGCCGGTGACCAGTGGGGGTGCCTCAGGGATCTGTGTTGGGTCCACTGTTGTTTGTCATGTACATCAATGATCTAGATGATGGGGTGGAAACTTGGATGAGTAAGTATGCAGATGATACCAAGATAGGTGGTGTTGTGGATAATGAAGTAGATTTTCAAAGTCTACAGAGAGATTTGGGCCATTTGAACGAGTGGGCTGAAAGATGGCAGATGGAGTTTAATGCTGATAAGTGTGAGGTGCTACAGCTTGGCAGGACAAATCAAAATAGGACGTACATGGTAAGTGGTAGGGAATTGAGGGATGCTGTGGAACAGAGGGATCTAGGAATAACTGTGCATAGTTCCCTGAAGGTGGAATTGCATGTAGATAGGGTGGTAAAGAAAGCTTTTGGTGTGCTGGCCTTTATAAATCAGAGCATTGAATATAGGAGTAGGGAAGTAATGTTAAAATTGTACAAGGCATTGGTGAGACCAATTCTGGAGTATGGTTTACAATTTTGGTTGCCTAATTATAGGAAGGATGTGAACAAAATAGAGAGAGTACAGAGGAGATTTACTAGAATGTTGCCTGGGTTCCAGCAACTAAGTTACAGAGAAACGTTGAAGAAGTTAGGTCTTTATTCTTTGGAGCACAGAAGGTTAAGGGGGGACTTGATTGAGGTCTTTAAAATGATGAAAGGGATAGACAGAGTTGACGTGGATAAGTTTTTCCCATTGTGGGTGGGGAAGATTCTTCCTGATCTTCCTGCAGAAGTGGTGGAGGCAGGATCGATTTTAACATTTAAAAGTAAAGTGGATAGGTATATGGATGGGAAGGGAATGGAAGGGTATGGTCTGGACTGGAAGGGCCGAGAAGGCCTGTTTCCGTACTGTAATTGTTATATGGTTATATGGTTTTGGTAATATGGAAGTTACTACCCAATGGGCAGTATGTGCAACTTCTTATGTCAATTTGAAGCAATTGCTACCAAAGGATTTTGGAGGTAGCCTGATAACCAAACGATGCAATATATTAATAGAAGGAAATGTTTCCCGGGTTCCAGTCTGGAGTATGAATACCAGCATAGAAACTATTGTTCTTATACCAGTCTGTCTGACTTGAAACCTTTCCTCTGCTTGCACCTCCACAGATACTAGCTGTCTTTCTGGGCTTTTCCAGCATTTAAAAAAATATTTCAAACTTGAAACACACAGTTTTATTTTGCTTTTTGAACAACAGAGATCAATTGGGTTGACATGCTATTAATTCAATGGATTAAATCCTGTTTACCTGCAATTGCACCTTCCACAGGAAATGGCCAAATATTCGATATTCAATATCCAGTCTATTTTAGGATTCTCCATATGCAGGTTGTCAAGCTTTTTGCATGAGCAGAGATCCATTTGCATTTTTCTAATGTTTTCTAAAACTGTGGACTCTTACTGAGTTGAGAGAAACTTTTCTCCAAATTAGTATTTTGATCACTTTCGTAATAAGTTGTATCTGAAGGGTCTTGACCTGATACATCACCTATTCCCATTCTCCAGAGATGCTGCCTGACCAACATTTACTCCAACATTTTGTGTCTATATAGACAGTTCTTTATGTCAATCAGATCTTTACACATTCGTTCTGCAGACCAAAGATACTTTAATTTAACTGACATAGCAACTGTTAGTTGTAAAATGAAGGAGAGAGATTAATAGCTTTCTCTCTCTTCAAGTAAACTATTTCTCAAGAAAGATTTCAACTTCAATCGTCAGCTATCTACCACTGATTATTTTAAGAGGTGCAATACCTTTCATATTTCAATACCTATTAGTACATTGAAGTATAAAGGGTTATAATCTGATATAGAATGACAACAGTGAATATGGATTTGATACATCAATTACCATAAACCCAACTGCCTCCCATTCATCACCTCTTGCAATTGAATTATATTAGCTTTTCATGGCTTTATGTCCATCATAATAGACTTTTGGTTCAAATACATTGAGGACATGAATTGACCAGTATATTGAATTTGCATATTTGATTAAAAAAAATCTGATTTCACTTTTTATCCATAGAGAAAAACATTTATCAAGCTGCACCTCTGTTCCATCCTGACTCTCGATTGATGGATATGAATTAAACCTCTCCATAGGTTTCTACTGCAGCCTCCAGCAGAGCCCTTTTAATGACTATCAACTAGTTAGCTCATAGCCTGATGATCATGTCAAAATTTGTGTCGTGGAAGTTTTAACTTGCTTCAGAATGGGACCCTCAATTGTTATTTTAATATTGACATGAGATTTATTATAGTTGCGGGTGAATATCAGAACCACTTGAAAAGAATGGCCCTAAGTAAGGTAGTGGGGGCGGCAACAAGGGTGCAAATCAAACATGCGTCCATGTCTTGCTGGCGCCATCATCGATGTGCCGGTTGTATAGAATCATAAAGGATTGTGAAGCTATACAATACAGAACCACGCCCTATGGCCCATCTTGCCCATACCAACAAAGTTGGCATGTTATGCCATTTTTGTGTATTTCCATAATCTTCTAAACCCTTCCTGTCCTTAAATCTGTCCAAGTATATAAAACAGATCCAATAATACCAATTAAGTGTCTTGCACCTGATTTGCTGAATATCTTCAGAATTTACATTTTTATTTCAAGTTTCCAGTCTTTACAATGTTTTTGATTATTTTTGATGACTTCAGCTCCTCTTCTGTAACCTATGGCTTCCTACATCTACTCCCACCCTCCTTCAAATTTGCACCACTCAAGAAATTATTTCCGACAAATTAGAAGTTGTGATATCTGTATGCTTTATAAAACTAAACATAACGGTTTGACTGAGGGGTAATAGCCTCTCACATTATTCCTCCTCCAGCCCTGTAGCAGTCTGGGATCATCAAATAACTCCAATTCAGTTTTTTTTAAAATCATACTTCATTTTAATCTCTCCACCATGAACTGCGATGTTTTTAGTTGTTTGAACTATAGGCCCTCCCTCAAGCATTTTGCTTCAATGTCTATTTCTCATTGCTTCCTTAAAACCAATCTCTCTAGCTGGAACCAATCTCTCTAGCTTTAGTGGCTCAGTGTCCCCCAACACAATATTCCACCTCTCCACCAATTCCAATATTGGTGGCCAGTAGGTGGGGGTTTCTGGAGCATTAGTATGTTTTTTTGGGCCGAAGAGAATTGTTTCCTGAGGGCTAGTATGGACATTGTGGGCTGAATGGATTCCTGGGCTGGCAGCTCAGTCACTTGGGCCTGTTGGGCTGGCAGCTCAGTCACTCAGGCCCGTTGGGCTGGCAGCTCAGTCACTCGGGCCTGTGGGCTGGCAGCTCAGTCACTTGGGCCTGGTGGGCTGGCAGCTCAGTCATTCGGGCCTGGTGGGCAGGCGGCTCAGTCACTCGGGTCTGGTGGGCTGGCAGCTCAGGCCTGGTGGGCTGGCAGCTCAGTCACTCATAGAAACATAGAAACATAGAAATTAGGTGCAGGAGTAGGCCATTCGGCCCTTCGAGCCTGCACCACCATTCAATATGATCATGGCTGATCATCCAACTCAGTATCCCGTACCTGCCTTCTCTCCATACCCTCTGATCCCCTTAGCCACAAGGGCCACATCTAACTCCCTCTTAAATATAGCCAATGAACTGGCCTCAACTACCCTCTGTGGCAGAGAGTTCCAGAGACCCACCACTCTCTGTGTGAAAAAATTCCTTCTCATCTCGGTCCTAAAGGATTTCCCCCTTATCCTTAAGCTGTGACCCCTTGTCCTGGACCTCCCCAACATCGGGAACAATCTTCCTGCATCTAGCCTGTCCAACCCCTTAAGAATCTTGTAAGTTCCTATAAGATCCCCTCTCAATCTCCTAAATTCTAGAGAGTATAAACCGAGTCTATGCAGTCTTTGTTCATAAGACAGTCCTGACATCCCAGGAATCAGTCTGGTGAACCTTCGCTGCACTCCCTCTATGGCAATAATGTCCTTCCTCAGATTTGGAGACCAGAACTGTATGCAATACTCCAGGTGTGGCCTCACCAAGACCCTATACAACTGAAGTAGAACCTCCCTGCTCCTATACTCAAATCCTTTTGCTATGAAAGCTAACATACCATTGGCTTTCTTCACTGCCTGCTGTACCTGCATGCCTACTTTCAATGACTGGTGTACCATGACACCCAGGTCGCGCTGCATCTCCCCTTTTCCTAATCGGCCACCATTTAGATAGTAGTCGGTTTTCCTATTTTTGCCACCAAAGTGGATAACCTCACATTTATCCACATTATACTGCATCTGCCAAACATTTGCCCACTCACCCAGCCTATCCAAGTCACCTTGCAGTCTCCTAGCATCCTCCTCACAGCTAACACTGCCCCCTAGCTTAGTGTCATCTGCAAACTTGGAGATATTGCCTTCAATTCCCTCATCCAGATCATTTATGTATATTGTAAATAGCTGGGGTCCCAGCACTGAGCCTTGCGGTACCCCACTAGTCACTGCCTGCCATTGTGAAAACGACCCGTTTACTCCTATTCTTTGCTTCCTGCTTGCCAGCCAGTTCTCTATCCACATCAATACTGAACCCCCAATGCCATATGCTTTAAGTTTATATACTAATCGCTTATGTGGGACCGTTTCGAAAGCCTTCTGGAAGTCCAGATACACCACATCCACTGGTTCTCCCCCATCCACGCTACTAGTTACATCCTCGAAAAATTCCACAAGATTCGTCAGACATGATTTACCTTTCGTAAATCCATCAGGCCTGGTGGGCTGGCAGCTCAGTCACTCAGGGCAGGTGGGCTGGCAGCTCAGTCAGACCTGGTGGGCTGGCAGCTCAGTCACTCAGGCCTGGTGGACTGGCAGTTCAGGCCTGGAGGGCTGGCAGCTCAGTCACTCAGGCTTGGTGGGCTGGCAGCTTAGTCATTCATGCCTGGTGGGCTGTCAGCTCAGTCACTCACGGCTGGTGGGCTGGCAGCTCAGTCACTCACGGCTGGTGGGCTGGCAGCCGACTCATTCACAGCTGGTGGGCTGGCAGCTGACTCACGGCTGGTGGGCTGGTAGTTGATTGACTCACGGCCAGTGGGCTGGCAGTTGACTCGCCCACGGCTGGTTGGCTGGCAGTTGACTCACGGCTGGCGAGCTGGCAGTTGACTCACTCATGGCTGGTGGGCTGGCAGTTGACTCACTCACAGCTGGTGGGCTCACACACACACCCTCCATCACACACACACCCTCCATCACACACACACCCTCCATCACACACACACACTCCATCACACACAAACACACACTCCATCTTACAGACACACACACTCCATCTCACACACACACCCTGCATCCCAAACAAACTCACATACACACCTTCCATCTCACACACACACCAACTCTCACACACACACACTCACACCATCCATCACACACAACATATATATGACAGTAAAACTCTATTGAATCTACTCACATGGTTGATCATGGCCTTACCCCTGAGCAGGACTTCTGGAATGAGCATGATATTCAGTTCAAGCAGCACAGTGCAGACCAACCCTTCAATTCAGTTCAAGCAGCACAGTGCAGACAAACCCTTCAATTCAGTTCAAGCAGCACTGTGCAGACCAACCCTTCAATTCAGTTCAAGCAGCATAGTGCAGACCAACCCTTCAATTTTGTTCAAGCAGCACAGTGCAGACCAACCCATCAATTCAGTTCAAACAATGCAGTGCAGACCAACCCTTCAATTCAGTTCAAGCAGCACAGTGCAGACCAACCCTTCAATTCAGTTCAAGCAGCACCAACTATTCAGTTCATGCACAGTGCAGACTCACATTTCAGTTCACTCACGGCATAGACTCACAATTCTGGACTCTACTCTTTCTCATGGTCTTCTGGGGTGACTGACTCACGTTCGGCCTCCAGGGTTTTATTCTCCTTGCCCCCCAGAAGGGGCGTCACCTTCATCATGGTAACTGACATGTGAGAAGACCAATCGCCTGAACTCACGATTTTTTTAACTTTCATAACTTTTTGACTATTTCACCGATCGGCAAAAAACCTTGGGGCGGTTAGAGAAGAGAACGGTGAGTAAGATGGTGAAAAAACATAACGATATATGGTAGCGTTTTTTCTAAAATTTATTTACAACGTAGACAGCAAGATGAAACTTTTAATAATAGTATAGATAAAATATATTTGGATAATTGGCCACATCAAAAGCCCAGGGTGACTGCAAGTTGTTGTTGAGAAGAATGCTGGAATATAATCTTAAAAAATCCCTGTTTAATTAACGTAGAAGTGTCATTGCTAACACCCTGGGTGTTTTAATTCTTTTGTGTTAATTAACAGCTTTATTCCAACATTCAGTTCAACAACTGATCTCAACTTCAAGCAAAATTATTTCAATGTCATCTCCATGTTGTGCACATTTCAGGCATTTTCAAGCTGTATATCAATAGAGCACCCTTTGAGACTGCTCACTCACTCACTCACTCACTCACTCACTCACTCACTCACTCACTCACACACACGCGCACACACTCATACACACACTCATACACACACTAACAAACTCACGCACTCACACACTCACACACTTGTACACACTCGTACAGACACACAAACACACAGACACACACACTGAATCACACCCCAAATATATGGCAGTAAACTTTCTTGAATACTCACACGGCTGAGCGCGGCCTCTCCACTTTGGGGCTTCCGCAGTCAGCGACACTTTCACAATCAGTGTGACTTCTGCACTTACCGGAAATTACGCAATCAGTGGGACCTCTGCACTCACCGGAAATTACACAATCAGAGCGATCTGTTCACTAAGTGGAAGTCACGAAATGAGCGGGACTTTTGAACCAAACATGGTTAGACCGAATAAAGCATTTATTCCTTCCAAACACAGTCGGACCTAATAGACCTAATAAAGCATTGCAGTTTGAAGCACAGGCAGGGCAGCAGGCCAAACAACTCATGGCATTGTCATTAAGGGCTAGCAAATCATTTATTGCAAATGTATTGCAGACTCAGTTGATTCACAGCTTAGAATGAGAGTCGTGGCCTCACCCTTGCGATCTTGCAGAGTGACTAAGTCACGTCCAGGCATCCGGGGTTTTACAGTCCTGCCCCCCCCCCCCCCCTCCCCAGAAGGGGTGTTACCTTCATTGCGGTGATTGACAGGCGAGAGGATCTCAAAGTTTTTTACACACTCATAACTTTTATTTTTCATCAATGGGAAAAAGCCTCAGGGCCTGCTCAGCGGAGGAGGACTGAGTAAGATGGCAAAAAATCATAGCGATATATGGTAGCGTTTTTTCTAAAATCATTATACAGCGCAGACAGGAAGTGGTCAAGATGAGACTTTTAATCATATAGATGTTACACTGATATTTAAAATCATACTTGTTTTTCATCAATGAAGAGATGTGAGGAAAATTGCAATCCACAAAACAAGCCGTACATTTCTCGTGAAATGTAAATAAAATTATAGTCAATGTATCACAAACGTCAGCGGTGAATTATTTGAGCAAAGTTAACTTAGATTGATCTACGTGGAGCTGCTGTGTCATGTAGTTTTCATTCCTTTTATATCCCATGGTGACATGTTCAACAAAAAACAATCCATTTAAAGTGAGTGAATCAGTAGCAAAATGTTCTCTGTAATGATTTATGGTAATTAGACCGCTGTTCTTGATTTACAGGTGTTGATGAAACTTTAACCATTTGTTTCTTCTGTGGTATTCGTGAAAAAGACCGATTTTGTCCTCATTTTTCTGATACATGGAAATTATGTCAAAATATCCCGTTATAATGAGAATGCAGCATATTCTTGTGCATATTGCATGAGTGAAATTATAGCGACATACTTTAATTTAACTGAACTGCCTGAACTCAGTAGAAAAGGTTCTACAATGTCTAAAATTGGAAGCTGATGACAGGGAAGCCAAGGTACCATTTAACGAGGCATTGAGTAAATGCAATGTATTGTATCCCAGAGTTGCAAACTGTATTTTTCCTTTGTTGCAATGTTTGTGAGTTCATAGGTTCAGCAAACAAATTGGAATTTGAATGTTGGCCAAATATTGGAACTTACATCTTCAGTGAATGATTGTATTTTTTTAAATCTTTACATGTGTAAATATTTCCACTTTTTCCATGTAAAGAAATGTCAGTTTGGCTACAAAAATAACAAAGACTGTATAAAACAGCACAAGAAAAATCTGAATGCAATTCAACATTCCATTGTGCTTTGTTTCTGTGATATATACATATTGTAATTCCTTGGTGACTCACAAAAATCAGGAAATAAGTCATCAATGCATTTTCAGTACAATATTATTTATTGTTGTATCGCAGTGGAATTTTAGAATAGCATCCCGTCTCCATGAATCAGACTGTCTTATTCAGGATCTGAGTCAAACGTTAATCGTGATTGTATAGGCTTTATTTTCTTTCCATTTAGATCACTGAAATTACAGCGAATTAGGTGGGTGCAGGCAGCACCACATGAAGGATATCAGATATTCAAATCTTTGTTTTCCTAGACTGTGGCAGCTTCACCTTGGTCATGTCGCTGGTGACATTAAGAAATGATCTTGTTCAATCATCCCATTACCAGGTCAAGCAGGAAATGAGCATTAGGCCAACATTTACTCATCTTTGGCCAATGGTTTTATGTAGATGTCAGATGCACCTGACTTGTGTGCCAGGGCAGACCATAGACATCTTGCGCTGAGAGACTGAAGCACTTCACATCAGGCCCCTCGGCTTTAAGCCAATTCTGGCTGCTGTATGCAGCAACTTCAATGGAGTTGGTGACTTTTAGTTGAAAAGTTGGAATTCTAAACATATTTTTAATTCCATTATATTTTTCATTAAGTTCTTGTTGCATGAGAAGTTTTACGTAAAATTATTGTTTTCTAATTTTTTTTTTGCAGTTTGTACTGTTTTTTAATATCATTATCACAACTATTTGAAATAAAAAGCTTGCAAAAAGATAAAATTCCAACTTCCAATCTTCAGGAAACCACCACTGCAGGCCATGTGAACCCACCAGGCCCATTCCAGTCCCAAGGTCAGCTGTGGTGGTGAGGCAGAGTCGATTGATCTGTGTGTGGGGGTGTGTTGATTCCGCTGTGTGGGGTTGTTTATGTTAAACTCTATTGTGTATTGTGTTCTTTTTATTGTATGGCTGTATGGTAACTCAAATCCCACTGTACCAATTGGTGCTTGTGACAATAAATGTAACTTGAACTTGAACTACCTTCTTGCAGTTATACATCGCATATGTGGTCTACACATGGGTCCCTGCTCAAAATTGAATGCTGTGTTGTCTTGGCCCATAGTTACAGAATTGCAATTCATATTTCTTAGTGGAAAAATGCAAAGGAGATGTATGGGGCTAATTTTTTGACTTGGAGAATGTGGTGCCAGTAGTGGTGATGGAGGCAGATATTAAAGTGGCATTTAAGAGACTTAACGGGGCAACACAGTGGCACAGCAGTAGAGTTGCTGCCTAAAGGGCCTGTCCCACTTAGGCGACTTTGTAGGCGAGTGAAGGAGAATGCGCTCACCACATGTTCGCTGGTGGTCTCTGGTGAGTCTGCTTCATGGTCACAAGGAGTTCCCGCATTCTGGGAACTAGTCGCGGCCTCAGTATAGTCGCCACAATTTTTTCAACATGTTGAAAAATTGGTCGTCATGGACAAAATCGATAATCTTGTAGTCATAGGTGCAGTTGTTTGGGGGGGTCGCCATGTAGTTATACGTAGTCGAGGTAGTCGTAGGTAGTTTTACTGAATCGCCTTTGCTGACTGGTCATTTTCATTGGGACATTGGGGAAAAAAAAACGTAAGCACAAGTTTTCAGAACCAAGGATAACTGACCGGTAATGTGAAATGCCTGTGAACTTCACAGCTGCATATCTCTGGCTTATTAAACGTTGTCTGGCTTCTTAAAAGTGTCTCGAATTAATAAATGAATGAATGAATAGCCTTTATTGTCATTTAGACCTTTCGGTCTGAACAAAATTTCGTGACTGCAGTCATGCATATATAAAAATAACAAAACCACACAATAAACACAAAAATTAACATCCACCACAGTGAGTTCACCAAACACCTCCTCACTGTGGTGGAAGGCAAAAGTCTTAGAGTCTCTGTCTTCTTCCCTCCTTATTCTCCCTCTGCGCTGAGGAGGTCCAGGCCTCCGATGCTGCCGTCCACCAGGCCCACGGCCGAGCCTCCAAAACCGGGCTGCCGCCACCGTCGTCGCCGGAACTCCGGAACACCGCCACAGGGCCCGCCACTGGAACGCTGGAGCACCGCATCCCCAAAGCCAGGTCGCCGCTGGAGCACCGCAGCCCCGAAAGCCAGGTCGCCGCCGGAACGCCGCTGGAGCACCGCATCCCCGGAAGCCAGGCCCCGCTGGAGCACCGCATCCCCGGTTGCCAGGCCGTCGCTGGAGCACCGCAGCCCCGAAAACCAGGTCTTCACTCCTTCTCCACACCTTCTCCACCCCTTTCCCCCCCCCCCCCCACTCTTTTAAAGGACTTACCGTACACTGTGCTAGCCGGCTTAACAATCCTGTTCATCGCGGTGTGTGTCTGTATCACCTTGGCTTTGCACCATGTGCATTTCAGACAGTGCTCACCCCGCTTGCCCTGGCCCCCGCCTTTACGATGTGCTTGTGTGTTCCATTCTGACAATCGCCATTCCAGTTCCTGGTTTTTCAGGTGAGTGCCAGCAACTTGACAGTCGCCGGCAGTCTGCTAAAAAATTGCCTACGTGGGACAGGCCCTTTACAGCACTTGCAGCACTGGAGACCCGGGTTCGATCGTGACTACGGGTGCTGTCTGTACGAAGTCTGTACGTTCTAGTTTGTATGTTCTCCCCGTGGGTTTTTCTCAGAAATCTTCAGTTTCCTCCCACACTCCAAAGACGTACAGGTTTTTAGGTAAATTTGCTTGGTAAATGTAAAAATGGTCCCTAGTGTATGTAGGATAGGGTTAATGTGCGGGGATCACTGGTCGGCGCAAACACTCTATTTTGTTATTTTCTACTTCCACCCTACCCCCACTTCCCCACGCAAGCCTTTCTCAGGTTGTTAGATTTTAATCTTACTTCATCATTGAAAACATAGTTATAATGGAAGGTAATTAGCCAGAATTATAACTTATGTTTCATTCTCAATTTGGCAGACCTAATGTTTCATTATTTTTGTTTACTTCAATTTCCACCAAGCATAATATATTAAAATTATTGTATTTGTTATCTGTTGCTTAAATGCACACCAGACTTTTTGGGCTTTCATTCCTGCATTATTCCTGCATGCTGAAGACGTATTCCCAAATCTGAAACCTATCTTGTCGCAGCTCATGCACTTTTTGTTACTGCACTTTCTCTGTAGATTTAGCACTATATTTTGCACTCGGTTATTTTCTCTTTTGCACTACATACTAATTATGTACAGTATAATTGAACTCCTGTTTGGTATGATCTGTCTGGATAGCACATAAAACAATGTTTTTCATTGTATCTTGGTACACGTGACAATAATAAACTAATACCAATATAGGCGACCACGACAATGAACAAAAAATTGCAACATTGCTAAAGACGTTTCAACAAGGTATTGAGAGTATATTTCTTGCAAGAGGGGTCTGCAACAAAGTATACATCGTGCTGCCCCTCGTTAGAGTGCGGTATCTTACAGAATATAGCATTAGATTTACTCTTTACAGTATCAAATCTTTCCGCTATGAGCCTGAAGTCTGTATTCACAGTGACAAATTAACATTTGGTTGGCAGCGGTTCTAAAAGTGATCTCCTTAACAATTAGATTGAGGGATTGAGACAATATAGAGGAATGAGGATAAATGAGCTTGGGTAATTTAGAATCAAATCGTGTGCAGAGAGGGATATAGAGGGAAGGATTAAATGAAGAAAAAAGAAGAAACAATCACTTCTAATTTACCATGTCGTCTTACGTCAACATTTTGGAAAGCATAAATCAAGAAAATTATTTTATTTTATATTCACATTATACTTGTCAATATATGGATACTTTTTAATCAAAGACTCCACAGATCTACATCCAGTTGTTTATATCATTGGGGATCAATCTGTATTAATAAAATTAACATTATTTACAGATCCACTGCATGATTTAATTTGAGGCAGATCTGGTAAATGCAGCAAATATTCAGTCAATTAAAACCATGCTGTAGAGAATGTGAGACAATTGTTATGCAAATAAATATAAGCCAGATATTATAATTTAAATACTGTTTAATACATTCAATGTGATACATATCAATAATATGAATGGTAGGTAGTCTAAGAAGCCACAATACCCTAAACCTTCCCAACAGAAGGAGCAAAATCAACATAACAACAGCTTTGTATGTAAGAAATGAAGAGCTGGGTTTTTGATAAATGGAATTCAGAAAACAAATAGTTAACTCGGCTTTGATTTGTAAATAGTCGCTTTCATGTCACACCTGCTTTTGGAACAGCGGTGAATCTTCATTGTCTAGTGATGATTACCACTTCCAGAACACTGGATGCAAAGTGCACTCTTCATGCTCTTACTTCAAATTATCCATTTGTTATTGTATAAAAGACTCAAATTTGTGCCAATCTTGGTATGTACTCATAATGTAGAAAATTAAAAACTTGTGAATCATTGTATCCAAGTGCAATCGGAACTCTCTTTTTGAATTTCCTTCACCTCCCCTCAGGTTTCAGGAGCACTGACGTTTATTTTATAATTTGCAATGCGCAACTTCATTTTATAAGAAATCTGTTTTCAACTATCGGTTACTTCATCGAATAGTAGGTGTGCTTCAACTAACATAGCGATAATTGAGAATAATTGTCAGAAATGACTGTTTGAAGGACATTAATTCCAAACAATCGAGTCCAGTTTGGTTCTCTGTAAGAACCCTGGATCTTTTATGAATCCCAAGGAACAGGATATCTTTACAATTGAACCATGGAGTCATGCAGTCATACAGCATGGAAACAGGCCCTTGTTAGCGAGTCTCATATTCTCAAGTTTGACCCATACCCCTCTAAATACTTCCTATCTATGTTTGCTCAATAACATGGAGATATCTCTTCTCCACTCTCCTGAGTAATTCAAGTAGTAGATCGAAACACCAGTAATAATAAAAAATAACAAGCCAGAGAGCCGGTTTCGATCCTGATTCAATGTGCCGATATGGCTACCCGAAGGGTGGGGCAGACGGCCGCTCAGCAGCGAGTCGAGTGCGGACGAGGAGATGGGTGACCAGCGGCCTACATAGACGGCCACCGATAGCACTGCACAGCACACTGCCAGTCCGTCTCCCGTGAGCGGTCTATGACCACCAACCCCATTAGCCATCAGCCGCGGAGTGATTGAACTAGCCCCATGTCAAAAGAAGCTCATGATGTGGAATAAGACTACAATGGACGCGGAAGGGGTTTGCCGGGTTAAGCTGCTCCACTCCAAGACAAACCGCAAATATTCTGTGGAGTTCTTTGTGGTCAGTGATGGCTTCACACCACTGCTAGGAAGCAAAGCTATTCAGTGAATTAATTTGATCACTATAAAAGATGACAGCTTTCACCGTGTCAACTGTCGTAAAAGAGAAATCGGGTAAGACTGAAGAACGCTATGCAGAGGTGTTCGATGGTAAACTAGGAGAGCTGCCTGGTGAATCACACCTGCAGATTGACGAGGGAGTGCAATCCACAATCTTACTGCCATGACATTTGCCTCATGCAATAAAGCAGAAGGTGAAGACGGAGCTAGAGTGCATGGTAGAGCGTCACATGACAGCACCAGTTCATGAGCCGATGAGTTGGATCAGCCAGCTCGTGGTTGTGGAGAAAAAGAATGGCGATCTCCGGGTGTGCATCGATCCACAACTGCTAAACAAAGCGCTGAAGCAAGAACCCAATCCGCTCCCAGTTATTGGCAAAGCGAGATCTTGGTCGCTTGCCAGATCTCGACCAAGCAAAGATCTTTAGTAAGCTAAACATGAACTCTGCTTTCAGGCAGGTAAAACTTGATGGTGAATCATGCAATCTGACGATATTCAACACACCTTTCGGGCGTTACTGGTGACGCCGATTGCCATTCGGTTTAAGTGTATCATCTGAAATCTTACAGCAGAGATTACATCAAGCGCTTGAAGGGCTACCTAGCGTGATCTGCATTGCAGATGACATCCTCATCTATGTTAAGGGAGAGGTGATGGTAAAGAAGATGCAGTCAACGATCACGACTCGAAGCTCGAGCAGTTGCTTCAGCGATATGTACAGCAACACATCAAACTTAACAAGGACCAGTCTGTCTTCAGAGCAACTGAGATACCCTTCTTAGGACATGTGATCACTGGCACAGGTCTGCAACCCAACCCCAAAAAGGTCGCAGATGTCGTAAATATGCCTGCACCTTCAGATGTACAGGGTGTGCAGGGGCTAGTTGGATTTGTCAACTACCTGAGCCATTTTCTACACAGCCTGTCTGATACCCTTGAGCCCATCAGACAGCTGACGACACCAGACATAGCATGGGAGTGGTCTGCTGAGCAGGACAAAACTATGTCCAAGATCAGACAAATGGTATCTGAAGCACCGATCTTAGCATTCTACAATCTGAAGGAGGAGCTGATGATTCAGTGTGATGTGAGCAGCAAGGGACTGGGAGCATTTCCATCAGTATACATTTGGTCATAAGATTTGCTGTAAGTTTTCACCAGCGTGTTCAGCAATCACAAGACGCTGCAAATAATAGCGAAGAAGCCGCTAGTGAAAGCACCATAGCGTCTTCAAGGAATGTTACCCGCCTACAGAGCTATGATTTAGACCTCAGCTACTGTCAGGGGAAGCTCATGTACCTTGCGGATACACCGTCGTGTCCAGTTAACGGTACGCCGAGCAGAGAGCAAGCACTCGAGGAGGTAAAGATGAACGTCTCGAGCAAATTCACGATGAAACATCGAAAGAAGATACACTACAGATGCTGAAACGTATCATCATCAGTGGTTGGCCTAGAAAATGAGATAGGCTACCAGAGCAGTTCATGCCTTATCTATATAATTAAAAGTCTCATCTTCACCTCTTCCTGTCTATGCTGTATATTGATTTATTTTTAAAAGCTACCCTATATAGCTATGAGTTTTGGCCATCTTACTCATAGTCCTCCTCCACTGAGGCAGCCCTAAGGATTTTGCCAATCGATGAAAAAGAAAAAAGTTATGAATGTTTAAAAAATCGTGAGATCTGCTGATTGGTCCTCTCATCTGTCAATCACCATGATGAAGGCAACGCCCCTTATGGGGGAGGACAGGACTATAAAACACTGGATGCCTGGACGTGAGTCAGTCACTCTGAAAGATTGCGAGGGAGAGGCAACAACTCTGATTCTGCTGTGACTCCACTGAACTGTGAGTCTACCTTCTCTGTGCTTTCTAATACAATACCGTTTATTGTCATTTGATCCCAAGTTCAACCAAAATTTTGTTTCTGCAGTCATACAAACAAGGAAAAAAAACCAAGACACACAATTAACACAGACATCCATCACAGTAAATCTCCAAACACCACCTCACAGTGATGGAAGGCAAAGACTTGTCTCTCCCTGTACTTTATTCTTCTCCCGATGTTAAAGTCCCTGGTGGGTGACGTTAAGTCCCGTGGCCTTTAAGGCCGCGCCTAATGATGTAAGGCACCGCTCCGGGTAGTTTTTAACCCTGCGATTCAGGCGGGAGAAGTTGCCATTGCGGGAGCTCCGAAAAGCGGTCTCCCACCAGGGACCCACGAGCCCCCGATGTTACCGTCCACCGGGCCTGCGGCTTGAGCCCCTGAAGCTTCAAAGTCATGCCACAGCTGCGCGCCACCACAGATCTCCACACTCTGAAGCCGACCAGCTACACGATGGGGAGTCCACAGGCTCTGCGACTTGAGCCCCAGGTCGATTCCGGTTGGGGGCCGCTCCATGGTGCTAGGCCCCAACGACAATGGAGAACCACCAGGGAAAAGGTTGGGTCCCCATTCAGGGAAGAGATATAAAAGTTTAAAATGTTTCTACCACCCCCTCCCCCACATATACACAGCTAAAAACTAAAATCAACTAAAAACAAAAAGAAAGAAAAGACGGACAGAAGGACTGCAGTCAAGCCGCTGCCACAAAGCGTTGCCACACCGAACTGTGGTTATGTACTTTATGTTGTTAACCCTTTATGTGCTTGCAATAAATGATTTGTTAGCCAGCAACATGCTTGCAATGAATGATGATGTGTTAACTCTCACCAGAAATGAAAGCAAATGGATTGTATTGTTGGCAGGCCCCGCCTGCCCTGTGCTTTTGCTTTGCCTTTGCTTTGCCTTTGCTTTGTTTGAGCTTACCTGAAATGAAAGCAAATGGATTGTATTGTTGGCTGGCCCCATCTGCCCTGTGCTTTTGCTTTCGTTTTGCATTGCTTGACCTCACCCGAAATGAAAGCAAATGGATGCTATTGTTAGCTGGCCCTGCCTGCCCTGTCCTTGACTTGACTTGAAATAGATTGACTTGACATAGAAACATAGAAAGAAACATAGAAACATAGAAAAATAGGTGCAGGAGTAGGCCATTCGGCCCTTCGAGCCTGCACCGCCATTCAATGTGATCATGGCTGATCATCCAACTCAGTATCCCATATCTGCCTTCTTCTCTCCATACCCCCTGATCCTTTTAGCCACAAGTGCCACATCTAACGCCCTCTTAAATATAGCCAATGAACTGGCCTCAACTACCTTCTGTGGCAGAGAATTCCAGAGACTCACCACTCTCCGTGTAAAAAATGTTTTCCTCATCTCGGTCCTAAAGGAATTCCCCCTTATCCTTAGACTGTGACCCCTTGTTCTGGACTCCCCCAACATTGGGAACAATCTTCCAGCATCTAGCTTGTCCATCCCCTGAAGAATTTTGTAAGTTTCTATAAGATCCCCCCTCAATCTTCTAAATGGATCTTCTCATGAAATGGAATGAAATGGATTGTTGGCCCTGCACTCACTGTGCTTGACTTGACTTGACCCACAACACCCATGCTAGCACTCCAGACCAACCTCCTCCCCCCCCCCCCCCCCCCCCCCCCCAGTGGCAACCAATATTAGAATTGGTGGAGAAGTGGAATATTGCATTGGGGGACCAGCCCTCGCATATGAACCAGGGACCCAACGTGCCCCACTTAATCTAGTTACAGCTATAGGGATGAGCTTGCAGTCCAAGATGGTTTGATCTTCAAGGGCTTAGTTCTTATCAATTGTCATGTCTGTATGGGGTTGCAATTTTGATAAACAAGTTTATGCAAATAATAATATGAGAAGGAAAGGAAATTTTACTTTAGAAAAAGTGTTCTTTTCTCACTTGGACAGATCTATACATTGTACAGCTGTACATTTTCTCGTTTGGGAAAAGGGGGGATGTTATAATATGTGTAATGTGCCTTTAATGACTTAATAAAGTCCACACATGCGCGGGGGTTTCAGGTCTGCGTAGGAGTTTTACTTACTGGAAAAGCTTGTCCTTGAACAACCTGGTTTCCTCCCGCATTCCAAAGACGTGCAAGTTTGTAGGTAAACTGGCTTCTATAAAATTATCCCTAATTTGCAGGATAGAACTAGTGTACAGGTTATCTTTGGTCGGTGCAGATTCGGTGAGCCAAAGACTCTGCAGAACCTTCCTCTTTTGTTACAATTTCTGTAAACTTACTGTTGGTAAATTTCTGCTCAGTTAAAAACCAATGAAAGCAAAAACATTTCTAGATGTTATTCTTTTAACAACATGTTTCTACACAGATGCCGTATTATGCATCTAATTAAAACACAATTTACACCTATCTTAAAATAGAATGGTTCTTTCTCAAACTGTACATTTAATCGGCTGAGTAAGGATTTGCTTTAGTTCTTTGACATGGTATAAAAATGGTGCTGTGGATAATGGAATGTTCCTTGTTGTCTACCAGCAGTTTCTTCTTTGACAAATAACTGTTATTATGTTGGCTTTGCTTACCATTAACTTATAATCATTGAACAGATCTAAGCTTCAATGGTCACAGTCATTGATTCCCCTTTTTGTTTCTTTGGACTAATTGAGATGAAGGATGAATTGCAGTGGAATTCAATCATTTGCACTTCTGCAACTATTACCAATGTCATGTGCCATGGATTGGAAAAGCTTCACAAATACATATACAGAAGACCCTTGACAGATTTAGCAGAATTTTTGAAGTCTGGCACTAAAGATCTATTGCTTTTTGCAGTAATTTCAGTGGGAGTTATCAACGAGGATGCAAATTCAGCTTTATCAAGGAAAGAAAACATTCTATTTATTATTTTGCAGTCTGAGAAATAGTAAGGTTGAATTAGCTATCAAACATAAACATCTTTAATGAATATGTCAATGGCATTCAGAACAGACCATGGAAAATATGGGATGGGATAAATGAGAGGGTTTGAAAGCCAGAACAGATTGGGTGAGATTGGGTGTATATTTTTTAAAGAAAAGTGAAATCAAACTCCAATCCTGAATACAATTTTTTTTCTCATTCTGGCAATAGTTCAAAGGTTATGAATTTAAGTTTAGTTTAATTTAGAGATATAACATGGAAACAGGTCCTTCAGCCCATCGAGTCCACGCCGATCAGTGATCCCCACACACTAGCACTATCCTACACACTAGGGACAATTTACAATTATACCAAGCCAATTAACCTACAAACCTGTACGTCTTTGGAATGTGGGAGGAAACCAGAGATCCCGCAGAAAACCCACCAGATCGCGGGGAGAATGTACAAACTCTGCTCAGACAGCTCCCGTAGTCAGGGTCGAAACCGGGTGTCTGGCGCTGTAAGGCAGCAGTTCCACTGCTGCGCCATCATGCAGCACCATGCTTATGTTCATTAATTAACCTAAATCTTTCACCAACAGTTTTTAAATCGAGGATTTGTCTACTTTACATTATATATTTGAACACAAACTCATGATAACCAAAATTTATCAGTTAATTTTACAGCTCAATTAATTCGGTCCAGATTCCTTTCTCTGAATCACTCTGAACTCCTTGCTATAATATTAACTTGGCTTTTCCCATGAGTAGAGCATAAGGTGATTGTATCAGCAATCAGTGTGTTTACTTTAATAACTGAGCAATAAGTATTGTGCCTAAAGTGACAAGGCATCAAGCAGTCAAAAGTTTTGTAATGTAATTAACAACTAAATAACATTAGAAATAATTAAATGTGGCTTGAATTGACACTTAAAAGAAAATATATTTGTGATGAAACAGTACACTGCACTTCTTATTTGTTTATTATGAAAAACATTTATATTACAAATCAATATTAAGACTGTTACTCAGCACCAACATAGCTTTTATGATCAGGCAGAGACCTTGAAATGGTTATTTGCAAATGACTAATTGTTTTGAGGCTTCAATGAAAGAATGGAATCAGCATTTTATGATGTTATTGCATCCATTTCCAAGACTACTATCCTTCAATCCAATCCCTCAGATGCTAACAGTTGGATTTCATGTTTGGAGTCGTGGACTGTTAATTCATACAGAGGTGAGGTATGGAAACAAGTCAATAGACAATAGGTGCAGGAATAGGTTATTCACCCCTTTGAGCCAGCACCGCCATTCCCTTAATCATGGCTGATCATCCACAATCAGTACCCCGTTCCTGCCTTCTCCCTATATCCCTTTGGCCCACCAAATCTGCATTGGCTATCAAGCATCCTTTTTTATTCCAATCATACCCTGGCACTTTGTATCCTGCCCACATATCCATCCATTTCCCTTAGATTCTACCAATTACCTATGCACTGGGAATATTGTTTTTAATGTCCAATTAACCTACCAACTTCCTCATAGTGGAGGAAGCAGGAGCAGATTGATGAAATACACATGGTCACAGGGAGAACAGGTAAACTCTTGCAGACAATGCTGGAGGTCAGGATTGAATGCAGATTTATTGGAGCTGTGAGACAACAATTCTGCTGTACCAGTGCAACACTTCTTTGCTTTCGGGAAATTTCTATTTAAATTGCAAATTCAGTTTAATTTAGAGATAGAGCATACCCCTCCAGTCCACCGATCCAAGCTGACATTCGATCCCTGTTCATACTAATTTCATGTTATCTCACTTTATCAACCATTTCCGACATATTAGTGACAATTTGTAGAGGGCAATTAACCTACAAACCCACATATCGTCTGGACAACGGAGGAAACTGGAACACCCAAAGGAAATCCATGTGATCACACACAGAATGTGCAAACTCAACACAGAGAGCACCCGAGGTTAGATTTGAACCAGGGTCTCTGGTGTCATAAGGCAGCAGGCCGACCAACTGTGCCATTGTGCCACTCCAATAAAATATTTTGTTTTCCATTTTGCTACAAAAAGCTTTATTAAGTTAAAAACAGAGATGGATCCAGAGTTTCTATGCTCACTGTTCATGTTCTTTCCATTCACAGAATTTATGGACCTTACACTTTGAATACATGTGGCTGAGGAGAGGTTATTTTTGGGACTGGCATCCACATGATATGGCCTGCTTGATAATTATTGATTCAATGCAATTTTTCTTTGAACGTATCTGTTATGAGTTGAAAACGAGTGTAGTTAAAGGTATCGCTCAAGGCAGACAAGAAATTGTGTAATAGGTTGACCATTATGGGAGAATATGGAACAGGATTGAGGATATGCAGCACTTTTTATCTTGAAAGCATATGTGGGCGGGGCAATGAAAATGCATGTAGAGCAGAAACTGTGCTAGGGGTCAAATTAATGACTCAAGTTAATTATATTCAGAAATACATGTCCTGAGCAAAGAAATGTCTCGTTTGGTTTAGTCCAGTTTATGATACAGCATGGAAACAGGCCCCTCAGCCAATCAAATCCACACCAACCATTTAGTGGAAACCTGTTCCCACCAGTTCTACATTATGCCACTTTCACATCCTCTCACTGCACATTAGCGGCAATTTACAGAGGCCAATTAACCTACAAACCTGTACGTCTTTAGGGTGTGGGAGGGAACCAGAGCACCTGGAGGAGACCCATGCGTTTACAGGGAGAACATGCAATCTCCACATAGACAGCGCCTGAGGTCGGGATCAAATCATAAATTGCCCTCCTTAGCCATCTTCAGACATGTGGACAAAGCTTTACTTGGAATCTAATCATCCTTTTATCTGAGGTATTTTTAGTAGTGCAGGGATGATGTGCTAATGGATTTTTTCATTCCACCAATGGTTTAGGTTTAGGTTTATTATTCTCATATGCACTGAAACACAATGCTTTGTTTTGCATCCTACTCAATCGGATCAGAAAATGCTATACATAAATACAATCAAGTCAAACTCAAGAACATTAGGTACAGCAAAGGGGAAGATGTAGAGTACAGAATATAGTTCTCAATATTGTAACACACCAGTTCTATAGACGTCACAGTGCTGAAGAAGACTAACATCAGAACAGTCAACTCATAGAGAAGCATTATCAACACCCAATTCCTTGCCAGTTTTGAAAACCTCTGGTCAATATTTTCCAGTTATTTAGAATGGTCTTACCGATAAAACAATAATTCCTTGGTGACCTGGCCAAGCAAGATACTTAAGTTTCCATGCAATGGATGATTCATGCAACAATGGAAATGGTCTACTTCTGATCCATATCTAACCCATTTTCAAAATCTAACCTTAAGATGAAAAAATATTTCATTTCTTATTTAGCCATTAGAATTCCCACAGAACTGGGTATGAAAGAAAACTTTATATTGTGGGAAACTATGTTTAACAGCAAATGTCTTCTTTGCTCATATTGATTTTGATTGGATTGCGATTTTGAGAAGATTTAAGAAAAAGCAACGTTGCTTAGGAACAGTTTTTGTTTGCTGCACATTGGAGTGATTTAAAATGATTTTCCAACCTCTGTGTCATTCTCTGCATCACTGTGTGCACATTAGTGGCACTCAGACATCTGTCCTCAGGCTTTGTCTAATGAAATCTTTTTATGAGCAACTTACACATATGTGCCATCATTTTGAATACCTACTCTAGCAAGGAATTAGATGTACCAATATGCTGAAATCTATTGGCAGTGTAATTCATTTTGTTGTGCTGGACATTAATTGCCGAGCATTAAAACAAAACATTTTGATCTAGCACATTAAATAATTAATACATTTGGAGCAGAAAATGTTATCGAGTTGTATTTACAATTTCATCCATTATTGTAGACAGAACAAAATGAGCAGAGCCTGTGGTGCACACAAAGGGTGTTGATATTCTATACAACTTTCCCCCAGTTAGCAATCATTTAATCAATGGAGCTTTGCTACAACAAAGGATTTATTTAATTCCTCGGTTAACAATGGTTTTGTTTGCTACAAGGAAAGATAGGGGACATTTGGAGTCTGTCTTTTGATAACAGATCTGTAAAACCCAGTAACAGTTAATTGTCTTTTTGGTTGGGACTGTTAAATAAACAAGCTATTTAAAATAGGTTTAAAAAAAAAACTCTCTTCCATCTGGCAAAATAAAAGCAATTTGATGAATCTTGTAAGTTTCAGCTTTTTGCATGGTTTGATCTTGGTTTATTGAATCATTACTGGGAGAGATTGGCTGGATGGTGGCCTCTTTTCTCACTAGCTACTCGCTAGCTGCCAGCATCCCCTATAGTTAAGGGCCTGTCCCACCAGCATGCAACTCGATGCGATTAGCGCGACCTAACGTGGTCGCTTGAGCCGTCCGGCGTCGCGGGGCCGGTCCCACTTCGATCGCCGGAGCCGTGTGGAATTGTGCGGAGTTCGTCCCGAGTTCGTCCCGACGCCGCGCGGGGCTCCGAAAAACCGACAATGTCCAAAAATCCTGCGCGGCAACGGTTTGTCGGCTCGCAGTCGCCGCGACATTTACACACCGCCCGGACATCGTGCCTCCGTGAAACTATTTGTAAGTGCCTCCGTGACCCTCTATGGGTGTGGCTCCGTGGCCCTGTATGTGTGTGTGTCTCGGTGCCCCTCTCTGTGTGCCCCTCTAAGTCCTGGCGAACTTACCTTGGACTTGCTTCAAGTTCGCCTCGCTTTGCGCCGCGTTGCGCCACTCACCCAACCTCCGCGCGGCCCCTACTGCCGGTTTAGTTGCGCTTGCCGCATGCAGGCGCATGCTGGTGGGACCAGCCCTGTACAGGGGATCACCCGACCTCCGCGCGGCCCCCGCTGCCGGCTTGATCTCGTTCATCGCATATAGTTGCGTGCTGGTGGGACAGGCCCTTTAAAGCTTTACCATGTCCCTCTTCAAACAAATGTTCACCAATTAGCCAATCTCTCCCAGTAATGATTCAATACATCAATATCAAACCGTGCAAAAAGTTGAAACTTACAAGATTCACCAAATTGCTTTTATTTTGCCAGATGGAAGAATGCCCCCAATAAGGTTCTTTATGAACAAAATGTAACTGGGGAATAGCTATATTTATCTGCATGCCACTGATACACAAATCCATATTGATGAATAACAAAAGGTGAATGACCACTTCCACTGGAAGTGTAAGACATTGTTTATGTGCACACACAAATGGACACATGGTTCACAGAGCTTCAGAAGTAACAGCAAATTAACTTGACGGGATGGCACCAATTCAACATTGTGCTCTGCACATGTGTAGTCAATAAAGCTGGATGACTTTAGACTGAAAGATGAGTCCATTTGTACATACATTGGAATGTTGGTCAATCATGATCCTCAAAATCAAGTGACCATGTCAGATGCAAAGGGGACTTTCACTGCATCCTATAAGCTGTCAATACTATGCATGGTCTAACCTACTTCCCAACAAATCATAAAGTGTTCAATTCTCATGCATGTGTTGCAGGGCTGGACCAATACCCTCACAGAGGAGTGGGCCCGTCTTAGGGAGCATTACATTATCTAGCTTCAAAGGATTACAGAGAAGAGAGAAACATGATCACAGATGAATGCATTATGTTCTGTTTCATTTACAACTCTTCAGCAAAAATAGTAATCAATGCATGTGTGCAACAAGACTTGGACAACAGTTAAGGGCCTGTCCCACTTGGACGACCTAATCCGCGAGTTCTGGCGAGTTTGCTCTCGACTCATATTCGCAGCATGGTCAACACAAGGTTGCAGGAGGTCTTTGTAACTCTCCTTCATGCTCGAGAGTGGTCTCCGCATACTCGAGGCCTCAGCTAGGTTGCGGAGTTTTTTTCAATATGTAAAAAAATGCCCGCGAGTAAAAAAGGTTGCCGTGGAAAAAATCGATACTTTTTTTACTCGTAGGTTTAGTCATGGTAGATCATAGTAGGTCGTCATGTTAGTCGTAGGTAATCAAGGGTAGTGGAAGGTAGTCATAGATAGTGTTCATCATAGTCGAAGGGAGGTCGAAGGAGGACCTCTTCACTCCTCACTATCTGGTGTCCAATTTTCCCAAAGTTAGTTGTAGCTAGTCGAAGCTGTTCTTCAACATAGTCGAAAGAGGTCTTCAGCATTTGATTTTTTCAAACTCTTCTAAACTCGCCAATTAGGTTGCCCAAGTGGGACGGCCCCTTTAGGTATAGGTTCATAAGTAGCGGGTAGCATTTGTGTATCAGATGTGCCAGGCATGAACCATACCCTACAAGTGAGAGTCTACTCTTCAGATTTAATGGCATTGCCGTCACAATTTCCCCACCATCCATATCCCAAGATTCACTAACGATCGGAAACTAAACCAGAGCAGCCAAGTAAATACCGTGGATGTGGAAATGAGAAGCTAAGAATTTTCTATGGTATGTATAGGATGGTACTGTGGCACAGCAGTGGAGTTGCTGGCTTACAGCACCAGAGACCCAGGTTCAATCCTGACTACGGGTGCTGTCTGTATGGGGATTGAACGTTCTCCCTGTGACCACATGGGTTTTCGCCGAGTGCTCTGGTTTCCTACCATGGTCTAAAGACTTACAGGTTTGTAAGTTAATTGGGTTAAGTAAAATTGTCCCAAGTGTGTGGGATAGTGCTGGTGTACAGTGAGATTACTGATCGGAATGGACTTGGTGGGCTACACGACTTGTTTCCACGCTGGATCTCTGAAGTCCAAAGTCTAGAGTCATTCGTTTCCTAACACCCCAAGACCCCGCTACCATCTATATTAGTGTAACCGCTACAATTCCCAAAAAACTCTACAACAACCAGGACAAAGTATTTGCTTAAATGCCATCCATAACTGGCCTTAGTGATTACAGTGTGCATCATCTATAAAATACACTACAATTACTGGTCTGGTCTACTCTTGCAACATATCCTCACCCTCTGACCTTTACCATCAAGAAGGACAAGAGCAGCAGGTACATAGGAACAAACTTGCAGGTTCCTCTTCAACCCATGTACCATCCTAAATGTCTAGACTTAGAAATACAAGAAAGCTGTGCAGCCTATTTAATCTTGAACACAAGATTAAAAAGCTCCCTGCTGAAGTGTTACTAATCCACAGAATCAGCAATAAACTCCATTCCAGTGGGAGGAAACCGGAGCACCCGGAGGAAACCCACACAATCACACAGAGAATGCACAACTCTGTACAGGCAGCACCCATAGGATCAAACATCTCTAACGCTGTAAGGAGTAACTCTACTGCTGCACCACTGTGTCATCCAACTCCACTGTGTCATGCTGAAACACTTGTATGTATGAGCACTTCAGGGTTGTCTCCATCTCAGGAGTTAGGCTGGCCACCAACATTCATTACAAGCCACAGACTCTAATGTTACCTTGATCATACTTCTTCCAAGTTTTCTTCCTGCTAGGATTCAGTTTCATTCTTTCAGCTTCTTCATCACATTTGCTCTGATAATGAGACAATCCAAAGAGGTGGCTCTAGAATGTTTTCTGTCTGCCTGAACGATGGCTTCCTTATTCCCATAGTGGACAGATCCCTCACCCACCTCACCTATGTCACTCTCCCTCTGCCTACTGTACAGAGATAGAACAGTGTTGCCCTGATGCTTATCTTTAATCCTACCATACTTTGTTTTCAATGGGTTATCCTTTGCAATTTTCACCATAAATCATCTAGATGCCACCGCCAGACATATGCTACACCCCTCCTCCTCCACTTTCAGCATTGCAAAGAGATTGCCTGGTCCACTGTTCTACACCCCACCTCATGCCACTCTCCAATTCACTTGGACTTCTTCCAATCTAGTACACTGCATTGAGTGTTCACAATTTACCTCTTCTACAATGGAGAAACCAAACACAGAATATAGACACGGAAAGCTGTAGCAACTCAGCGGGTCAGGCAGCATCTCTGGAGACAAGGAATAGGGTTGAGACCCTTCTTCAGATGCAGAATTGGTGATTGCTTTGTGGAACACCTGTGCTCAAACTGCAGGGATGACCCCGAACATTTGGTTGCCTAACACTGTAATTCTGCATCCCACTTCCCTCTGCACTTTCTGTCTGTGGCCTCCTACATTGTACAAGGAGGCCAATTGCAAGTCTGATGAGGAAAACCGCATCTTCCCTCTTGGTTCATTGCAGCCTGGAGTACACAATATCGAATTCCCCAATTTTAGATGACTCACTGAATTTTTCTATATGCCAAAGAACTAGTTGTACTGCCTGTAATGATGTTGGCCCAAATGTTTCCTTTTCTCCATGCTTTATATAGTCAAGCTAACTGGACTGATCTGTGCCCCACAGCCTTACCATTGGCAATAGATTACAAAGACAAAGAAACTTCATCTGATTTTAATTGTTTTTATTTGCCACGTTATGTCATCCTGTCCTAATCAATCAGAGATATTCCTTTTGTTCCATCCGTTCTCCTTCTCCCATCTTCTCTTCTACATATGTCAACTTGTTTCTCTCTTCCCAGTTCTGATAAAGACTCCCAGTTCCAAAATGTTTAATTTCATTTTTCTTTCCTTAGATGCTGCCTCACCTGTTGAGTGTCACATGCACTTTCTGTTTTATTCCAGTATTTCGGTGCATTTTCTTTTGATTTCAATAATGGCAACCTGGATAAGAGAGTATTTCCATGTCCATGAGACTGACGTCTAATCCTTTCAATCGCAGCCACTACTGGATTTGTAGAGCTTTAGACCTAAGGAAGAGGGTGTTCAAAGACCATGTACTCAAACCCAACACCAAATTCATGGTGTACCAAGCAGGGACAATTCCCATTCTCCTGTATACTTTGGATATGTGGATAAGTTATAGAAAACATCTCATGATCACAGATGAAGAAAATCATCCACAGATGTGGATAAGTTATAGAAAACAGAGGTGCAAAACAAGCCATGCACCTAATCTTCCACACCATCAAGGTTGGCTGTGGGAGGTGCCCCCTCGAAGGCTGGACGCCCAGAGAGGAGATGGACGGCTCGCTGGTAAACTGAGTGAGGTGATGGCTGCAAAGGGCCTTTTTGGCCAGCTGCTGCTAGGACTGTGCAAAATGGCGCCAAAACCTGGCGATTAATGCACATGGACACAGTGGGTTGTTTTCATGTATGGGGTACTTAGTTGAAGATTGTCTTTATGTTTGCAATAATTACACTGATCTATAGTCAAAAATGTATTTCACTGTGCCTTTGGTACATGTGACAATAAAAGAACCATTGAACAATGGAATGGCCTTACCTTGTGTTACACCAGTTCAGTAAGCCCAATGTCTTGGCATCAAATGCTGTTGAATTTCAAAGCAGTGGTTCCACAACCAGTGACAGTTTAATGTACCTTGCCAGGCAACAAGTAAATGCTAGATTATGATGCCTAAGCTTCAGTCAGTTTTTCTATTTACTAAGGGAATGAATTTGACTGTTCCAGTGAGTATATTTTCTTCTAACTTAATTTTCACTCACACAATGGAATGAAAAAATCAATACAAACATAAATCAAGTCGCAATAATGCTCTTTAATATTTTATTTCACTAGAAAACAAGGTTGGGGCGATTGGACTGAAAGTATGAAAGGAATAATAGTGTTTGGAAGATATTTGGATTTATGGGCTGGAAGTAGTCCAGAACACAGATCTAGGGGCAGGGCAAAAGAAGGATTTGGAATTGGCTTTTTAAGGAACAGTGCATAGAAACAAGACACAGAAGCACGGATTGATATGAGGATGATTTTAGACAGGGCAAAGGCACACCTGCAGGAAGCCTGGGTAGAGTGGATGTGGAGAGGATGTTTCCACTAGTAGGAGAGTCTTGGACAAGAGGTCATAGCCTCAGAATTAAAGGACTTTCCTTTAGCAATGAGATAATGATGAATTTTGTTAGTCATAGGGAGGTGAATCTGTGGAATTATTTGCTGCAGAAGGCTGTGGAGGCCAGATCAATGGACATTTTAAGGCACAGATAGATAGATTCTTGATTAGTATGGATGTCAAGGGTTATGGGGAGAAAGCAGGAGATTAGGGTTAGGAGAGTGAGATCAGCCATGATTGAATGGCAGACTAGACTTAATGGCCTAATTCTGCTCCTACCACTTATGAACTTATGAAGATGTGAATTAATTTACAATGTGCTTTGTACATTTCTTGCCATACGTAACACACCTAGCTATGTTCGAGAAAACATAATCAAGAAGTAGTTCAAAATATTTGCAGTTATAAATCTTATTTAGAGTGAGGGCAATCACTTTGCCCTTAGAATTTAAAGCTTTCAGTATAATATAATGCAGAAGCACTTCACTTTATTTATCTTTGGCCAACAAAAACGAATATGTCTGGCTGTTATTCATTGATTACAGCTCGGCATTTAATACAATCATCCCCTCCAAGCTGGTTACCAAACTCGCTCAACTGGGTCTCTGCGCATCCCTCTGCAATTGGATCCTCGACTTCCTCATTCACAGACCATAGACTGTTCGAATTGGTGAAAAGGTGTCAGCTAACATCTACAGGTGCACAGTAGAGAGCATGCTGACCGGTTGCATCGTGGCTTGGTTCGACAACTTGAGTGCCCAGGAGCGTAAAAGACTACAAAAAGTAGTAAACACTGCCCAGTCCATCACTGGTTCTGATCTCCCTACCATTGAGGAGATCTATCGCAATCGCTGCCTCAAAAAGGCTGGCAGCATCATCAAGGATCCACACCATCCTGGCCACACACTCATCTCCCCGGTACCTTCAGGTAGAAGGTACAGGAGCCTGAGGACTGCAACATCCAGGTTCAGGAATAGCTACTTCCCCACTGCCATCAGGCTATTAAGCTCAACTCATACAAAACTCTGAACATTCATAGCCCGTTATCTGTTTATTTGCGCTTTATCTGTTTATTTATTGATGTGTGTATATATTTATATAATGGTTATGGACACACTGATCTGTTCTGTATTATTCATGTCTACTATATTCTGTTGTGCTGAAGCAAAGCAATAATTTTTTGTCCTATCTGGGACACATGACAATAAACTCTCTTGAATCTTTCGTCTGAGTTTGTGGATCCCCTTCTTCACCTCACTTTCTAACTTTTAATCCACTATTGCTTCTCTCATTTTTTTCACTCTCTTCAATGATAGATGAATACCTCTATATGTTTAAAAAAGAACTGCAGAAGCTGGAAAAATTGAAGGTAGACAAAAATGCTGGAGAAACTAAGCGGGTGAGGCAGCATCTATGGGGCGAAGGAATAGGTGACGTTTCGGGTCGAGACCCTTCTTCAGACTTTGAATACCTATAGATTGATAACAGAGAGAGAAGAATTTAATAGATAAATTCAACACCTATACTGACAGAAACTATTGATGTATTGAATGTGCTTACAAGCAGCATTTATCAATAATCTACCCAGCCTGACTTTTGCCAAAACAAATTTGCCCCGAGACCTCATCATAGCCTTGATTAAAACAAGGAACAAAAAGCTATATTCCAGTGGTGAGTTGGAAATGAAGGTCTTAATCAAATAAATTTGAACTTGAACAATCATCAAGCTAATAAATGATGCACTGGGGTGTCAACAACCCTGGTCAATGACAATCAAGGGGAAATATTCCAATGGTTGGAGCCATATCTCACTTGCATCAGTGTTGGAGGCCAGATTTCTCAATACAGAACATCACTGGAGGAGTTCCTCACAGCAGGGAGCATCCTAGACTGAGCTACCTCCAGCTTCTTCATCAATAACCTTCCCTTGACCATAATGTCAGAGGTGGGATGCTCGCTGATGAGCACACAGTGTTCAATTCAATTTACAACTCCTAAGACAGTGAAATAATCCATGTCTACATGAAGCAAGACCAAGACGACATTCAAAAATGTGCTGATAATTGGCAAATAACATACCAGTCTTACAAGGCTTTTGGCAATAACTATATCCAACAGTGAAAATCCAACCACCTATCCTTAACATCCAAGGACATGGCTATTGCTGAGATCCCCACCATCAATACCCTGCAGGTCACCATTGAACTAGGGCAAGCAGCTAAATACTATGATTGCAATAGTTAGTCAGAAGTTGGATATCCTGTGGTAATTGACAAACATTATAACATCCCAATATATTTTTATGATATAAAAGGCAGGAGAATAATGTTATCCTTTCAACTTCTCTTGAGGAGTGTAATTCCATTGACATTCAAGAAGCTCAGTACAACCAAAGACAAAGCTGCGTGCTTGATTTATACTCCATCCATGACCATAGACACTGGCACACCATATCTGCAACTAGATGCACTTGAGCAATGAGTTTCAGGCAGCAACCACATCTGACATTACAATAGATCATAGAGTCATAGAGTTATATAGTCTGATAGCATTGAAACAGGCCCTCCAACCCAACTTACCCATGCTGACTAACATGCCTTATCTACACCAGTCCCACTTGCCTGTGTTTGGTCCATTTACTATCCTATTATATCCTATCCTATCCATGGAGTGTTCAAATGTTTCTTGAACATCGTGATAGGAGACAGAAGAGCCGGACATCTCCAGGATCGGACAATGTTTCCCCCTCTACCTTCAAGCTCTGTGCCGAACAACTGGCACCAGTCTCCACAGACATTTTCAATCAGTCACTCCAAATCTGCACTGTCCCTGCCTGCTTCAAAGTCTCCACTATTGTTCCTGTACCCCAAAAGCCAAGGATTACTGGTCTTAATAAATACAGGCCTGTCACACTGACCTCTGCAATCATGAAGACCCTTGAAATGTATGCTGGCCCACCTGAAAAATATCACAAACCCCCTGCTGGACCTCCTGCAGTTTGCATAACGGGCCAATAGATCAGTACATGAAGTAGTCAACCCAGGCCTGCACTTCATCCTCCAGCGCCTAGACCACAGGGGGCATATGCAAGGATTTTGTTTGTGGAATTTAGCCCTGCATTCAACACCATTGTGCCAGAGCTACTACACTCCAAACTCTCCCAGTTGACTGTACCTGAACCCCTCTGTCAATGGATCACTAACTCCCTGACAGTTATGAGGTTGCTTTGGCAAGTAAGGTGAAAGTAAATCCAAAGGGTTTCTACAGCTATATTAATAGCAAAAGGATAACAAGGGATAAAATTGGTCCATTGGAGAGACCGAGTGGACAGCTATCTGCAGAGCCAAAAGAGATGGGGGAGATATTGAACAATTTCTTTTCTTCGGTATTCACCAAGGAGAAGGATATTGAATTATGTGAGGTAAGGGAAACTAGTAGAGTAGCTATGGATACTATGAGTTTCAAAGTAAAAGAAGTACTGGCGCTTTTGAAAAATATAAAAGTGGATAAGTCTCCAGGTCCTGACAGGATATTCCCTAGGACATTGAGGGAAGTTAGTGTAGAAATAGCCGGGGCTATGACAGAAATATTTCAAATGTCATTAGAAACGGGAATAGTCCCCGAGGATTGGCGTACTGCGCATGTTGTTCCATTGTTTAAAAAGGGCTCTAAAAGTAAACCTAGCAATTATAGACCGGTTAGTTTGACTTCAGTGGTGGGCAAATTAATGGAAAAGATACTTAGAGATAATATATATAAGTATCTGGATAAAGAGGGTCTAATTAGGAACAGTCAACTTGGATTTATGCCTGGAAGGTCATGTTTGACTAATCTTCTTGAATTTTTTGAAGAGGTTACTAGGGACATTGACGAGGGTAAAGCAGTGGATGTTGTCTATATGGACTTCAGTAAGGCCTTTGACAAGGTTCCTCATGGAAGGTTGGTTAAGAAGGTTCAACTGTTGGGTATAAATGCAGGAATAGCAAGATGGATTCAACAGTGGCTGAATGGGAGAAGCCAGAGAGTAATGGTGGATGGCTGTTTGTCGGGTTGGAGGCAGGTGACTAGTGGGGTGCCTCAGGGATCTGTGTTGGGTCCTTTGTTGTTTGTCATGTACATCAATGATCTGGATGAAGGGGTGGTAAATTGGATTAGTAAGTATGCAGATGATACCAAGATAGGGGGTGTTGTGGATAATGAAGAGGATTTCCAAAGTCTACAGAGTGATTTAGGCCAGTTGGAAAAATGGGCTGAAAGATGGCAGATGGAGTTTAATGCTGATAAATGTGAGGTGCTACACCTTGGCAGGACAAATCAAAATAGGACGTACATGGTAAACGGTAGGGAATTGAAGAATACAGTTGAACAGAGGGATCTGGGAATAACCGTGCATAGTTCCTTGAAGGTGGAATCTCATATAGATAGGGTGGTAAAGAAAGCTTTTGGTATGCTAGCCTTTATAAATCAGAGCATTGAGTATAGAAGCTGGGATGTAATGTTAAAATTGTACAAGGCGTTGGTGAGACCAAATCTGGAGTATGGTGTGCAGTTTTGGTCACCCAATTATAGGAAGGATGTCAACAAAATAGAGAGGGTACAGAGGAGATTTACTAGAATGTTGCCTGGGTTTCAACAGCTAAGTTACAGAGATAGGTTAAATAAGTTAGGTCTTTATTCTCTGGAGCGCAGAAGGTTAAGGGGGGACTTGATAGAGGTCTTTAAAATGATGAGAGGGATAGACAGAGTTAATGTGGACAAGCTTTTCCCTTTGAGAATAGGGAAGATTCAAACACGAGGACATGACTTTAGAATTAAGGGACAGAGGTTTAGGGGTAACATGAGGGGGAACTTCTTTACTCAGAGAGTGGTAGCGGTGTGGAATGAGCTTCCAGTGGAAGTGGTGGCGGCAGGTTCGTTGGTATCATTTAAAAATAAATTGGATAGGCATATGGATGAGAAGGGTATGGAGGGTTATGGTATGAGTGCAGGCAGGTGGGACTAAGAGAAAAAAGTTGTTCAGCACGGACTTGAAGGGCCGAGATGGCCTGTTTCCGTGCTGTAATTGTTATATGGTTATATGGTTATATGGACAGACAGGAAGCAGCATGTGAGGCTGGGAAAGCACATCTCAGACCCGCTGACCCTCAGGATAGGAGCACCGCAAAGCTGCATACTCTCCCCTCTTCTTTACTCTCTCTACACCAAAGACTGCACCTCCATAGACTCCTCTGTCAAGCTTCACAAGTTTGCGGAAGACACAACCGTGATTGAACTGATCCAGGATGGGGAGGAATCTGCCCACAGACAGCAAGAGACACAGGTGGTGTTCTGATACAATCGCAACATCCTGGAGCTCAATGTTCTTAAGACAGTGGAATTGATTGTAGACTTTAGGGGAGCTCTCTCTCCCCTCCCTCACTCACCATCAACACCACAGTCACATCTGTGGAGTAATTTAAGTTCCTTGGAACCATCATCTTTAGGGAACTTAAATGGGAGGCCACCATTGACTACATAGTCAAAAAGGCCTAACAGAGGATGTACTTAGAAATGTAGAATCATAGAAACATAGAAAATAGGTGCAGGAGGAGGCCATTCAGCCCTTCGAGCCAGCACCACCATTCATTGTGATCATGGCTGATTGTCCCCAATTAATACCCGTACCTGCCTTCTCCCCATATCCCTTGATTCCACTACCCCTTCGAGCTCTATCTAACTCTCTATTAAATCCATCCAGTGATTTGGCCTCCACTGCCCTCTGTGGCAGGCAATTCCACAAATTCACAATCAGGGCGAAAACGTTTTTTCTCACCTCAGTCTTAAATGACCTTCCCTTTATTCTAAGACTGTGGCCCCGGGTTCTGGACACCCAACATTGGGAACATTTTTCCTACATCTAGCTTGTCCAGTCCTTTTATAATTTGATATGTTTCTATAAGATCCCCCCTCATCCTTCTAAATTCCAGTGAATACAAGCCTCGTCTTTTCAATCTTTCCTCATATGACAGTCCCGCCAACCCAGGGATCAATCTCGTGAACCTATGCTGCACTGCCTCAATCACAAGGATGCCCTTCCTCAAATTAGGAGACCAAAACTGTACACAATACTCCAGATGTGGTCTTACCAGAGCCCTATACAACTGCAGAAGAACCTCTTTACTCCTATACTGAAATCCTATTGTTATGAAGACCACCATTCCATTAGCTTTCTTCACTCCCTGCAGCAGTTGAGGAAACACAATCTGCCACAGGCAATGATGGTCCAGTTTTATATTGCCATGATAGAGTCTGACCTCACCTTCTACATCATGGTCTGGTTTGGCTCAGCTACCAAGCATGACATCTGGAGGCTGCAGCGCATCATTTGATCAGCCGAGAAGGTGAATGAATTGTATATTGCAAGGGCCAGGATGCGAGTGGGCAAGATCATCTCTGACCCCTCTCATCCTGGCCACAAACTCTGAAGCACTTCCCTCTGGAAGGCGACTCCGGACTGCCACAGCCAGACACAAAAACATTTTTTTCTACAAGCAGTAGCTCTAATCAATAGACAACAGAATGTAGCCTCCTTTTGCTCTGGTATTTCCTTTCATTCTTTAAATGTTTTATTTTTAATTGTCTACTGTATATCATGTTTGTAGATGATATGTGTGTGTACACCTTTAACAGTAGTGATGTAGCCTTTGCTAACCACTCCCCCAAAATCGAGTATAACTGTGACCTTCCCACCCCTAGCTCTTTCTCTAGTGATCGTGACAGACCACATACAGCTAGGGCAGTGATGTGTGTGTTTAATTAATAAAGTAGTAGTAAAGAATTCTCTGTGTACGTGCATGTTCTTTACATGGTGTCAGAAGTGGGATAATGTGGGCGCTTGATAGCCAAGTTTAGATCCTTGGGGTTGATGCAGATTTGCAGTTCACTCTTATCCTTCTTTGCAGCAACAACCATGGTGGAGACCCACTGGGTGGGCTCACTCACCTCCTTCAGGATGCCCATGGTCACCATTTCACGAAGTGTAGATTCGACTTTGTCTTTCATCGCGAAGGACACCGAGTGCGGTGGGCGGATGATGGGTTCGATATCCAGATTAAGGGCGATTTTGTAGCTGCAGCGGAGCTTTCCCAGCTTGGTATCGAAACGGTCTGGGTATTTGGCCAGCGGGTCCAGGGGCGACTGCACCAAGCGAATGTCACGGTGGGAGTTGACCAACCCGAGGTCTTGGCAGGCCCGAATGCCTAGCAGGGGGGCACATTTGCTGTCCAGTAGAAAGAAAGAGAGGGGCCAAGAGGCCTTCAGTACCTTGCAGTGGAGAGTGGCCTTCCCCACAGGAACAAGCAAGCCTCCCCCATAGGCACAAAGAACAGAGCGCTCAGTGGTAACGAGCTCATTATTCCTTATCTTCTTGAACAAGCTTGTTGACATAACATTGGCAGCGGCCCCCATGTCAACTTTAGCAGAGAAAGTGGTGCCATTCACAGTGACTTGCACTGTCGGGTCTGTTATCAATGCAGGTGCACCTCGCAGCGAAAACACACTCAGCTCGCTCTGGGAAGAGCTCGAATCAGACAGTGGGAGTTCGTCCTGCTGGTGATGGGAACCAGACAACATATCATCACATGCCAGGTAGTTTGAGGGCTTCTGCTGCGGCAGCGCAGGTTTCCCACGGGAACGACATGCCGCTGAGAAATGGTTTTGCTTGTGGCAGAAGTTGCAAGTCTTACCCAGCGCAGGGCAAACATTAAAACGATGCGACGCAAAGTTGCAATTCGGGCAGCATTGATGGGGTCTGGACCCTGGCACAGGGCTTACCCTCTGCCGCTGTGGAGCAGGGTTCTGGTGGCCGGCGAAACTGACCGCGTGGACCTCATGGTCGGGTGCCGACACGGCAGAGGAGACAGCCTCCGCCAGGCAAGAGGCATGCAAAGCCTTATTAAAAGTCAAATCAGGCTTGCGAAGGAGCTCAGATCGCAGCTTCTCGTCTCGGAGGCCATAGACCAAAATGTCCCGGGTCAAAGTATCAGGGGTTACAGCATCCAGGCTGCAGCGGCGAGCCAGGTGCCGCAATGCGGCGACTAAATTGTCAACAGATTCACTAGGGTGCTGACGTCAGCCGAAAAGTTTGAAGCGCTCCAGGATACAGTTCGTAGGAATGTCACCCATTTCAGTAAACTTTGCAAGTAGACATACCGGGTCCTGAGCGTTCTCGTCGACCCCATAGACTAATTACTCCGATCGTTCCAGAACTTCGGGACCAGCCAGGTTGGGCAGGAGAGAGGCTTTGACCACAGGGGTGACCGCAGGGTGAGCGATGGTAACGTAGTGCTCAAATTCACGTCTGAAAACGTTCCAGCGGTGAGCAATGTCATCATCAAAGATCAAATTGTCAATTCACCAGTGCTGAGTTCCGTGCTTTTGCTGATCGCTGGAATTTCCGTCACTACACCAGCAGCCCAGAGTACCCGCAGAGCAACGGCCTGGCTGAACGTGCGGTCCGCAGTGCTAAAGGATTGCTGGAACATTGTTGCTTGTCTTGCTCTGATATTTACCTTGCCCTCCTGAACCTCCACAACATCTCCCCGCGACCATGCCCTGGGTTCCCCAGCTCAGCGCCTTATGTCCCGTGTTACGCGTCCTCCAATCCCTGTGACACAGCAGTCGCTTGCTCCCTCTGTCCATAAACCTGCCATGGTCCGGAAGCGCATTGCCCACAAACACCGTATCCAGAAGCGCTCCCATGACAAGTCCTGCTGTGTCCTCCGTCCTCTCTTTCCTGGCCAGGTATTCCGCATGCGGTCTGCCTCTGGCCACCCCAGGCTCGCCATTGTTGTCGATTCTGCTGGCTCCCCTCGTTCCTACATGGTCAACCATGACGGCACAATCTACCGCAGGTCTCGTCAGCACCTCCGGCTTGTGAATGAGCCTCATCCCCCCACCGGCTGCTCCATATGCTCCCCCTGTGCCGACTTTGCCGCCACGTCCCACCTTGCTCAGTCCTCCTCCCTCTCGGCCCTCCCCGGTGCTTCTTCCCGCTGTGGTGCCTGGTTCTCCGGCTTTCTCGTCTCCCCCCTCTCCGTCCTCTCCACCACGTTCGTCGCCCAGGGGTTCTCCTGTCAAGGGCTCCCCTCCTGCCCGTGCGCATGAGACGTTCCCATTGGGGGAGGCGAGGTTCGGGCCCAGTCTGGTTGCCTTGTCAGGCCGCCAGACCGCTATGGCGATTACGTGTGATTCTATGTTCCTACATTACTGATGTTTCCCTTAGCGCATGAGACGTGGTCGCCTATCACTGTTCCTTGTTTTGTTTTTTTTGCAGAGGAAGGATGTAGATGATATGTGTGTGTACACCTTTAACAGTAGTGACGTTGCCCTTGATAACCACTCCCCCATAATCGAGTATAACTGTGACCTTCCCACCCCTACCTCTCTCTCTAGTGAATGCAACAGACCACGTACCGCTAGGGCAGTGATGTGTGTGTTTAATTAATAAAGTAGTAGTAAAGAATTCTCTGTGTACGAGCATGGTCTTTACAATGTTGTTACTTGAGAGCAAAGCACCAAGGCAAATTCCTTGTATGTATACATACTTGGCTAATTCTATTCAATTCAAAGGCAGCTCGTTCCATATGCCTATCACTCTTTGTGTAAAAATTTTACTTCTCAAGCTCCTGTTAAATCTTTCCCTGCTCTCTTTAAACCCATATCCTCTGGTTCTCGATTCTACTGCTCTGGGTAAAAGACTGTGCACTTACCGTATATATTCCTCTCATGATCATATACACCTCTATAAGATCATCCCTCATCCTCCTCCGATCCATGGATAAATCAAGGTGACTTGGATAGGCTGGGTGAGTGGGCAAATGTTTGGCAGATGCAGTATAATGTGGATAAATGTGAGGTTATCCACTTTGCTGGCAAAAATAGGAAAACAGACTATTACCTAAATGGTGGCCGATTAGGAAAAGGGGAGATGCAGCATGACCTGGGTGTCATGATACACCAGTCATTGAAAGTAGGCATGCAGGTGCAGCAGGCAGTGAAGAAAGCGAATGGTATGTTAGCTTTCATAGCAAAAGGATTTGAGTATAGGAGCAGGGAGGTTCTACTTCAGTTGTATAGGGTCTTGGTGAGACCACACCTGGAGTATTGCGTACAGTTCTGGTCTCCAAATCTGAGGAAGGACATTATTGCCATAGAGGGAGTGCAGAGAAGGTTCACCAGACTGATTCCTGGGATGTCAGGACTGTCTTAAGAACAAAGACTGCATAGACTCGGTTTATACTCTCTAGAATTTAGGAGATTGAGAGGGGATCTTATAGAAACTTACAAAATTCTTAAGGGGTTGGACAGGCTAGATGCAGGAAGATTGTTCCCGATGTTGGGGAGGTCCAGGACAAGGGGTCACAGCTTAAGGATAAGGGGGAAATCCTTTAGGACCGAGATGAGAAGGACTTTTTTCACACAGAGAGTGGTGGGTCTCTGGAACTCTCTGCCACAGAGGGTAGCTGAGGCCAGTTCATTGGCTATATTTAAGAGGGAGTTAGATGTGGCCCTTGTGGCTAAGGGGATCAGAGGGTATGGAGAGAAGGCAGGTACGGGATACTGATTTGGATGATCAGCCATGATCATATTGAATGGCGGTGCAGGCTCGAAGGGCTGAATGGCCTACTCCTACACCTAATTTCTATGTTTCTATGTTTCTAAAGTCCTAGCCCGTTCAATGTCACCCTATAGCTCTGGCCCTCGAGTCCAGGCAACATCCTTCTAAGTCTTCTCTACACTCATTCCAGCTGAATAACATCTTTCCTATGACAGGGTGACCAAAATTGAACACAATACTAAATATAGCCTCACCAATGTTTTGGACAACCATAACATGACCTCCCAACATCTATACTCAATGCTCTGACTGACTGATGGAAGCCTTCTTGACCAACCTATCTACCTGAGATGCCACTTTCAAAGAACTATGTATCTGCACTCCTAGAATCCCCCTGCTCTACAACACTCCACAGACACCTACCATTCACTTGTAGGTCCTGCCCTGGTTAAACCTTCCAAAATGCGACACCTTGCATTTTTCTGTATGTAACTCCATCAACCATTTCCCAGCCCACCTGTCCAACTGATCAAGATCCTACTGCTATTTTTTGACAACCATCTTCATTATCTACAATACCTGCCACTTTAGTGTCATCCCAAAAAATTGGACGTACTCATCCAAATCATTGAAATGTAGCAGCAGGTCGAGACCTTTCTTCAGACTGATTTTCTCATGGGTGAGAAGACTATGCAACTCCAGTGTGGTGTTTTCCTCAACATGGTGAGTGCAATGATTCAGGAAGATGCATTTACACTGATACCAAAGAATAATTAAGAGCAAAAGAACATGCTTTAAATGAAGAGGTTTAACACAGACAGGTGTGATAGATAGGTAGATGCAAGTGATGGTTAGAAAGTTATGATATAACAAGAAATAAGATAAATACCATAAATGCTGGAAACTTGATTAAAAGATACCTAATCCGTGATTAAAAAGAAATGTTTGAAATGCAAGTATGTTGGACAAAAAGATAAGAAGGTTACATCTTTGAGCATGAAAGTATTGATTGAAATGTTTCAGGATTATATCTCCATAATATGTGCTGTTTAACATTGATCCAGCTGTGCCATGCTTTTGCCTCCTTTATTATCCTCTACAGCTGCAAAACATTTTAAAGCTGGTCAGCTCAATGCAATGGCTATCTCACTACCATTGCCATGCCAATGGAAGCTAATTAAATCATTTTTTAAAAATGTGAATACATTTTTTGAAACATTCTATTTATTTTATTAAGATTGTGAAATAAAGAAACATATAACCATATAACCATATAACAATTACAGCACGGAAACAGGCCATCTCGGCCCTTCAAGTCCGTGCCGAACAACTTTTTTCCCTTAGTCCCACCTGCCTGCACTCATACCATAACCCTCCATACCCTTCTCATCCATATGCCTATCCAATTTATTTTTAAATGATACCAACGAACCTGCCGCCACCACTTCCACTGGAAGCTCATTCCACACCGCTACCACTCTCTGAGTAAAGAAGTTCCCCCTCATGTTACCCCTAAACCTCTGTCCCTTAATTCTAAAGTCATGTCCTCTTGTTCGAATCTTCCCTATTCTCAAAGGGAAAAGCTTGTCCACATTAACTCTGTCTATCCCTCTCATCATTTTAAAGACCTCTATCAAGTCCCCCCTTAACCTTCTGCGCTCCAGAGAATAAAGACCTAACTTATTCTAAATTCTTAAGACTAAACAATACTTGATTTATATTTTCCCTCCATGACGATAGCCACCTACAAATGAATTGAGTCGACATACTTAGTGGTGGCTCTGGAAGTGTAAATTGGAGGGGTCAGATACAAAATAGGACGAGGTGGCTTCTAACCTCTTGCACATTACATGCTTCCACCAAAAATGCCAAAAGAACTAAATGTTGTAAATCTGAAATAGAAGAAGAAAAATGCTGCAAACTGACTACGTCAGGTAGCAACTGTGGAGAGAGAAACAAAGTTACTATTTAGTAACTGTGGAGAGATCGTCATCCTGCAAAGTTAACACTATTTCTCTCTGCATGGATGCTGCCTGACCTGCTGAGTGTTTAAAATTATTTTGTATTTTTTATTTCATGAATCACATATTCCAACTGGCCAGCTGTTCTCTATGGAACAATTGGTAAGCATTTGGCACATTCTGGAACATTTTTGATTGTAAAAGTTGATTGGAGACAACTCAATATTTATGTTATTTTCATTCACATACTTACATTCTAATGCAAATTTTTCAAAGTTAAGGAGAAGTTTACAAATGTTACGTGCTATACAAATGCATAGAACATGCACACAACACATGTGCCCTGTTCCCGACCTGAAACATCACCTATCGATGTCGAATAAATGCCTCAACCTGAAACGTCACCTATCCTTATTCTTCAGAAATGGTCCATCAAGTCTACGCTATTCAATCATCGTGGATCTATCTTTCCCTCTTAATCCCATTCTCCAGCCTTCTCCCCATAACCCCTGATACCCGTACTAATTAGTAAAATGTATCTTTTAATCAAGTTTCCAGCACCTGCCCTTCCTTTGATTAATTGAAAGATACAGCATGGAAGCGGGCCCTTCAATCCACCGAGTCCACAATGACCATCGATCATATACATGTTTGTCATATACATCAATGAGTGTGGTAAATTGGATTAGTAAGTATGCAGATGATACTAAGATAGGTGGTGTTGTAGATAATTAAGTAGATTTTCAAAGTCTACGGAGAAATTTAGGCCATTTGGAAGAGTGGGCTGAAAGATGGCAAATGGAGTTTAATGCTGATAAGTGTGAGGTGCTACATCTTGGCAGGACAAATCAAAATTGGACGTACCTGGTAAATGGTAAGGAATTGAGGAATGCAGTTGAACAGAGGGATCTAGGAATAACTGTGCATAGTTCCCTGAAGGTGGAATCTCATGTAGATAGGGTGGTAAAGAAAGCTTTTGGTGTGCTGGCTTTTATAAATCAGAGCATTGAGTATAGAAGTTGGGATTTAATGTTAAAATTGTACAAGGCATTGGTGAGGCCAATTCTGGATTATGGTGTACAATTTTGGTTGCCAAATTATAGGAAAGATGTCAACAAAATAGAGAGAGTACAGAGAAGATTTACAAAAATGTTGCCTGGGTTTCAGCAACTAAGTTACAGAGAAAGGTTGAACAAGATAGGTCTTTATTCTTTGGAGCGCAGAAGGTTAAGGGGGGACTTGATAGACGGCTTTAAAATTATGAGAGGGATAGACAGAGTTAGAAACATAGAAACATAGAAAATAGGTGCAGGAGTAGGCCATTCAGCCCTTCGAGCCTGCACCGCCATTCAATATGATCATGGCTGATCATCCAAATCAGTATCCCGTACCTGCCTTCTCTCCATACCCCCTGATCCCTTTAGCCACAAGGGCCACATCTAATTCCCTCTTAAATATAGCCAATTAATTGGCCTCAACTAGCTTCTGTGGAAGAGAATTCCACATATTCACCAGTCTCTGTGTGGTCGGTGCAGACTGGGTGGGCCGAAGGGTCTGTTTCCGTACTGTATCTCTAAACTAACTAAACTAAAAGACCAGGGTTGGATCCAGACTATGGGTGCTGTCTGTATGGAGTTTGTATATTCTCCCTATGTGTGGATTTTCTCCAGGATATGCAGATTCCTCCCACACTCCAAAGACATGCAGGTTAATTGGCTTGGAATAATTGTACATTTTCCCAAGAGCGTGTATGGTAGTGTAAGTGTACAGGGATCGCTGGTCAACACAGACCTGGTAGGCCAGTGGGCCTATTTCTGTGCTGTATCTCCAAATTAATCTAAAGCTAAATTTCCTTTGCACTCTTTCCAGCAAAACAACATCTTTCCAATAGCAGCGTAAACAGAACTGAACACAATACTCCAAATATGGCCTCACCAATGTCTTGTACAACTGTAACATTACATCCAACTTCTATACTCAATACTCAGCAGTATAAACATTAATTTCTCCAATTTCAAGTAATTCCTGCATTCTGTCTCTCTTCTCCACCCCCACCTCACTTTCAGTCTGAGGAAGGGTTCTAACCCAAAACGCCATCTGTTCCTTTTCTCCAGAGATGCTGCCTGACCCGCTGAGTTACACCAGCACCTTGTGCCTATCTTCAGTATAAACCCAAGTTCTTTCCTGCATATTTTGGCTACAGCCCTGCCCTCGTCAACCCATTTGGTTAAAAAAAAATCAGATTCGTGAGACATGCTCCTACGCCCAAAACCATGTTCACTATCCATAATTAAACAGTCTATCCAAATGCATATAAAGTTGATGTGGCTAAGCTTTTTCCATTGAGAGTAGGGAAAATTCAAACAAGAGGACATGATTTGAGAATTAATGGACAAAAGTTTAGGGGTAACATGAGGGGGAACTTCTTTACTCAGAGAGTGGTAGCCGTGTGGAATGAGCTTCCAGTGGTGGAAGCAGGTTCGATTTTATCATTTAAAAATAAATTGGATAGGTATATGGACGGGAAAGGAATGGAGGGTTATGGTCTGAGTGCAGGTATATTGGACTAGCTGAGAGTAAGTGTTCGGCATGGACAAGATGGGCTGAGATGGCCTGTTTCCATGCTGTAATTGTTATATGGGTATATGGTTATATATGTTCATACCAGTTCCATGTTAGACACACTTTCACATCCGCTCACTATACACTCGGAACAATTTACAAATGCCAATGAACTAACATACCTGTACATCTTTGGGAAGTGGTAGGAAACCGGTGGACCAGAAGGAAACCTACATGGGGGAACGTGGGAAATCCACACAGACAACACCGTAGACTGGATAGAATCTGGGTCTCTGGCATTGTGATCGCCATCTCCTCCCACCATTTCAAATTCACTGCCCAGCACTCTTCCTCCAGAATCATTGCAGAGTATCCATGTACGATTCAAGTGCATGTCATATTTTTCAACCAGCCACTCTGGTTCGATTGTACTTCCTCCATCAGTGGAGTGTAGAAATTGACAAGTGAAAAGGTCACTCAGTACACAAAGGAGTAAATGTGTAAAAGCATGTATCCAGCTCAAATGGAATGAAGTGGCAAATACAATGCACTGAGGAACTAAGATGGGTAAAGAACAGCTAAAACATCAATGGTTTTGATTTTCAAAGGACATTTAATGCAAATTATGCTGAGGGACAACAGCTGTTTCAGTGTCTGATGCCTTTAACCAGAAACTTTAAATCTACTATAGAAGGAAAGATCACTTTATTCTATCAATGTGATCTATAAAAGTTCTTGTTACTGAGGATTTTTCTTTTTCATACTTACCCATTGGGAATTAGCTCCAGAAATCACAGTGTTTTTTTATCATGATCTGGAAGGTCATAGATGACAAACTCTATACAACTTTGCTCCGGACAACAAATTATATATTGGAATCAAACAACATCTGGGCAGTCATAGAATGAAATCCTTCTTAAGGGGTTGGACAGGCTAGATGCAGGAAGATTGTTCCTGTAAATAAGCAATTCACAAACTCTAAGAGTGTTCAACACCTTTTAATGATAGCACAGGGTATTACATACATCCTCAAGTACTGGTTACATTCTGCTAGTGAACCGTACCCAGGAAGGGGAAGGCGTTATGATTGATGTTAACTAGGCGGGGTTAATGGTGCTGAGGTAACTATGTTATTGGTTGCATGCAAAACCATCTACATCCTTCCCCTTAGAAAAATAAAAAAAACAGACTGTTGTCACTACTACAGAATTAAACAGAATTAAACAAAATCGCCATAACGAACAGGTGGCTTGCTGAACCGCCCGAGCGCGTACGGATGCCTCCCCCTTCCCCCGGAGGAGCAGAAAAAACAGGGGAACCCGAGACAGCAGGGGAACCAGGGAAGGGTGGCGGGGTTGGAGGAACAGGGGAGGGAGAACCGCGACCGGCAACAGGTGACCCGCGCAGAGGGGAACCGGGCGCTCGATATGGGGAACGAGGCATGCAGGGAACGCTGGCTGGGACAGGAGCCGGCTGCTGGTATGAGAGCGGCGGGGCATAGGGGCCCGGGGGCTGCGGCTTCGGCTCATTAACCGCAAGCAGGTGTTGTCGGCTTCTACGGTAAATGGTTCCCTCATAGTCGACCAGATATGAACGAGGTGAGTCGGCCACCCCAACCACGGTAGCCAGACGGGAGTGACCACCGGCGGTCTGCAATCGAACAACCTGTCCAGACAACAGAGGATCGAGTGGTCTGCACGACCGATCGTGGGAACGCCGCTGGCTGTCATGTTTCTCTTGAATGTGCCTCTGCACAGAGGCAGGCTCCAGCACTCGAGGTTTCAGCTGGCGCTGGGCAATCGGGATGGTAGATCTGGTTGTTCTGGACATCAGACGCTGAGCAGGGGACCCCATGGCCGGATCCCTGGAAACATTCCTGAGGTTCAGGAGATCCAAATACAAATCAGAGTTAGACAGTCTCGCCTGTTCCATCAGAAGCTTGGCGCTGCGGACGGCCCGTTCAGCAAGGCCATTGCTCTGTGGGTACTCCGGGCTGCTGGTGAAATGCACAAAATTCCATTTGTCGGCAAAACTCTTGAACTCTCGGCTGGTAAACTGCCTGCCATTGTCAGTCTGCAGCCTCACAGGGGACCCAAACGTGGAGAAGTGTTTCCGCAGCTTCCGGATCACCATCTCCGACGTGAGGGATGTCAGCAAATCCACTTCGAACCAGTTCGAGTACGAGTCGACCAGGACAAGGTAGTGGTTACCACGCCACTCGAAGATGTCGGCAGCCAGCGAGGACCAGGCCAAGGCAGGGGCGGGCTGTTGCAGCAGGGGCTGTCGCTGCTGGTGTGGAGCAAAACTGTTGCACGTGGAGCAGGCAGAAACACGGTCTCGAATATATTTGGCCATTCCAGGCCAGTAGAATTGGCACTGAGCGTGGGCGAGTGTTGCATCGACCCCGGGGTGTCTGCTGTGGGCTGCGCAGTAGTAAGAATCAAACAGGGAGGACGGGACCACCACTTTATGTCCCTTAACGATAACGCCATTCTGGAGCACCAGTTTGTCACGGACCAGGAAGAAAGGCTGTGTTTCAGGCGGCGCAGCGGAGCGCTTTGTTGGCCACCCTGATTTAATCACAGATGCAAGCCGCTGCAAAACTGGATCGGCAACGGTGTGCTCGGCCAAAAGCCGCAGCTGCTTGGTGGGAATAAAATTGACGCCCAGTATGAGCAAGTCCTCTGTTTCGTAAGGGTGGCGAGCACAGGAGGCCCGCGGGGCGCGCGATAAGGTGTCCGCAATGTGCATCTCGGTGCCTTTCTTGTAGACGTCGAAATCAAAGTGCTGGAGCTGCAGCATCATACGCTGCAGCCTGGCAGGGGCAGCGTGAATCGGCTTGTTCAGGATTGTCACCAGTGGCTGGTGGTCGGTTTCGACTGTAAATCTGCTGCCAAACAGGAAGTCTCTGAACTTGGAGCAGGCAAATACCACCGCGAGCAGCTCCTTCTCGATCTGAGCGTACCGCTGCTCGGTGTCTATCATGGTGCGGGAGGCATAGGAGACAGGATGTAACGATCCATCGACAGATTGAAGGCAGGCCGCGCCCAGACCGAACTTAGAAGCGTCACAGGTAACGGTGATGGGGCGACTCGCATCAAAGAATCGCAACGTCGGAGTGTCAATCAGTTTCGACTTGAGACAGTCAAATGCCTGCTGGTGCTGTGGGAGCCAGACCCAGGCGATATCCTTTTTTGTCAGCTGCCGCAGGGGAGCACTCAGCTCACTGAGATTTGGTACAAACTTCCCAAGGTAGTTCACCATGCCCAAGAATCGTTGTAGACTTGGCACGTCGGTGGGGGCTGCCATCTCGGAGATGGCAGCTGCCTTCAAAGGGTCGGGTTTTAGTCCGTTGGAGGTGAAAATGTGTCCAACATACGTGACTTCTGAGACACGAAACCGGCACTTCTTTGGATTCAGTTTCAGGTTGGCCTTTCGCGCCCGATCCAGGACGCGGCGGAGGTTCTGGTCGTGTTCGGCAATGTCCTTCCCATAGACTAGGATATCATCCACAATGATGGCACATGGCAGGTCCGAGAATATCTGCTCCATCGTTCGCTGGAACACCTCACTAGCGGAATTGATGCCGAATGGCATTCGTAGGAATTTGAATCTGCCGAATGGTGTGGCGAAGGTTGTCAGGTCAGAAGATGCTTTGTCCAACGGGATCTGCCAGAATGAGTTCTTAGCGTCTAGGACTGAAAAGATGGTGGCTTGCCCGACCTGAGCCGCCACGTCCTCAACAGACCGCATGGGGTAGTGTGGTCGCCTGATGGCAAGGTTTAAGTCCTTGGGGTTGATGCACACACGTATTTCATTCTTGTCTTTCTTTATCGTGGCAACCATGGTGGAGACCCAATCGGTGGGCTCGCTGACCGCTTCTAGCACCCCCTTGTCGACCATGTTGTTAAGCATCGCCTCGACCCTGTCTTTCATGGCGTGGGACACCCTGTGAGGTGCGCGGACCACGGGTTGTACATTTGGGTCAATGGAAATATGGTATGTCAGTGGTAACTTTCCCAGGTCATCATTGAACAGGTCCTGGTATTCTGCAATCGGGTTAAACGACAGTTGCACTTTGTGGACCGTGTGGTTAAAGGACACCAGGCCAAGATCTTGGCACGCACGGTTTCCCAGCAGGGTAACACAGTCAGAGTTCAAAACATAAAAAATCAAGTTTCTCGTGGCTTTTTGTAGCACACAAGTTAAAGTATCCCTCCCCACAGGCCTGAGAATTTCTCCACCATAGGCATGCAGAGTAGCATTGTCAGCGACCAAGGCCTCATTATTCCTTATCTTGTTGAAAAGATTTATTGACAAAACATTGACCTTTGCCCCAGTATCTAACTTCGCAAGGAAGGTTACATTGTTGACAGTCACAGACACGGAGGGATCAAGACGTTGGCCAGGTGCCTGGAGGAGGGTAAACACATTTGAATCCTCGGGATAATTAATTGGATCTGCATCATAGGATTCAGCAACGTCGGGCTGTGGGTTGTAATAGCTATCAGATTGTTTAAGCATGTTTAGACTGGGTCTGGAAATCTGTACCTGTCTCCCACGGGAACGGAAGGAACAACAGGCAGCAGAGAAATGATTCAGTTTTTTACAGAAATTACAGGCCTTGCCATAGGCAGGGTACGTCGACAGTCTGTGGTGCATGTAGTTACAGTTTGGGCACCTTTTTGGGGGCACATCATCAGGACCAGGGTTGGCACGTGGCAGAAAAGCATTGTTTCCCCTCCGAGGCAGTGCTCTACTGAACCCAGCCTGGTGGACAGATTTATCGCCCGAGTCTCGGTGATCATCTGGCAATACAACGACCTCAGACAATCTGCAGGCATGCATGGCTTTTTCTAACATTAGATCCGGATCCCTATGAAGCTCACATTGCAGTTTCTGGTCACGCATGCCAGTTACTAAAATGTCTCTAGTGAGCTGGTCTGTCATGTCACCGAAACGGCACCGCTGGGCGAGATAACGCAAATCGGCAATAAAACATTCAACAGGTTCCTCCGGCAGCTATCTCCTTGTAAAGAACCGTGCCCTCTCTAGAATGCGGTTCGAGGGCAGGTCACAAATCTCCCTGAACTTACGTAGCAGGCAAGCGGGGTCACTGGCAGATTCTGCAGGGGTAATCACTATGTTGTTGTCGTCCAGGACCGCTGGAGCGTAAACGAAAGTTCTGGCTCTCTTCATGGCATCAGGTCCGACAAGGTTGAGTAGGAGGGAGGCTTTGAGGGAATCAGGATCATTGCGGTGTGCGACGTTGACAAAGTGGGCGAAGTCAATTTCAAACGTAGCCCAGCGCTCAGAAATATCAGCATCAAAGACAAGCTGCGCGGGCTTTCTGCATGAGGATGCCATGGTCAGAGAGATAAAGCACAAAAGGCACAAATCAAAAAAAAGAAATAAAACCCGATAGACAGGAGACGCAGGTGTCTTCCAGCTCCGACACCATGTAAATAAGCAATTCACAAACTCTAAGAGTGTTCAACACCTTTTAATGATAGCACAGGGTATTACATACATCCTCAAGTACTGGCTACATTCTTCTAGTGAACCGTACCCAGGAAGGGGAAGGCGTTATGATTGATGTTAACAAGGCGGGGTTAATGGTGCTGAGGTAACTATGTTATTGGTTGCATGCAAAACCATCTACAGTTCCCGATGTTGGGGAACTCCAGAACAAGGGGTCACAGTTTAAGGATAAGGGGGAAGTCTTTTAGGACTGAGATGAGAAGATCATTTTTCACACAGAGAGTGGTGAGTGTGGAATTCTCTACCACAGAAGGTAGTTGAGGCCAGTTCATTGGCTATATTTAAGAGGGAGTTAGATGTGGCCCTTGTGGCTAAAGGGATCAGGGGGTATGGAGAGAAGGCAGGTACAGGATACTGATTTGGATGATCAGCCATGATCATATTGAATTTCGGTGCAGGCTCGAAGGGCCGAATGGCCTACTCCTGTACCTATTTTCTATGATTCTATGATTCTATGATTCTCTGTGCTGGAAATCAAGTTCATTCAATGACAGCACACAATCCACTAGGATGTAATGATGGTTTTGAGGCTTTGGAGGAATCTTTCATGCCAACGAGTTCATGATTTGTCTTCTGTTACAACTGAGAAAGAGAGCAAAGGAAATTATGCAATCCATTTTCTGACTAAAGCAGTGGTGACCTACCAGAAATATTTTAACACTGAGTTTGTTTAAAGACTCCATGGAAAACGGTAAGATCAGAAAGGTAGCAAATATCATCTGGGTGAGAGCTGTATTAAATGAAAAGTAACATCCACAGCTGTGAATAGAGCTAAAAAGGTTAATGATAATTTAGTTTTCTGTCTGTAAACTAAGCTGATTAGCAGGTTCGCTATTCAAATATTCTCCCCTGTCTTACCATAAGCATCTAAAAGTATTGCCAGACCACAAGTAAAGATTTTTTTTTAAATCATGCATTAAGCAAACAAAATTCATTACGGTTCAACAAATAATCTTTTTATCCTTAACAATTTGAGAATGGAACCATCTAGTTCAATAAATTTTGAAAGCGCTTAAATAACTTTATTTTGTAAAATACTGTTCTGTTTAATTTGGTAAACCAATTGTCAGATTCCACATAGCAGCTTTGAAAGTCTATTTTATGGATTACAGAAATTGTAAACTTCATAACAAAGAATAATTTCAAGGGTGGACGAGATCATGGTGTTGCTCAAGCAGCTAAATTACTGGACTATTACTTCAAAAGAGAGCAACAGTTCAGAGACCGAAATGCAAATCCCACCACAGCAGTTGTTGAACGTAAATTTGGAATACATGAAAATCAGCAATAACTACTCTCTGTAATGATAACCATATACCTATATGATTGTCATCAAGCCCCATCTGGTTAATTTGCTTTATAAAGGACAGGAATCTACCATCCTACCATGGGCCTGGCCAATATGTGATATGTTTTATATCATATTGGCTCAGTTTTTCTTATCTTACTTACATAAATCTACTCCTCTGGTCAAGTCCCACAATCTTATCATTAACAACACATTACATGGACCTTGAAGCTCTATGTGCTGGTAACTTTCCCTTTGTTCTGCACAGAACTACCCCACCTTTCCTCCTCCTGATAATTATCTTGCAACTTGTTCTTATCCTGTTCTGATGACAGGCCTTAGATGTAAAACATTATGTTTTCTTCTTTCCACATTGCGGCCTGAGCTGGTGAATTTTTCCATAATTTTCTATTTCTTTCTTCCAGACTGACCCATGCAGTCAACCAATAAAATACTCTCTGGAATGTTTCAGCACGTCTCTCACTTATCACCACTACCTCAAAGACCAGTTCAGGAGGGCTAATAAGCTCTAGCCTTGCTCATAATGCCCAGGGGTAGACAGACAGACAGACATGTAGGCAGGCAGGCAGGCAGGCAGGCAGGCAGGCAGGCCAACAGCCTGTTACGTCTTTTTCTTCTTTTGCTGTTTTGGTTCGTGTTTACTTGTATGTTTTTAGTGCATCTTTAGTTTTTGTATTACATGAGGTTGGGGGAAACCTTTTTTATCTTTTTCCTCGACAGAGATGTGACTTTTTCATCATAGCTCAATCTGCACTGCGACTTTAACATCGTGGAGCTGGCGGTGCCTTTGTTAGTCAACTGCAGGAGCTCCAACTGCAGGAGCTTCAACCACCCTGATTGCGGGAGCTTCGATCGCCGACTGCAAGAGCTTTGATCACCCCCGACTGCAGAAGTTTTGATTGCCCCGACCTCGGGAGAAATGGAGGAAAGAAAGTATGTTATTTCCCTTCCATCACAGTGGGGTATGTGAGGTCGCTGAAAAACTAGATGGGCGTGCTGCCTGCGCTGGTGAGGACTCGGAGGGATTGCTGTGAGTGCAGTGATCTCAGTGTTTTGCAGGAACATGGCTCCATGAGGATATCCCGGAGTCTAGTGCGAGTGTGGATGGCTTCCTGAATGTTCGGGCAGACAGGGACTCCAGCGGTCGGTACAACTCTGGTCACATCACGGTGAAGCGCCGTGTCTGTGGGCCGGACATTGAACTGATGGCTGTGGCTCTCCGCTTATGCTGTGTGCCTGGGGTATTCTCACATGCGTTATGGTGGCCATTTATGTTTAATTTTTATGTGGTTATGTATCTTGTTGCTTTTTTGTATGACTGTTGACAAATCAAATTTCTTGTATGTTTACATATTTGGCTAATAAATTAATTACAATTACAAGAAAGATTAAGGTGAATAGATGCCAAAGCTACCAAATGCAATGAAGAAATTTTATTCTCTGAGGACTCAACTTAACCAATCTTGTCAGGTCATAATATATATTTTAACACGAGTAGCAGAGGGTGGAGAGAGGGTTACACAAAAAGCTGGAGAAACTCAGCGGATGCAGCAGCATCTAAGGAGTGAAGGAGATAGGTGACGTTTCACGTCGAGACCCTTCTTCAGACTGGTCAGGGATCAGGGAAATGAGAGATATAGACAGTGATGTGGAGGGATAAAGAACAATGAATGAAAGATATGCAAAAAAGTATTGATGATAAAGGAAACAGGCTATTGTAAGCTGTTTGTAGTGTGAAAATGAGAAGCTAGTGCGACTTGGGTGGGAGGAGGGGGAGATGGAGAAGGAATGTCAGGGCCCGAGGGCTGAGGGAGAGGTGGGGAGGGGGAGGAGGCAGTCTGGGTTAACAGAATTGAGAAAATTCAATGTTTAAGCCCAGAGGATGCAGACTCCCCAAGAATATGAGGTGCTGTTCCTCCGACTTGCGGTGTTGCTCACTCTGGCTGTGGAGGAGGCCCAGGACCGAGAGGTTGGATACGGAATGGGAGTGGGAGTTGAAGTGCTGAGCCACCGGGAGGTCGGGTTGGTTATTGCGGACCGAGCGGAAGTGTTCAGCGAAATGATTGCCCAGCCTCCGCTTGGTCTCACTGATGTAGATCAACTGGCAACTGGAGCAATGGTTGCAGTAGATGAGGTTGGAGGAGGTGCAGGTGAACCTCTGTCGGACTTGGAAGGACTGCTTGGGTACCTGAAAGGAGTGGATGGGGGAGGTGAAGGGACAAGTATAGTATCTCTTGCGGTTTCAAGGGAAAGTGCCCGGGGAAGGGGTGGAGCGGGAGGGAAGGGAAGAATTGACAAGGGAGTTGCGGAGGGAGCGGTCTTTGCAGAAGGCAGACAGGGGGGGGAGATGGGAAGATGTGGCGAGTGGAGGGGTCACGCTGGAGGTGGCAAAACTGGCGGAGGACTATCTGTTGTATGCACTGGCTGGTGGGGTGAAAGGTGAGGACCAGGGGGACTCTGCCCTTGTTGTGAGTAGGGGAATGGGGAGAGAGGGCAGTGTTGCGGGGTATGGAGGAGACCCTGGTGCGAGCCTCATCTATAGTGGGGGAGGGGAAACCCCGTTCTTTGAAGAACGAGTACATTTGTGATGACCTGGTGTGGAACACCTCATCCTGGGAGCAGATGCAGCGTAGACGGAGGAATTGGGAATAGGAGATGGAGTCCTTATAGGAAGCAGGGTGGGTGGAAGAGTAGTCCTGGTAGCTGTGGGAGTCAGTTGGTTTGTAGTGGATGTCGGTCAGGAGTGTATCACCTGCAATAGAGATGGTGAAGTCAAGGAATGGTAGGAAAATGTTGGAAATGGTCCAAGTGTATTTGAGTACCGGATGGAAGTTGGTGGTGAAATGGATGAAGTCAGTCAGTTGTGTGTGGATGCAGGAGGTGACACCAAAGCAGTCTTCAATGTAACAGAGGTAAAGGTCGGGGGTGGGGCCCTGGTACGCCGAGAACAAAGATTGTTCGACATGCCCGACAAAGAGGCAGGCGTAGCTAGTCCCATGCGTGTGCCCATAGCTACGCCTTGTTTTTGTAGGAAATGGGAGGAGTCAAAAGAGAAGTTATTGAGGATAAGGACCAACTCTGCTAGGTGGAGGAGGGTGTCAGTGGATGGGTATGGGTTGCTCCTCTGGTCGTGGAAGTACCGGAGGGCTTTGAGACCATCCTGGTGGGGGATGCAGGTGTATAGTGACTGGACGTCCATGGTGAAGATGAGAGGATGGGGGCCTGGGGAATGGAATGCGTGGAGCCGACAGCGAGTGTCTGAGGTGTCTTGAACATAGGTGGGGAGGGATTTAACAAAGGGGGATAGGATGGAATCAAGGTATGTGGAAATGTGTTCAGTGGGGCACGAACATGCAGAGACAATGGGTCTGCCGGGGCAGTCGGATTTGTGGATTTTGGGGAGAAGGTAAAATCGGGCTGTGCGGGGCTGGGAAATGATGAGGTTGAAGGCTCAGGGGGTGGTAGGGAGCCGGAGTTGATGAAGTCGGTTATGGTGCTCGAGATGGTAGTCTGGTGCTCGTTAGTGGGTTCATGGTCCAGGGGTAAGTAGGAGGAGGTGTCCAAGAGTTGGCGCCTGGCCTCCTCTTTGGAGAGATCGATGCGCCAGACTGGGTGGAGAGATATTTTTCAGGTAGATGAGATTAGTGCAGGTAGATGAGATTAGTTTGTTTTGCCATTATGTTTAGCACAGACACTGTGCATCCAAGGGCATGTTCTGTCCAGTAGTGTTCTATGCTCATTGTTCAATACCAACAGAGTGGATAAGTTTGCCTCCACATGAAGACCTGCCCACCGAGCTCTGCCTGAAATGCCTGCAAGTAGCCTTGGAGGGTATCTGTGGACTCTTTCCTTTCAAGACTTCCATTTGCTAATATGCTCATTCAATCTCACCAGGTCCCTGCCTGTGAGCCTAAGAGCATAATCCTTGCCATTAGTAATTGCCACTGTAGCCGCTGGAAGTAGCACTATGCCAAAGTTAGTAGAGAGTTGATTACGTTTAATGGGAGTGTCTTTAAGGGTCGGCTCAGGAGCTCACAGTTGTTTGTCTAGGTGTCGGCAGTTGTAATAAACTCAGCTCCTCATGATGCCTGCTGCTCCTGAAGCATAGTGTTAATACTCAAGGGAGCTTGACAAAGCAGTTTTTCAATTGGCACTAATGCATGTCATATTTCTTTTAGGAGCTGTTTAGAACATATGGGAGTCATGGTTCACTTTAACGCCCAAAATAAAATAAAGACAAACTTCTGGCTCACTCTTTCTCACATTTGGTTATATACAAACAAAATATATATCTCATAAAAAGTAATAGAGTATGTCAATTCATATATTAAAGCAGGTATAGTCTTCACATGGGGAAATACAAAACAAATATATATAGTAGCAATGTTACAAAATTTTGAGATTTAAAAAATCAAGTCTGCAATTTATCCCATCAGATAAAGCATAAAAAGAAGTTTAATTTGACACCCAATTTACTTTCATATCTTCAGTATTAAGAAAGTTATGGCCATTTCCATACCCAGAAATTAGCATCTTGTTCCCCATTGCCTTTCAATTGACTTAACTCAAAAGCTGTGATCTGGAAAAGTTAAAAGCCCATAACTTTCTTAAAAATTAAGAGAACTCAATGAAATTTTCAGTTATTATAGATTGAAGCATTCTAAAACAAATATGAAACAATCTTACTTGGATGACCTGAAATTAAAGCATATAATTAGTTAGTTATCTAATTGTAGCTAATTACAAAATTCAATGCGTAGATCTAAACATCTATCCATTTCTTAAGAAAAGATAAACTTTTTTTAAATTGCCTAAGTGTCCAAATAACATTCACACAATAATCCACAATATAACATTATTTTTAAATCTCATTTTCATGAATTTCTGGGTCAAATGGGAGGAATTTAGTGTTTAATGCCTGTAAATGAATGGCCATTTAAATCAACTAGCGAGTGGGTTTTAGTGGAATGCGGTGGATTGGAACGTTGCGGTTAGCGGTGTAGTTGGGAGGAAAAATACTGTTTGTTCATACATTTTTTGGGACCCCATTTCGCAACGTAAAAATATTATTAAAGCCTCCCGAAAAAACAACTTTTAATATAAAAATAAACTATTTACCTTTTCTTCTCCCCTACGCAAAATCCTTCCAGTTGTCGGAGCTCACGGCTTTTGAAGGTGATTTTTAAATTACTCTAGTTAATAAATAATTTAGCATAATTTAAAAATACCATCATTAATGAAATGTCGAAGCGATTTTTCTTCCGCAACGAAATCCCCCGACATGGATCGATTTTTCCTGCCTGTGGAAAAACGGCACTTTAAGCCCGCCCCCCTCTGAAAGGCGCCAAAGTCGCGCACACGGGGAGCAGCAGAACTGCAGCGCTGCTCAAGGTAAGTTTTGTAACGTACCTATATATAGGAATTAGGACATGAGCATGGAATGCCATACCGGAGGGAAACATCACATCATAGCACTGTTGTGGAGGAATCACATGCTAATAAAGAAGTGCTTTGCTCCCAAAGGAGACAGTAGGAAATAGTTTGGTAAATGAACGGTAGATTGGGCCGACTGCCGTTGAGCTTATGCATTATTGGATTAGAGATTGCAAAGGTACTGGCCCAGCTTGTGTCAAGCCTTTGCATGGAGAATGGAGAAATATCGAAGAATGAAATCAAAGTGGTCATCTCTTGAACGTGAGACTAATGCCCACGTGATGGACCATCACCGGAAAGCTCAATTCTCAAGTCATGAACATAGGTGGAGTTATGCTGGTGTATTGGCTAGCTTAACTGTTCGGAAGCCAGAATCAAAAATGATTGTGGTGATAGCACAAAGAATAATGTTATACATCCAGCCATTATTTAGGTAACTTTTGTATTTTGTAAGGAGAAGTTGAATGCAGTGAACTACTGCAGTATAAACTATTTTTGAACTTATTCTTTAATGGAAATGGGGCCAAACAATAAGGCAATTTTTGTTCAAATTCCTTATCTTACATATCTATCTATATTATACTAAAACTCTTCCCTTTGTTCTTGTGTCTGTCAGGGCCAGGGTTGTTTCAGCTTTCTTTTAATCACCTTAATTTCTATCTTCTTCCAAACGCTAGGCCAGAGCCTTCCCATTATCACACATGCTGCTCTCACGTTTTATCCGCGGACCTGATAAATATCTTCCTGTTGCATTTGAACCTATATTTCACAAGTTACTAACATTTTAAAAACTGTTTCAAAATATTCAAGTTTTCCAAGCTCTCATTTTGAAGAAAAAAATTCCGATTGCAACTCGCAAGGCATGATGGGACAATCTGCGCGGGAGGGGGACTCAGGCGCTCCAACGACAATTTTTAAAAAAAAATTGACGTCACAATCCACTCGCAAGTCAGGTCCTCACTCGCCCGCGGCCTCGCTTGGGGTCCTCGGGTCCACGTCCGCCCGCAGCGTCGCTTGGGGGCCTTGGGTCCATGCCCGTGGCCTTGCTCTGGTCCTCAGGTCGATGCCCGCCTGCAGCCAGTTGCCATCCCCCTCCCTCTCTACCCCCACCCCCTCCCTCTCTAGCCCCCTCCCTCTCTAGCCCCCTCCCCCTCCCTTTCTACCCTCTCCCTCTCTACCCCCTCACCCTCTTTGCCCCTCTCCCTCTCTATTCCCCTCCCTCTACCCTCCCTCTACCCCCCTCACCCTCTCCCTCTCTACCCCTTATCCCTCACTCTCTACCCCATACCTCTCCCTCTCTATCCCCTCCCTCTACCCTCCCTCTTTACCTCTCTCCTTCTCTACTCCCTCCACCTCTCTACCCCCCCTCCCTCTCTACCCCCTCGCTCGCCCTCTCTAGCCGTGCCTGCGCAGTTGTGGGCTATGCGTGAGTGGATATGGCGGGGGATGAGGTAAAGGAGCGAATTAAATCTTTACTTGAAATTAAAGAAATCAACGTTCAAATCCTGGGTTGTATGCTGCCCAAGAGAAATCAAATGTGCTGTTCCTCCAATTTGCGTTTGGCCTCACACTGACAGTGGAGCAGGCCCGGGACAAAAAGGTCAGTTTTGGAATGCGAGGGAGAGTTAATTCATTGACCGGCTCCATTATAATACATTTGACATCAACACTACATTTGTAAAGGTCCTGGAACCTGACTGCTGTTAGACAAAGCTCTCAGGTTTAATATATTTAGATGAACATTCTGCAGACTTCAAATTGGATTTGTGTCATGATTATGAAACAAACAATGCAAAATCAGTTTGAAGAGAACCATAGACCAGGTTCCAGAATGTGCAAGCAGATGGGGAACTCATCTCTTATACCACAAGCCTTGCAGCACCATCCACCTTTGACACTGAGGATTCCAAGTGCCCCATGGTCACTTTGTGCCAAAGCCCGTAATTTACAACATTTCAACAGTGGATATTTTCCAAATTGGAATTGTCAAATTTACTCCACAGGTCAATGTTCCTGATCAGTAAACTATGTGCTTGGTAGTGCAGGAAACCAGAGAGAGGTGTTCAAATCCCCCAGAGGCATCTGTGAGATTTAAATCTAACTAACTAAATAAATGTGAAGAAGGGTCATGATCCAAAACGTCACTTATCCACGTCTTCCAGAGATACTGTCTGAACCACTGAATTGCAACACCTTGTGTATTTTTTGGTAAACCAGCATCTGCAGTTCCTTCTGTCTCTCTCTTAATAAATATTAATTATAATTTTAATACAATATCAAGTGGGTGAGTTAGTGTATGTGTGGGGTGGTTAGTGTGTGTGTGTGTGACGTCACAGGCCACCCCCCCCCCCCCCCCCCCCCCTTCTCTGTTATGGATCCAATTCTATAATGAAGGCATTTGGAAGAAAGATCTCTGGGATGAAGTTGGGCTTGGTCAGTGCCTCTAAATGTGGGTCAATGGAAATTTTCATAATTCTGTACCTCTCACCTGATGAGAGAGAGGAGGAGAGAGTGACCGTGGTGAGACTCGTCCTTGATTATGCTGGTGGCCTTGCTGAGGCAGCATGAAGTGTCGATGGAGTCAATGGAAGGGAGGTTGGTTTGTGTGATAGACTGAGCTGCATGCACAATTCTCTGCAATTCTTGCAGACGTGGATGGAACTTTATGTGTGTAGATATATAAAGATTCAGATACAGTTTAGTTGTTTTGTCATATACAGCAGGGTGCAATGAAATGCCTTATTCACATGAGGCACACAGTGTAAATAATACACATACAGTAATGATAAATGCAACAATATATATAGCAATAAGTGAAAAAACAGCACCATGGTGTAAGTGTACAATCCGAAGCAGCGCAAAAATGTATTGAAGTACAGTAAAGGGAATAACCAAATGAGGTAAAGGTTCTGAGATAATAAGGTATGTTGTATTGATGTTTTTAAACAATAAATACAAGATTTGGAATCATCACAAGAAGAGTGCCTTTGAATCTTTGTGTAGTGTGCAAGAGCATACATTGCATGTATTTATCTTGTTGCACATTACATTAGAACATCTGGAAAGCTAAGCTTACTTCCCAGAAGAGGATATGATCTTACTTTCTGCAGTGAGTTTATCTAATAAATTGTCGTAACAAGAGGATTTCAGTATAGGAATAAAGAGGTTCTTCTGCAGTTGTATAGGGCTCTGGTAAGACCACATTGGAGTATTGTGTACAGTTTTGGTCTCTTAATTTGAGGAAGGACATCCTTGTGATTGAAGCAGTGCAGTGTAGGTTCACGAGATTGATCCCTGGGATGGCGGGACTGTCATATGAGGAAGGATTGAAAAGACGAGCTTGTATTCACTGGTGTTTAGAAGGATTGAGGGGGGGGGGGGATTTTATAGAAACATATAAAATTATAAAAGGACTGGACAAGCTAGATGCAGGAAAAATGTTCCCAATGTTGGGTGAGTCCAGAACCAGGGGCCACAGTCTGAGAATAAAGGGGAGGCCGTTTAAGACTCAGGTGAGAAAAAAACTTTTTCACCCAGAGAGTTGTGAATTTGTGGAATTGCCTGCCACAGAGGGCAGTGGAGGCCAAATCATTGGATGGATTTAAGAGAGAGTTAGATAGAACTCTAGGGGCTAGTGGAATATAGGGATATGGGGAGAAGGCAGGCATGGGTTATTAATTGGGGACGATCAGCCATGATCACAATGAATGGCGGTGCTGGCTCATAGGGCCAAATGGCCTCCTCCTGCACCTATTTTCTATGTTTCTATGAGATGCAGGTTAAAAAAAAAGTACTCACTCCAATGATAAAATAGAAAGAGGAAATGCAGTATCTTAGAAGATATGTAACAACAATAACACTGAATTCCAGAAACGCTCAACAAGTCAGGTAATATCTGTTGAAAAAGAAACCAGAATTATTTTTTCAAGCCTAAATTCCTTCATCACAGCTTAACCTGAAAATGTTAACCCAGTTTGCCCGTGTGAAGAAAAATCTTGACCCAAAACATCATCCATTCCTTCTCTCCAGAGATGCTATCTGTCCCACTGAGTTACTCCAGCATTTTGTGTCTATCTAATGTTAACTCAGTTTCTATGTCCACAAATTCCGCCAAACCTGCTGGGTATTTCCAATATGTTCTGTTTTAAAACAAACTTTTAGCATCTGCAGCTTTGTTTTGAGTTTCATGGAACTGCACTATTACCCTTCAATGAGAAACTGTTTTACTTTACAGCAGATAAGTCTGTATCTACAGAATATCAAGCAGTACTATTTTGTTGACTCATATGTGGTATTTGCGAATGTTTATTGGTGTTGGTTTATTATTCTCACATGTAATGAGATACAGTGAAAAATGTTGGCTTGCATGCTATCCAATCAAATCCAAAAACACTGTACATTAATACAATCAAGCCATACACAAGTATAACAGGTAGAGTGAAGAATGTGTCAAATATAGTTTTTCAACATTTTTCAGAGGAAACATCTAATGTCCATGATGAGATAGGTTGGAAAATCGGGATTAGCCAAGCTTAAGGAATGACCGTTCCACAGGCTGATTAGAGAGGAGAAGAAGCTGTTCATGAATCTGGTGGGACTTGCTTTCAACAATGTGCCTCTTCAACCCAAAAGAAGCGAGGAGAAGAGAGAATGACCAGGTTGGAAAATGTCGTTGATTATCTTGGCTGCTTTCCCACAATAGTGCAAAGGTATATATGTGAAGGTGATTTTCAATAATGCTACTTCTTTTAGTCAGAGTTATCTATATTAAACAGCCCAACTGCTACATTTATGCATGTGATGATTACTTTGAATTAGCTGGAATTGAACTGCCCCATATAAGTGGTGTTACAACAGGTAAAGCCATATTAATGATTAAGGAACTCAATGGAATTCCTCATATCTGAACCTTTATCAGCTAATGATCTTCGTAAAACTCTGATGGATGTTCACAAATTTATTAATCACATCAAACAAAATGCGAAGAATTGAAAATGCTTTCAATATTTTTGTAAGTTTATGTGCATGAGAATGCACAGCTACTTTATCATACCGAGGCTGTCCTGTGCCAAATGTTTGGACTAATTTATACAAGGTAAAAGTGAGCCAGTAGTTTATGTTCAAGGCAAAAGATCACTTGACAGAGTATTTCACCGATGATGCATTGCCAGACATATTTGATTTGCAATTTGAATTTATATTTTCAGAACACAATTGATTTGATCAAAATTGCTGCATTCACACAAATATAGAAGCATAGAAACATAGAAATTAGGTGCAGGAGTAGGCCATTCGACCCTTCGAGCCTGCACCGCCATTCAATATGATCATGGCTGATCATCCAACTCAGTATCCCGTACCTGCCTTCTCTCCATACCCTCTGATCCCCTTAGCCACAAGGGCCACATCTAACTCCCTCTTAAATATAGCCAATGAACTGGCCTCAACTACCCTCTGTGGCAGAGAGTTCCAGAGACCCACTACTCTCTGTGTGAAAAAAGTCTTTCTCATCTCGGTCCTAAAGGATTTCCCCCTTATCCTTAAGCTGTGACCCCTTGTCCTGGACCTCCCCAACATCGGGAACAATCTTCCTGCATCTAGCCTGTCCAACCCCTTAAGAATTTTGTAAGTTTCTATAAGATCCCCTCTCAATCTCCTAAATTCTAGAGAGTATAAACCGAGTCTATGCAGTCTTTGTTCATAAGACATCCCAGGAATCAGTCTGGTGAACCTTCTCTGCACTTCCTCTATGGCAATAATGTCCTTCCTCAGATTTGGAGACCAGAATTGTATGCAATACTCCAGGTGTGGCCTCACCAAGACCCTATACAACTGAAGTAGAACCTCCCTGCTCCTATACTCAAATCCTTTTGCTATGAAAGCTAACATACCATTCGCTTTCTTCACTGCCTGCTGTACCTGCATGCCTACTTTCAATGACTGGTGCACCATGACACCCAGGTTGTGCTGCATCTCCCCTTTTCCTAATCGGCCTCCATTTAGATAATAATAAATAATAAATATCTTTCCCTGTACATCAACACTTTTTAAACAGTAGGGTGAACGTGTTTTATAATGTGTCCACAGAAACAAAAAAAAAGAGAGATTCTGTTTGTCAAAAGCAATTGAAGAAAATAATCAGAATACAAGATTCTGTAATTACTTTTCAGAGAAGGAAGTAAAAGGAAAATATCTGTTACTGCATCTATTTGGGCTTGTGTTTGGAAACATAATTCTAGCTCCAGGACGAAGAATATCAGCTGGTCAGTTTTTCACATGGACACAATCTACAGAAGAAATAAGGGAAAGTGAACCTTGCACTTCACTTGCAAGTCATTTCACTTGCACTTAATGTGCAAGTGATGAATAAAACTGATTGATTGACCTTCCTCAGATATGGTGTAGTGCATATGGAAAATACGCTGTTCCTGCTTGCCATGCTGTTGGAGTCATTTTGACTTCTAGCATAATATGTGAGTGCAAAAGTGGATTCTCTGCATAGTTTCAATTGAAAAAATGGAAACCGGGGCAGACTGCGAACGTAGAACAGTAAGTGCAGGAACAGGCCTTTTGGCCCAAGCTGTCTGTGTTGAACATGATGCTAAATTTAACTCCTCCATTCTGCCTGTGTATGAACCATATTCCTCAATTTCAGGCATTGTCATGTGCCTACTATAACACTATCATATCTGGCTCCTCCACTACACCTACCAATGTGTTCCAGGCAGCTGCCACTCATGAAAAAAAACATGCTCCGACATCTCCTTCAATCTTTGCCACACACCTTAAAGTTTCTGTATGTCCTCAAGTATTTCACATTTCCACCATGGGCAAAAAGATTGTGATTATATCTACCTTAATTTTATAAACGTCTATCAGGTTTCACCTCAACTTCTGATGATCCAGAGAAAACAATCCAAACACTGCTTATACCTAACATCCTCTAATCCAGGCAGCATTTTGATAAACCTTTTCTGTCCTTTCTTCTTCTCCAAAGTCACCACCTCTTCCATGTTATGCAGTGACTAGAATTGTACATAATACCCCATTTGCAGCCTAACCAATGTTTTTTCACATGTAATATGACTTTTTGAATCTTATACTCAATGCCACGATCGATGAAGGCAAGTATAGCAGCTGTTCTGTCGACTTGTGTAACTACTTACAGGTAGTTATTGGATTTGACCTCAAGATCCTTCTGTAGATAAATGCTGTTAAGGGTCCTGTCATAAACAGCATACCTTCCACTTGCATTCACCCTCCGAAAATGCAACACCTAATTTTTGCCATTTCCCCACCCATATAAGTAACTGATCCATATCTCAGAAAGCCTGCTTCACTCTGCACAACATCTGCAATGTTTGTGTTGTCTGCAAAATGACTGACCAACCCATTTACATTTTTATCCAAGCCATTTATATATGTTACCATCAACAGAGGTCTCAGCTCTGTGTAACATAAAGATTAAACAGGCTTTTTAATTAAGATGGAGTTGTCTGCTAACATGTCAAGCATGCGGGCTTGTTCAGAAAAACAATTAGGTGTTTGGAAAAACACTTGACTCACTGAGAAGAACCAGTAAATCATAAGGTATCTGCTCAAGGACACCTAGTGAGAAGATAACATAAACTTCTCTTGCTCAGAGAAATTTGAGACTAGCTTGATGTCTGGTGTAAAAAATAATTCTTGTTTTCAGCACTAAGAAGAACAGCTAGTTCCAAACACAGAGTCATCTGTTGTTTGTAGATTAGGGTAAAAGTAGATTAGTGATTATATAAGTGCATGCTGCAAATGGGCTTCACCTCTAGCTGTGATTTCAGAATGGAGCCAGGACACACTGACCTCAAGGTACAGCTGTCATGAAATGAAGTTCCTGACAATATTTTGCACTGATCTTTTTGATGAGCTTTTGCAGATGAAGGATGTGTGATACTCAATATGTATTTGCTGCTTTATTACTGTTTAGTTGTAGTTTTACTGTTGCTTTAATCAATGTTTTTATTCTATCAATTTTACATTGTTTGAATGTTTTTTCTCCATCATTGATCTGAATCCTTGAAACCTTGTTACACGCTGATTCATGTGGAACACCACTAGTCACAAACTTGCAGCCAGAATAATGCCCTTCTACCACTGTTGTCTGTCTTCTAGGAGTAAACTGGTTCTGAATCCAAACTACCAAGACACTGTGATCCCATGCATCCCAATTATTATGGATTAGCCTACCAGGAGGTACCCTTCCAAGTGACTTACTAAGGTCTATGTAAATAATGCCCATTGCTCCACCCTCATCCATCACTCAATCAAGTTTGTAAAACATGGACTACCCGTACTGGCTGTCTCTAATCTTTCCCAAGATGGAGGTTGACAGATTCTTGATTAGTACGGGTGTCAGGGCTAATGGGAATAAGGCAGGGAATGGGGTTGAGAGGGAAAGATAGATGAGCCATGATGGAATGTCAGAGTCGACTTCATAGGCCAAAAGGCCTAATTCGCCTCCTGGAATGTATAAACTAATGATCCCATTCCCAAATGCATGTTAGTTCTACCTCTAAGAATCCTCTCCAATAGCTTCCCTATCACTGATGACAGGGTCACCGACCTATGATTTCCAGGATTATCCTGATTACCATTTTAAACAAAGGCACAATGAAGATACAAAGATTTTAGTCAAAAGTCGCTCGTTGAATTTTCATGGCATACTGGCATTACCATGTACGTATGTGCACCAAACAGCACTGGCTATTTTATCAACTTATGGCAGAACCTATTCAGCTCTTGTTTTCTGTGGCACAGAATGCCTTATGTTCTGAAGATTTGTGATTAAATGTGAACAGTATACTCAACAGCTAGCATCTTGTTTCTTTCTCATGTTATGGAGGGGGGGGGGGTCACTTATGGTGCAGCTGAAGATGGTCTGTTTTAGGACGTAATCTTAAGGAATTTTAGCATTGCTACACTGGGAATATTTGGCATCCAATCATAACAACCGTATGGTTGGTGTTAAATGTAACGCCAACCAGTGAAGAGTTTTCCCATTGATGTTCATTCACTTCATTTTCACTAGGTCTCCTCTATGTCACATTCAGTTAAATCCTGCCCTGACTTCAGGGATAACCATTTTCACCCATCACTGCAATCCTCTCTTTTACTCAGGGGCAGGCAAAGACTATAATGGCATTGTAAACTAAATGATCCCAGATTATCGGTAATTAAATTGCTTTTGATAAAACCTTCTATTACTTTGCTGACATTAGTAAGTGGACTTTTAAAATAAAATTTGTGCTGTCTGAGTCTCTCCTGGTTTTTTGAGGTTAGGATCATTTTACACTGGATTGACTTTTTTGGAACTGGAACAATCCTAAGGTTTAGATTCTAACTTAGTAACGTATTTCCCCTCAAATGATTGGAATTTTGTGGGTTCTACAATACTGTGACTGTGTGAGTACTAAGTAATACTATATATTATCTGTTCACTGACACTCAAAAGTTACTTGGAAATTCCTGGATCTCTGGACATTAAAATCCTATTATTCATGAATCAAAATCTGATACAATCTAACACAACTAGATAGTATTGGATGCAACCTGCCTGTTCATCTCACTTGAGGCCATAGTAGTTCAGTTTAATTGCAGCATGAAAGAAGTTCAAGATAAAAGGTTTATCTTCAGGGGCGGCATGGTGGTGCAACGGTAAAGTCACTGCCTTATAGCTTTTGCAGTACTGAGGACCCGGGTTAGATCCCGATTGCGGCTGCTGTCTATATGGAGTTTGTACGTTCTCCCCATGATCACATGGGTTTTCTCTGAGATTTTCAGTTTCCCCCCACACTCCAGAGGTGTACAGGTTTGTAGGTTAATTTAATAAATGCAAATTGCCCTTAGTATGTGTAGGGCAGTGTAAGTGTGTGGAGATCATTGGTCGTTGCAGACTCGATGGAACGAAGGGCCTGTTTCCATGTTGTATCTCTAAACTAAACTAAAGATGTGTATATAATATATCAGGGGCTAGTGAATGACAGGATGATGGAGAATATTAAACGAATCAGCAGTGAGAGATGAAGAAGTTGATAAAGAGAAAGAAAAGATAAATATCTAAATAAATTGCAAGTGCTTACAATGATAAATAAAAAGAAAGAAGATAGCGAGGATAAGTGTGAGTCAGAGGCTACAGGGAGACTTGATAGAAGTATATCAAAATATGAGAGTGCTATAGATGCAATCAGAACTTTTTCCCCAGGATGGAAAAAATCAAATGCTGGAGGGCATAGCATTCAGTTGAGGGCGGCAAAGTTTAAAGGAGACGTGTGGGGCAACACACAGGGCGGCGAGTGCCTGGAATGCGCTGCTAGGGTCAGTGGTTGAGGCAGATACAATAGCGGCATTTAAAAGGCTCTTGAATAGGCATATGAATATGCAGGGAACGGAGGGATATGTATTATGCACAGGTCGATAAGAGATGGTCTCTGTAGCATGTTTGGCACAGATATTGTGGACCGAAGGGCCTGTTCTTGTTTTGTGCTGATCTACGATCTATGTTTTCAAATAAACCAGGTGTTCAGATAGTGGAGACCTCATAAAGTTTTTTAAAACTCACTGAGCTCCAGAATGACAAGGAAGAAGGAGTAATGTGAAGAAGCCAGGGAAAGTCTACACTTGTGGAACCTGGAAGAATATTCATCATCTTCCTCAACCCATCAAAGAAACTAAGCAGGGTTACACAAAAAGCTGGAGAAACTCAGCGGGTGCAGCAGCATCTAAGGAGTGAAGGAGATAGGCGACGTTTCGGGTCGAGACCCTTCTTCAGACTGGTCAGGGATCAGGGAAACGAGAGATATAAACAGTGATATGGAGAGATAAAGCAAGAACAATGAGTGAAAGATATGCAAAAAGGTATTGGTGATAAGGAAAGCAGGCCATTGTAAGCTGTTTCTGGTGTGAAAATGAGAAGCTAGTGCGACTTGGGGGGGGGGGGGGGGGGGAGATGGAGAAGGAATGTCAGGGCCCGAGGGCTGAGGGAGAGGTGGGGGGGTGGGGGGAAAGGAGCAGTCTGGGTTAACAGAATTGAGAAAATTCAATGTTTAAGCCCAGAGGATGCAGACTCCCCAAGCGGAATATGAGATGTTGTTCCTCAAACTTGCGGTGTTGTTCACTCTGGCCATGGAGGAGGCCCAGGACCGAGAGGTCGGATACGGAGTGGGAGGGGGAGTTGAAGTGCTGAGCCACCGGGAGGTCGGGTTGGTTATTACGGACCGAGCGGAGGTGTTCGGCGAAACGATCGCCTAGCCTCCGCTTGGTCTCACCGATGTAGATTAGCTGGCATCTGGAGCAACGGATGCAGTAGACGAGGTTGGAGGAGGTGCAGGTGAACCTCTGTCAGACTTGGAATAACTGCTTGGGTCCCTGAAAGGAGTGGATGGGGGAGGTGAAGGAACAAGTGTAGCATCTCTTGCGGTTGCAAGGGAAAGTGCCCGGGGAAGGAGTGGAGCAGGAGGGAAGGGAAGAATTGACGAGGGAGTTGCGGAGGGAGCGGTCTTTGCGGCAGGCAGATAGGGGGGGAGATGGGAAGATGTGGCGAGTGGAGGGGTCACGTTGGAGGTGGCGAAACTGGCGGAGGACTATCTGTTGTATGCGCTGGCAGAATTTTCTCAATTCTGTTAACCCAGACTGCTCCTTTCCCCCCACCCCCCCCACCTCTCCCTCAGCCCTCGGGCCCTGACATTCCTTCTCCATCTCCCCCCCCCCCCCCAAGTCGCACTAGCTTCTCATTTTCACACCAGAAACAGCTTACAATGGCCTGCTTTCCTTATCACCAATACTTTTTTGCATATCTTTCACTCATTGTTCTTGCTTTATCTCTCCATATCACTGTTTATATCTCTCGTTTCCCTGATCCCTGACCAGTCTGAAGAAGGGTCTCGACCCGAAACGTCGCCTATCTCCTTCACTCCTTAGATGCTGCTGCACCCGCTGAGTTTCTCCAGCTTTTTGTGTAACCCTCGATTCTCCAGCATCTGCAGTTCCTTCTTTAACAAAGAAACTAAGCAGGAGCACTAGGAATTGCAGATGCTGGAAGCTTGAGCAAAACACAAAGGGCTGGAGTAACTTACCGGGTTAGGCAGCAACTGTGGAGGATATAGCTAGATGATGTTTTAGGTCAGCAGTCTGAAGTTGAGTCCCAACCCGAAATGTCGTCAAGCCGTATCTTCTACAAACCCTGCCTGACCCATAAAGAAAGTAAGCAGCTTATCTTGGGACTTCTTATTATTTCATCTTTTCAACGTCCTCAGAGCTGGAAACTGACAAATATTTTCCTCCTTCAGTAATTCTATCACTACTTTGTGATTTCTATGTGTTTATTGGAGTTTGGGTTGAGGAGCTTAGATGAACCAAAATGCATGAACAAGAGGCCCAAAGGATAATTGATGCACCAAGTCCAATCATGACAATTCGTTAACCTCAAGACCTGAACCAAAAGCAGAAAAGGCAGCTGTTGCTGAGGAAGTGCCTGCCCAACTTCACCACCCGCTCGCCATATCCTGATGTGTCACTTAAAATTATGATCATTAGATAAGGAGATGGTCTTTACATCTAGATGGTGTTCCAGTGGTTATGTTTCTCACATATTTTATCTCCCAGTTAGCCTGTTTCAATAGATGGGTAGGTTCTGCCCATTATGTGTCGTCAGCTACCTGGTGTGTGCTTGAGAAATTAGAACATAGAACATAGAACAGTATAGTACAGCACATGACCAGGCCCTTCAACACAATGTCTGTGTCGAACATGGTGCAAAGATAAACCAATCTCATCTGCCTGCACATGATCCACATCCCTCCATTTATTGCTTTATTTACGTGCTGATCTAAAAACCTTTTAAGCACCACTGCTCCTCCACCACCCCTGGCAGCACTTTCTAGGCACCCACAATTCTTTATGTAGAAAAATTGCTATGCACACCTTCTTTTTGCCCCTCATAGAGTTATAGAGAGTCATAGAGTCATACACAATGGAAAGAGACCCTTTGGCCCAACTTGCCCATGCCGACCAAAATGCCCCATCTACATTAGTTCCACCTGCCCACGTTTGGCCTACATCCTAAACCATTCCTGCCCATGTACTTGGGCAACACGATGGTGTAGCGATAGAGTTGCTGCCTTACAGCGCCGGAGACCCGGGTTTGATCCTGACTATGGGTGCTGTCTGTACAGAGTTTGCATGTTCTTCCCGTGACCTACACAGGTTAACTCCGGGAGCTACAGTTTCCTCCCACACTCCAAAGACATACAGGTTTATAAATTAATTGGCTTGTTATAATTGTAAATTGTTCCGAGTGTGTACAGGACACTTTGTGGGAATCGCTGGTAGGCGCAGATAAGGTCAACCTAAAGGCCTGTTTCCGCTCTGTATCTCTAAACTAAACTAAATGCCTACTTAATGTTTTAAATGCCCCCTCTTCCCTTAATGCTTTGTTCTCTGGTCTTTGACATTTCCACCCTGGGAAAACAGTTCTGACTGTCTCCCTTATCCATGCCTCTCATAATTTTATTTATTGAAAAAATGCAAATGGTTATAATTCTGAAATATTATAGGGTGGTATTGTGGAAGTGATGTCCATGCATGATATTTCGTAAGTACAATAGACAATAGACAATAGGTGCTGGAGTAGGCCATTTGGCCCTTCGAGCTAGCACCACCATTCAATGTGATCTTGGCTGATCATCCCCAATCAGTACCCCGTTCCTGCCTTCTCCCCATGTCCCTGACCACTATTTTATCCAGAGAACCTGCCTCCACCGCCCTCTGAGGCAGAGAATTCCACAGACTCACCACTCTCTGTGAGAAAAAGTGTTGCCTCGTCTCCGTTCTAAAAAAACAGGATTGAGACTTCTTGTGATGCAGCTAAGGTGGATGTTCTGCCAGTCATAATACAAAAGCAATCTGAACCATCATTATGCCATAGCAACAAGAAAACATTGTTCGATAGGGAGACAACATTATCAAGATCTATTGTGCCAAAATATAAAGTGGATAATGTTTTAATGCTAAAGAATGCATCTTTATTGAGACACTAAGTTTTCAATGATATTAAAATGCTAGTGTGTGTTTAAATTTATTGTTGTTATCCTCTGAGCTTAGAATGAGAATATCAATGTATGTTTTGTTAAATCATTTCCACACATGCTTTATGTGAAGAGTGGGAATTATAAACATTGTTAATATTTCCATCAAATACAAACAAATAAAACCAATGGTAGAACACCTTCAAATTCTGAAGTTTACTCAAGAAATATGTTACTAAGGAGGATCTGCACTAAGCAATGCAATAAGACTGTGGATTTACAACAATAAAGAAAATGAATGGTTTAAAGCTGTTCTAAATTTTGTTGTACATCTTTCATGCTATCCTTTTTCATTTGCAGTAAAGAATTATAGGATTTTACTATGATCTTTGGAGCATTTTTAAAACACCAGTGCACTGCGAATAGCGGCACAGATAGACAGAAATGGACCTTTTGGCCCATTATGTCTGCAATGACCATCAACCACCTCATTTACACAAATCCTACAATAATCTCATCCTTTATTCAAAGTCAAAAGTCAAAGTCAAAAGAGTTTATTGTCATGTGTCCCTGACAGGACAATGAAATTATTCCTTGGATTAGCACAACAGAACATAGTAGGCATTGACTACAAAACAGATTAGTGTGTCCATATACCATTATATACGTAAATGCACACATGAATGAATTGGCACTTCATCCCACTTTCCAATTTTTCCCACCCCCCACCCTCCTAAGATACTACACTCTGTGGCCAATTAACCTACCAACTGGCCCTCCCTAGCATGTGAGAGGAAACCAGATCACCTGGAGAAAAATCATGGGGTTCAATGGAAGAACTTGAAAACTCCACACGGACAACACCCAGGGTCAGGATTGAACCTGGATCTCTGGTGCTGCAATTTGACTTTGATATCTGGCAAGTTGCTAAAAAAATATCATGCTTGAAATAAAGGAGTTTAGTTTAGCTTAGTTTAGATTTTAATTTAGAGCTACAGTGTGGAAATAGGCCCTTCAACCCACAGTTTGCGCCAACCAGCGATCCCTGCACACTAACACTATCCTACCTACACTAGGGAAAAGTTACAATTTTACTAAGCCAATGAACCTACAAACCTGTATGTCTTTGGAATGTGGGAGGAAACCGGAGCACCCGAAGCAAACGCATGCAGGTCACAGGGAAAATCTACAAAATCCCCACAGACAGAACTCATAGTCAGGATCGAACCTGGGTCTCTGGAACTGTAAGGCAGCAAGTCTACTGCTGCACCGTTGTGCCGCCCACAAGTTATTAAGGAATCTAAAGATAGCTTGCAGTCAAGGAAACAAATAAACATTCAAAATACTGTAGCTGAATGTTTACCAGGTTGAGAAATTAATGGACAATTTTAATACCTGATGATGGATGAGGGTCAGTGAAGGTTTAAAGTATTACGACCTTACCTTACCTTACCCTAGCCTGCCATTCTTCACATTTCTTTACATTCATAAGCATCAACTGCAGTTTATTATTACCAAGGCATGTTTATAAGTTCCAATTCCATGCCTCATCATGCAACAACTTTGTTCTCAATGTTAGTAGGATTAAGGAGCTGATAGATGACTTCAAGAAGGAAAGCTGAGGGAACCATTCACCTGTCTTCATTGTCTAGATAATGGTGGAGAGAGTCAACAGCTTCAAGTTCTTGGAAGTACATATTTTTGATGATCCGTTCTGGGCTCAGCTCATTGTTGCAATCATAGAAACATAGAAACATAGAAATTAGGTGCAGGAGTAGGCCATTCGGCCCTTCGAGCCTGCACCGCCATTCAATATGATCATGGCTGATCATCCAACTCAGTATTCCGTACCTGCCTTCTCTCCATACCCTCTGATCCCCTTAGCCACAAGGGCCACATCTAACTCCCTCTTAAATATAGCAAACCCACACAGTCATGGGGCGAACGTACAAACTCCGTACAGACAGTACCCGCAGTCGGGATGGAACCCGGGTGTCCGGCACTCCAAGTGTTGCAAGGCAGCAATTCTACCGCTGCGCCACCATGCCGCCCTAATCATAATGAAGGTTCAACAAAGCCTTAACCTCCTCAGAAGTTTGGGGAGATTCAACATGCTGTTGAATACTCTGTTGAACTTCTACAAATGTACAGTGGAGAGCGGACTGACTGATCACATCAAATCCTGGTTCGGTAATTTGAATGTTTAGGAATGAGGGGGCTGCAAAAAATGGTGGACATTTTCCAGTCCATCACAGGTACTCACCTTTCAATCAAAGGGACCTGCAGGAAACAGTCTCAAGAAGGTTGCTAATAACATCAAACACTCACACTACCTTAGCCACGCTCTCTTCTTACTGCTACCATCGGGAAGAAAGTAAAGGGACACAAGGATAATTACCTCCAGGTTCAAGAACAGCTTCTTCTCATCAAACATCAGGTTTTTGAAAAAGGCGGCATTGTGGTGCAGCTGTAGAGTTGCTGCCTTACATCGCTTGCAGGTTTGATCCTGACCACGGGTGCGGTCTGTACGGAGTTTGTACAACACGTTCTCCCCGTGACTGCATAGGGTTTTTCCGAGATCTTCTGTTTCCACCCACTTTCAGCAAATGCAGCAGCAAATAAGGCTTTTGTTACTCCAATTCATAGCCATTTCACATGATAAAAGCACTCTTGACTTGAGTTATAAAATCCAGCCATTGTACTTTTAAATTATTTTTTTCTGAATTCTGAATCACAGTCAGTGATGTCTTCAACATTGATACTGATGAGTCTCCATGTTCATGTGCTCAATGGAAAAGGTAAGTGAAGGTTGTTGAGGATCAAAGAATTAGCATTGAAATTTAAGTGAGAGAACCAACAAACTATTATAAGGTAATGACGTAATATTGTCCATAGGGGAAGGATTTATCAAAAGCGTGTTTTGTCATTCAAGGGCAAAGACAAGTGTGTAAGATTAATCTACTGAAGAATACGTATCAAGATGTTTTAGTGGATAAAAATGCTGGAGAAACACAGTGGGTGAGGCAGCATCTATGGAGCGAAGGAATAGACAATGTTTTACATCGAGACCCTTCTTCAGACTGATGTCGGGGGGGCAGGAAAAAGAAAGGAAGAGGCGGAGACAGAGGCTTGTGGAAGAGCTGGGAAGGAGAGTGGAAGGAGGGAGAAACCAAGGACTACCTGAAATTGGAGAAGTCAATGTTCATACCTCTGGTGAGTAAACTAACCAAGCAAAATATGAGGTGCTGTTCCTCCAGTTTGCGCTGGGCCTCACTCTGGCAATGGAGGAGGCCCAGGACAGAAAGGTCAGATTCAGAATGGGCGGGGGAATTGAAGTGCTGAGCCACTGGGAGTTCAGGTTGGTTGAGCGGAAGTGTTGGGCGAAGCGATCGCCAAGCCTGTGCTTGGTCTCACCAACGGTCTCACCAATTGACACCTGGAACAGCGGATGCAGTAGATGAGGTTGGAGGAGGTGCAAGTGAACCTCTGCCTCACCTGTAAAGACTGCTTGGTTCCTTGGATGGAGTCGAGGGGGGAGGTAAAGTAACAAGTGTAGCATTTCCTGCGGTTGCAAGGGAAAGTACCAGGGGAGGGGGTGGTTTGGGTGGGAAGGGACAAATTGACCAGGGAGTTATGGAGGGAACGGTCTCTGTGGAAAGCAGAAAGGAGAGGATATGGGAAGATCTGGCCAGTGGTGGGATCCTGTTGGAGGTGGCGAAAATGTCGAAGGATTATATGTTGTATGTGATGGCTGGTAGGGTGGAAGGTGAGGACAAGGGGGACTCTGTCCTCATTACGAGTTGTGGAATGGAGAGTGAGAGCGGAGATGTGGGATATAGTGGAGACCCTGGTGAGAGCCTCATCTATAATAGACGAGGGGAACCTCCGTTCACTAAAGGATGAAGACATCTCCGATGCCCTGGTCTGGAACACCTCATCCTAGGTGCAGATGCGGCATAGACGGAGGAATTGGGAGTAGGGGATAGTCCTTACAGGAAGCAGGGTGGGAAGAAGTGTGGTACAGATAGCTATGGGAGTCAGTGGGTTTGTAATAGATGTCAGTCAGTAGTCTGTTACCTGCGATGGAGATGGTGAGGTCTAGATACTGTAGGGAAATATTGGAAATGGTCCAGGTGAACTTGAGTGCCAGATGGAAGTTAGTGGTGAAATGGATGAAGCCAGTGAGTTCTGCATGGGCGAGGGAGGTAGCACCAATGTACTTGTCAATGTAGCGAAGATAGAGTTCGGGGATAGGGCCATGGTACGCCTCGAACATTCCATTGCCAGAGGGAGGCCCAGCACAAATTGGAGGAACAGCACCTTATATTTTGCCTGCGTAGTTTACACCCCAGCGTTATGAACATTGGCTTCTCCAATTTCAGATTTCAGGTGGTCCTTGCTTTCTCCCTCCTTCCTCTCCCCTTCCCAGCTCTCCCACAAGCCGACTGTCTCTGCTTCTTCCTATTTTATTCCCGCACTCCTCCCCCCCCACATCAGTCTGAAGAAGGGTCTCGACCCAATACATCACCTATTCCTTCGCTCCATAGATGCTGCCTCACCCGCTGCTGTTCTCCAGCATTTTTTGTCTACCTTCAATTTTTCCAGCATCTGCAGCTCTTTCTTAAACAAGGTGCTTCAGTAGGTTGGCATGTTCATATTCATAACACAATGGAAAGAAATTGCTTTGTTTTCAAGTATTTCTCTGCGGGCCTCACTTTGTACAGAGGTATTGATGTCTTTGAAAATTTATATTTACTAATGGAACATCCAACTTTTATTAACTTTGTTTCCTATGACACAGTGCCTGTTAAGGAGCCAATTCCCAAACTGTATTATTTGTCCTAAGTGAGATTCCTGACTTCCTATGAGCTCAAGTATACGCTTCAATTAATTGCTCATGAAGATGATGGTCTCCCTCAACATCGTACGTTCAGGACGACTCCAGGCTACTGCTGCTGATCTCTGTCTTTCCTCAGTTTGATATTTGGTGTTGCATTTGGGAGTGGCACCCAAACTCCATATTCAAAATAAAATATACGTTGTCTCCTTTTTTATCAGCTCACATGAGCAGGCAGAGGAAACATGAGCATTTCCCTGAACTGCAATACTCATCAAAAGGCAGCCATTTATAGCCTGCATTCTTGTCCTAACAGAGACATCCAGGAGATCTGCCTGAAGTCCTTGAGGATGTTTATGACCCCTTGCACATGAGATATGCTTTCAATGGGTATATTCTTCACCTTCCAATTTAGCCTAAGATATTTAATAAGTTTTAAGCTCTTTTGATATCACCTAGTTCTTCACTCATCTGTCAATAGGAACAAGTTCTCCCTATTCACTCTCTTTATAACCCTTGTCAATTCAAATATAGGCACCAGGTCCCTTTCCAATCTTTCCTGCTTCACCGGTCTATCTAAATGGTTAAAATCCCTCATCACTGGAATGATTTTGGTAAACCACTTCTACTTTTTCTCTAAAGTTTTTACAATTTTCCAAGTACAGTGCACTCAGAATTGAACACAATTATCACATAACAAGCTTTGAAAATATTTGCCGTGGTTTCTTTGGCTTAACACCTTGTGCCTCCACTTATAAGAAACCTTTTGGAATCTCTTTCTCAATTTTCCCTGCCACTTTCAGTGAACAATAAAATGTGTCCTTTACTTCTCTATTCTTCTAACCCTTTTAGTATTATGTCTTCTAGTTTATATTGATTCTTCTCTTTCTTCCTATCAAAAAGTAATAAATGGCATATCTCAGCATTACATTTCATCTGGTACCTATTTTTAATTCCCCAACCTGTCTATCAGATGTCCATCACCAATTGTCTATTAATATTCCCCTCACAGTTCACTACACCTCCAATTAAGAACATTAAAAATGTGTCAATTAAGAACATTAAAAATGTACTCACACATGTTCCTAATGCTAACTTCTGGGGAACTACACTGAACATCTAACAATCTGAACAATAACCCTCGAAAACTGCTCTCTATCAATGTTCAGTCCTTACTGCTACAGCCCCGTTTTATTCAAATCACGAAGTGCTGGAGGAATTCAGTGGTATCTGTGGCGGGAATGGACGGATAATATTTCAGGTCAGGACCCTTCGTTAGACTGGTTTGCAAAGGTTCCAACATCTACAGTCACCTCAAGCCCCTGTCCCACCTTCACGACCTAATTGGCAACCGTAGTTTGCCCTTGATTCATACTCGCAGCATGGTCACCACGAGGTCGTAGGAGGTTGTAGGAGGTCTTCGTAACTCTTCCTCATGATCATGAGTGGTCACCGCGTACTAGTGGGCTCAATAGGTCGCAACGTTTATTCCAGCCTGATAAAAAATGTCCACAAGGTCGGCGTGGAAAAAAAAAAGGCGTTTAAAAAAAGGTCGGCGTGGAAAATGTGATACTATTTACTCATAGGTAGGTTGTAGGTAGGTCGTAGTAGGTCGTGATGGTAGTTGTAGGAGGTCGTAGATAGTCGTAGGTAGTCATAGGTCAGAAACTGACCCAAGAAAAAAAATGCAAACATGACCATTTTATCATGTGATCATTTTCCACTCGTAGCTAGTCGTAGTTGGTCTTAGATGTGGAAGACTGAGGTCGAGGGGGATCGTAGGAGGTCGTAAACATATTCGTAGGAGGACGTAGGAGATCTTTTACTTTGGCGAGTCAACACGACCTTGACAATTTTTTTAACTCGTCTAAGGTCTTCTAAACTAATGGATAAGGTCGTCCAAGTGGGACAGGCCCTTCATGATTCTAGCATCTGCAGTTTATTGTGTCACCCCATTTTAACCATGGATTTAAATCTTGATAACAAACCAGATTGTTAAACATCTTCTTAAGTTCCACATGGCTCACATCAACTGTATCTCCTCACTGCTACTTCATCAAACCAAAATTTCATCCGGTATAGGGCCTGTCCCACTGTACGAGGTAATTCAAGAGTTCTCCCGAGTTTTCCCCTGATTCGAACTCGGAGATTGTTCATAGCGGGTCCGTAGGAGTTTGTGGATGTCCCATAGCGGCTCGTAATGCTAACGGTACGTACTTGGGAAATCCGGTGAACTCATGATGTTTATTCAACACTGTGAAAAGTGTCCATGAGTAAAAAAATACTCATGAATTAAAATATTGGCACGCAGCTTTTCAGTTCGTTGGCTTTTAGGCATCTCGCCCTTTCGGTCAGTTTGCATTTAGTTGTCCCATCCTTTCAGTTAGTAGGCGTTTTGTCTTCGTACTCTTTCAGTTTATTGGCGTTTCGGCCTCATTTCCATTCGGTTCTTTGGCTTCGACTTCTTTGCTTCGGCTTCTTGGCTGTCGGCGCCATGTCCGGGTACCGCTATTTCTAACCTTCTTTATTCGTTCTTCAATATGTTCCAACATTATGGTTAAACAAGCTGCTCTGTTTAACCCTCCATCTCCTTTTTGAACAAGGAAGTAAACATTATCTATTTTCTGCTACTTTTGCGACATCACTGAATCTGTCGAGGTTTTATGTTCAGGAATTCTACAATTTCCTCTCTTACTTTGCTCAGGAACTATAGATCTCATCTGAAGCAAGTGACCACCAATGGTCTCTTAATTGTGATGCAGCGGTAGAGTTGCTACCTTACAATGCCAGAGACCTAGGTTCGATCCTGACTATGGGTGCTATTTGTGCGTAGTTTGTACGTTCGTCCCGTGACCTGCATGGGCTTTCTCCAGGTGCTCCGGTTTCCTTCCACAATCGAAATACGTACAGATTTGTAGGCTAAATGGCTTGGTAAAATTGTAAATTGTCCCTGGTGTGTGTGGGATGGTGTTGGTGTGCAGGGATAACTGGTAGGCACAGACTTAATGGGCCAAAGGGCCTGTCTCTGTGTAGTATCTCTAAACTAAACTTTTAACCCACCCTGAATCTCAATTGTATGTTATTTTTGTGTGACTCCATTAGCTGGAGTTGCAGAAAAATACCTTAAAGTATTTAAGTCTAATGCCTTAAAAAAGGCTGATGTAAAGTACTTATTCGGTACAAAACCCATGTCCTTTACCTTCATGACTATGTTGCCTTTTTGCCCTTTCATTAATCACATCTCTCTGCTTAAAACCATTCTGGCACCTTACACAAAGAAATCTGACAATGCTCTTCAATAAATGTTAAATTTAAAATTCTATTTTTTGTATAATTTTCCCATCAGGGTGACACATAACATCCTTTTAACAGCAGATGTAGAGTCAATTGTAGGCTATGCAATATTGGAATAGAAAGGATTCAGTGCATGTCAAAGGATTAAATGATGGGGCATAAATTCACCCTGATGCTACAATAGATTCAAAAACAATAGGATGGGTTAAATAGTGGGTGGAGCTACTATTTTTATCAGCAAGAATGCAAAGTCCTTGAGAGATCTGATGTTGCCTCATTAGGTATAGCTGAGACAATCTGCTCTTTACTTTGCCAAATTGGAATATTACAATCAGTATCATCAAGCAATAGAATATATAATTAAATAAATGTGTCTTCTGTTACACAATTGCTGAGAATAAATATACAAGTTGTACAGGAGAAAGTATCAGGGATGGTAGTGGAGGCAGATACAATGGTGGTGTTCAAGAGGCTTTTATATACAGTGTGTTCAGAAAGTATTCAGACCCCTTCACTTTATCCACATTTTGTTACGTTACAGCCTTATTCTAAAATTGATTACATTCTTTTTTTTTATCATCGATCTACACACAATGCCCCATAATAAAAAAAGCGAAAACAGGTGATTCAAAATTTTTGCTAAGTAATTAAAAATAAATAACTGAAATATCACATTTACATAAGTATTTAGACCCTTTACTCAGTACTTTGTTGAGGCATCTTTGGCAGCGATTACAGCCTGAAGTCTTCTTGGCTATGACGCTACAAGCTTGGCTTACCTGTATTTGGGTAATTTCTCCCATTCTTCTCTGCAGATCCTCTTAAGCTCTGTCAGGTTGGGTGGGGAGCGTCGATGCGCAGCTATTTTCAGGTCCCTCTAGAGATGTTCAATCGGGTTCAAGTCCGCTGGGCTACTAAAGAACATTCACAAACTTGTCACGAAGCCACTCCTTGTTGTCTTGGCTGTGTGCTTAGGGTCATTGTCCTGTTGGAAGGTGAACCTCCACCCCAGTCGGAGGTCCAGAATGCTCTGGAGCAGTTTTTCATCAAGGATCTCTCTGTACTTTGCCCCGTTCATCTTTCCCTCGATCCTGACTAGTCTCCCAGTTCCTTCCACGGAAAAACATCTCCACAGCATGCTGCTGCCACCACCATGCTTCACCGTAGGTATGGTATTGGCCAGGTGATGAGTAGTACCTGGTTTTCTCCAGATATGATGCTTGGCAATCTTGGTTTCATCACACTGGAGCATCTTGTTTAGGTGCCTTTTGGCAAACTCCAAGCGGGCTGTCATGTGCCTTTTACTGAGGAGTGACTTCCTTCTGGTCACTCTACCATAAAGGCCTGATTGGCGGTGCTGCAGATATAGTTGTCCTTCTGGAAGTTTCTCCCATCTCCACAGAGGGACTCTGGAAGTCTGTCAGAGTGACCATCGGGTTCTTGGTCACCTCCCTGACAAAGGCCCTCCTCCCCCGATTGGTCAGTTTGGCCGTGCGGACAGCACTATCAAGAGTCCCGGTGGTTCCAAAGTTCTTCCATTTAAGAATGATGGAGGCCACTGTGCACTTCAGGACCTGCATTGCTGCACATTGTTTTTTACCCTTTCCCAGATCTGTGTCTTGACACAATCCTGTCTTGGAGGTCTACAGACAATTCCTTCATCTTCATGGCTTGGTTTTTGCTCTGACATGCATTGTCAACTGTGGGATCTAAAAGACAAATCATGTCCAATCAATTTAATTTACCACTTGTGGACACTAATCAAGTTGTAGAAAAATCTCAAGGGTAATCAATGGAAACAGGATGAACCTTAGCTCAATTTTGAGTGTCATAGCAAAGGGTCTGAATACTTATGTAAATGTGATATTTCAGTTCTTTATTTTTAATTACTTTGCAAAAAATTCTAAACACCTGTTTTCGCTTCTTCATTCTGAGGTATTGTGTGTAGATTGATAATAAAAAAATGAATGTAATCCATTTTCAAATAAGGCTGTAAGATAACAAAATGTGAAAAAGTGAAGAGGTCTGAATACTTTCCGAGTGCACTTTCCGAGTTCCGAGTAGATGGGTCTGCAGGCAAGATGAATCATATAGGAAGGAAGGGATCACTGCTGCACTGCAACAGCCCATGAATTTTGTGCCAAACCTGAAGTTCTGTTATTTCCTTGCATTGACCAGAGTTGGCGCTGATGAATTGAAGGAGGTGGTGAATTTCATTATTATTGTCTGCATTTGCCAGGTGGTAACTTCTGAGATATGAGAAGTGGTCCATTATTCTTAGTGTCTCGCATTGAACCTTTATTGTCAGAGTGCAATGTAAGAAAAGTTGGTGGAGTATCTATGACTTATAACTGTTAGGTGTGAGGCCCATTCTTTCAAATGTTTCATTGAAAGTTTCAACAGTGGCTTGGATCTCGTGCAAACACAAGCATTATTTATATAGTACAACTCAACTATTAAGGTTTGAGTAACTTCTGGTCGGGGTTTCTGTTGGACCTCTACATATGGAGCGTCTTTTCCTTTCAGGAAAGATGGAGATGCAAATCCAAAAACATACCTTACCTTAGGGGGTAATTGGATCCTTAATCTTCTGGTCATTCATAAAATCATAGAATCATAGAAAATAGGCGCAGGAGTAGGCCATTTGGCCCTTCGAGCCTGCACCGCCGTTCAATATGATCATGGCTGATCATCCAACTCAGTATCCTGTACCTGGCTTCTCTCCATAACCCCTGATCCCTTTAGCCACAAGTGCCACATGTAACTCCCTCTTAAATATAGCCAATGAACTGGCCTCAACTACCTTCTGTGGCAGAGAATTCCACAGACTCACCACTCTCTGTGTGAAAAATGATCTTCTCATCTCAGTCCTAAAAGACCCCCCCCCCCCTTATCCTTAAACTGTGACCCCTTGTTCTGGAGTTCCCCAACATCGGGAACAATCTTCCTCTATCTAGACTGTACAACACCTTAAGAATTTTGTAAGTCTCTATAAGATCCCTCTCAATCTCCTAAATTCCAGCGAGTACAAGCCGAGTCCATCCAGTCTTTCTTCATATGGAAGTCCTGCCACCTCAGGAATCAGTCTGGTGAACCTACTCTGTACTCCCTCTATGGCAAGAATGTCTTTCCTCAGATTAGGAGACCAAAACTGTACGCAATACTCCAGGTGTGGCCTCACCAAGACCCTGTACAACTGCAGTAGAATCTCCCTGCACTTGTACTCAAATCCTTTTGCTATGAATGCCAACATACCATTCGCTTTCTTCACAGCCTGCTGCAACTGCATGCCTACTTTCTATGACTGGTGTACCATGACACCCAGGCCTCGTTGCATCTTCCCTTTTCCTAATTGGCCACCGTTCAGATAATAGTCTACCCTCCTGTTTTTGCCGCCAAAGAGGATAACCTCACATTTATCCACATTATACTGCATCTGCCATGCATTTGCCCACTCACCCAACCTATCCAAGTCATCTTCCAGCCTCTTAGCATCCTCCTCACAGCTAACACTGCCCCCCAGCTTTGTGTCATCTGCAAACTTGGAGATGTTGCATTCAATTCCCTCATCCCCCGGTCCCTTGATATTTCCGGAAGATTATTTATGTCTTCCGTAGTGAAGACAGAGCCAAAGTAGTTATTCAATTGGTCTGCCATGTCCTTGTTCCCCATGATCAATTCACCAGTTTCTGACTGCAAGGGACCTACATTTGTTTTAACTAACCTTTTTCTCTTCACATATCTATAAAAACTTTTACAGTCCGTTTTTATGTTCCCTGCCATTTTTCTTTCATAATGTATTTTCCCTTTCCTAATTAAGCACTTTGTCCTCCTCTGCTGGACTGACTTTCTCCCAGTCCTCTGGTAGGCTGCTTTTTCTGGCTAATTTGTATGGTTCATCTTTAGTTTTGATACTATCCCTGATTTCCCTTGTTATCCACAGATGCACTACCTTCCCTGATTTATTCTTTTGCCAAACTGGAATGAACAATTGTTGTAGTTCATCCATGCAGTCTTTAAATGCCTTCCATTGCATATCCACCGTCAACCCTTTAAGAATCACTTGCCAGTCTATCTTGGCCAATTCATATCTCATAGCCTCAAAGTTACCTTTCTTTAAGTTCAAAACCCTTGTTTCTGAATTAGCAATGTCACTCTCCATCCTAATGAAGAACTCAACCATATTATGGTCACTCTTGCCCAAGGGGCCACGCACAACAAGACTGCTAACTAACCCTTCCTCATTACTCAGTACCCAGTCTAGAATAGCCTGCTCTCTCATTGGTTCCTCTACATGTTAGTTTAGAAAACTATCCCGCATACATTCCAAGAAATCTACTTCCTCAGCACCCCAGCCAATTTGATTCACCCAATCTACATGTAGATTTAAGTCACCTATTATAACTGTTTTACCCTTGTTGCACGCATTTCTGATTTCATGTTTGATGCCATCCCCAACTCCATTACTACTGTTAGGTGGCCTGTACACAACTCCCACTAGTGTTTTCTGCCCCTTAGTGTTTTGCAGCTCTACCCATATTGATTCCATATCCTCCAAGCTAATGTCCTTCCTTTCTATTGTGTTAATCTCCTCTCTAACCAGCAACACAACTCCACCCCCTTCTCCTTTCTGTCTATCCCTCCTGAATATTGAATATCCCTGGATGTTCAGCTCCCAGCCTTGGTCACCCTGGAGCCATGTATCTGTGATCCCAACTATAACATATTCATTAATAACTATCTGCACATTCATCTCATCCACCTTATTACGAATGCTCCTTGCATTGAGACACAAAGCCTTCAGACTTGTTGTTCCAACACTCTTAACCCTTATACAATTATGTTGAAAAGTGGCCCTTTTTGATTTTTGCCCTGGAGTTTTCTGCCTGCCACTTTTACTTTTCACCTTGCTACCTATTGCTTCTACCCTCATTTTACATCCCTCTGTCTCTCTCCTCATGTTCCCATCCCCCTGCCATATTAATTTAAATCCTCCCTGACAGCACTAGCAAACACTCTCCCAATTGGTTCCCTTCAAGCCCAGGTGCAGACCATCCTGTTTGCACTGGTCCCACCTCCCCCAGAACTGATTCCAATGCCCGAGAAATTTGAATCCCTCCCCCACGTATTCATCTGCAATATCCTCCTATTTCTACTCCGACTAGCACGTGGCACTGGTAGGAGTCCAGAGATTATTACCTTTGAGGTCCCACTTTTAAGTTTATCTCCTAGCTCCCTAAATTCGCCTTGTAGGACCTTATCCCATTTTTACCTATATCGTTGGTGCCAATGTACACCATGACAGCTGGCTGTTCACCCTCCCCCTCCAGAATGTTCTGCAGCCGTTCCTTGACATCCCTGACCCTTGCACCAGGGAGGCAACATATCATCTTGGAGTCGCGTTTGCGGCCACAGAAACACCTATCTATCCCCTTATTATTGAATCCCCTATTACTATAGCCGTTCCACTCTTCCTTCTCCCCTCCTGTGCTGCAGAGCCACCCATGGTGCCATGAATTTGGCTGCTGCTGTCTTCCCCTGATGAGCCATCTCCCCCAACAGTATCCAAAATGGTATATCTGTTTAGGAGGGAGATGACCACAGGGGACTCCTGCACCACCTGCCTACTGCTACGCTGGCTATTGGCCACCCATTCCCTTTCTGGCCGCTTAAACTATGGTGTGACCAACTCACTGTATGTGCTATTCACGAGCTTATCAGCATCATGGATGCTCCAGTGAATCCAACCGCAGTTCCAATCGTTCAATGCGGTCTGCCAGGAGCTGCAGCTGGACACACTTCCTGCAAACGTAGTCGCCAGGGACACCGACCATATCCCTGATCTCCCACATGTTGCAGGATGAGCAAACCATGGGACCGATCTCAAATGACATGGCTTGCCCCCAAATTAAATCAAATCACTCACACTACAAAATATCTTAATCCTTTAAACTAACCTTTAATAAAAAACACTGCACCCTTAGCTCACTGAACCCTTTGCTCACTGTACCTTTAGCTCACTTTACCTTTAACTCACTTTACTTTTAACTCACTTTACCTTTAACTCACTATACCTTTAACTCACTTTACCTTTAATGCAAACCAGTGGTTGCACCCAATCAGCTGCTTCCACCAATCAGCGGCTTCCAGAAGAACACTTGTGTGGAACGTTACAGGTTTGGGTTCCTCCTCTTGCTCCAACGGCTCCTGGGCCTCTGTTAAAACAAAGCCCCGCACTCGATTTTTAAACTCACCGCCCGGAAACTCCACCTCTTGCTCCAACGGCTCCTCACACTAGTCACATTCTCCTCACTCTAGTCCATTTTGTTCTTGGTACAACTGCCCCTTCTCATGTGCTGGTTCAGTTTAGAGATGCAGCATGGAAACAGGCCCTTTGACCTGCTGAGTCCGTGCCAACTACCATTCACCCATACACTAGTTCAAGTTCAAGTTCAAGTTATATATTTTTTGCACCCTTGGTACAGTGAGATTTGAATTACCAGACAGCCATACAAATAAAAAGAACATAATACACGATAGAATTTAACATGAACATTCCCACACAGCGGGATCAACGTTTCCCACTGTGAGGGAAGGCAAGAAAGTTCAGTTGTCTTCCTCTTTGTTCACCCGTGGTCGGGGCCGTTGAGCCCTCCACAGTCTAAGAAGACTCTCAGCGGCTTGGAGTTTCCGAATCGGCCAATTCTTACTGGAGACCACAGCTCCCGAAGGCCACAGGACGAGCTGGGCATAGATTCAATGCTAGTGACCCTCGGCAAAGGATCCCAGGACTCCGCGATGTTAAAGCAACAGGCCGGAGCCTCAACACAGTGATCCCGGTAAGGCATCGTCTTGCTCCGCGATGGAATTCAGTGCTGCGCCACTGCTGAAGTTCTGGCTGGACTCCGACAGGAAAGGCCGCGCCAATCCAGATGGTAGGCCGCAAGGGGTAGGAGCGAAGTTGCAATTAGGAGAAAAGACACATCTCCTATCAGGAAGAAACTGGGAAACCGTTTCCCCTCTACCCCACCCCCACCCCCTACATAAAAAAGACTAAGACATCTTTTAAAACATACTATTTACACACTAAAAAATAACAATAGCGTCAAATGACGGATAGACTGCTGGCGAGGTTGCCGCGTGCGGCGCCACCCGATGACGTAGTTCTGCGTTATTCCCGTTTTGCATTCTACACACCGGGGCAATTTTACAGAAGCCAATTAACCTACAAACTTGCCCATCTTTCGAATGTGGGAGAACTCGGAGAAAGCCCACGTGGTCACATGGAGAATGCACAAACTCCATACAGACGTACCTGAGGACAGGATTGAATCTGGGTCTCTGGTGTTGCAAGGGAGCTGCCCTACTGCACTGCAACTGTACCACCATCAGACCCTTCAAGAGAGCTACAGCTGTTGCACATTATGTCTTGTGACAGTGCCCTCTCCATCCAATGCCATCTGAATGCTATCACCAACAGACGGGCCAGATGAGCTGCTTAGAAGCTTTAACATTGATTTTATTGCAGCAAAGCATCCATTAACACTGCTGTTTTGGAGTCAGGTTGTTGGAGACAATGAATGGATTAGAAGAAGACCCAGTCTGAAGAAGGGTCTCGACACGAAATGTCGCCTATCTCCTTCGCTCCTTAGATGCTGCTGCACCCGCTGAGTTTCTCCAGCCTTTTGTGTACCCTCGATTCTCCAGCATCTGCAGTTCCTTCTTTAACAGAATGGATTAGTTGTTGGTCTGTGCAGCAATCATCTGTCATGGCATGATGAACATTCCGGTAATCCATCAATTGGATAATGAAATAGCGTAGCTGGTGCCAGTGCTTGGACTGGAGCATTGAAAAGCAAAGTTATAACAAGGTTTTGTTCCAAATATTTTGTCAAGAGAAGAATATTGTTGGGTTTAATCTTCCTTATTCCTTCCTTGTTGATTATGCCCTGCCAGTGAGTTGCATCTCTTCTCTGGTGTTGAAGTTTCCCAGGAGGGACATTGAACATTGCTTTTCTCAGCATTTTGGTGGAACTCCTCTTTGGCCTCATTAAAAGCTGCAAAGATCATTGTGTAAACACTGATAAACATGGCTCCAACCATGTAAGAATGAGCCAGTATTATGTCATTCTCTGATTCTTCAGGGTGGGTTGCTGAGATGCTAGACTAGTTCAGGTCAAGGTCACAACCTGAAGACAAGTAGAATTAAGGAATTATAAATCCTAAGCAAAATACACAAAGTGCTGGCATTCATTTGTAGTTTTTGATTCTGCTGCACATCTAACTGAAACCATAACCATTGCTCTGGCTTTGTAGATAACCACATTGGTCCTGACTGCAGCTGAATATCCAACCATGACACTCACCACAATTAGCGTTGCTTGTTATTTGGCGAATAACTCCTCTACACTGGGGAAACCAAACAGAGACTGTTTGCTGAAATCCTCTGTTCAGTCCACAAGTGTGAATTGCCGGTCACTTTATATTTCATTCCTGAATCAAACCCCGTTCTGGCTACTGAATCTCCAGCCTCATACCAGGTTCTAATTAAGCCCAATATGAATGAGGAGACCATCTCATCTTTAATATGGCATCATATTGTACCTTACCTTTCAGTATTAACACCAGGTTTAATCATTTTATAGCATTGTTCCTATTTTGTTTCAAAGGTCAGGACATGGGTTTTGCTCTGTTGTTGCCACTATGATGAATCTACACAGATCTTTTGCGCCATTATCTATTGTAATACCAACCCTTTCTTCCTTACAATGTTGCTCTTTGCATAACATTTATTGCTATTTTATTTTCTATTGTTTCTCCTCATCCTCACAAAAATGTGCAGCTAATCAAAAAATAAACTGAAATGTTAGTTCTGTATCTCTCTTCCTTTTTTCTGCCTGATCTGCTGGGTCAGGAAAGTTAATTTTGGTAATTATGAGGTTAAATATATATTGTGCTGTGTTTTATAACCTCTATTGAGATCGCTAGCTATTTTGCTTGTCTATACAGGAACCATGCAGATAGATAGCATTTTAATTAAAATTTACTATCTGCTATCTTGATGTAACATATCAATTCAACTGGCATGGAATGAACAGCAGCTTTTACCTGAGTTCGGGAACCTCACCACTATTTTAACTTTTCGGACCAGAAAAGGGTTAGCTGCAGATAATCCAGGAAAGTGCTGGAAATGTAGCAGATGAGGTACTTAAGCAGGGTCAGTACATTATGGGCTAATCTAGCGAACTGCCAGCTCTTTCTGATTTCACTTAGGGAGCTCACCTTAATGGCCTTTCATTACAGGAGCAGAAAGTGGAACGTATTAAACACACATGATGTTCCACAACCATGGCAACTGCCCTACATGACAGTCTACTAATCAGCAAGGAGCAACACCTCTTACAGTTGTATGGGTGATTTGGGTTGTGGGCATAGTTAGTGAAAACCTCAAGCATAGTTATAATGTAATGTGGATGTTTGAGGTCACAACCTAGGTAGAAGTTGAGGCCAGTTTCAACCTTGTTAGATGGGCATAAAGATGGCCATCAGTTGAAAAAGTCAAACTAAAAGTTATCTTAAGTCCCAACTTGCTGACTGCTCCATGCCATAATTTCCTGGTTGTGTAATAATTTATTTCCTTGTGGGTTCTGTTGTAAAACTCAGGAAATCCGCCCACTGAGACTACAGTAATACATTTAAATAAAGACGAACAACTGTGAGGAAGCAACTTAAATATTAGATAAATAGTCTTTAAATGATTTTGAGAGTTTAACATTTTTTATGTCTTTGATGTTTTGCTTAATTTTGCATTGATTGAATGCAGGGAAATGGGCCCTTCAGCCCACCGCATTCATGCTGACCATCGATCACCGTCACACTAATTCTATGTTATCCTATTTTTGCATCCACCCTCGACACATAAGGCCCCATCCCACTGTACGAGGTGATTCAAGAGTTCTCCCTAGTTTTCCCCTGATTCGAACTCGGAGAATGTCCGTAGCAGGTCCGTAGGAGTTTGTGGATGTCTCGTAGCGGCTCATACGAGTAAAAAGTAACCATTTTTTTCATCACAAGTATTTTTTTTCCTCGTGGACATTTTTTGCAGGGATGAAAAAACCTCACGAGTTTACCGGATGTCCCGAGTACCTAACGCTAGCATTACGAGACATCCACGAACTCCTACAGGCCCGCTACGGACATTCTCCGAGTTTGAATCAAGGGAAAACTCGGGAAAACTCTTGAATTACAGTGAGACAGGGGACCTAGGGTAAATTTATAGAGGCCAATTAGCTTGCAAATCCACATGTTTTTGGGATGTGGAAGGAAAGCGGAATACTCGGAGGAAGCCCACATGACCACAGGAAGAATGTGCAAAATTCTTGAAAATAATTATTAATTTTATTTTTTGTTCATGTTTAATGGATGGGTCTTGGTGTTGCATCTTCCTACCCTATGAGAGGATTGCAATGTGGGGACACAAATCCACACTAGGCTTCGCTTATATTTTGGGACTTGGCCAGCTATGGAGTGAGATGTAAGAATTTCATTATACTATCTGGGACAAATCAAAATAAAACGCTCTTGACTCTTGTCTCTTGCAACATCTCATCAGATAAAATTTGAACATTTAAAACACATTAGGACAGATATGTGGATAGGAAGTGATTAGAGGAATATTGGTCAAATGTGGATAAATGGGATAAGCTTAGATGAACATCTTGGTCGACATGGACAAGTAGGGCCAAAGGGCTTGGTGCCCTGCTGTATGACTCTGTGTTTCCTATTGGCTGTGTCCACAAGTCATGAAATAGATCTGGACAGCACTCCTATGTACAAAATTAAAAGCTCCAGACTCAGCTTGTAGTTGGAACCTGGCTCCCATCGATCCCTTGAAATTGTTCAATCAGTATCATAATGTTAGCACAATTGACGCAAACTGGATTAAAAGAAATACAAAACTAGATAAGGGGCATAGAACAGTGGTGAATGGTTGTCATTGGTGATCTCCCAGTTAGGGATACTGTATTAGGGCGACAACAATTCTGAGTTAAGTTCAGTCTAGTTTACAGATATACAGCGCAGAAATAGGCCCTTTGGCCCACCGAGTCCATGCCGGCCACAATGACCCGTACATTAGTTTTATCCTACACACGAAAGACAATTTACAGAACTTATCTTTAGTACAATTATGCGTCAACTAGCTGGAAAGCAAAATAATGATGTCAGCAGGACAGGCTGAGTTATTGGTCGAGACGGGTCTGAAGGGTTTCAACCCGAAACGTCACCCATTCCTTCTTTTCAGAGCTGCCTGTCCCGCTGTGTTACCCCAGCGTCATGTGTCTCCCTTCGATTTAAAATGATTTCCTACAAAACAATGATGTTTATCTTGTTAGAGATGCAGGTACAGAAAAAAACACTGGTTTTCACATATAAATGTTTGAAAGTGAGAATGCATTTTCATAAGAATGGTTTTGCATATGCTTAGGATTGTAAATAGATGCATAAAGTAAAATAATACAAGGAAATGATGGTAGAATTTTATAAATCAACTAGACCAAGTGGGACCCGTTGGGTCACGTCCTCTCAATGCGCGGTTGCGGGGTGGGGGTTGGGGGGGGCGGCGTCTCACACACACTAGCCACCTCCCACACACACACTAACTACCCCCCGCACACACACACAATCTACCGCCCGCACACACACACACTCCAACCACCCGCTTTGATATTATATTAATATTATTCCTTTGCTCCTTTTACCCCATACCCGCCCTATTCACCGACGCAGAACCCTCAACTTGCAGGCGCATCTAGAGAGGGTAGAGAGTAAGGGCAGAGAGAGCAAGGGCAGACACAGAGAGAGGCAGAGACAGAGAGAGAGGGGCAGAGACAGAGAGAGAGAGGGGGCAGAGACAGAGAGAGATGGGATTGGAGGGGATGGGGGGAGGGTGGAGGAGAGGGAGGGTGGGTAAGGAGGGGAGAGTGGGGGAAGGGGGAGAGAGAGAGGGGAGGAGAGAGGGAAGGAGAGAGAGGGGAGGAGAGAGAAGGGAGGAGAGGGAGGGGAGGGGAGGGAAGGAGAGAGAGGGGCGAGATAGCGGGGGAGAGAGAGTGGGGAGAGAGAGAGGGAGGGGGAGAGGGGGGAGGGGGAGGGGGAGGGGGAGGGGGGAGGACAAGGGCAGAGGGGGGGAAGGAGGGGACCAAGAGATGGGGGGGAAGTAATGGGGAAGGGGGGAAGGGAGGGGGAAGAGGGGTGAGGGGAGGTGAAGAACGGGAGGGGGAAGGGTGAGGGGGTAGGGAGAGGGGAAGTGAGGGGGTGAGGGGGAGAGGTGGGGGGATATGAGGGGAGGGGGAGAGGGAGGGGGAGAGGGGGAGAGGAAGGATGGGGTGGAGGGTGTGGAGGGTGTTGGAGGGAGGTGGGGGACAGGAGGAGAGGAGGGAGGGGGAGAGAGGAAGGGGAGAGAGAGGAGGAGGGGAGAGAGAGAGAGGTGGGGAGAGAGTGAGGAGGGGGGAGAGAGAGAGGAGGGGTGGAGAGAGAGGAGGGGTGGAGAGGAGTGTGTAGAGAGAGAGGGGGAGAGAGAGGGGGAGAGAGAGAGGAGGGCGAGAGAGAGAGAGAGGAGGGGGAGAGAGAGAGAAAGAAGGGGGAGAGAGAGAGAGGAGGGGGAGAGAGAGAGAGAGAGGGGGAGAGAGAGAGGGGAGAGAGAGAGGGGGGGAGAGAGAGAGAGGAGGGGAGAGAGCATGAGGAAGGGGAGAGAGAGGGAAGGGGGAGAGAGAGAGAGGAGGGGGAGAGAGAGAGAGGGAGAGAGAGAGGGGGAGAGAGAGAGGGGGAGAGAGAGAGAGAGGAGGGGAGAGAGCATGAGGAAGGGGAGAAAGAGGGGAGGGGGAGAGAGAGAGAGTGGGAGAGAGAGAGAGGAGGGGGAGAGAGAGAGGAGGGGAGAGAGAGAGAGAGGGAGAGAGAGAGAGTGGGAGAGAGAGAGAGGGGGAGAGAGAGAGAGGGGGAGAGAGAGAGAGAGAGAGAGAGGAGGGGGGACGAGAGAGAGAGGAAAGGGAGAGAGAAGAGGGGAGCAGGATGGAAGCTCATGTGGTGGCGGCAGCTTCCCCATCAGGTGCTGGGCCCGAGCAAAGCTGCAGCCGGCATGGACCAGAGCGAGGCCCAGAGCGATCTGAGGACTGTCAAAAGCAGCGGAGGGCCAGCCAATCGTGGTTTCTGTGAGGGGAAGCCCACCCACATGACATACGATCGGGCGAGGAGGTTGTCCCCAGTGACGGCCGCCACAGCCACTTTTCCACCGTGCTCCCCCACGCTGAAATAACGATCACCGCCGCCATGTTGCAGAACTTCAAGGAGCCCAGCGGAGCGAACAGCATGACCTGAGCAGCAGTTTGATCTTCGCACCCTCACCCGCTCACCGATAACGACCGCTGCCGCCATGGTGTAAAACTTCAGTGAGCGAGACCATCTCAATTAATTACTAAGTTATTTGAGAATTGTGAACATTTTCATAAATAACTCGAGAAATAATGCATGAGGAGGGGGAGAGAGTGGGAGGAGGGGGATTTGGGGTGAGAGAGAGAGCGGAGGGGGAGCGCTAAAATGGATTTTGTCGGCCAAAGGGACTGTTTTCCAGAGAGCTAGTATGGAAATTGTGGCCCGAAAGTGCGCCTTTCGACTGCGCCGCTAATACAAAAGTGTGTCTTTCGACTGCGCTGCTAAATGAAAAGTGTGCCTTTCGACTGTGCCGCTAATTGAAAAGTGTGCCTTTCGGCTGAGCCGCTAATTGAAAAGTGTGCCTTTTGACTGTGCCGCTAATAGAAAAGGGTGCCTTTTATATGCGCCGCTAATAGTAAAGTGTGCCTTTCGACTGCGCAGCTCATTGAAAAGTTTGCCTTTCGACTGCGCAGCTCATTGCAAAGTTTGCCTTTTAACTGCGCCGCACATTGAAAAATGTGGCTTTCGACTGCGCCGCTCATTGAAAAGTGCGCCTTTGGACTGCACCGCTCATTGAAAAATGTGCCTTTCTAAGCCACACTTGCCTTAGCATTTTCAAAGCAAGCCACACTTTCCTTAGCATTTTCAAAGCAAGCCACACTTTCCTTTGCATTTTCAAAGCAAGCCACACTTGCCTTTGTATTTTGAAAGCAAGCCACACTTGCCTTCGCATTTTCAAAGCAACCCACACTTGCCTTTGCATTTTCAAAGCAAACCACTTGCCTTTGAATTTTCAAAGCAAACCACCTATTTGCATTTTCAAAGCAAACCCCCAATTTCAATGTTCAAACCAAACCACCTATTTCCATGTTCAAACCAAGCCACCTATTTGCATGTTCAAACCAAACCACCATTTTGCATGTTCAAACCAAACCACCATTATGCATTTTCAAACCAAACCACCATTTTGCATTTTGCACTGCCTCAATAATCTCTTCCTGTGTCAGATTAGGGATCTAATTTGGGAACATAATTTTGGGCATGGCATCGACATGTGCAACATCATGCAATGAGTGCAACTAACTGGGAATGTTGGCCAGGGAAATGTTGGCTTGGTTTTCTTATGAGGTTATATAAATTATAATTCTAGAGAAGTTGGAGATTTTTGTGGTGCAACAAAATTGGCAGTTTTTCCAGTGCTGAGATGTCTGTTGTAGGTCATCTTTGCCTGAAAAGCATATAGGAAAGCAGGGATCATAACTGCCTGTTTGACCAAGAATTTTAGGCCAGGTCATATCTCTTGACTTTAAAGAATCCTTTTCTTTAATTGAACAAAGACCTACTTTGAGGACATAGTAATGTTAACCATCAAAGTTTGCCATCTCCTCTGTGATTTTGAAGATATGGGAAGAGATCCACATTTTCCACCGTCTCGCCATCATCATCAGTATTTACTCTCTTGACCAGTTTCTTACAATCACACTGTTCCAGCCCATATTTACTCCTGGTGGGAGCAGTAGATTCTGGTGGCCCAAGACAAACTTGAGAAACAACATCTCAGCTTCCATCTGGGTACGTCACAGTCGTCTAGACTCAATAACTTCAGGTAACTTCAGGTAATTTGATATTGGTTCTTTCTCTTCCACATATGCAGCCGGAAGTGTGTTTAATTGTCATATACCAACAAAGGAATAATGACATTTTTACTTGCTGCAGCATAATATGCCTGTAATCGCAATTCACATAGATAATATATAACAAGGGCAGCACAATGGTGCAGCCTTACTGCACCAGACACACAGGTTTGATCCTGATTATGGGTGCTGTCTGTATGGAGTTTGTACATTCTCCCTGTGTAGGTATTCTCCAGGTGCTCTGGCTTTCTCCCACCTCCAAAGATGTGCAGTTTTGTAGGTTAATTGGATTAGGTCCGCGGACTGTTATTTGTGTTGCTGCTCGTGTGAGTGTTTACAGATTTAGATACTTGAAGTAAAAGTGTGTTTGAGTTAAATATGTGTATTTGGTTAGATCATATTGTGAGAATCTGAGTCGTGGTTCGATCAGGGGTTGTACTCTTTTGATCGCTGTGTTGGTGGAGGAGTCATCCCGCTGACCGACTGTGCCATGAGGAGGATTTCTTGGAGTGCGTGATTTGTAACAAGTGAATGTTTGTGATTTATGCAGGAGTGTGGTTAGGTATACTTCTGATGTGGACTAATTTCCTTTTTGTGTTCAATTTTGCTCACATGTTTGGAGTTTATTTGCATGCGTTCTGATTAAGATCAGGGATAGGAGACGGGCTGTGTGAGTGTAATTGGTTGTTTCCTGGTGCATTTTGATTTGAATGTTGTCTAAAACGACTTTGGTAATTTCAAAATTAGAAAGGAAAGTGTTAAGAGGTGCGAATAGTTTAGAGTTGCTTCCATAGCCAACAGATGGGGAACCACGCAAATAAAGATATGACCGCTGACTCGGAAAATCCTCTGCAAGAAATATGTAGTGAATTTCCACAAAAGGCTGATCGATTGAGAATTATTTCAGGTTTGTTAAATAGAGAATTAGGGAACAAATTATGACCCCGAGGGGGCATGGATACAGTAAAGGGATTACAATACATTGAGCAGATTAAATTGCAGCGCAGCGATAATACAGAGACACAGGAAATAATTGTATTGGGGATAAATTATTAATGGGGAACAGAAAGCCAGTAGAACGGAGGAAAGAATGGCAAGTTGGAAGGAAGCAACTCTAAAACGGGGGATACAATTAGAAGATACTGAAGCATTTAAACCTCCAGGTAGCATAAGGGAAGAGCCTGTGAGTATTAAAGATAAAGGGAGAAATTCATTTTTCACAAAAAGATTATCATCCATAAGTCTTAAGCGCGATAGTTGGCACTGGTTACGAGGGGGATGCCGATGAGTATTTAGAAGACTGGGAGAGTGTTAAAATTAGGACTTCACGACCACCACCTTATACATCTTATGATCCCAATACCTCAGATGCACATTGCAAAGCTTATGAACTAAATAGACAATCAAATCCCAGGGCACAAACTTCCATGACCGCTCCGTCCATTACAGACAGTCCTAGAGTTCACGGTACCAGAAGCCAAATGAGAAAAATAATTCAATTAGATAAGAGAAAAGAAGAGCATACCCCTGGACAAATTGAAAACGACCAGTTAAGGAAGGAAATAAATCATTTAGAAAATACTGTGAACCCCCTGATGAAGGTGAAGAATCATCTGCGTGTGAGACCATAATTGAAGAGGCTGAGATAGAGCCTGAAGCTAAACAAACAACCCCGAGACAGTTCCCTGTAAGGGTAATGCCTAATCCTTCTTTTGATCAAGCCAATGCAGTAAGTATAAATAATCCCCATACAATTAGACTCTATTCCCCATGGAAGCCTAACGAGATGATGGCTATTTTGAATCAATTACCCGATCGTAGAAAATCACCCACTTCTTTAGTGGATCACTTAAGAACTACAATGCACGTTTATTATTCCAGGGATTTATGGGTTGTGATCCAGCAAATAATTACCCCAAGTGAGCATGCCAGATTCCTAATGAATTTAGGACATCTGTCGCATGAAGCTCTTGCAAATATAATAACAAACAATGGAGCAACAGAGGAATCTGTTTAACATCTCTTGCCAACACCCAGCAGAAACCAATCAATTTGGCCAGAATATTAGATGTAAGACCAGAAAGGGGAGAAGGAGCAGATGAGTTTTTAGAGCGATTCTCTGAATTATATATGGATCAATAGGGTGACTTAAATTATAGAAATTGAGTACATTTCTCTCAATATTGTGCCATCCTACTGAATTGCCTCCCCACCAACGTAGCAGAAGCCATTACGACTAATAACATGGACTGGACAGAAAATAGTGCCAGTCAAATGGCTAGGGTTGTAAGATATCACTGGAGGGGCATAAAAAAGCAGGATAGCCCACCTGCAGTAAAAGCAAAAACTGAATATATGATCAGAAAATAAATACCAAAATTCAACTCTGAATCAGGGATCACTAGAGTACCAGCAAACTATGGACTGGGAGAAGTTAGAGTTCCAGAATATCCAGACCGATGTTATAGGGAAGCATCTGCCCTAGAGCCAGTCTTCCAAAAACCAGGGTTAAGGACAGGCCGGCCACCAGGGATGAGCCAGTGTTTTAATTGCACAGGGGTAGGTCACTGGAGTAAGTGGTGCCCAAATAAAGAAAAGAACGACGGAGGGCGGTCACAGAAAAAATCTCAAAGAGAATGGAGGGATCAACGGGATCATAGAGAGCATGGAACTGGCAGGAAAATCAGGAGCCAAGGGGACAAATCTCCTTTTCTAGAATAACACATTTACACGCCTATGATTAGCAAACCTGGTAGTGACTGGATGCAAGCCTGACGAGGAACCTATGTTGTCTCTGCAGGTTGAAGGTAGAATTTGTACTTTCCTAGTAGACACAGGCACATCCATGTCAATCTTCAATCAATAAATGTATAATTTACCAGAATCAAGAGAAGTTCAGAATCTGCCCAGGTTTCAAGGACAAATTTGCCAGTATCCCATCTTTGAGCCAGTCGATGTATATGGAGGAAAGACAATCAAACATAGATTTGTGATAACCACCGGATTAGATTACAACCTGATGGCGAGAGATTTACTCTGTGCTTTGCAACTAAAAATAGAATGTGGCGATAGATGTATAGTAGTGACCCCCTGGGACCCTGTACAACAATGTTACTCTATAGAAGGGAAGGGAATGGAGGGGTATGGTCTGAGTGCAGGTAGATGGGCCTGGGGGAAAATAAATGGTCGGTACGGACTGGAAGGGCCGAGAAGGCCTGTTTCCGTGCTGTAATTTTTATATGGTCATATGGTTATATGGTTATAGTGACCCCTCAATGGCGGTCCTTAGATCTGGACATAGAACCCCCACATCACATTACACTGGCTTACGATAGAAGTGGAAAGAACAGTGAGTTGGAAACCTTCTTTAAATCATGCGAAGGACAGGAATGGGAAATAGAAGTATTGGCACTAGTGAACGGGAAAGAGGGAGTTGCCGAATATGTTAAAATACCAGCACAGTTATGGAAAAGAACTGACAAAGGGGTTCCTCACATCACTTGAAGGGTGGAATTCCCGGCTAGAGCTAAAGATCTAGGAACGATGGTAAGAAAGGCAACTACCTAGGCAAACCCAAATAACGATCAAAAGCAAAATTTGTCTAATCAATATGTTGTTGAATTTTACCAGTCCCCAAGGAGGTTTGTTGCCCACTTACATCATCATCTGGGGAGTGAGGTATATGAGTATGTGAATCCTCAAGTATGGGCGGAGGACACTGCTCAGGTAGGATGCGTGAACTTCAATCCCATCCATGTAGCTCTCCAGAAATGGGTAACACTTCCTTCAATCCAACAATATCAATTGAAACTCCAGCATAGACAAATTAATTTTGGGTTTGCTAAAACAAGGAATATTGGTGACATGCCAATCTATCTGTAACACCCCTATTCTTGCCGTTCTGAAACCAAGAAAGGAGGGCCAATGTAGACTCGAACAAGACTTAAGGGAAATAAATTCTGTTGTAGAACCACTTTATGCCCTCGTGCCAAATCCTGCCCATATCCTAGTCCAAATACCAGTGAAGCAAAAGTATTTTTGAAAGTCGACTTGCAATATGCATTATTTTCTCTACCTCTTCATGAAGACAGCCAATATGTGTTTGCCTTCACCTATAAGTTGCTGGTCCATTTCTTCCAGGCAGAAATTCATATATTTTTATGGACTGCCCAAAAATAAAGCAAAAAGGGGTTAAGGGGGGACTTGATTGAGGTCTTTAAAATGATGAAAGGGAAAGACAGAGTTGACGTGGATAAGCTGTTCCCATTGAGGGTAGGGAAGAGTCAAACAAGAGGGCATGACATGAGAATTAAGGAACAGAAGTTTATGGGTAACATGAGGGGGAACTTCTTTACTCAGAGAGTGTTGGCTGTGTGGAATGATCTTCCTGCAGAAGTGGTGGAGGCAGGATTGATTTTAACATTTCAAAGTAAAGTGGATAGGTATATGGATGGGAAGGGAATGGAGTGGTATGGTCTGAGTGCAGGTAGATGGGACTAGGGGAAAATAAATGGTCGGCACGGACTGGAAGGGCCGAGAAGGCCCGTTTCCATGCTGTAATTGTTATATGGTTATATGGTTATATGGTGATAAGGGCCACCAATATACCTGGACCAGGTTGCTTCAAGGATTTGTCAATTTGCCTACTTTATTTTCCAGGTGTCTTCAGGATCAGCTAAAGATGAATCCAATAATTGGGAAGACACTGCACAACTACTAAATCATCTAGCCGATCTAGGATACGTTATCTCGCCATCAAAAGTACTGGTAGCCCAGGAGAAAGTAAATTTTCTAGGGATTATAATTTCGGCCACCGAAATAAGTCTTGAGAAGAGGAGACTCGAACCTATCTGCAAATTTCCAACCCCAAAAGAAGCCAAACAAATGAGGCAATGGCTGGGCATGGTTAATTATTGCAGACCCTGGATTCCAAATATAGCTCTAGAAACTAAGGAGCATAGATCAGTTGCACATTACTCCTCCAAATTAGATCCGGTAAATAGGGGACATCCTCTTTGCACTCAAATCTTAACTGCAATCTATAATAGTTTACAATCGGCTGCTAATTTGACACTCCAGCAGGAAATTGTAGTGTACAGTGCACATTCAGTATTGGCATTGTTGGGGCAGCTTCAAACCTAGCATTTGACAATGGCCCGCCAAAATAAGTATGAGGTCGGATTGTTGAACAATCCGAAAGTGCAGTTTAAACATTGTACATTGATTAACCCAGCCTCTTTTCTTATTTCACCCCCAGAAGAGTGAGCAGAAGCAGGACAAGACTATTTATTTGTTATAGAGGAGGTAACATCAGTGAGAGAGGACTTGAGGGATGTACCCATGGAAGACCCTGACATCACATTATATGTGGATGGTAGTGCATCCATTGGACCGTGGGGTGAGAGGTTGTCTGGGTGTCTGTTTATGATGAGGGTTATCATGAATGATAAAAAGGGGGAATGTTAATATTGGCTAAATTAAAGACACCATAAAATGGAGGATCCCTGCATTTGTCAGAATTACTTAACCCTTGTCAGCTGAACTTTACAGGCTTTGATTGGCACATCATTAAATGCATCATTTCGATTGGATCGCTGCAAAAGTATTGAAATAGTATAAATAATGTTGCAAGATTGTCATCCTGTTAATCGATGATTGGTCACACTGTTGAGCCTTGGAGAAACTGTTTGAATCTCAGGGCACAAGTTTCAATGTTTGTTCTTGTTTGCTTCCTTCTAAAGCTTTTTTTCTTATACAATGTATTAGCTGCTGTATTGTTGGGTTAGGGAATTGTCTATTATGTGTGGAGTTAATCGATATCTGGAATTGGATTGTTCAGAGACCACCCCCATGTGGTTCGGCCCCTCAAGGTCCTGGGACCTATAAAAGTCCGCTGCCAAGACGTTCCACGTCGATCTTCTGGGAGAGCAGTGATTCAGTGATTTTTGACTGAAACTAGACTGGGGGGAAGATTAGAACAAGCAATTTACAGGTAGAGGGTCAGGAAACAGAAGTTGAGAGTAGTTTTTCCATTGACAATTAGGGGCCCACGAATCTGCAGGTACGATGCAGAGTGGAGAGTGTCTAATGATGAGCAACACAAACTTGTAGGTTGACAAGAATGATTCCAGGGATGAGCGGGTAGCATATGATGAGCATTTGACAGCACTGGGCCTCTACTCACTGGAGTTTAGAAGGTTGAGGGGGGACCTAATTGAAACTTACAGAGTAATGAAAGGCGCAGATAAAGTGGATGTGGAAAAGATGTTTCCACTGGTGGAAGAGTCTTGGAACTGAGGTAATACCCTCAAAATTAAAGGGTGCTCTTTTAGAAATGAGGTGAGGAGGATCTTCTTTAGTCAGAGAGTAGTTTATCTGTGGAACTCATTGCCACAGAGGGCTGTTGAGGCAAAGTCAGTGGATATTTTTAAGCCAGGGATCAACAATTTCTTGATTAGGACGGGTATCAAGAGTTACGGGCAGAAGGCAGGAGAATGAGATTCAAAAGCAGAGATCAGCCATGGTTGAATGGCGGAGTAGACTCGATGGACCAAATGGCCTAATTATTTTAGTTAAGAGATACAGCGTGGAAACAGGACTTACGTCCCACCGGATATGCGCCGACCAGCAATCCCTGCACATTAACATTGTCCTACACACACTAAGGACAATTTTTACATTTACCAAGCCAATTAACCTACAAACCTTTACGTCTTTGGAGTGTGGGAGGATCTTGGAGAAAACCCATGCAGGTCACAGGGAGAACGTACAAACACCATACAGACAGCACCCGTAGTCAGGATCGAACCTGGGTCATAGAAACATAGAAACATAGAAATTAGGTGCAGGAGTAGGCCATTCGGCCCTTCGAGCCTGCACCGCCATTCAATATGATCATGGCTGATCATCCAACTCAGTATCCCGTACCTGCCTTCTCTCCATACCCTCTGATCCCCTTAGCCACATATAGCAATTATAGCAATTCTACTCCTATAACTTGTGAACTGTTGCGAGTAGTAGTAGTTTGAGTATAGGCATCTGAGATGCTGGCTGGGCCTGAATTAGGACACCTGGAAATGGAACATGGAAGCCATAGGGTACAAGATTGTGGCACCAGCATGGCACCAGCATGGTCTGAAGAATGGTCCTGACCCTAAACATCACCTATGCACCTTCTCCAGAGTTGCTGCTTGAACTTGCCGAGTAATTCCTACATTTGCATTTCATTGTGTCTCCGTACTTCCCTGAGGGATGAAATAGAGTTTGTCAGCTGGTACTTGCTTCTATACTTTAGTATATTTTATGAAATAAATATAAATGAAAGGAGATAATTTAGAAAAATGTTTGTAAAAATATCGTTGTGACAAGATTATGGTATGAATCTATTTCAATCAAACTTGCCATAGTTAATATATCCTGGCACTTACATAGAAACATAGAGCCATGGAAAATAGGTGCAGGAAGAGGCCATTTGACCCTTCAAGCCAGCACCGCCATTCATTGTGATCATGGCTGATCGTCCCCTATTAATAACACATAGAAACATAGAACTTCTATTGAAACACTTGAACATCAGTTCAGTTTAATTCTCTCTACTTCATCTCTACTTCAGCACCGTCAATGCAAACTGGGGTATGTGTACCACCAGGCTTCCTGAAGTCCATTACTATCTCCTTTGTCTTGCTGACATTGAGAGAAAGGTTGCTGTTTTGACACCAGGACACAAGATCCTCGATCTTCTTCCTGTACACTGTCTCATTATTAATTGATATCCGACCCACAATGGTGGAGTTGTCTGCGAATTTGAAATTTGAATTACATTTGTATATGGCTGCATAGTAGTGGGTGTACAATGAATAAAGAAGGTGGCTGAGAACACAGTCTTACGGAGCACCAGTGTTGAAGATTATCGTGGAGGATGATTTATCTCCTATCCTCACCAATCGTGTCTGTTGGTCAGGATGTCAGTTGGTCAGTTGCAGAGATGAATGCTGACACAAAGTCCCACGAGTTTGGTGATAAGCTCGGTTGGTATAATGGAAAGGCAGAGCTGTAGTCTATGAATAGGAGGGTACACAAAAAGCTGGAGTAACTCAGCGGGTGTAGCAGCATCTAAGGAGCGAAGGAGATAGGCAACGTTTCGGGCCGAAACCCTTCTTCAGACAGATGGGAGGAGGGGGCGGGGAGGGGAGAAGAAAGGAAAAAGGAGGAGGAGCAGCCCGAGGGCTGAGGGAGAGGTGGGAAGGAGAGGAGACAGCAAGGGTTAACAGAATTGAGAAAATTCAATGTTCAAGCCAAGAGAATGCAGACTCCTCAAGTGGAATATGAGGTGCTGTTCCTCCAATTTGCGGTGTTGTTCATTCTGGCTGTGGAAGAGGCCCAGGACAGAGAGGTCAGATACGGAATGAGAGGGGAAGTGAAGTGCTGAGCCACCGGGAGGTCGGGTTGGTTAATGCGGACTGAGTGGAGGTGTTCGGCGAAATGATCACCAAGTCTCCGCTTGGTCTCACCGATATAGATCAGCTGGCATCTAGAGCAGCAGATGCAGTAGATGAGGTTGGAGGAGGTGCAGGTGAACCTCTGTCGGACTTGGAAGGACTGCTTGGGTCCCTGAAAGGAGTGGAGGGGGGAGGTAAAGGGACAAGTGTAGCATCTCTTCCGGTTGCAAGGGAAAGTGCCCGGGGAAGGGGTGGAGCGGGAGGGAAGGGAAGAATTGATTAGGGAGTTGCGGAGGGAGTGGTCTTTGTGGTAGGCAGACAGGGGGGGAGATGGGAAGATGTGGCAAGTGGTGGGGTCACGTTGGAAGTGGCGAAACTGGCAGAGGACTATGTGTTATATGTGCCAGCTGGTGGGGTGAAAGGTAAGGACTAGGGGGACTCTTCCCTTGTTGCGAGTGGGGGAATGGGGAGAGAGGGCAGTGTTGCAGGGTATGGAGGAGACCCTGGTGCGTCTATAGTGGGGGAGGGGAATCCCGTTTCTCTGAAGAATAAGGACATTTGTGATGACCTGGTGTGGAACACCTCATCCTGGGATCAAATGCGGGGTAGATGGAGGAATTGGCAATGGGGGATGGAGTCCTTACAGGAAGCAGGGTGGGAGGAAGAGTAGTCCAAGTAGCCGTGGGAGTCAGTGTGTTTATAGTGGATGTCGGTCAGGAGTGTATCCCCTGCGATGGAGATGGTGAGGTCAAGGAATGGTAGGGAAGTGTCGGAAATGGTCCAGGTGTATTTGAGTGCCGGATGGAAGTTGGTGGTGAAACGGATGAAGTCAGTCAGTTGTGCGTGGGTGCAGGAGGTGACACCAAAGCAGTCGTCGATGTAACGGAGGTAGAGGCCGGGGATGGGGCCCTGGTACACCGAGAACAAAGATTGTTCGACGTACCCGACAAAGAGGCAGGCGTAGCTAGGGCCCATGCGTGTGCCCATAGATACGCCTTGTATTTGGAGGAAATGGGAGGAGTCAAAAGAGAAGTTATTGAGGTAAGGACCAACTCCGCTAGGCGGAGGAGGGTGTTAATGGATGGGTATGGGTTGCTCCTCTGGTCGAGGAAGTACCGGAGGGCTTTGAGACCATCCTGGTGGGGGATGGAGGTGTAGAGTGACTGGACGTCCATGGTGAAGATGAGAGGATGGGGGCCTGGGGAATGGAATGCGCGGAGAGACGACGGAGAGTGTCTGAGGTGTCTTGAACATAGGTGGGGAGGGTTTTAACCAAGGGGGATAGGATGGAGTCAATGTATGTGGAAATGTGTTCGGTGGGGCACGAACAGGCAGAGACAATGGGTCTGCCGGAGCAGTCAGGTTTGTGGATTTTGGGGAGAAGGTAAAATCGGGCCGTGCGGGGCTGGGGAACGATGAGGTTGGAGGCTCGGGGGTGCAGGGAGCCGGAGTTGATGAAGTCGGTTATGGTGCTCGAGATGGTGGCCTGGTGCTCGTCAGTGGGGTCATGGTCCAGGGGTAAGTTGGACGAGGTGTCCGAGATGGCACGTGGCCTCCGCTTTGTAGAGATCGACACGCCAGATTACCACGGCACCTCCCTTGCCACCTCCAACGTGACCCCACCACTCGCCACATCTTCCCATCTCCCCCCGTCTGCCTTCTGCAAAGACTACTCCCTCCGCAACTCCCTTGTCAATTCTTCCCTTCCCTCCCGTTCCACCCCTTCCTCGGGCACTTTTCCTGGCAACCGCAAGAAAAGCTACACTTGTCCCTTTACCTCCCCCATCCACTCCTTTCAGGGACCCAAGCAGTCCTTCCAGGTCCGACAGAGGTTCACCTGCACCTCCTCCAACCTCATCTACTGCATCCGCTGCTCTAGATACCAGCTGATCTATATCGGTGAGACCAAGCGGAGGCTTGGCGATCGTTTCGCCGAACACCTCCGCTCGGTCCACAATAACCAACCCGACCTCCCGGTGGCTCAGCACTTCAACTCCCCCTCCCATTCCGTATCCGACCTCTCTGTCCTGGGCCTCCTCCATGGCCAGAGTGAGCAACACCGCAAATTGGAGGAACAGCACCTCATATTCCACTTGAGGAGTCTGTATCCTCTTGGCTTGAACATTGAATTTTCTCAATTCTATTAACCCTTGCTGTCTCCTCCCCTTCCCACCTCTCCCTCAGCCCTTGGGTTCCTCCTCCTTTTTCCTTTCTTCTCCCCGCCCACCCCCCCTTCCCCCACCTCCCATCAGTCTGAAGAAGGGTTTCAGCCCGAAACGTTGCCTATCTCCTTCGCTCCTTAGATGCTGCTGCACCCGCTGAATTTTTCCAGCTTTTTGTGGAGTCTGACATAGGTGTCTCTCTTTTCTAGGTGTTCCAGGTAGTGTAGGGCAATTGGGATGGCATCATCAGTGGACATGTTGTGGCAGTAGGCAAACTGCAGTGGGTCAATGCTGCCCAGTAGACTGGATTTAATGCATTCCATAACTAGCTTCAAAACATTGCATGATAGTAGATGGCAAGGCCACTCAACGGTAGTTGTTTAGGCATGTGTTTATGCTTTTCTATAATGTTATTAAAAGCAGAGCTGTACTATGAATAAGAGACTGACATAGGTGTCTCTCTTATCCAGGGGTTCCAGGAATGAGTGTAGGGCTCGTGCAATGGCATTGTCTGTGGACCTGTTCTGGTGGTAGGTGAACTACAATGGGTCAAGGCCGCTGGGTCGACTGGATTTAACACGTTCCATAACTAGCCTTTCAAAACATTTCATGTTTAGAAGATGGAAATACACAGTTTATGTATGAGTTTCCCAGATAGATTTTTTTTTCTCCAAAACTATAGGTTGGAAATCTAAAATAAATCACAAAATGATGGAAGCTCTCATCTATTACCATTGATGAAAGGGGTAACAGTTAAGTCAACATCAAAGACATTGATGATGTTTAAAATAGTGATCATTTCTCAGATTAAAAGTGGTTCACCAAAATGTGTTTTGTTTTTCTCACTGTACTGAAGACCCTACACTATACTGTTGCTTGTTTCTTTGCTTTGTATTTAAATATCTGCAGTCCATTGAGTTTTTATAGGGGTGGTGCTGAATGAGAGATTAAAGGTTCAGCTTTGTTCTTGCAAAATGAGATTTTTGCCAAATCCCAAGAAAGAACATCAATTACGTCTGATCTGCCTGCAGTGTACACAGGTCCAGGTCACAGACATTGCTTTTAAGTAATACATTCATTGTGCTTTACACCCTACAAAATAATGAGTTCCATGAGATATAGCTATAGTGCATTTAAAAGTGAGAAGCATTGTAACAGGATATTTGTATGCATCATTTACGGAGAATTAATGTCCCAAGGTCCCAATTGTAAAATGGAAGCATGCTAATGTTCTTGGTAACATGTGTCATCTTAAGAATGACTTTGTACCAGAACATTCCACTCTATTTTCCCCACATGCAAGCAGGCTCTGACTGATTTTGGAAATATGTGGAAACACACATAATTAATTTATTTGAAAATTAAACTTTCTTTCAGGTGCACTGCAATATTAATGATGTAATGCTGCAAAATGGGAAAATGTATTTGATATTTGTCACAGTGTTGATAACTCATTGCTCTAATGTTGTAAAGATAATATTTTAATGTTTTATGGTTTCATACACTGTACAATGAGACATATCAATGACATCCGATGGCATAGCATTCTTCCTCAATGTAAGCAAAAATTACAATGCACACACAAAGTGGATGATGGATGCCCGAGATCAGAATTAAAAGCAAGATATTCTGGAAATGCAGTCATTGGAAAGCATGTGTGAAAAGGGGAAATCGAGACAAGATTTAAAGTTGATTACTTTTTTAAGGTGATGGTCAGTTGTTTGATGATTCTGGGCCTCTATTCGCTGGAGTTTAGAAGGTTGAGGGGAGGACTTCATTGAAACTTACCGAATAGCGAGAGGCCTAGATAGAATGGATATGGAGAGGATGTTTCCACTAATGGGAGAACTAGGACCAGAAGTAATAGCCTCAGAATTAAAGGATGTCCTTTGGGAAAGTGATGAGGAGGAATTTCTTTAGTCAGAGGGTGGTGAATTTGTGGAATTCATTACCACAGAAGGCAATGGAAGCCAAATGAATGAATATGTTTAAGGGAGAGATAGATAGATTCCTGATTAGTATGGGTATTAGGAGTTATGGGGAGAGGACAGTAGAGGAAACAATAGATCAGCCATGATTGAATGGAGGAGTAGACCTGCAGGGCCGAATGGCCTAATTCTGCTCCTTTCACGTGAGGCTGTCTGTGGATTCACATTATCCTTGTCCATGTGCAGAAATACAAACTTGCTGGGAGTTGTGAAGGTAAGTGCCAATAGTGACATGTGGTTCTGCCATTTCTTCCCATCATAATCTAGTGCAATGTGACTGCAGTAAACAGAATTGGTAATATGATTTTTGCCCCCAAAATCCTTGTGCTTATTTTGCACTACAACCATAGTTAAATCCATAATGAAGCAAAATAGTGTTTAAAAAAACATTTTAAAGTCTACAGCACAGGAAAAAGTTATTCAGTTGATTTTTCTTCCTGTTGAAGGAATTATCAGCAGACCTGCAGCTAGTACCATGTCACAAAAATGTAACAATTTCTTTGATCGTTGTTTCCAAACATCTGAATATTGAACGTGAATCCTTTCTATCAAGGCAAAATAGAGAAATTAAATAAAGAATTAAAAAAAAAATCCTCACCAAGGTGGTTTAATTGCAAGAGCTTGCTAATGGTATGAGATATGTCAATTTTGGTGTACATGAATCAACCAACCCAGTGGTGCCATGTAGGAAGGTGTTTTGGATTAATATGTATTCAGGTTGCTTGAACACTGATACAGTTAAATATACAAATTAATTAGTGACATGCATGTCCTGGGATTGTGTGTGCCACTTAAAAAGACCACTTATAAGGTTATTTGGCACCATTATTCTAAATAATAACTAAATCAATAAGGAGTTAATGTCACTGCAGCTCACATTTATCATCTTCAGCATATTTCAAGGTTATTAGACAACTCGTGCAGTCTATGGAAATTTGCCATAACGTACACCTCATCGCAGCAGATAAAATCTTGGGATCCTGAGTCAAGAATTCATACAAGGTATGAAGAATAATCCTGAAGAAAATGCAGAATTATTCTAAGAGCGGAACAAGATTTTCTGCCCAGCAGTGAGACTGATGAATTATTTGGAGACAGTTAAGCAGCCTATAAGCAATTACAATGTAATTGTTAAGGTGATAAGAAATGGTCAGTAGACATAATATAAATTTCTGATATTTTGTTTGGGATGGGTTTTTTAAAGGATGTGTCACATTCTCATTTTTGCTTTCTGAACTGTGCTTTTTTTATGTGACTGCTTTTGGTGATTTTGTACCCCTTTCTCTTCATTCACGTTAACATGCAATTTTGAGTGTTTTGTTTAGCTGTTCAGTATTATTATCAAAGAGGAAAGATGCCATAATTAATTATTTTACAAAATGCATAGGAAATGTAAACCATAGTTGATTATTAACAAATGATCGTGGAATTATAAATACATTATTTTGTATTTACCTGGGACAGCCAATGTTTGTCCTTGTGCATGAATGCAGAAAGCCCAAAATTCCTAGAGGCTGTTCACCTATGTTTGCAGAATTTCTCATTGAGTTTTTCACCTGGAGAAAATCCATGGGGCTCGCTGGGAGAAGTTTAAAATTCCACACGGGCAATACCCAGGTCAGGATTTAACCTGGGTATCTGTTGCTGTAATTTACTTTGATATCTGATAAGTTGCTAAAAAAAAATCATGCTTGAAATAAAGGAGTTTAGTTTAGTTGAGATTTTAATTTAGATACAGTGTGGAAACAGGCCCTTCAGCCCACCAAGTCTGCACCAACCAAGAATCTTAGCGCTGTAAGGCAGCAACTCTACCGCTGCACCAACATGCCTCCCAGAATTGATTGATGAGAGGCAAAATTATAGTAACTCTCCGCCTCTTGTGATGAAGAATCGTTTCAAATAATAAAAGAACAATATACTGATTCGTTCAAAAGGAGTTGATTACATGTAAGTGAAGTTTTGGTTATTCACATTTTTTTTTTAATTCCTAGGGTCATAATTGGAAATAATAATTTTTGTTTTTCAGATACTTCTGATTGTTGAAACAACTGTGTTTTTTTAAAAGATATTTTAATCGTGGATGTAGCTACTCTGGCCATCACTTTGGCTTAGAAATTGGTGTACATCCTAACAGTGAAATCATGCAGAATGTGCCAATGACCAATTGAGATGATAGCAGGAAGGGTGGGATGGGCAGGTGGTTTGTATTGTGGTGGTTCTTTTCAAGTCATTACTTTGCTTTAAAGGGTAGGGGCTGCAGGTAAAGAAGTGAACTTCATTTGGGAGGGGGAAACAAAACATAAAGACTGAGGTCATTGGAGTGTTGAGATCCACAATGGGATGGGCAGGAGCACAGGATAAGAGGTAAGTTATTTGACTTTGCTGAATGGACTTCCAGCCTGGTATAGTCTGCAAGTTCTCCGTGTTGAGCAAATGCAGTTCCTTGGAACAACTTGGTTCTGATTTTTCCAGTAACAGGGCAAAGGGACAGTTGCATGGGGGATTTATGACATTTGATATATTTCTGTTGTAGACATCAACTCAGGTGCACAAACCATGAGCACTTAAAATTCCATTGTGGCACAATTTGAATGGGAAATTGTGCTATCAATTTCAGCTCTGTAAAAATAACCAATTTTCAAATGCACGACATTAGAAATGAGAAATAATTTACACATCTAAAATTCTGTCCAACTTTAAGATGGCTTATATTGCCTTTTATCTCTGATGGCTTCTGAGTAAATGAAATGCAGAAATCACTCTGAACTAACAATGCAGTAATAATTTGAAAATGTATCTGCTGGAATATACTGGACAAAAACAAACCTTGGTATTTGGGATTTTTACCTGGAAAAGCCCATGTCAAATTGTAACAAGGAAATAAAGCTAGATGAGTTTAACAATAAATTCTGGTTGAATGCACTCCAAGAAATGGAGGCCATTATAACATTAAACTTTAGCAACAAGATACTGTTCTGATTACACAGAAACCAAATCCACTTTTGAAATTTTGTTTTGAAATCAAAGACTTGGTCTATCAGTACTTTATCTCCCAATGGCTTCCACATTATCTCCCAATGGCTTCCACCATTTCCAGCACCTGACACACAAATGCAGAAATGTTCAACAGGCCAGAGATCATCTCTGGTGAGAAAAACTATGTTAATATTTTGTCAGTTCTGCAGACCAATATGAAATATTACAGGTTTTAAGAGGTCCAAGTGCAGGGAAATAAAGCTACAGAAATAAAACAAATAAAAAATAAAGAACAATAAGAGTGGAATGTAAAGCGAGAGAGAATAAAAATGGTCTATATTTTTGTTTCAGTCGGTGGGCTGGAAATGGTTCCACTGTTGCCATTTACAACTCTTTTAGACCTTTTTTTTTGTTTTGTTGCTCCATTGCTCTGACATTTTTATTTGTTGCATTATTATTCACCTTGTCACAGATTGTTCTGTTTGTTATTTTCTCCCCACTTTGATTTTTCAGTTTAATTTACAAGTTATTACAAAAAGTTAAAATCCAAACTTCTCTCTCTGTTGGTGCTTCCTGCCAGGTAGGCTTATTCCAGCTTTGTTACTTTAAATGGCCAGCATCTGCAATATTTTGCCATTAACTGTAATATACAGATATATAATGTTACAAATCCTCACAAACCAGGATGAGCATTAAACAGGTTTAATAATAAAGGCAAACAAATGCTTCACAATGAAAACAATACGTGAAAGAATGCAACTGAAAGGAACCAAAGAAATAATGGATCGGTTAATAATTTTGATGACTGTTAACGCAGCTAAATATTTGTAGGTTAGTGCCTAGCTGGCAAACGGAAATATATTTACACCAACAGAGATGAAGATCAACATATTTGATTCTTGTGAATAGCATCGGGCATCTTTTGTGAATAGGAAGCAGATGCCTGAATTTTATGAATTTAAAAAAATAACCAACATGGCGCAGGAGGTTAATTTGTTCCTATTTCTGTGCTGTATTCCATTTGCAAAGAACAACTTGGAACCGTACAATTCCTGCTCTTAATTGAGGAATATTTTACTGTACTTTTATTGAATAATCTGATGTTCAAGTTACCACTTCATTTTGTTAAAGGTGGTGAATTATTGCTCAGATTCTAGATGCCCAGGTGAGGTTGGTCCACCGTTATTAATTTGTGCCACAGATTTAATTTGAACCCCTTCCACATCTGCACCTCCCGACTCCTTTTGTTGTTGTATGTTGAGAAACTGATGTGACAAAGAACCACATTTCAATTGGCCTATAAACAAACATTCTTCAATGCATTAAATGAACACTATGTTCATTTGAAGGTCTTTTTATTTAATGCATTACAGACAGAGAAATATTTTGGTAACTGATTGAATTTCGTATGGGTCAAGCGACAAGTGAAAATCTTTTAAAATAAGTCTAATGTTTAAATATTAGTTTAAAGAAAATCATTAAAATGGTGTTTAAAAATATCAATATCACAAAAACAAAAATTGAGAGACAATTGTCTTCTAGGAGTTTTAACTTTGTCAGTCCAGAATCACGTTGGACTCCAATTCCAGGTTCACAGAGATAAAATGTGTTCTGTAATTATACCCGACTAGCAATGCAGTTGCATCCTAATGGGCCTGTCCGACTTACGTGACTTTTTCTGCGAGTGCCGGCACCCATTATAGATTGTTACAGGTCGCCGAAATTTTTCAGCATGTTGAAAATCCAGTGGCGACTACTCACAACCATATAGGTTTCACCCCGCGACATGTCGCCAGGGTGTCGCCTGTATGGTCATGGGTAGTCTCCTCAGTCGCTCAAAGAGTCGTACCATCTTGCTGGTCACCGCTGAATTTTTAACTGGTTGAAAATGTTCGCCGACCTGCAATGACCTATGACGGGTACTGGTATTCGCTGAACAAGTCGCGTAAGTGTGACGGGTCCATACGACTTTTCTGAAGGAAAGAATAAACATCCTGAGTAATTTGTTTAAATTCAAGATTACTTTTAGAATTTAGATGTGGAAAGAATTACTACTTTCTTGGGTTGTATAGAGGCTTTGATGTGTTCGAAGGCGAGGGCATAGAAACATCGAAGATAGGTGCAGGAGTAGGCCATTCGGCCCTTTGAGACAGTACCACTATTCAATATGATTACGGCTAATCATACAAAATCATACCCCGTTCCTGCTCTCTCCCCATATCCCTTGACATGTCAGAAAGCATCTAGTTTATCTTCTAATCTGGCAGTTATGTTGTTACTTCTATTAATCCACTTAAGTATCTGGTCAGCTTTGACCCCAAGATACAGATTGTGAGGAAGTCGGCATCATTTGAAAGTCAGGAGTTAGTATTTTTATATTTTGTTGACAAGGGTCTGTTCTTATGTTCCCCTTGCCAACACAACTGCGGGGGCAAGATGAACATAGGAACAGACCCTTTAACCTTTCAATTGAATGGTGTGTTATTGCCAAGTATGCACAGCACAGTGAAATTGTTTTGCACAACCCACAAATGCACAGTCGCCATATTTTGGCACCATTCTTCTGTGCCGTTCATTGTGATCGGCATCTTATTAGTCTAAATGCTCTTGTATATTAGTGGCTTCATTATCGGGTGATTGGAACTTTCTATTATGGACTTGTCATGGAAGAGCCCCAACTTCAATTTATGATTATTAGTAAGCAGCTGAAAATCAAAAATTCTAAACTGATTAGTTTTTGAAGATTGTTCTGTTCTCTCTCGTTTGGCCTCCAATCAATATTATTTTTGTAACATGTTTGACTCCAACCACTGGAAACTGTTTTAATTAATACGTCATTATGATTGAATAATAACCATGTTGGGAAGTGACCTCCCAGATCTCCCCTTCTGTAATTTAGAGTGTCAGAGGGGGAGAGATGGGTGGAAGGCAGCTAGAGTGGGGGGAAGATGTGATAATAGGAAAAAGGGGGACCAAAGGGTAGGAAGGACTAGAAGATGAAGAGGGTGACAATGGTGGTAAGGGAAAGCCTCTAATGCGAGCAAGTAGCTGAGCACAGCCAGGCAGTTTAATGAGGAGCAGATGATCTTTCATACTATTAATTGCCGCTTTGCTAATCATCAGGAATCTTAATTAACCAGTTTAGATTTGTTCTTTTTGGCAAGCTTATACAGGGCTAATTTTATTGGGATATGAAGGAACTGCAAATCCTGGTTTAAACTGAAGATTGACATAAAAAGCTGGAATAACTCAGCAGGTCAGACAGCATCTCTGGAGAAAAGGAATGGGTGACATGTCAAGGGTCCGAAGAAGGCGTCTCAACCCAAAATGTCACCTATTCCTTTTCACCAGAGATGATGTTTGACTGGCTGATTTACTCCATCCTTTTGTATCTATTTATTGGGAAGTTGATGGTTTTGTATATCTACAAGGTTCTGTTCTTGATTTTTTTTTCATGAACTTTGTGTCTATCGTAATGAAGTGATTTGTAACAGATTCATGGATAGGAATGGTTTGCAAAGATATGGCCCTAATGCAGGTAAATGGGGCAAGCTCAGGAAGGCATCTTTGAACCATGGCTGATCTATCTCTCCCTCGTAACTCCATTTTCCTGCCTTCTCCCCACAACCCCTCACATCCATACTAATCAAGAATCTATCTATCTCAGCCTTTAAAATATCCATTGACCTGGCCTCCACAATCTACTGTGGCAATCAATTCCACAGATTCACCACCCGCTGACTAAAGAAATTCCTCCTCATCTACTTCCTAAAAAACATTCTTTCATTCTGAGGCTATGACCTCTGGTCCTAGACTCACCCACTAATGAAAACATTCTCTCCACATCCACTCTATCCAAGTGTTACACTATTCAGTAAAGTTCAATGAGGTGTGTCGTTTCCCCCCCCCCCCCCCCCCCCCCCAATCCTTCTAAACACCAGTGAGTAGAGACTCGGTGGGCATCAATGATGTTTAAGCCTGTTGTAGATTGCTAAACTGGGATATAATTAATATCTCCCTGCTTCGCAAACCCCCAGCATAACTAATGCATTAAAAGTTCTGATAGTGGGCATTTTACAAAATATTGGTTGGATTGCACTTGAAGTATTGTATGTAGTTCTGGTTTCCACATTACAGGAATACTGTAATAAAAACCAGAGGTGCTTGAGTGTTTCACTTACAAGGTGAGATTGGATGGGGTGGGTTGGATTTTGCTGGAGTAAAGGAGACTGGGAGTTCAAAAAATAGAATTATATACAATTATTGATTGGGTAGAGAGCAAAGAGTTTCACATGGTAGGGTTGTCTAAAATTGGTGCATGTAGATTTAAGTGAAAGATAGGAGGGGTACATTTTTCACTAAAATGATAATTGGTATCTGGAATGAACTCCCAGAGGAGGTGGAGACAGGAACAGTAATATCATTTCAGTGCCCTCTAAGCAGGTACATGAATGAGAGGGGCTCAGAGATATGGAATTAATTGATCAGGTGGAATTAGCCATCAGATAGGATGATGGTCAGCATAGATATGGTGGGCCAAAAGGCCTGTTTCTATGCAATTCACCCTTGGCTACAAGTATAGTGTTGTGACAATGTTTCAGAGGGAGTGGCGGCCCAGCAGAGGGGCATCACAGAGGAAGCATGCGTGGCATTGAGGGACTAAGACCAAGAGAGCAACTGGGCCACAAAGGAGCAGCAGGGCCAGTGGAGAAGCAACATGGAGGATGCGAGGGGAAATGAGGGAGCCACCAGACTGGCAAAGCAGTCACACCAGAGAAGCATGTAGGGCCAAACGGGGTCAGTATTGAGGGAGAGGCCTGGCAAACTCTTTGTAAACTGGCCTAGTTGATTAATCGGCCTCTTTTAATTCTGGCATGTGCCAAGTAACAGCCATTACTTTTTGTACCAGAAATGTAGTCCTGTTCCTGACGGTGATTATTTCATTTATGGGGCTATTTGTTGAAACTGAGGTGTAACATTATGAACACTAGGATTTCTGTAAAAAAGAAGGAAAGGAGGATTTAGAAACTGAAAAGGATTGTCAACGTTTACTCTGGCAACTGCATCATGGAAGTTGATTGTCCCTATTTATGCATTACCATACATCAGGATGTAGAATGAAATGTCTCACTCAGTTTACTGTGACTTTCAGTCCATAAGAAGATTACTTGGAAAGAGATGCCAGGAGATTCACTGCATACTGCTATCAGAGAAGCAACACTCTACCTTGCAGGTAACATTATATTAATCTTCCTTAGTACTTGGAGATACAGCATGGAAACAGCTTCTCTGGTCCATCCTGTCCACGCCAACCATTGATCACCCATTCACATTTGTTCTATGTTATCTCACTTGCATCCACTCCTTACACACCTGGGGCAACTTACAGCGACCATTTAACCTACAACAACACACATCTTTGGGTTGTGGGAGGAAATCAGAACACCCAGAAAGAATCCGGGTGGTCATAGAGAGAACATGCAAACTCTACACAGGTAGCAGCTGACGTTGGGATTGAACTCTGATCTCTGATGCTCTTTAGGCTGCAGCTCTACCAGCTGCACCACTGTGCTGTCTTTAATCAGCCTGTGTAAGGAAGCTGACTGAAGCTCCCCTAACCTGGGGGTGAAGTGATGGACATACCTTTTGTTACTTCCCAGTTATGAAGCTTTTTGCAAGAGCTAGATTGCCAGTCGCCTTGATCATTCAAAGCTACATATCATTAGCATCAAAGCTGATAATTATAATGGCCACTTTTCTTATATAACTTAGAACAAGAAAAGACATTCAGCCTACAATATCCTTGCTTAGCGAGAAGCCAAGTTTAACTAATCACTGTCTGCATGTGATCCTTGTCCTACCATTCTCCGCATATATATGTGCGTATTCTAAAAGCACTCAAATGCCAATATCTTACCTATCTCCCCCACTATTCTTGGCAGTACATTTCCAGGCACACTGGGTTAAAATAAAACTTTCCCCACATTCATTGGTGACCCTCGGACTATCTTTCCTGGCTTTACCTTGCGCTAAACGTTATTCCCTTATCATGTATCTATATACTGTAATTGGCTCCATTATAATCATGTATTTCTGCTGACTGTCTAGCACACAACAAAAGCTTTTCACTGTACCTCAGTGGAAGTGACACTAAACTAAACTCCTTTATACTTAATTTCTCTCATCTTAAATTTAAGCCGGCTAGTCTTTGTGATTTTCACACTGAGAAAACGTTTTCACTGCCTATCCTACCTATGTCTCTCATAACATTATATACTTTCCTTTGCTGATCTATATCCTCCCATATACTTTAACACCCTTCCCCGCTGTCTGCAACTCCATCAATTTTGCTGTTGTCAGCAAACTTACAACTTAACCCATCTGTGTTTGCATCCAAGCCATCTGTAAATATAATCACAAACAATGAAAGTCACAGCATGCATCCTTTCAGAACTCCATTGGTCACAGGCCTCCAACCAGTATAACACCCTCCCTCCCTCCACAACCCTCTGTGTTTTATGACTAAACCCGTTCTGAATCCAAACGACTAAGTCACAGTGAATCCAATGCATCTTAATCTCCTGGGTCAGTATACTGCAACGGTCTTTATCCAATTTTTTTTTTTTTTCTATTTGTGGCGAATTGGATTTTGCGGCAAAATTTAACGTTGCAGCCAACTTGGGAATTTTTGCCAGTGTAAATGTGGAAATCTCCAATGTTGCTGAGTGCTTTTGTGGATGTTTTGATGTCTAAGCTTTGAATATTCAGCAAGGGAATGAGAAGTTGAGCAGGTTCCCCAACACTGATGAAAGGTCTTCATCCTGAAATACTAACACTGCTTCACTCTTTACAAATGCTTGCAAACTTACTGAGTACTGTATATTGAACATTATTTGTTCTTATTTCAGGTTTCCAAGCTTTTTATTGGTTTTCCACCACTGTAGCACGTTGCAGAGCTGTGCAATAGGCCCCACTCCCCAGATGCTACTTATAACACTTTATATTTTTTCATCTTCAAGTATTCAATTCCCCTTTGAGATTTCCTGTTGAATCTATTTCCCTCACCCCTTGAGGCAATATATTCCAAAACATAACTGCATTAGATCTATAAATATTGGTGAATGTAGCTTGCCCAGTAGAAATAGAAGTATTGATTTTTGTGGGCCAATTTTTGTTTTGTTTGGATGGATATTACTGTGTCTGTTACCTGGATTGGAGAATCCCATCTCTATTTCTGTACCTGTTCGAAGAACGCTGGCCTGGTTCACCCATATGGCCATTCTGCGCCTGGAGAACACAGGAGAATTGTAATTGAATAATCACATTGTTTTTATTGATTTGTAGGTACTTTAAAAATATATAGATACACTTTTCCAACAGTTTTTAAATAGATTTGAGTATCAAATGTAATTGTGTTTTTCAACGAGAAGTCTCTCCAGCCTTGAAAGGTGGTAAACGTCCTCCCAAGTATTCCTGTCAATACTGTTGGTATGTTCCAGACTTCTTCCCCAGATCTTTTCCCACCTGAGGCCCCCTTGCCATCTGAGGCATTGCAGTCTTCTTGGCTGACTTATGGGTACAAAGGATCAGTTGGGTCATCCCTCCACATCTGACCCAGGTAAGCGTGGGGAGGCAGCATAGTGAGTATGGACCCCAACTCGTCCCCTTTGCTCAATCACATTATATAAAGGTTAAATAGCAAGGGGCCACATAAATAAATCCTTGTGTTACTAAAGAATGCTGAGATGGGCAAACAAAGTGAAATTGAATGTAATTGGCGTAGACAAGTGATGCTTATTTTTCTTGGTCTATTTGCTGTGACCCCTGTAGTTTGTTTATCAAGAATACTTGTTTCTTAAACTGCAGTTAGTTTATCAAGGAAAACTAGTTTTAAAACTGTATCAGGTTAACCAAGGTATTCTATCCAATAAAAATCTGTCTGAAGGCTGTAGAAGGAACATGGGCACTTCTTTTATAGGCTGTGATAAATCTATCTGTGTGTGCACTTAAATTGTCATTTATGCACATTGTACAGTCATTGATACAAACCAAATAAGTATAAAATAATCTCCTGCAAATAAACTGCTTCAGGGAAGTATCTGTTGGAAATGCCACAAGTCACAAGAAAAAAATGACAAAAAGCAAATGCTATTAGTTAAAATTAAATGCTGTGTCGAGAACACCAATAATCCTGCGGGAAATGTATTCAATACAAGGTTTTGCAAGAAAGCACCAAGTTATCTCAACTGGGAAGTGAGGACAGATTCATTTGGACGAGTAAAAGGGTGACCAAGAAGGAAAGAGCAATGCAAGAGGAGTGGCACACTTTACGACCCATGATTTTCCAAATAATGCAAGTTTCTCTTAAATTCTAGAAAACCACCGATATGACATAGATGTAAAACATTCCTTCTCTTTTCACTTTCATTGAACACATTCCACTTTCACTGAAAATAATTATAGACTCCTTGGTCACACAGGTTTGCCCCCCAAATGACCATGCTGCACCTACGCCATTGTTTAATGCCATCATGAATCTCTCTATCCACAAAATGTACTTGAAAGTCGCTAGACAAAATTGGGCAACAAGCAATGTTTATATTAAATTCAAACTTTGTAATATCCATTACATCCTTTGCAAAACTACAAGTCTTACTCTTCTACTTTCTTCCAAGTGTTGTCCCTGTTGCTTCAACAGTAACGCAGCAGCTTGTTATGACAGCTGAAAAGATATTGTACGAATTATATCTTTGGACCCTATAAAACTTTTCAAAGGATTCTCCATTCTGAAGACTGAAGAAGGATCTTGACCTGAAACATCAACCATTGTTTCTCTACAGACATGCTGCCTGTCACGCTGAGTTACTCCAGCTTTCTGTATTTATTTGGAGTTGGTTATTTAGTTTAGTTTATTGTCATGAGTATCTAGATACAGCGGAAAGCTTTAGTGTTGCATGCACCTTGTCAGTACACATGAATCTCGATGCCTGATAGTGATGCGCCCACACGAGAGAGAACTCTTTCTTTCTCAATGTCCCACTTTCCGCAACCCCACTCCCCATCTCTCAAAGCAATGGCCTTATATTCTATCAGGTTGTTTCCCAGGCTGCATTTTCTCTTTAGGTTTGATTGTGAGATGGTTAAGTCAACTTCAGTTGTGAGGCTACCAGAAATGTTTGTTCTCTTAAAAGTGAGGGGCTAGTTTGTTGATATAACAAAATATGTTAAATGGATGGAGTGATTTATAGCGGTGTAAAATTGTGAGGGGGAGAAAAGAGTTGAATTCATTTGGTGGACAGGTGAGATATGAAGACATCTGAATAGCAAGGCGTGAGTATAACTGCAAAGTGAATTGGTGTGATAAATGTTGTGTGGAAGTGAAGACCAAAAAAGGTGAATTTGTTATAGGGAACATGGAAAGGGCAGATGAGTTGAACAGGTACTTTGTTTGTGCCCTCCTTAGACAGATCCAATCTTCCTGATATAGTAGTGGCCAGCGGAACTGGGATGACAGAGGAACTGAAGGAAATCCACATTACGCAGGAAACTGCATAATGTGCACACAACACTTCAGGCGTGGATAGACTGATGGGACTGAAGGCTGATAAATCCCCAGGGCCTGATGGTCTGCATCCCAGGGTACTTAAGGAAGTGACTCTAGAAATCGTGGATGCATTGGTGATAATTTTCCAATGTTCTATAAACTCAGGATCAATTCCTGTGGATTGGAGGGCAGCTAATGTTATCCCACTTTTTAAGAAAGGTGGGAGAGAGAAATTGGGGAATTATAGACCAGTTAGCCTGACATCGATGGTGGGGATGATGCTGGAGTCATTATAAAAGATGAGATAGCCGCACATTTGGATAGCAGTAACAGGATCGGTCCAAGTCAGCATGGATTTACGAGGTGGAAATCATGCCTGACTAATCTTCAGGAATTTTTTGAAGATGTAACTAGGAAAATGGACAAGGGAGAACCAGTGGATGTAGTGTACCTGGACTTTCAGAAAGCATTTGATAAGGTTCCACATAGGAGATTAGTGGGCAAAATTAGGGCACATGGCATTGGGGGTAGAGTGCTGACATGGATAGAGAAGTGGTTGACAGACAGGAAACAAAGAGTAGGGATTAACAGGTCCCTTTCAGAATGGCAGGCAGTGATTAGTGGGGTACCGCAAGGCTCGGTGCTGGGACCGCAGCTATTTACAATATACATCAATGATTTGGATGAAGGGATTCAAAGTAACATTAGCAAATTTGCAGATGACACAAAGCTGGAGGCAGTGTGAACTGAGGAGGATGCTATGAGAATGCAGGGTGATTTGGACAAGTTGGGGGAGTGGGCAGATGCATGGCAGATGAAGTTTAATGCAGATAAATGTGAGGTTATCCACTTTGGTAGCAAAAACAGGAAGGCAGATTACTAGTGAGACCACACCTGAAGTGTTGTGTGCAGTTTTAGTCCCTTAATTTGAGGAAGGACATTCTTGCTATTGAGGGAGTGCAGCGTAGGTTTACAAGGTTAATTCCCGGGATGGCGGGACTGTCATATGCTGAGAGAATGGAGCAGCTGGGCTTGTACACTCTGGAGTTTAGAAGCATGAGATTGAATCTCATTGAAACTTATAAGATTGTTAAGGGCTTGGACACACTAGAGGCAGGAAAAATGTTCCTGATGTTGGGGGAGTCCAGAACCAGGGGCCACAGTTTAAGAATAAGGAGTAAGCCATTTAGAACCAAGACAGGGAAACACTTTTTCTCACAGAAAGTGGTGAGTCTGTGGAATTCTCTGCCTCAGAGGGCGGTGGAGGCAGGTTCTTTGGTTGATTTCAAGAGGGAGCTAGATAGGGCTCTTAAAAACAGCGGAGTCAGTGGATATGGGGAGAAGGCAGGAATGGGGTACTGATTGGGGATGATGAGCCATGATCACATTGAATGTCGGTGCTGGCTCGAAGGGCCAAATGGCCTACTCCTGCACCTATTGTCCCTGGTTGATTCCAATATTTATGCATGCTGGCAATTAGCCTACTTATTGCTTTATTTTAAATAAAGTACGTTTTGTCTGGATCTCACGCTGGTTCTTATGAAAGCTGTGTACAGAACTGTCCTGAAAATTGTAAGCACTGCCAAATCCTAACAATTGAAGTACAGTTAAAATGCAGACAAGACCCTGAAAACTAAGCCCCGCAGTTTGTTCTTGATGTTCATATAAAATGTTATTTTACATTGTTTAAAAAAAGAGAATATTTATTTTAAAAAGTTTGTAATAGTTTTCAACTTATTTATTTGTTCTGAATGGGTGAAACATTCTGGAACTCTTGGTCATAGAGTGATACAGTGGGGAACCAGGCCCTTCGGTCCAACTTGCCCACACCGGCCAACATGTCCCAGCTACACTAGTCCCGCCTAACTGCATTTGGTCCATATCCCTCCAAACCTGTCCTATCCATGTACCTGTCAAATGTTTCTTAAGTGTTGCAATAGCACCTGCCTCAACTACCTCCTCCGACAGCTTGTTCCATATACCCACCAACCTTTGTGTGAAAAATTAACCCCTCAGATTCCTATTAAATTGTTTCCCCTTCACCTTAAACCTATGTCTCCTGGTCCTTGATTTCCCCCACCCTGGGCTAGAGATTCTGTGCATCGACCTGATCTGTTCCTTTCTTAGTTTCAGCCAAATCTTACTATGTTGATACTTGCTGTAGACACCACAGGAGACAAGTGCACTGTGATGTAGCAGTTGAGCTAATGACGTACAGACCCGGGTTTGATCATGATTATGGGTGCTGTCTGTACAGAATTTGTACATTCTCCCTGTGACTGCGTGGGTTTTCTCCCACACTCCAAAGATGTGCAGGTTTGTATGTTAATTTGCTTCGGTAAAATTGTAAATTGTCCCTAGTGTATAGGAAAGTGATAGTGTGCGGTGTGATCGCTGGCCAGTGCAGACTCGGTGGGCCTTGTTTCCATGCTGTACCTCTGAACCCTAAAAGCCTATAAGAGTCAGTGCTGTCACTTCTCTGCCCAACTCCAAGATGTGTGGGACAGGGGAACTAGATACCCCAGAGCAAACTGACCTGAATCTGGACCAGTTGAGTGGCAACTTTGGACAGCAGGTAGGTTCAAAATGTTCCACCCCAGTGTAACCTCAGTGGTCTGGTGTCCAGAACTAAACACAGTTTAATGAATTAAATTGTTGGCATACTTTTTATTATTGTTTGGTGGCACAGCTGGTGATACTGCTGCCTCGCGTTGTCAGAAACACGAGATAAATCCTCACCCCGAGTGCTATCTGTGTGGAGTTTGCATGATCTCACTGTCGCGGGGTTGGATTCCTTTGTGTGCTCTAGCTTCCTCCCACAACTTAAAACATTGGACTCTGTAAATTGCCCCTACAATACAGGGAGTGGATGTGAAAGTGGGATAATGTAGAACTAGTGTCAACGGGTAGACAAAAAGGTAGTCAAAACGGGTGATTGGTGGTCTCGTGGCCCAAAGAGCCTGTTTCCATACTTTATTTCTAAAGTATATAATTAAAATACTTCATTCCAGAGCTTATGTGGATCTTGAACAAGCAGCAACAAAGAGAAGCAGGGAGAAGAACTGATTGGCTGAAGCCCGTGGGAAAAGTGAGTAAGTCACAGGGGAAAAACAGTTTAAAACTGAGGAATTTGGTTTGTAAATTAGGCAATTTATCAGTCAATATAAGCAAGGCTGCTCTTGGGGAGCGGCAGTGAGGGAAGTGTCTTGTGAGTCCTTGGCTCGAGTCTTCTGAGTAAAGTGTGATTCTTTGGCTCGAGTGTCTTCGACAAGGAGGCTGAGCAAGGATGCCACACCAAACTCTGGAGAGGAAGAGACGAAAGAAGGAGATGTCAAGCAAGCTGATTCAGTGTGATGCTTGCAGCATGTTGGAGGTCAAGGACACCGCTTAAACTGAATAAACGACAAAAAGTTTTAAGATGGATAGCTTTGGATAATGAATTTAAACCAGGGATGTATGACTTGAGTGGATGAAAAAGGAATTACTGCATTTTGTACTGTTATTGAAATAGAGACCTAAGAAGTTTTCAAGATTTGAAGGATAGACTTGCACTTCGGAACCAAGACTCATTTAGATACCTCCAACTGAGAGATAATTACAATTAAAAAGGGAGGCACTAGAAGAAAAGAATCCAGTGATAGTTAGTGCGTATCATCAAAAAACATTAAGGATTATTTTGTAAACTTTATCATAGTTTAATGGAATGTCAAGCTAAAGCAACATTTTATGTAAAATTTAAGTGGGAAAAGGAATTGAACATCACAATCTCAGAAGAATGGCATCATGTGTGTAACACTACAGACATCCACTAATTCACAAAATTGGAGAGAATAAAATTGGAAAAATTGATTCGTTTCTTTATTGCGCCTAACATAAAAAGCAAGCAAACCCTAAGGCAGCAAACATGCTGGAGGCAATGTGGTCAAACAGACACAAATCATGCACATATCTTCTGGAGTTGCCCAAAAATAGAACCATTTTGGAACAGAGTGAATTCAGCATTAACTGAGGTATTAGGATATACAGTCTGCAAGAAGTAGTCCATTTTATACCTATTACCATATAACAATTACAGCACGGAAACAGGCCTTCTCGGCCCTTCCAGTCCGTGCCGACCATTTATTTTCCCCTAGTCCCATCTACCTGCAGTCAGACCATACCCCTCCATTCCCTTCCCATCCATTTACCTATTCACTTTACTTATAAATGTTAAAATCGATCCTGCCCCCTCCACTTCTGCAGGAAGATCATTCCACACAGCCACCATGCTCTGAGTAAAGAGGTTCCCCCTCATGTTACCCCTAAACTTCTGTCCCTCAATTCTCATGTCATGCCCTCTTGTTTGAATTTCCCTGCCCTCAATGGGAAAAGCTTATCCACGTCAACTCTGTCTATACCTTTCATCATTTTAAATACCTCAATCAAGTCCCCCCCCCCCTTAACCTTCTGCATTCTAAAGAATAAAGACCTAACTTGTTCAAACTTTCTCTGTAACTTAGTTGCTGGAACCCAAGCAACATTCTAGTAAATCCCCTCTGTACTCTCTCTATTTTGTTGACATCCTTCCTATCAGTAGGCGACCAAAATTGTACACCATACTCCAGAATTGGTCTTACTAATGCCTTGTACAATTTTAACATTACTTCCCTAATCCCATATTCAATACTCTGATTTATAAAGGCCAGCACACCAAAAGCTTTCTTTACCACAATATCTACATGCGATTCCACCTTCAGGGAACTATGTACAGTTATTCCTAGATCCCTCTGTTCCACAGCATTCCTCAATTCCCTACCATTTACCAGGTACGTCCTATTTTGATTTGTCCTGCCAAGATGTAACACTTCACACTTATCGACATTAAACTCCATCTGCCATCTTTCAGCCCACTCTTCCAAATGGCCCAAATCTCTCTGCAGCCTTTGAAAATCTACTTCATTATCCACAGCACCACCTATCTTAGTATCATCTGCATACTTACTTATCAATTTTCCACCCGATCATCTAGATAATTGATGTACATTACAAACAACAGTGGACCCAACACAGATCCCTGAGGCACCCCACTGGTCACCGGCTTCCAACCTGAGAAACAGCCATCCACCATTACTCTCTGGCATCTCCCATTCAGCCACTGTTGAATCCATCTTGCTACTCCGCCATTAACACCCAAAGATTGAACCTTCTTAACCAACCTTCCATGGGGAACCTTGTCAAAGGCCTTACTGAAATCCATACAGACAACATCCACTGCTTTACCCTCATCAATTTCCCTAGTAACCTCTTCAAAAAAAATCAGTATAATGTGGATAAATGTGAGGTTATCCACTTTGGTGGCAAAAATAGGAAAGCAGACTATTATCTAAATGGTGGCCGATTAGGAAAGGGGGAGATGCAGCGTGACCTGGGTGTCATTGAAAGTGTGCATGCAGGTGCAGCAGGCAGTGAAGAAAGCGAATGGTATGTTAGCTTTCATAGCAAAAGGATTTGAGTATAGGAGCAGGGAGGTTCTACTTCAGTTGTATAGGGTCTTGGTGAGACCACACCTGGAGTATTGCGTGCAGTTCTGGTCTCCAAATCTGAGGACCGACATTATTGCCATAGAGGGAGTGCGGAGAAGGTTCACCAGGCTGATTCCTGGGATGTCAGGACTGTCTTATGAACAAAGACTGCATAGACTCGGTTTATACTCTCTCGAATTTAGGAGATTGAGAGGGGATCTTATAGAAACTTACAAAATTCTTAAGGGTTGGACAGGCTATATGCCGGAATATTGTTCCCAATGTTGGGGAGGCCCAGGACAAGGGGTCACAGCTTAAGGATAAGGGGGAAATCCTTTAGGACCGAGATGAGAAGGACTTTTTTCACACAGTGGTGGGTCTCTGGAACTCTCTGCCACAGAGGGTAGTTGAGGCCAGTTCATTGGCTATATTTAAGAGGGAGTTAGATGTGGCCCTTGTGGCTAAGGGGATCAGAGGGTATGGAGAGAAGGCAGGTACAGGATACTGAGTTGGATGATCAGCCATGATCATATTGAATGGCGGTGCAGGCTCGAAGGGCCGAATGGCCTACTTGTGCACCTAATTTCTATGTTTCTAAGAAGGTTTGTCAAACGACCTTCCAGGCACAAATCCATGTTGACTGTTCTTGATCAGACCCTGTTTATCCAGATGCTTATATATTATCTCTAAGTATCCTTTCCATTAATTTGCCCACCACTGACGTCAAACTAACAGGTCTATAATTGCTAGGTTTATTCTTTGAACCCTTTTTAAACAATGGAACAACATGTGCAGTACGCCAATCCACCGGCACTATTCCTGTTTCTAATGACATTTGAAATATTTCTGTCACAGCCCCTGCTATTTCTTCACTAACTTTCCTCAATGTCATAGGGAATATTCTGTCAGGACCTGGAGACTTATTCACTTTTATATTTTTCAGAAGTGTCAGTACTGCCTCCTCTTTGAATCTCATAGTTTCCATTGCTACTCTACTTTTTTTTCCCTCACCTCACAGAGTTCAATATACTTCTCCTTGATGAATACCGAAGAAAATAAATTGTTCAATATCTCCCCCATCTCTTTTGGCTCTGCAGATAGCTGTCCATTCTGGCTCTCTAATGGTCCAATTTTATCCCTCGTTATCCTTTTGCTATTAATATAGCTGTAGAAACCCTTTGGATTTACTTTCACCTTTCTTGCCAAAACAACCGCATATCTTCTTTAAGCTTTTCTCATTTCTTCTTAAGATTCTTTTTACATTCTTTATATTCATCTAGCACCTCATTTACTCCATGCCTCCTGTAATTATTATAGATATCTCTCATTTTTCGAACCAAGTGTCCAATTTCCCTTGGAAACCATGGCTCATTCCGATTTTTACTATTTCCTTTCAACCGAACAGGGACATAAAGATTCTGTACTCTTACAATTTCCCCTTTAAATGTCCTCCATTTCTCTTCTACATCCTTCCCATAGAACAAAATGCCCCAATTCACTCCTTTTAAATCATTACGCATTCCCTCAAAGTTAGCCTTTCTCCAATCAAAAATCTCAACCCTAGGTCCAGTTCTGACTCTCTCCATAATTATATTGAAACTAATGGTATTGTGATCTCTGGTCCCAAAGTGCTCACCAATGCATACCTCCATCACCTGACCTGCCTCATTTCCTAACAGGAGGTCCAGCACTGCCCCTTCTCTGGTCGATACCTCTATGTATTGCTGCAAAAAACTATCCTGCACACATTTAACAAACTCCAAACCATCCAGCCCATTTACAGAATGTGTTTCCCAGTCTATTTTTGGAAAATTGAAATCTCCCACAATCACTACCTTGTGCTTACTACTAATATCTGCTATCTCCTTACATTTTAGCTCTTCCAATTCTCGCTCCCCATTGGGCGGTGTCTGATACACCCCTAAACGTGTTGCAACACCGTTCCCACTTCTCAGTTCCACCCAAATAGCCTCCCTAGACGAGCCCTCTAATCTATCCTGCCAAAGCACTGCTGTAATATCTTCTCTGACAAGCAATGCAACACCTCCACCTCTGGTCCCTCCAATTCTATCACACGTGAAGCAACAAAATCCTGGAATATTTAGTTTCCAATCACAACCCTCCCGCAACCATGTTTCACTGATTGCCACAACATCATATTTCCAGGTGTCAATCCAGACTCTAAGTTCATCCACCTTTCTTACAATGCTCCTAGCATTAAAATATACACATTTTTGAAACCCACCATCCCTTATTCTCTGTTTATTTTATTTTTTCCTCTTTCTCGCCTACATTTTGGGTCCGAGTACTTCCCTTCTCTGCCTCTTGCCCCTCACCCTGTCCTCTGGCCCCCTCTACCCGAGTCCCTCCCCCCAGCCTTTCTAGTTTAAACTATTTGGGTATTACCTGGGTAATATAAATACAGTGGTGCTGAAGGAAGACCATTACTTGTTTAAATTCCTACTCACAGCTGGCAGAAAGGCCATTACAAGAAACTGGCTTGCAGCAGACATACCCAGACCTAGACAATGGTTAGACACAATACAGGAAATATTTGTCATGGAGAAAATGACATTCTCTAAGAGTGAAAGAAGACTAGTTTAATCGAAAATGGGAAAAATGGATTAGGTATAGAAATAAAGATATCAACACTTTTATAGACAATTTTATATATAATTTTACAGACAATAATGTAAGTTATTGGAAAATGTTTTAATATGAAAATATTTTTGTATACTGCATCATTAATTGTAAACTGAACCCCCCCGCTATACTGTTGTACGTTTCACTGTAATGTTGTATGTTTCGTTGTTATATTTGTGTTTTATTTGTGTATACATAAAAGCAATAAAAACTAAAGTGGAAAAAAAAGGGCATCGCTGGTGCATCTGGCTGTTACAAATGTGAAAAGAGCATCCAGGTACAGCTCTTGAAAGACTGTGTTGGGGAAGTGGAGGAGCTCGGGTTCGTCCGAGAAACTAAGTTGTTCCTTGACGAGTCCTACAGTAAGATTGTTACACCTGAGGTACTGGAAGGGAGAAGGTGGGTGATGGTGAGAAAGGGATGGAGACTTGGAATGCAAAGGTCCCCGGGTGTTGTACCTCTTGTGAAAAGGTTCACCCACTTAGAAGGGACAAAAGACGTTAACACACTGAGCGGCGCACTGACTTGCGAAGCAAAAAGTGCGGTTGAGGGGGGGGGGGGGGGGGGTGTCAAGTGCGATAGTCAAGGACAGAGTTGAAGGGAAAGGGATAGTTAATGACCCAGAATTAACGGGAAAGAAAACTCGCAAAGGTATAGGAGGGTATGGCCGAGTGTAATAGGGATCAATGTGAAAGGTGAGATGCATAAGGAATTCAAAGTTTGAATGTGTGAAGTATAAGAAGTAAAGTAGATGAGCTTGAGGCTCAGTTAGAAGTTGGTAGATATGACATTGTGGGTATTACCGAGACGTGGCTGCAGGAGGATCGGGCCTGGGAACTTAATATTCGGGGTTATACATCCGATAGAAAGGACAGGCAGGTGGGCAGAGGAGGGCGTTAGCTCTGCTGGTGAGGGATGGAACTCAGTCCCTTGCAAGGGAAGTCACAGGGACTGACGAGATAGAGACACTGTGGATTGAGTTGAGGAATTCCAAAGGCAAGAAGACACTATTTGGTGTTATCTACAGACCCCCAAATAGTAGCCCGGATATAGGGTGTAAGTTGCAGCAGGAGTTAAAACTGGCATGTAACAAAGGTAATGTCACTGTGGCAATGGGGGATTTCAATATGCAGGTAGACTGGGGAAAATCAGGTTGGTTCAGGACCCCAGAAAGAGAGTTTGTCGAGTGCCTCCGAGATGGATTCTTAGAGCAGCTTGACCGGAGAAAAGGCAATTCTGGATTTAGTGTTCTCCAATGAACCAGATTTGATAAGAGAATGCATGGTACAGGAACCGCTTGGAGGTGGTGATCATAATATGATTAGTTTTAATCTGCAATTTGAGAAGCAGAAGGTTAAATCAGTGATGCAGTTGAACAAAGGGAACTATGAAGGCATGAGAGAGGAGCTGGCCAAGGTAGACTGGAAAGGGATCCTAGCAGGAATGACGGTGGAACAGCAATGGCAGGAATTTCTGGGCATAATCCAGAAGACGCAGGATCATTTCATTCCAAAAAGGAAGAAAGATTCTAAGGGGCGTAGGAGGCAACCGTGGCTGATGAGAGAAGTTAGGACTAGAATAAAACTAAAAGAAAAGGTGTATAACACAGCAAGGAGTAGCCGGGAGATATAGGATTGGGAAACTTTCGCAGGACAACAGATGGAAACAAAATGGGCAATACGGGCTGAAAAGATGAAGTACAAGGGGAAGCTGGCCAGGAATGTAAAGAAGGACAGTAAAAGCTTCTTTAGATATGTTAAGGGGAAAAAGAATAGCAAAGTAAAATGTGGGTCCCTTGAAGGCAGACGCGTGTGAAATTATTATGGGGAACAAGGAAATGGCAGAATTTCATCTTTAAAATTTTATTGGAAGCAATTGTACAAGGATAAAATGTTTGGTGTCTACAATTATACAATTGTACAGCTTCATTTTTAACCTTATAACCTAAATTTTAAAAAAAGGAAACAAAGGGAAAGCAAGACAAGAAGAAAGGAAAATAATTAAGGGATAAAATAGAAAAGAACGAGAAAAAGACCCCTAAACTACCAAAGCAGAGAGAAAGAAGAATAAGAGAAGATGTGAGATATACCTTGCCCCTCCCACCCCCCCCCATACCCAATGTAGTATCGGATTTAAATTTAAATTTGTGTTTAACCATACTATTGTTGTAAAAATTTAGTAAAGGGTGTCCATGTCTTCAGAAATTGATTTGTTTTTTCCGCCAAGACAAGCCTAATGTTTTCCAAATTTAGTGTCTCGGACATATCTGTAATCCACATCTTCACTGTGGGGGCTGTTGTCTGTTTCCAAAATGTAAGTATTCATTGTTTTCGCCATTATTAGTCCGTAGTTGAGGAAACGTCTTTGAAATATTGTTAGCTCAGAACAGGCCTCTGACATACTTAATATGATCAGTTTTATATCTGGGAATAATTTAGTTTAAAACATTTTGGAAAAGGTATCAAATATTCCCCTCCAGAAGTTTTGTAACTTTGTGCAGGAAACAAAGGAATGGTTTGTAGTCGCTTCTTGGAGGAGACGTTTACCACAAATAGGAGAGACATTTGTGAAGGTATTGTTCAATTTAGACATTGAGTAATAAATCTGTGCAGTATTTTAAATTGTATCAGGGAATGCCTAACATTAAGAGAGCAGTAATGTATATGTAAAAGGCTTTTCCCCCCAACTATCGTTTGAGATTGATAAGCCTAATTCATCTTCCCATGCTTGCCTAATCATTTCAGCAGGTGGGATATATGCAGTTAAAAGGGTATTGTAAATATAGGATATTAACTTTCTATTCATGCATTTGTCTAATATATTTGGGCCCATAGAATGACAGTCTTGAGTGTGTGTTTTCACATAGTCTCGGATATGAAGATATATTAAAAAATTACTATCTTTCAAATGATATTTCTCCTGTAATTCTTGAAACGAGAGGAAGATCCCCTTCTCATAAAGATCTCCCAGCATTTTAATTCCTGAGTTTTCCCATTGCCTTATCTAAAGTAGACTATTTAAATGAGGGGTTGGTGATTGGTAAAAGGAAAGAGAAATTTCTCGATTTGAGAGTTGATTTCAACAGTTTCCAAATTCATAGGGTGTTGTGAATTATCAGATTTTTTGCATACGTTGATTTATTCAGATGTATTGGAGAAAGAAGAATCGCGCCTATATTGAAAGGTGAACCATCTTCCCTCTCCATTTTTAACCAGTTTACTTGTTGACATGGATCATCCATCCAGTAGATTAAATTTTTAATATTAGTAGCCCAGTCCTAAAAAAGAAAATTGGGGAGAGCCAGTCCACCATTTTTTTTTTTTTAGGTTTACATAAATGTCGTTTATGAATTCTATGAGTTTTATAATCCAGATAAAGTTTGTAATCACATTCAAGTTTACTCTACCTATAAGGGAAATAGGAAGTGTTTTCCAAAATTGAATAAGGGCATTTAATTTAGTAATTAATGGTGGCAATTTGCTTAGAATAGAGAAGTATATTTTCTAGTCGCATAAACTCCAAGGTATTTAAATTTTTCAGTGGCAATTCTAAAGGGACATTTTAGGAGATGTGAAGGGTCTTGAGCTTTTATTGGCATAATTTCACTTTTATTCCAATTTATTCTACACCCTGAGATGGAACCAAATTGTTCTATGAGGTTTAATATATTTGTGATACTGACTTGAGAGTTGGTAATAAAAGTACATCATCTGCATATAACAAAATCTTGTTATTGGTATGTTTAGTGTTATAACCATGAATGCCCAGATGTACTCTTATACTTTCGGCTAAGGGTTCTATGGCAAGGGCAAATAACATTGGTGAAAGAGCACATCCTTGTCTATTGCCCCTGAATAATTTAAATTTAGGTGACAGAGTTTGATTAATCAGTATTCTGGCAGTCGGAGTGTTATATAACAACTTTATCCATGAGATAAAATGTTCTCCTAGTTGGAATTTTTGAAATATTGTAAAGAGTTATTCCCAATACTACTTGGGCAAATGCTTTTTCTGTCTCTAAAGAAATAATTGATAAATCTTCATTTATCGTTCTGTGTGAATACATTATATTAAACAAACATCTCAAGTTATTAAACAAATGACACTTGGGTATAAATCCAGTTTGGTCTAGTGTATTAGTTTATTAATGTACAAACTTAGTCTTCTTGCCAAAGTTTTAGCTAATATTTTCAGATCTGTATTTGGAAGAGCTATTGCTCTGTGTGATCCTGGCTCTTCAAGATCTTTATCTTTTTTAGGTGTCAGTGTAATGGTTGATTCGGCTATGTTTTGTGGTAGCGTCTGTTCTTTAAATGCGTGTATATAAAGGGCTCGTAAACGTGGGGAAGTTAATTCATGAAATTTTTTATAGAATTCATTACTGAATCCATCTGAACCTGGCGTTTTGCCATTATTCAGTGATTTGATAGACTCTTCAATATCTTTTACTGTAATCTCTGCTCTTAATTCTTCTCATTCCATCTCATTGAGTGATGGAAGGTTGCAATTGTCAAGAAAGGTTTTGATCTTTATGGTTTCAGCTGAAGTTTTAGATGCGTATAAATTTTGATAAAACTTTAAGAATCTTTTGTTGAGATCTTTAGGCAGTTCACCTTTTTCTGATCTAATTTTTTTAATAGTGTGATCTTTTTCCATTTTTTAGCTGGCGTGCCAGAAGTTTATGCGGTTTATCACCAAATTCGAAGTTTTTTTGCTTAGTGCATTGAAATAACTTAAATTTTGTGGAGAGGATTTGATTTAACTTGAATTTTAATCCTGCTATCTTATTGTGTTTAACAGTAGATGGATCGATGGCGTTTTCTAAATCAAGCTGTTTAATCTGATTTTCTAATTCCAGTTCCGACCTTTTTTTTGATAAGCTTGATATGAAATAATAGAACCTCTGATAAAGGTCTTAAAAGAGTCCCACAATAAAGAAGCCAAAATACCAGGTGTGTCGTTTGTCTCATAAAATAGTTTCATCTGTTGCTTCAGATAATCACACCAACCTGGCTCATTTAATATTTGTGGGTTAAATCTCCAGAATGTTTTATTATTATGCATTCCTTCTAGTTTTAAGGAGAAGGTTAATGGACAGTGATCAGAAATTATGTTATTATGATATTTAGGATTGATTGTAAAAGGAATCAATTTTACGTCCACCAGAAAATAATCAATTTTGGTATACGTTTTGTGAACACCTGAATAAAAATAATATTCTCTTCAGGAAGGATTAGCAATCCTCCATACATTGGTTTTATTTGTAATTTTTATGTAAGTATTTAAAAGTTCACTGGATTTTGATAGTAAGATTAAATGAGAACTTACCAGTTTGAAGTTCGATCTTTATTTTATGAGGAGTTACGATGAGCGATTACGTGAAGAACCCCGCCAGTCGGCATTCACGTCAATCATCAAAGCAGCGGTGTGAAATCACAGAAGAACAACAATTGAAGTATTATAGTAAGTTTATAAACCTAAACTACCAGATGAGCATCGTGATATGAGGGTTGGGAGAGGTGGGCATGTAATCGCTCATCGTAAAGCCTCATAAAATAAAGATCAAATTTCAAACTGGTAAGTTCTCATTTAATCTTATGATTTTACTTCGGAGTCACGTGGGTGATTCCATGAAGATTTCAAAGATCTGTGATTTCATGCAGATTCAAATCCAGGCGTCTCGCGCTGCAATCAGGAGTGAATATTAGCAATACATCGAAACAAGATGCTGATAAACATGTTAAAGCTTTAATTCACAAATAAACAATAGCGACTCCTCTCTCCCAGGGAGCAGCTATGAAACAGAACTTAAAACAGAGTGGGCTTCAACAAGCGGCTTATTATAAAACCTTTTGAAAAGTCAATTCATTTGACCATCCTGCGGCCGCAAGGATATGGACTAGAAGGACGTCCATTGCCGTCGCCGTTGATGTTGATGCCGCCCTGGCGGAGTGAGATTTAAAATAGTCAGTATTAACTCCTGCACACCCCAACACTTGCTTCAGCCATCGTGAAATGGTCTGAGCTGACACTTTCATATGTGGCTAATAAACAATACTTGCTCAGAGCCTCTAAGGCTCTTCGTGTCTTCAATATAACGCTGCAAGTGCGCCACCACACACAGCCGTAAATTAATGGGATAAGATGACAGTACAAGCTTGAATCCAGACTCCCCTTGTCTGCTTTGTTTAATTAGGTCACAGATGATTAGGTCTCTGATCAAGAAGGCTCACCAGCGTCTCTTCTTCCTGAGGAGACTGAAGAAGGTCCATCTGTCTCCTCAGATCCTGGTGAACTTCTACCGCTGCACCATCAAGAGCATCCTTACCAACTGCATCACAGTTTGGTATGGCAACTGCTCTGTCTCCGACCGGAAGGCATTGCAGAGGGTGGTGAAAATTGCCCAACGCATCACCGGTTCCTCGCTCCCCTCCATTGAATCTGTCCAAAGCAAGCATTGTCTGCGGAGGGCGCTCAGCATCGCCAAGGACCTCTCTCACCCCAACCATGGACTGTTTACCCTCCTACCATCCGGGAGGCGCTACAGGTCTCTCTGTTGCCGAACCAGCAGGTCCAGGAACAGCTTCTTTCCGGCGGCTGTCACGCTACTCAACAACGTACCTCGGTGACTGCCAATCACACCCCCCCCCCCCCCCGGATACATTATTATTTATTCAAATCATTTGCTGTGTCGCTCTTCCAGGGAGATGCTAAATGCATTTCGTTGTCTCTGTACTGTACACTGACAATGACAATTAAAATTGAATCTGAATCTGAGATGTAAAATTTTACATCATTCTGTGATGACGCCATCCTGTCCAGGTGCAGTTTGTGCAAGGTCTGGACCCTTTGTACTGATACGAGCGCCATGAGCATAACCAACTTAAGGATAATCTTTGTTAAGGACAAGGATGTGGCTGTATCCCATTGATGAAGCAGTGTCAGTACCATGCTTACATCCCAGATGTCAGAATACCTAGGCCTGGGGGATTATAATTAAAAACACCCTTCATAAATCTGGAGATTAACGGATGAGATCCTATAGACTGAAGTTCTGAACCCCAGCATAGGTACGAGGACAAAGCACTCCTGGCACTGTTGATGGCACTGTGGCTCAACCCTTCATCGAAATGTAACTTGGACAGAAATTCAAGCACATCTGGGATGGAGGCTGTGTGATATGTAATGTTGCCCTGTAAACAAAATTTCTCCCATTTCGTGACATGAGAGATGTATTGCCTTTTCGTAGTATCCCTCCAGGATGCTGTGATGACATCCATGGTCCGATTGGATAGTCTCAGACACAGATATAGCCTTCTTAAAAACTGCAAATTAACAAATTTAGACGATCATACAATGGGTGTTGACCTCCAGTCACAAGGTGCACAAACAGATTATGATGTTTTGGAACCACCATAATAGGCTGTTTACTAATACCCAAAATTAGAGGGAACCATGCTGTGTAGGCCAGTTGGGTACCACCAAAACCCCTGAAGTGGGGTCCTGTTTGATCTTCGTCAAGCACCGACTGATGAATGCATATAAGAAACATTCCGCCCCACTCCAGCGAGAATGCATTCACTGCAACTGCCCCTGGATCTGGTTCCCATGAAATATATTTTACTACCTGGTGATTAAGTCTGGATGCAAACAAATCAATATCTGGCATCCCATACTGGAGAACAATTTCATTAAATACATCATGATTCAACATCCACTCAGTGTTGTCATTGAATTTGCGTGACCTGGTGTCTGCCACCATATTGAATCTGCCTGGCAAGTAGACAGCTGAAATCCAAATATACTTTTTAATGCACCAGTGCCAAATAAGGTTAGCCAATTCGTCACAAGATTTAGATTTGATTCCACCCATGTGATTAACATACGCCACTGCCGTGGTGTTGTCAATCTAAAGCTGAACCTGTAAATGATGCTTAGTGGTACTAAGTGGTACAAAGTAAGCTTTGAGCCCATAAAATGCTCCTAAAAGCTCAAAATAATTAATTCCATGTTATTGCAGAATCAACGCCTCATGCGTATTCCATCTGCCTCCACAGCTAGACCTGGTGTCAGTAGCACCCCAACCTAGGGCACTAACATCAGTCTGCAAAACAACTGAAGATGTTTCGCTCAAGATTTTGCTAGAACAATTTGAAATGTTTCTAATCCACCACTGTACTTCAGTAATGGCTTCAGATGGTAAGTGCATGGGCCGATTGAAATGACCTGGATGTATTCTAAGTGCCTGTACCTTTGCCCTCTGTAAACGATGGTAATGCAAAGATCCATGTTGCACAGCTGGGAAGGCAGCTACCAATTTACCAATTAAGCTGGCCACCTGTTTAATTGAAGGTGATTTCTCCCCCAAGAGCTTGAAACAGCCTTCAATTAAATCTAATCTCTTGCCCTTGGGCAGAGTCACACACATGTGAATTAAGTCTATTGTGAACCCCAAATAGTCAATTGTGTTATCCGGCACCAATTTTGATTTAGCTGGGTGGATAATGAACCCTAACCTCTCAACCATGAGTTTAACAGATGAAACTGATAATTCGGCTGCCACAAAGGTGTGTCCAATTATTAAGATGTCATACAAATAGGCCATTACAATATGGCCCTGTGACCGTAATAACCCTAGTACTGGTTTTATCAATTTTGTAAATAAGCGAGAGGCTGAGGTTAACCTATTAGGCAGTGCTCTAAACTGCCATAATTGCCCCATCCAGCTAAATTTCAAATATCTCCAATACTCTTTATGAACAGGCACTGAAAAATAAGAATTTTGAAGATCTATACATGCCATATAACACCCTCTGAAAAACAATTGCTTGGCAGTAGCAAACGTTTCCATTTTAAAATGATTATACTGCACAAACGGATTAAGTCCTGTCAGGTCCAAAATAATCTGACACCCACCATCGTTCTTTGGTCTAGGAAACACATTAGATACGAATTGATGAGGTTGATAATCTGTCTTCTCTATTACACCTTTAAAACATAATTTTTGCTATTTCAGCTTTAATCTCCAAATTCTTCCGTTGTGAGAAAATGAGTGCCCACTCTGGCTTGTGCTGGGTAGGTGGATACAGGTTGGGAATAAATTCAATTTGAAACCCTTGTATGCTCTGTAGTATAAACACGTTTTATGTTATTTTACACCATTCTTTGAGAAACCTGTGTAACCTCCCCCCAACTGGTAGGTAATTCTCACTCAATATGTTTCGACAATAATCAGACCCACACAACTCCATGGTTACCAGTGGAGTTCTGTGTCCCCTGACTCTGGATGGAAAAGGCATGTTTGCCCGTGCTCCTGCTGGAGTGCGCCAGCAGCGCACATTGAATGGCCGGCTTGGTCCTTGTCCGGACCCAGTTTCAGCAAACCGTTTGTAAGGGTACTATCACCGAAGGGTTCTGCTGGTCACTGGTGCCTTGATAAGCCCAACGGTTTTTGCCTATTCGTCTAGTTCCTTTACCCTCTTTGCAAGGTCTTCCCTGAACAATAAGTTCGGCCACTGGATGTTGCTAGGCTCATACAGGGCAGAAAACCTTGGGTTAATTGTAGGGCGGATGGCACTCTTTCTAAGACAGTTAATTTCAAAGTGCACATTGCACATGAGAGCCAGGGCATCCTGCTGAACCACAGTCAGGAGCCCACCATCCACCGACCTACCAAAAGTCGTAATGCCGGCTGCGAGCAGTTTCAGCACCCGTTGCAGTTTTAACTCCTGCACTCAGATGCCTAGTCCCATATGGTCCCAAATAGCATGGTTGACGGCCGGCACTTTGAGCAGAATACAATTTTCTGGGGGGTCATATTTTTTGGTCGTTGTATCCATGTAATTTATACTAGCAGCCAGCTGTTCCCCCAGTGGCTCTCCACAGTCTATTGGCAAACCTAGCCATGAGAAATGGGACCTTTGGCTGTTGCCCTTTGTTCCATGGGACAGCCTCCAACGCTAAGCCCTCAGAGTCGGCGTCAGAATCATACTGACCCGGTATACTCTCCTCCTCCAAGAGGGAGATACTAGGCAGCACAGTAGGTGCTGCTGGTGCGGGCTCTTGGAGAGGCCGGCACTCTTGATGGAGCGTCCTCTCCAATAGGAGCTCCATCCTGGATACCCATTCTACGGTGTCCATTCTTGAGGGAGGACCCTCCCGACCGGACTCGTCTGAGTTTATCGGCCAGACAGACATTCGAGTGGCCTCTGACACCAAGTCTGTACTCGCTGGTCTCACTACTAGAGACTCTTTAGATGAGCTAGGCGGCCACCCGCTACCCCCACTCCCGCCTGCATTTGACACTTTTGCTACAGCTCGCCTTGCTACTAACGACTTCTTCATGCTTGAACTTGCTCTCCTGTAACAAGATTTAACAAGCGCAGAAAATCAACCTCCAACAAGTTTGACACTTACCTGAGGCTTTTTTAAAACTTACCGCTCCTCCCAGCCGGTCGCTGCGCCATGCGTCAAATGTAATGACGCGCATGCCGACTGACGGGGTTGTGTACGGAATCACTCGCGTAACTACGAAGTAAAGTTTTGTACTGCATTTCCTTTGCTGTGAAGATTTGTCCAGATATGGATCCAGTACACAATTGAAGTCTCCTCCAATTATCAGATTTTGCAGGTTGGAGTCTGAGATTTTCTTGATTATTTTATTTAAAAATTGTGGGTTGTCAAAATTAGGAGCATAGATATTCACCATAGTAAGTGGGGCTGAGTATAGCTCCCCAGATACTATAATGTACCTACCCTCCTTATCGGCTATAGTTGCTTTGTGGTTAAATGGTATGCCTTTACGAATTATAATTGCAGTAACTCTTGCTTTTGAAAGAAAAGTAGAGTTGTATAATTGACCAATCCAGTTAGCCTTCAGCTTGTTATGAGCTCCATCTTTAAGATGCATCTCCTGTAAACATATTATATCAGTATTAATAGATTTTAGATGGGCTAAAACCTTGCCCCTTTTAATTGGCTCATTAACGCCCCTGACGTTCCAACTACAAAAAGTAATTCCTCCTATTTTCCTAGATGGATCATCTTGCATTAAAGCTTACATGGTTTCCTTTGTTTCAAATGGTGCAACACAATATTTAAAATAAAACAGGTAGTTGCTGGGTGGGAGAGCCCGATTCTAGTCCCCTGCAGGTATTTCGCAGAAAAAAAGTGCATTAACAAAGATAGATAAGGAATCTAATAGAAAAACTAAAAAGTGAAAAAGAAAAACAACATAAATTACAGCGTATAGCCATGCTGCGCGTGCATGCCACCCCATGGTGGAATTATTCTTGTTAACTTCCGTAGATGGCAGAAGAGTTGAACAGGTACTTTGGATCTGTCTTCACTAAGGATGACACAAACAAACTCCCAGAAGTACTGGAGGACAGGATCTAAGGGGTAGAGGAACTGAAATAAATGTTCATTAGGCACGAAATAGTATAGGGTAGGCTAATGGGAATGAAGGATGATAAATCCCCTGGGCCTGAAGGTCTGCATCCCAGGGTCCTCAGGGAGGTGGCTCTAGAAATAGTGGACACATTGGTGATCATTTTCCAATGATCAATAGATTCAGGATCAGTTACTGTGGATTGGAGGATAGCTAATGTTATCCTAGTTTTCAAGAAAGGAGCAAGAGAGAAAATGGGGAATTACAGTACAATTAGCCTGACTTTGGTGGTGGGAAAAATGCTGGAGTAAATTATTAATGAGGTAATAATGGGGCAATTGGATAGCAGTAAAAGGATTAGTCCAAGTCAGCATGGATTTATGAAAGGAAAATCATGCTTGACTAATCTTCTGGAATTTTCTCAGGATGTGACAAGTAAAATGGATGAAGGGGAGCCAATGGATGTAGTGTATCTAGACTTTCAGAAAGCCTTTGTTGAGGTCCCGCATGGGAGACTGGTGACTAAAATTAGAGCACATGGTATTAGGGGTAGGGTGTTGACCTGGATGGAAAATTGGTTCACAGCCAGGAAGCAAAGAGTAGGAGTGAACGGGTCCTTATCAGAAAGGCAAGCAGTGGCGAGTGGAGTGCCGCAAGGCTCGGTGTTGGGGCCACAACTGATAAACATATATATTAATGATTTGAAAGAGGAAATTTGGAGCAACACTAGCAAGTTTGCAGATGACATAAAGTTGGGTGGCAATGTGGACTGTGACGAGGATGTTAGGAGGTTGCAGGGTGAACTGGACAGGTTGAGTGAGTGGGCAGATGTGTGGCAGATGCAGTATAATATAGATAAATGTGAGGTTATCCACTTTGGTGGGAAAAACAAGGGGAATTTTATTATCTCAATGGGGTTAGGTTCGGTAAGGGGGAGGTACAGCGAGACCACGGTGTCTTTGTACACCAATCACCGAAAGTTGGTGTGCAGGTACAGCAGGCAGTGAAGAAAGCTAATGAAATGTTGGCCTTCATAACAAGAGGATTTCAGTATAGGAGTAAAGAGGTTCTTCTGCAGTTTTATAGTGCTCTGGTAAGACCACATCTGGAGTATTGTGTACAGTTTTGGTCTCCTAATTTGAGGAAGGGCATCCTTGTGATTGAGGCAGTGCAGTGTAAGTTCACAAGATTGATCCCTGGGATGGTGGGACTATCATATGAGGAAAGCTTGAAAAGACTAGGCTTGTATTCACAGGAGTTTAGAAGGATGCGGGGTTCTCTTATAGAAACATATAAAAGGACTGGACAAGCTAGATGCAAGAAAAATGTTCCCAATGTTGGGTGAGTCCAGAACCAGGGGCACAGTCTTAGAATAAAGGGGAGGCCAATTAAGGCTGAGGTGAGAAAAAACTTTTTCACCCAGAGAGTTGTGAATTTGTGGAATTCCCTGCCATAGAGGGCAGTGGAGGCCAAATCAGTGGATGGATTTAAGAGAGAGTTAGATAGAGCTCTAGGGGCTCGAGGAATCAAGGGATATGGGGAGAAGGCAGGCACGGTTTATTGATTGGGGACGATCAGCCATGATTACAATGAATGGCAGTGCTGGCTCGAAGGGCCGAATGGCCTCTTGCGCCTATTTTCTATGTTTCTAATTCAGTGTTCCTGCTCCTTTGAGAGCTGCTCTTTTCCTTTACTTTGTAGTTGTTTGCCCAGATTTAAGTGATTTTGATTTTACTTGGAATACAAATAATCTCAGCTGCTCAACAGTCATCACCTGAGATCATATGCACACAGATTTTATAAGGGCCTATACTTGTCTTTTCTAACAAGCAATGGCAACATCTGAACAGGCCAAACTTCGCCAATGCTATCCTGACACTTCAACCCCAAGCACATGTCTGGATAGCTTTGCCTCTGGAAATTTAAAATTAGATTCACCCTTGGCTTCTTAGCCTTGGGATCATTCCAGTTTCCTGCAATCGATGTCTGCAATATCTTGTAATTTAGTTGTAACTGCTGGATTAAAGAGGTCACCAAAGGTCATTATTCCATTAGAGATAACTTTGTCCATGTCTCCTTCAGATGATGGAGATTTGCCAGCTTTGTCAGCTTCCCAAAGTGTAGATACTCCACATGTGTTGCATGACCTCCTACCTGGAAACCTAGGTGTTGTTCTCATAGCTCTATGTTCTTTCTCCCCCCCCCCCCCCCATCTGCACCCACACACCCCATGCAATGAAGAATACACATCACTGTCGTCTACAGTTGTGAGATACCCAGAACAATCTTTATTGGAGGCAGGAAGCAGAAAAGGGAAGCACTCGGACACAAGAGGAGAAAGAAAAAAAAGGAAATAAACAGAGAATAAGAGATGGGGGGTTTCTTAAATGTGCATATTTTAATGCTAGGAGCATTGTAAGAAAGGTGGATGAGCTTAGAGTCTGGATAGACACCTGGAAGTATGATGTTGTGGCGATCAGTGAAACATGGTTGCAGGAGGGCTGTGATTGGAAACTAAATATTCCAGGATTTCGTTGCTTCAGGTGTGATAGAATTGGAGGGGCAAGAGGTGGAGGTGTTACATTGCTAGTCAGGGAAGGTATTACAGCAGTGCTTTGGCAGGATAGATTGGAGGGCTCATCTAGGGAGGCTATTTGGGTGGAACTTAGAAGTGGGAAAGGTGTAGCAACACTTATAGGGGTATATTATAGACCGCCAAATGGGGAACGAGAATTGGAAGAGCAAATATGTAAAGAGATAGCAGATATTAATAGTAAGCACAAGGTAGTGATTGTGGGAGATTTCAACTTTCCACACATAGACTGGGAAACACATTCTGTAAATGGGCTGGATGGTTTGGAGTTTGTAAAATGTGTGCAGGATAGTTTTTTGCAGCAATACATAGAGGTGCCTACTAGAGGAGGGGCAGTGCTGGACCTCCTGTTAGGAAATGAGACGGGACAGGTGGTGGAGGTATGCGTAGGGGAGCACTTCGGGTCCAGTGATCACAATACCATTAGTTTCAATATAATTATGGAGAAGGACAGAACTGGGCCAAGGGTTGAGATTTTTGATTGGAGAAAGGCTAACTTTAACGAGATGCGAGATGATTTAAAAGGAGTGAACTGGGACATTTTGTTTTATGGGAAAGATGTAGAGGAGAAATGGAGGACATTTAAAGGGGAAATTTTAAGAGTACAAAATCTTTATGTTCCTGTTCGGTTGAAAGGAACCAGTAAAAATTGGAAAGAGCCCTGGTTTTCAAGGGAAATTGGACATCTTGTTCGGAAAAAGAGGGAGATCTACAATAATTATAGGCAGCATGAAGTAAATGATGTGCTTGAGGAGTATAAGGAATGTAAAAAGAATCTAAAGAAAGAAATTAGAAAAGCTAAAAGAAGATATGAGGTTGCTTTGGCAAGTAAGGTGAAAGTAAATCCAAAGGGTTTCTACAGCTATGTTAATAGCAAAAGGATAACAAGGGATAAAATTGGTCCATTGGAGAGACCGAGTGGACAGCTATCTGCAGAGCCAAAAGAGATAGGGGAGATATTGAACAATTTATTTTCTTCGGTATTCACCAAGGAGAAGGATATTGAATTATGTGAGGTAAGGGAAACTAGTAGAGTAGCTATGGATACTATGAGTTTCAAAGTAAAAGAAGTACTGGCACTTTTGAAAAATATAAAAGTGGATAAGTCTCCAGGTCCTGACAGGATATTCCCTAGGACATTGAGGGAAGTTAGTGTAGAAATAGCCGGGGCTATGACAGAAATATTTCAAATGTCATTAGAAACTGGAATAGTCCCCGAGGATTGGCGTACTGCGCATGTTGTTCCATTGTTTAAAAAGGGTTCTAAAAGTAAACCTAGCAATTATAGACCGGTTAGTTTGACTTCAGTGGTGGGCAAATTAATGGAAAAGATACTTAGAGATAATATATATATAAGTATCTGGATAAAGAGGGTCTAATTAGGAACAGTCAACATGGATTTATGCCTGGAAGGTCATGTTTGACTAATCTTCTTGAATTTTTTGAAGAGGTTACTAGGGAAATTGACGAGGGTAAAGCAGTGGATGTTGTCTATATGGACTTCAGTAAGGCCTTTGACAAGGTTCCTCATGGAAGGTTGGTTAAGAAGGTTCAACTGTTGGGTATAAATGCAGGAATAGCAAGATGGATTCAACAGTGGCTGAATGGGAGAAGCCAGAGGGTAATGGTGGATGGCTGTTTGTTGGGTTGGAGGCAGGTGACTAGTGGGGTGCCTCAGGGATCTGTGTTGGGTCCTTTGTTGTTTGTCATGTACATCAATGATCTGGATGAAGGGGTGGTAAATTGGATTAGTAAGTATGCAGATGATACCAAGATAGGGGGTGTTGTGGATAATGAAGAGGATTTCCAAAGTCTACAGAGTGATTTAGGCCAGTTGGAAAAATGGGCTGAAAGATGGCAGATGGAGTTTAATGCTGATAAATGTGAGGTGCTACACCTTGGCAGGACAAATCAAAATAGGACGTACATGGTAAACGGTAGGGAATTGAAGAATACAGTTGAACAGAGGGATCTGGGAATAACCGTGCATAGTTCCTTGAAGGTAGAATCTCATATAGATAGGGTGGTAAAGAAAGCTTTTGGTATGCTAGCCTTTATAAATCAGAGCATTGAGTATAGATGCTGGGATGTAATGTTAAAATTGTACAAGACGTTGGTGAGACCAAATCTGGAGTATGGTGTACAATTTTGGTCGCCCAATTATAGGAAGGATGTCAACAAAATAGAGAGGGTACAGAGGAGATTTACTAGAATGTTGCCTGGGTTTCAACAGCTAAGTTACAGAGATAGGTTGAATAAGTTAGGTCTTTATTCTCTGGAGCGCAGAAGGTTAAGGGGTGACTTGATAGAGGTCTTTAAAATGATGAGAGGGATAGACAGAGTTAATGTGGACAAGCTTTTCCCTTTGAGAATAGGGAAGATTCAAACAAGAGGACATGACTTTAGAATTAAGGGACAGAGGTTTAGGGGTAACATGAGGGGGAACTTCTTTACTCAGAGAGTGGTAGCGGTGTGGAATGAGCTTCCAGTGGAAGTGGTGGCGGCAGGTTCGTTGGTATCATTTAAAAATAAATTGGATAGGCATATGGATGAGAAGGGTATGGAGGGTTATGGTATGAGTGCAGGCAGGTGGGATTAAGGGGAAAAAAATTGTTCGGCACGGACTTGAAGGGCCGAGATGGCCTGTTTCCGTGCTGTAATTGTTATATGGTTATATGGTTATAGTAAAGCAGCAATAGCGACATATAATGCTGTTACAAATGCCTGACTTATGGACACTATATACAAATGATTTTTTTAACTCTCTTTGCTCGATGGAGATGCAATGTTTTCAACATCGTATCTCCGTCCGCACTGCAGCCTAACATCATGAAGCCCTTTGCTGGGGATCTCCAACCGCGGGAACCTGTGGACTTAACATCGTGGAGCTCGCAGGGTAGGGATTGACTTCAGGAGCTTCAACCACAGGTGCTTCGACTGCCCGGCTTGCAGAAGCTTCAATCACCCTGACGTGGGAGCTTAGATCGCCGGCTGAAGGTGCTTCGATTGCACCAACTGCAGATGGTTCAACTGCCCTGACCGCGGGTGCAAAGGAGGGAAGAAGATAATACCTTATTGCCTCCCATCACAGTGCGCTGTGATGGATGGTTATGTTATTATTTATGTAGTTGTGTGTCTTGTTGCTTTCTTTGGTATGCCTGTATGACAAATCAAATTCCTTGTTTGTTGTTACATACTTGGCTAATAAATTAATTACAATACAATACATTCAGAGAGAAAATGTCAATACATTCTCATCGACACTAATGCAAAGTCTTTGAGGCCAGTTACGTCACAACAATCACTGGCAAATAAACTGCTCTATTATGTACCGACACGAGACCAAGTTTTGTTTAGTTTGGTGAAAGAGCACGCAAACAGGACCTACGTCCCACCGAGCTCACGCCAACCAGCGACTCCCGCACTCTAACACTATCCCACACACTAGGGACAATTTACAATTTTACCAGGCCAATCAGCATGCAAACATATCGGTCTTTGGAGTGTGGGAGGAAACCAGAGCTCCTGGAGAAAACCAGGAGATATGGAGAGAACGTCCAAACTCTGTACAAACACACATAGTCAGGATCAAACTTGAGTTGCTGGCGCTGAAAACCTGGGTTTCTGCTGCCCTAGTTTTGCTGCATTTGGTCTGTTCAGAATCGGTGTGTTTTGGACTTTGCGGGGAATATAGTGGTCTGATTTTTACAATTGCATAACTACAACTTCTTTGTTGCATATGACTTTGGAAGCTGGTAGAAGCAGTTAGCCTCTAGAGAGCCATCCATACTCTAACACCAGAGTTAATTGTAAGAAATTACAGAATTTGGAAGATTCTTGAGTAGGTGACACATTAAGTGCTACCACAATAATTTCAGTATATGGTAATAACTCTCCGGTAAGCATCTATAGGCTAAAAACATGTTAAAATTTAGTTTCGAGATATAGTAAGGAAACAGGCCCTTCGGCCCATCGGGTCCACACTGACAAACGATCCCTGCACTTTAACACTATCCGAGAAACAAATCAGGGACAATTTACACATACCAAGCCAATTAACCTACAAACCTGTACATCTTTGGAGTGTGGGAGGAAGCCAAAGATCTCGGAGAAAACCCACACGGTCACAGGGAGAACGTACAAACGCCTTGCAGTCAAACCTGGGTCTCTGCAAGCTCTGTAAGGCAGAATCTCTACTGCTGCGCCACCATGCCCTTCGTTAAAATGTTTTCATTGGTTTCATGTCTGTGTGCAATTTTGGAATCTTAATAGTTGAATGTTCTTGACATTTTGGAAGAGTTATTCTTTAACCATTTTAGCTACATCTTGAGGTGTTCTTATCAGGAGTATTACATTATTTAATCTCTATTTTGATACTTTTTTTTGCAAACAGGTATAGCCTTGGAATAACACAGGATGTTTATTTTATATCCTGAGATCAATGTTGAGTGTAGCTGGCTTTTTACAAATTACAAGATTATCCGATTGAAAAATGGTGATAATCATCAATGTAGGCAGTTAAATCGATTTTAATAAAGTACTAGACCAAGTGCAACCATTATGTCTGCTCCGCAATGGGTGTGTGGAAGGTGTGGCGTGGAAGGGGTGGCTTTGAAAGTTTGGTCCTGCTCTTGCTCAGAGCAAATTTCATAACTATGTGCATAGAAGTCTCTATGGTTTCTGAGCTGTTGTCTGGAATGTGAAGGTGGAGAATGACCTTGAATAACTTTGGAAGCCGGTCTGTAAGTGGGATTGAATTCCTTAACCACGGTGTTGCGAGTTGGCCGTATAACTTTCAATCATATTTAGTCTGTGATGGAAAGTCTGTGGGAGGGAGGAAGGGAGGGGCTGTCAGAAGGGAGCACCACGCTGTGGGAGGGAGGGAGGGAGGCCACGGGCAGGCGTAGACCGGAGGACCCGAGCGAGGCTATGGGCAGGCGTGGGCCCGAGGACCTGAGTGAGGCCTCACCACTGCGGTCTCGATGCCTCCTTGATGGCCACATAAAACCCCACCCGGGGGGTCGCGGGTAGAAGCCCGGGTTGGAAAAAGCGGAACGTTGATTTAAATGCGGCCTTCCCCTGACGTCACTGGAAGCTGGTGATGAAGGTAGAAAGAATACATACGGGTGGGGGGAGGTGGCCTGCAGCATCACACACACACTAACCACCCTCGACACCCACTCAATAACCACCTCATACACCACTCCCCTTGATATTATATTAATATTATTAATTCGCCTTATCCACGCACGCATAGCCCCCAACTCGCAGGCACGGCTAGAGAGGGGGGGGGGGTAGAGAGAGCGAGAGCAGAGGCAGGCAAAGGGTAGAGACAGAGGACAAAGACAGAGGGCAGGAGGTAGAGGCAGAGGGCTGAGTCAGCAGGTAGAGGCAGAGGGCAGCGGAAGAGAGAGGGCAGCGACAGCGTAAGGGAGCTGCTGCAACATCCCCACTATGCGCTGACACTAGGACCCCAACGAGGTGGTGAGAGGGCAAAGCGGCGAGGGGCCGAAGCAACGAGGGGGCGATGGGGCGAGCGGGCAGGCAGGCAAGCGGGCGAGCATCGTCCAAAGGACCACGAGTTGGGCTGCTGCAGTCTTTAGCTATGATCATTCATCTTCAATCCACGCCCAGCTTCATCTCTGGCTGCGTGTTTTGAATAAAGGGGGGGGGGAGGTGACATCACTCACAGCGCAAGGAAGCTGGCACGCAGACCCATTTTGACGTCATCAACGAAAGGCAATTATTTTTTAATTCCAATTTTTGAACATTTTCAGTAATAACTCGAGAAATAAAGCATGACACTTTCAGAGAAATAGATTTGGACACCAGGAAAAAATGTCTACCGGAATATGTAAAAGAATTATCGTTATTGTGTCATTTTTTTGTGGCGATGTGATTAGGAGAGTAGAGGTGGAAAGGAGGGGTGGGGATAGGAGGGTGGAGGGGTGGAGAGAAGGGGTGGGGATATGGGGGGAGAGGAGGAGGGGGGAGGGGGGGAGGAGGGAAGAGTGGCAAACAACCGGGTAGCAGGAAGCAGCCAGCGAAGAGCAGCCAGCAGGGAGTGGGCATCAACCAAAGGAGGAGGCAGGGGTGGTGGTTGACATCAGTCACAGCACAAGCAAGACGGCGCAGACCCATTGTGACATCATCAGGGAAAGGCAGCCATTCATTTATGTGAAGTTTTCTTCACATTTTTGAACATTTTCATGAATTACATGAGAAATAAAGCATGAATTTGTCAGATAAGGTTGTTTTGGACCGGGGGGAGATCTCTACTGAAATATGTAAAAATATTACAGTTAGCGAGTCATTTTTATCGAGAAGTGATTACACACAAGCAAACAAACACACACACACACACACACACACACACACACACACACACACACATCCACATTCAACATCAGAGTTTTAATAGTTAATAGATATAGAAGATATGATAGATGTACATGTATTTAAATTAATCAAATACAGGCATGTGATCAGGATTTGCCTCAATAGAGATAAACTTAGATATGGTGTTGATTGTTTTCTCCTGCCATCCAGCACAAGGAAGAACTTTTTTTGGTACAATCCATCTAGAATGGCATGTGCAATAAATATGTCTGACTCTTCACAGAGGCCCTGTGTGTATAAGTGTTGAAGACAGAAAAGAATCATCATCTGAGATGCGTAATGTGCCTGTCCCATTTGAGCAACTTTATAGGCAACTACTGTCGTAGGTTGTTGTCATTGGTGATTGGTGAATTTAATTGGCTCATTAGGAAAAAAAACATAAGCAGTAGTTTTCAGAACCAAGGTTAACCGACCGGTAATGTTAAAGTCCGTCGAGCTTCACAGCCGTGTATCTCTGGCATCTTAAAGGTTGTCTCTACTCCTTCTCCCCACCCCGTCTCCCCCTTTCCCCCCTTTCTCCCCCTCCCTCCTCCCCCTTTATTAAAGGACTTAAGTGACCCTTCCCATACACTGTGCTTTCAGCGTCTTCATTACAGTGCCAACCTTCCTGCTCATCGTGGTGTGTGGCTTATCACATTGGCTTTGCACCATGGAATTTCACTCAGACAGCGTTCCCCCCGCTTGCCCTATCCCCCACCTGCATAACTGGCTAGTGAAGGAAGCGAAGTGTGTATGTGTGTGTGTGTTCCACTCTGACAGTCGCCGTTCCAGTCATTGGTTTTTCAGTGACCTACTACGCCTTGACAGTCGCCGGCAGTCGGCTGAAAAATTACCTAAGTGGGACAAGCCCATCAACCCCAAAACAAAAATGAGCTAAGACGGGTCCAAAAACAAAAGCTTTGCAAAAGTTATTGTTTCCAAATACCATTTGAATGTTTTGTTTTAGAAACTTTTACATTTTAGGAAGGTTTCAAAAAGACATTTCAAACTTTTCTTTTTTTTTTAAATTTTGTAATAGTTTACTAATATTGTGAAATTAAATAGACAGTCTATTGAGGGCTGAAAAAAGAAAATGTAGCTAACTACATTGCTTTAAAAAAAACAAAAAATAAAGGGAACAGCCACAGATGGAGGATTTGAGAAGGAGCCATAACTTCAGCAACGAAGACCTGAACAGACGTCTAACAAAGTGGTGTTGCGGCGTCATCACTTTTGGGGAATGGGAAGAGCAGAGCTCCCAGCGAATCAGCATGTTTGTATGGAAGGTGGCAGAGATTGTGAGCAGAGACTCCAATGTGCCATGGAGTGCAGAGCAATGCCGCAAGAAACTCAATGACTTATCACGTGCTGCTTGGGTTTGTAATGTTATTTGACATTTTAATGAGTATTTATTTGTCATATGTACCAAAAATGGAGCAACAAAATTCTTTACTAGCAGCACAACAGCCTTAGAAACATGAGACTCCATTTTTTTTTACCCAACTGTTGCCTGAATTGGAGGGTTTCAGTTACAGGGAGAGTTTGGACAGTTTTCTCCAGAATATTGGAGGTTGAGGGGAGTCTTGATAAAAGTATATAAAATTATGAGCGGTTTGAATGGGGTAGGCAGTCTGAACCTTTTTCCAAGGTTGGAAGTGTCCAGCACTGGAGGGCATAGTTCTAAGGTGAGAGAGGGAAAGTTTAATGGAGATGTGCAGGGCAAGTCATTTTACACAGTGATGGGGGGCTGAAACACATTGCCATGAGTGGTGATGAAGGCAGATAGTGATGTTGAAGAGGCCTTTGGATAAGCACATGGAAATGCAGGGAATAGTGGGATATGGATCATGTGCAAACAGATGAGATCAGTTTAAACTGGCATCATGCTTGACACAAACATTGTGGGCTGAATGGCCTGTCCTGTGCTGTAGACTATGCAATGGATAACACGATAAACAAGCAAACAAACTTAAAATAAATAAAAACCCAATATAGTACAAAACAAGGCCTGAGGTCCCCACTACAACCAAGGCATTTCATAATTTGAAGTTTAGTTGAAGGTTGAAGTGTTCAGTAGCCTTGGGAAGAAGCTGTTCCTGAACTTGAATGTCCCAAGAGTTTGAAGTTGTTGGCACTCTCCCACCACTGACCCACTGATGAAGACAGGTTTATGGATCCTCAATCTTCCTCTTATAAAGTCAACAATCAGCTCCCTTGTTTTACTGATGTTGAGAACAGGATTGTTGTTCTGGCACCATTAAATAAAACGATCATCAGTGTATATAAAGATGGATTTGAAACTGTGCCTGGGGACATGAGTTTAGAGTGAGTAGAGCACAGGACTCAGGCTTTGAGGTGCCCCTGTGCTGAACGCTATCGAGGAGGAAGTGTTGGTGCCAATTCTTACCAATTGTTTTCTGTTGCTAAGGAAATCAAAGATCCAGTTACATAGGGATGCACAGAGGCCCACAGTTCCACAAGCTTGGAAGATTTGCTGGAACAGTGATTAGCAACTCAGAACTTCATGCATAATGTAGGTGATTATCATTAAAAAAAATTAAAAGTGGAAAAAAAATTGTTATTGGGTATTAGCCCCTTTAAGTGGCTGTAATGATTTGTATTTGCCACACGGAGTAGTGGGAGAATGAATTTATATTTTGTGCTTTTTTATTGTAGCCAAACTACCAAAGTTGGGACTCTTTCTCAGAGTGACGATTTTGTGTTTAGAGTAAGCTGATCCAAAATAAACATTGTAAGATTAAAGAAACTATGATCTGTTCCAAGAGGTTGACAGAGTATGAAGAAAGAACTGCTCGGCTACCGTTAATCAATGGCAGTCTGGTGTCTGGTTCCCAGTCAGACATTGAGGGCAAGGGAGGTGAGAGTCGCACGTAACACACTGGAAAGACACTTATGGGCTGTAATATGTGACGAGAAGGTTTAATAGCATCAACATCTGAGCTTCTGCATAGTGACATTTGAACTAACTTTACTAATGTAATCACTTGTTTTTCCCTTTCAAAAGATGTACAAAAGGATATGCAGAGTGTGGACTTCCCAGCCAATGGTGCAGAAACTGATGGGAAATGCCATGATGTTGCGACAGCAAGCGAGTCGGTGGAGTGCGAGTCGGAGGGGAATGAACATGATCAGCATTCCGAAGAAGATGAAGAGAATAGACGTACTGACTGCAAGGGCAGGCAAAGCAGTGCCACTACTCCTGCACCCATGGTGTGCCTTGAGACCATCAATCTTGGGTCACTTTACCACAGTGAACCTCAGCTGACTCTCCGTCAGCCAGCCAATCTAGCTTTGGCAGCAGCCGAGCTCTAACGATGGAACTAATCGGCCAAGGTATCAGAGGTGTGTCTGGCCAAGGGGATCGGGGAGAACCTGCAATAGTCGCACTAGAAGCTGCCCGGACACCTATGAGACGAAGAAAACATAATCGTCATGTGGATATTAACTTGGAGGATAATTTATTTTCTACAGGTGTGAAGCATTTAATCCTGGAGCAAAATAGCTGGCACCTTGAGTATCTTTCTTCCATTGCACGAGATTAAGGATTCCTATATAATGCTTTGCAACCAACTGGCAACAAATAATTAAGTTACTAACAATCATTTGGCCCTTATCAATGAAAGCATTTTTAAACATGGCCCTCACTCAACATGTGTCTGCCAATACAAATCAGAGTTTTAGAGATAGATAGACTCATGGAGTCATAGATTAATACAATTTGGAAACAGGACCTTCGATCCAACTCGCCCACACCAGCTAACAATGTCCCAGCTACCCTAGTCCCACTTGTTTGTGTTTGGTCCATAACTGTCCGAACCTGTCCTATCCATGTTCCTGTCCAACTGTTTCTTAAACAATGTTGACCAGCCTCAACTACCTCCTCTGGCAGCTTGTTCCATACACTCACCACAGTGAAAAAGATACCTCTTGGATTCCTATTAAATAATTTCCCCTTCACCTTGAACCTACTGTATGTCCAATGGTCCTCGATTCCCCTACTCTTGGTAAAAGACTCTATGCATCTACCCGATCTATTCATCTCATGATTTTGTATACCTCTATAAAATCTCCCCTCATCCTCCTACGCCTCATGGAATAGAGACCCAACCTACTCAACCTCTCCCTGAAGCTCACACTTTCCAGTCCTGGCAACATCCTTGTAAATCTTTTCTGAACACTTTCAAGCTTGACAATATCTTTCCTATAACATGGTGCCCATAACTGAACACAATATTCTAAATGCAGTCTAACCAAAGTCTTATACAACTGCAACATGACCTCCCAACTTCTATACTCAATATTCTGACTGATGGCTAAAGTGCCAAAAGCCTTTTTGACCACCTTATCTACCTGCGACTCGGCGATAATGTTAGACAATCGCTTCCGCAAGCTCCCATTATTCACACAGTAAGCTCAGCAGTAAAACGAGCAGCCCCCGAAGAACCCTCCCACACCAACTCTTGCTGCTTCCAGCATAGGTGGCCTGCAGTTACATGTGTAAAAGACACCTTTGAGCAGGAGCCTCCAAGCTCTGAGTTCCCTACTGACAGCCATGGCAAAATTGTGATTGTGATAAGTGAAATCAAATCTTTGAATAGTGGAGGGCCATGGGCCAGGAGGCAGTAGGCACCATTTGTCAATTGCACCACCTGAGCCTCAATTCAGACCAGTACCTGAAGAGGTTATTAGTTTTGCTGTATATTTTTAATTTATCATGTTGTGATTTGCTAGTTAGTATTTCTACAGTTTCTATCACTGCTAGTCTTCCATTCAGTAGGCATTTTTACTGTTTACATCAACTTCATCAATTTTAACTGTTACTACTGCTGACAATTTAACATTGCTAATTATTTGTAATTTTATGTTTAACGACAAACACAAAAATCGTGCCTGTAAAAGTTTCCAATCACTTTATCAAAAGTATTGTTCTGAAAATGTTCGGTTTCAATTTAAAAAAGTCACAATTACATGTTTGAAACCTCCTAGTTACTTGGTGTACTTTCATGCAAGTGAAGTCAGCATGGAAGCCAATCTTAGGAGCAAGTTTGGCCATTGTATTGTGCACAAGTTAAGTCAACAAATTTAACACAGCAGCATGACAGGCACAAAGGGTCAGAGAAACACACAAAAATAAATGTATGCATAAATCACACACAAATCACACACAATTTCTACAAGAAAACATGATTACAAAAAACTAGATAGAAACATAATCATGGCAGTGCATGAGGTCAACCATAATGTTATGTTGTCAATGAAGGATTGCGGTTGTGCAGGACAGTTCAAGAATCTGATGGTTGTAGGAAAATAGCAGTTGTTGAATGTGGTGGTGAGGAACTTGGCTTCTGTACCCTCTGTCTGATGATCACAATGAAAAGAAGGCATAGTCCGGTGATGAGTGTCCCTGATGATAGATGTCACCTCTATGCCACATGTTGATACTGTTGATGGAGGGGAGGGCTGAAGATGTGATAGGTTTGCAACCTCTTGCGTTCCTGTATATTGGAATTGTTGTACCAGGCTGTGGAGAAACATGTCAGGTTACTTTCTACAGTACTTCTGTCAAAATATATATTTGGAGACCTTCCGAATCGTATTAAACTTCTAAGTAGAGATGTCGGCAGCTGTCTTTGTGAGTACATCTATGTACTGGGCCCAGGCCACATCATTCAAAATGTTAAGCCCATGCATTTGAAGCAGTTAATTCTCCACCACTTTCCCAGCAAAGAAAACTGGCATGCTGTCTCCTAACTTCCCCTATCTGAAGTTGATATTTCTTTTCTTGCTGATGATGAATACTGATGATCATCACCCATGAACATGTGGAAGAAGATGGTCTACCTACCTGATGAGTACTTAACTGAATCTGTTTTGGTGAGAGCTTGCTGAATGGGTCTTGCTATCTCCAAATGTGATCAGCATGTATCTTGTCCTATGCCCTATTTTTAGTTGCAATTGACTCTTTTCCTGCTTTTCTTAATGGGCCTGTCCCGCTTCGGCGACTTTTTAGGCAACTGCAGAAGACTATGCAGTCGCCAGATGGTCACCACATGTTCGCGGGTGGTTGCCGGGGAATCGCCTTCATGGTCGTAAGGAGCTCCCCCATTCTGGGAACTAGTCACGGCTTCATTATGGTCACCGCAAATTTGTCAACATGTTGAAAAATTAGCGGCGACCAGAATTAAGCCGCCATGGAGAGTAGTGAGACTACTCGTGCGTAGGTGGGTGCCAGGAGGTCCTAGTCTGTTGCCGGGAGGTCAAAGGTTATCGCAGGTTCTTGTAGGTTGTAGCCAGTGCTGACTGGTGAATTTCATTGGCTCATTGGGGAAAAAAAAACGTAAGCAGTAGTTTTCAGAACTAAGTATAGCCGACCGGCAATATTAAATGTCCGCCGAGCTTCACAGCCGTGTATCTCTGGCTTCTCAAAAGTTGTCTGACTTCTTAAAAGCTGTCTCTACTCCTTCTCCCTCCTTCTCCCCCCTCTTTTATAGGACTTACCGTACACTGTGCTTTAGCCATCTTAATTACAGCGCCGAACTTCCTGTTCATTGCAGTATGTGTCTGTATCACCTTGGCCTTAGCACCGTGTGAATTTCACTCAGACAACGCTCCCGCCGCTTGCGCTGTTCCCCGCCTGCATAACGGGCTGGTGAAGAAAGCGATGTGTGTGTGTTCCACTCTGACAGGCTACTGCCGGCCTGAAAAATTGCTTAAGTTGGACAGGCCCATAAGGCCCTTTCGATAATAGAATTTTGCTACATTAACAAGTCGGTTATGAAAGATTGAGGAACAATGTTATTCCTTCAACAAATGAAAAATGTAGAAAAATGGAAATTCAATCAGCATGCAAATTGGAGATTTTATATCAAAGTCACGTGACTGACTATGTGCAGAGCCCACCAGCCCGCATGCGCATCAATACGTCAACGCATGGCGTGGGGTTTGGTTGGGGATGAACGTCGGTCTCCCCAGTGGTAAGTTTAAAAACCAAACAGGTGAGTACAAATGTTGAACTAAGTCCGACGTTCACCTAGGTTGTAGTTATGGAGAAACCTAGGGCAAAAGGAAAATGGGCTGCTGAGAAACCAGCGGCAGTGGAAAAAGCCGATGTACGTTCGTTTCCACTTCAGAGTCGCTGGCAGCCTCGATATGCACAGCAAGTTCCGATTTGGCTCCAAGAGGGAGCAGCTTAACAACCGCGTGTTGGGGCAAAGCCAAAGCTAAGTCTGTAAGACAGGTTCAATCGGACGATTCTGGACAGGAGGACTCTGTCCCAACATCTATGGAAGATGTGGTTTGCCATCTATCTAAGCTGGAGCAGCTAATGGAACAAATGTTGGCACAAAATATGCTCCGTGCAATGGGGGCATTAACAGGTGGCTCGAGCCAAATGTCTGTGGCAACACCTGGCTCAGGGTTGCAGTATTCCTCCAACTCTAATGAGGGGAGCATCGGAGAATTTTACATAGCTGACTCCGATTATGGGGATGATAACAGAATATCTGAATACCATGATTTTATGCATGATATGCATCATAAGGAAGAGCTACCTGCTTTTGCTTCAACATTTGCTGTTCCCTCAGGGTCAGGCAAGCCACTACAGGAGGAACTGGCCAGCAGCATCAGCTGGGAGATATCCCAGCCCAGAAAATTCCAAGACCTTGGACGTCCCGAAAGTCAATATTATGATTTGGGAAAACTTCGGGAACAGAACAAGGTCCAAAGAGCTGAAATTACAGCGAATTCTGAGACTATTGTCATGAGGCATTATGGCCTTTTCTTGGTCAGTGGATGGGGCTCAGCTGTCGGAAGCTCAGCAGGATGCGATGGTACTGTTGTGCAATACTCATTTTGAGATAAACTGTTTCCGTAAAGATGGTATTTGGCCAGAATTAAACCCTAAATTTGCACACTTATGCAGAGCCAGTAATATTCAGCCTGCTAAATATCTCTTTGGAGAAGATTTGTGTAAGCGAGTCAAAGAAGTGCAGGATGAATTGAAGGCTGCTGCTGACATGGTTCAATCACCCTATATGGGTAAGACTCCTCTACACCGGCGATATTACCCATATGTGACAACCAGCAGGAATCGGCTCGCTGAGGCTGGTGGGAATATCAGGTCTGCTCAATTTAGACCCAGCCAGAGGTCTTTTTTAGACCCATGCCCATCTTGTCCGTCATGGAAGATGCGTCAGCCTCAGTTCCCAGCGGGTCAAGATATTTGGGGAAGGTGAGACCTGTACAAAAAGGACGGGTTACACTTGAACCCGAGGGGAACCAATATCCTGGCGGGGAGATTTGCAAAGTCTACTGGGGAGACTTTAAACTAGATCGGTTGGGGGGAGGGACACAAATAGAGAAAACAAGTAGACCGTGTGTGAGGCAGGAGGCAGAGAAGGGAAGCAGTCAGGTGCAACATGTAAGGGGGAAAGAAGACAAAAATAATAAACAGAGACCAAGAGGTGGTGGGTTTCTTAAATGTGTGAGCAGAGAGACAGAGGGGTGTAAAATGAGGATAGAAGCAATAGGTAGCTAGGTGAAAAGTGGCAGGCAGACAAATCCAGGGCAAAAATCAAAAAGGGCCACCTTTCAACATAATTGTATAAGGGGTAAGAGTGTTGTAAAAACATGCCTGAAGGCTTTGTGTCTCCATGCAAGGAGCATTCGTAATAAGGTGGATGAGTTGATTGTGCAGATAGCTATTAATGATTATGATATAGTTGGGATCACGGAGACATGGTTCCAGGATGACCAAGGCTGGGAGCTGAACATCCAGGGATATTCAATATTCAGGAGGGATAGGCAGAAAGGAAAAGGAGGTGATGCAGCGTTGCTGGTTAGAGACGAGATTAACGCAATAGAAAGGAAGGACATTAGCTTGGAGGATGTGGAATCGATATGGGCAGAGCTGCGAAACTCTAAGGGGCAGAAAACGCTAGCAGGTGTTGGGTACAGGCCACCTAACAGTAGTAGAGGATTTGGGGATGGCATCAAACAGGAAATTAGAAATGCGTGCAACAAAGTTAAAACCGTTATAATGGGTGACTTCAATCTACATATAGATTGGGTGAATCAAATTGGCAGGGGTGCTGAGGAAGAGGATTTCTTGGAATGTATGTGGGATAGTTTTCTAAACCAACATGTAGAGGAACCAACGAGAGAGCAGGCTATTCTAGACTGGGTATTGAGTAATGAGGAAGGATTAGTTAGCAGCCTTGTTGTGCGTGGCCCCTTGGGCAAGAGTGACCATTATAGGGTTGAGTTCTTCATTAGGATGGAGAGTGACATTGTTAATTCAGAAACACGGGTCCTGAACTTAAAGAAAGGTAACTTTGAGGGTATGAGACGTGAATTGGCAAAGATAGACTGGCAATTGATTCTTGAAGGGTTGATGGTGCAATGGAAGGCATTTAAAGACTGCATGGATGAACTACAACAATTGTTCATCCCAGTATGGCAAATAATAAATCAGGGAAGGTAGTGCATCCGTGGATAACAAGGGAAATCAGGGATAGTATCAAAGCAAAAGATGAAGCGTACAAATTAGCCAGAGAAAGCAGACTACCAGAGGACTGGGAGAAATTCAGAGCCCAACAGAGGAGGACAAAGGGCTTAATTAGGTAAGAGAAAATGGATTATGAAAGAAAACTGGCAGGGAACATAAAAACTGACTGCAAACGTTTTTATCGATATGTGAAGAGAAAAAGATTAGTTAAAACAAATATAGGTCCCTTGCAGTCAGAAACAGGTAAATTGAGCATGGGGAACAAGGACATGGCAGACCAATTGAATAACTACCTTGGTTCTGTCTTCACTAAGGAAGACATAAATAATTTGCCGGAAATCGCAGGGGATCGCGGGTCAAATGAGATGGAGGAACTGAGTGAAATCCAGGTTAGCCGGAAAGTGGTGTTAGGTGAATTGAATGGATTAAAGGCCGATCAATCCCCAGGGCCAGATAGGCTGCGTCCCGGGTACTTAAGGAAGTAGCCCCAGAAATAGTGGATGCCTTAGTGATAATTTTTCAAAGCTCTTTACATTCTGGAGTAGTTCCTGAGGATTGGAGGGTAGCTAATGTAACCCCACTTTTTAAAAAGGGAGGGGGAGAGAAAACGGGAAATACAGACCATATAACCATATAACAATATAACAATTACAGCACGGAAACAGGCCTTCTCGGCCCTTCCAGTCCGTGCCGACCATTCATTTTCCCCTAATCCCATCTATCTGCACTCATACCATACCCCTCCATTCCCTATCCACTTTACTTTTAAATGTTAAAATCGATCCTGCCTCCACCACTTCTGCAGGAAGACCAGTTCGTCTAAAATCGGTAGTGGGGAAACTGCTAGAGTCAGTTATTAAAGATGAGATAGCAGCGCATTTGGAAAGTGGTGAAATCATTGGACAAAGTCAGCATGGATTTACGAAAGGTAAATCATGTCTGACGAATCTTATTGAATTTTTTGAGGATGTAACTAGTAGAGTGGATAAGGGAGAAGCAGTGGATGAGTTATATCTGGACCTTCAGAAGGCTTTTGATAAGGTCCCACACAAGAGATTAGTATACAAACTTAAAGCACACGGTATTGGCAGTTCAGTACTGATGTGGATAGAGAACTGGCTGGCAGACAGGAAGCAAAGAGTAAGAGTGAACAGGTCTTTTTCAGGATGGCAGTGGGGTGACTAGTGGGGTGCCGCAAGGCTCAGTGCTGGGACCCCAGCTATTTGCAATATATATTAATTTTTGGACGAGGGAATTAAATGCAACATCTCAAAGTTTGCAGATGACACAAAGCTGGGGGCAGTGTTAGCTGTGAGAAGATGCTAGGAGGCTGCAAGGAGACTTGGATAGGCTGGGTGAGTGGGAAATGCATGGCAGATGCAGTATAATGTGGATAAATGTGAGGTTCTCCACTTTGGTGGCAAAAACAGGAAAGTAGACTATTATTTGAATGGTGACCGATTAGGAAAAGGGGAGAAGCAACGAGACCTCGTTGTCATGGTACACCAGTCATTGAAAGTAGGCATGCAGGTGCAGCAGGCTGTGAAGAAAGCGAATGGTGTGTTGGCATTCATAACAAAAGGATTTGAGTACAAGAGCAGGGAGGTTCTACTGCAGTTGTACATGGTCTTGGTGAGGCCACACCTGGAGTATTGCATATAGTTTTGGTCTCCTAATCATGAGGAAAGACATTCTTGCCATAGAGGGAGTACAGAGAAGGTTCACCATACTGATTTCTGGGATGGCAGGACTTCTATATGAAGAAAGACTTGATAGACTCGGCTTGTACTCGCTGGAATTTAGAAGATTGAGGGGGGATTTCATAGACTTACAAAATTCTTAATGGGTTGGACATGCTTGATGCAGGAAGATTGTTCCTGATGTTGGGGAAGTCCAGGACAAAGGGTCACAGTTTAAGGATAAGGGGGAAGTCTTTTAGGACCGAGATGAGAAAATCATTTTTCACACAGAGTGGTGAATGGACTACTCCTGCACTTATTTTCTATGTTTCTATGTTTCTATCAGAGCAAAGGGAAGGGGACCGAACAAAACTTAGGGTCTGCTGGCCCTAGTGATAAACCGCCTATGACCATTGAGGTAGGTGGATGTGCATCCATCAGTCACATGGGGTGTGTGGAGGAATTTCAAGTTGGTGGCAGGTTAATGCTATTTTTACATGAATGGCAACAGATAACCTCTGATCCGTTTTTATACTGCGTAGCATAATGTGTTACAAAATTTAGTTCTTGGCTGACACATTTCCACCTCGACAAAATATGCCGAGACCGGCATGTATTCGTTCCAAAAAGGAAACTTTGGATATGCAAGCAGAGATAGAGGCATTGCATAAAAAAAGGAGTGATTGAGCAGTCAGTCCATGAGAAAGAGGAATATATCTCTAACATATTCTCAAGGGAGAAGAAAAATGGAGGATTTTTATATAATTCTTGATTTGGCGAGCTTCAACTCTTTTGTGCAGTATAAACATTTTAAAATGGAAATTTTCCACACCACAAAACAGCTGATTACCGAGCGTTGTTTTATGGCATCCATAGATCTTAAGGATGCATATTATTTGGTTCCTATTTATCGGAATCACAGGAAATATCTGATGTTTTGTTGGTTGGGGCAATTGTGGCAATTTAAGGTTTTACCTAATGGTTTGAGCTCAGCCCCTAGGCTATCTACCAAACTTCTTAAACCAGTGCTTGCCCTACTCAGAACTGAAGGGCATATTATTATTGGTTATATGGATGACATTCTTATAGTCTGGAAGACATTATGTCTTGCAAAGCTAGCTGTTTCAGCTGCCAAACTTATCTTTGAGAAATTGTGATTTCTCATTCATCCAGCTAAATACAGGCTGATACTGACAAGATCTATCTCTTATTTAGGGTGTGTCATCAATTCAACAGTCATGTCTGTGACCCTGCCCATGGAGAAAAAACTAAATTTGGTAGAGGCTAGTTCAAATCTACTGATTAATGAGAAGCCATCTATCTGCCAGGTGGCAAGGGTAATTGGCAAGATAATAGTTGCCTTCCCAGCCGCATGTTATGGGCCTATGCATTATCGAAATCTGGAGCGTGAAAAGGATCAGCTCTGAGACTCCACAAAGGTCATTTTTGACAGACCTATGTAGTTGTTGTCAGAACCAAAAGGTGAATTACAATTACATTCTTGCAACAGCAGGATGGGCTGATGAGCACACTTTTCAGAAGTTTTACAATAAACCAATTAACAGGCCTGGTTTCTTCGCTCATATAATTTTACGTTGTGTTGATTAGACGAGTATTTATCCCTGATATAAAGGGATTGATTCTGTTAAAGCATGTACATGTTTGCGAACTAACAGCATGAAATATGGTTGATCGGTACGGTGTGTCCACATATAGATTGGTTCACTGCATGAAACCACAGCGCTTTGAAAGTTTCACGTAGTCACTCACGTGACTTCGATATAAAATAGAAAGATTAAACAAAAACTTTTGAAGTTTGATCTTTATTTATGACAAGTTGAAGTGAGGGATTACGTGCCCTCCACTCCTAACCCTGATTCTCATAAAGATCATCCGGTAAGTCTAAGGTCGTTAATCTTTCTATAGTTTACGTTCTGCAACTAGTCTGTGGTTTCATACAGTTGCTCTGGAGATTGACGAGCATGTGGGCTGGCAGGCTCTTCACATAATCCCTCACTTCAACTTCTCATAATATACAGATCAAACTTCAAAAGGTAAGTTTTCGTTTAATCTTTCTATTAAAATCTAAAATTTAGCGTTGAGAATTTAACTAAAGTTAAACTGTAAGTGATGCTGGAATATGTATTAAATATTTAACAAACAGTCAGTACTGTCATTGGAAAGTGAACGGCAATACGTAGAGGTGGTATTTAATGTTGCCAAAAGGTGGGTCAGCACTCTGAAACTTGGATGTGACACAATGGTTATAAAAGTTATTGGATTTTGCTGAGTTTAACAGAAAAAAGGTGCTAACATGATTTGTGGGTGAATGTTTCAAATTGTTGCAGAGGAAGAGGATATGCTATTTTGTAGCTCAATACCCTGTAGTGGTTTGTGGAAGATTGATGGGTTGAATGTCTATTTTTGTCAAAGACTTAGTGCAAGTCACCACATTGTTTTTGTCCACAGTTTATTTAGATTTTAGACTTTAGAGATACCCAGTGTGGAATCAGGGTTTTCCATAATTACAGCAACCAAATTGCAGAGTGAATTAATGAAGAAATAAGAAAATCTTGTCGCAAAGAAAATGCAATAATCATGCGGCTTTAATCTTTATATGCATAGGAAAATCAAATTGCTGAATGTTTTTGGAGAATAAATTCATAGAATACTTTCAGAACTATTTTCTTCAACAACTTATGAAATCAGAAAGGAAATTGGCTATATTAAACCTTATCATGCAATGAGACTTAATTAGTGATTTCATGTAAAGGAACCTTTGGAGGGAAAATGACCAAATTATAATAGAAATCTATATGTAGCAGGGAAGAAATAGATTAGTTGAAAATTAGAGACGAACAGAAATGCAGCCCATTTGTATTTAGGAAATATTTCCAAATTCTCAGTGAAGATATATTTTGTTGATAATTAACTACCCACAACAAAACTTATTTATCCTTGACTAATGAAGATGATTAAGGTATTAATTTAAAATATTATAATGTTGGCAATTAGAGTAGCAAACCCGTCAAGATGCACATTCTGGAACATGGACTGAGTGGGTAATCATGGGGAGCTGGTGATGAAAGATTTGATCTCTGTTATTATTGCATTTGGTGGATGAATGGAATTAGATTTTGTTCACTTGTTATGGAAGTGGTAATGGAATGTTATGAAGGGTAGCTTTAAAGTTGCCAAAAGTTGTGGGAAGAACATGCATTTGAAAGTTGGTTTATTTCAGGCTATTAACCTGATGAGGTAAATTACCTCATGTCACTAGCATAAACCTTAAATTCAATTAGATTAATAAGGACCTGGTTAATATAAAGTGGAGCCAAACATTGGTTGGTAGGATTGATTGGTTGGTCAGACTGGTTTTGGGAGCTATGTTACGGAGGAAGATAGCGGACGAGGTGACGCACCATGTCCACAGCGGCATCCTGCTGCTGCGGGCGAACGCTGATGGAAGCAGCTCAAGGAGGAGTACCGTGCTCTGATTAAGTACATGGAAAATAACAAACAACCTGACAATGACTGGATCAGACTGTAGGCTAACAAACGCGGCACAAGGTGGTTCGGAAGATGTTAGTACATACATGAACTCCTGAAGTATGAATTTGACATTGAGTTTGACATTTCGGTCACGTATCCCACGACGCCATTGGAGATCACAATTCCAGATCTGGACGGGAAGATGGCTAAACTGCACAGATTTTATTGGGATGTATATAATCAGTCATGATCGCAATGAATGGCGGTTCTGGCTTGAATGGCCGAATCGCCTCCTCCTGCACCTATTTTCTATGTTTCTAAGCTTGTATGTATCACAGCATGGTTTGGGAAAACCTACATCCAATAACGCAAAAAATTGCAGTGACTTGTAGATCAGCCCAGACCACAACCCAACCCTCCCTTCTGTTCACTCAATCTATACTTCCTGCTGCCTTGGCAATGCCTCCAGCATAATCAAGGACCAGTCTCACCCCGGTCATTTCCTCTTTTTTAACCAAAAATTATGGAATTCATTATTTACAATAATATTTACTGTACAAAATTAAACAAAACAAAACCTACCACCATAATACAAAAACAAATATACGAAGTAAACTGTTATACAACTAGATTGCAATCCTTATTGAGGATAACATCTATCCCACATGGAGCTGAATGGTCCTGTAAATGCTCTAGGGCACCCGTGGACAGCATGTAGTACTTCTCATGTATCACCCGGGAGCAAACGTAACCCCAGAAAAGGTGCAGGCAGCAGGCTCAGGCAGAGCCCTCTTTTGCTTTACACCGTGACTCATGGATGCTCAGCTTGACCAGGCCCAGGAGCAATCCAACCAGGACATCTTCAGCCCTACCCTCTCCCCAACGCACAGGGTGTCCAAAGATGAGGATGGTGGGTGAGAACCTCAGCCAGATGGCAAGGGTGGCGAGGAAAGTCGGCTCAGGTTGCGGGGGACCAGGTCCTGAGAATGATTACGGTGCCTGGGTCTGGCTGAGCGGGGGTTTACTCAGCCACGAGGACTCCACACATTCGAGCCTTCCCGACACCTGGTGGGTGGGACAAGGGCTGGCTGCTCTCACAATCAGGCCCTGTTGCCTTCCACTGGTGGAGGGGGGTTCTGGTCGAAGGCAACCAGGTTCCAAACTCTTAGCAAGTCCCGGTAGAAGCCGGGCATCCTCTGCAGGACAGCACGGCTAACGTCCACCATCAGTATCCCGGTCACTCCCTCTTCTCCCTGCTCTCATCAAGCAAGAGGTACAGAAGTGTGAAAATAAATACCTCCCGATTCAGACACATTTCTTCCCCCCTGTCATCTGTGAACAGAACCATCCTGCCACTAGTAACTAGTGAGCAGTCCCGAGCAACAATCTACCTCATTGAAGTCCCTCAGACTATCTTTAATCGGACTATACTGGATTTTATCTTGCACTAAGCATTATTCCAGTTATGCTATATCTGTGCACTGTATACGGCTCGATTATAATCATGTATTGTGTTACTGCTGAGCGGTTAGCAAGTGAAAAAAGCTTTTCACTGTACCTCAGTACACATGACAATAAACCACACTAAACCAAGCGGGTACAGATTAGTACATTCTAAGCAGGCTGGTTAACTAATGCCTTGGATATAAAGAGGGTTTGAAACGATGACAAAATTAAACAGAATGATGTCTTATGCAAGCCTGGTGAATAACTCCATTGAGAACCAGGCTGAATATACTCAGCTGAGAGAGGAAATGAAAAGGCTGATAAGATGAGCAAAGTGGGAACATGAGAAGTGAAAATCAATTAATATACAAAGAAATAAAAAAATCTTGGCAGGTAAATACTTTGTGGGTAGTACAAGGAGGGGTGTTCATGGTGGTGGTAGAGTTGTTGCCTTGCAACACCTGAGACATTGGTTTCATCATGACTGCAGGTGCAATGTGTATGCAGTTTGTACGTTCTCCCTGTGGCCATGTGGGATTTCTTTGGCAGCTCCTGATTTCCCCCACACTCCAAAGATGTGCAGGTTTGTATGTTAATTGGCTTCTGTAAAATTGTAAATTGTTCCCAGTGTGTAGCACAGTGCTAATGTATGGGTGATCGCTAGTTAGTACAGACTTGGTGGTCCAACAAGCCTGTTTCTACGCTGTTCACTAAAGCCTAAAGGGTGGACTTAATGAGACAAGAATCATACTTTGAGGAAACATTTAGAATAACAAACAAATGCTTCATTTTAGATTTTACCAAGAAGGCAGAGGGAATCATGGTTTAGCTGATCATTTATCAGGAGGAAGTGTTAGAAGAATGGCTATTATTAAATTAATTATTCAGTTCCGTTGAGCTGCATACTAAAATGAACAGACAAGAGACTGCTGGAATCTTGACCAATAAACAAGGTGCCAGAGGAACTGCAGGCCAGGCATTATAGGTGGAGGATAATGTATAGACGTCATTTTGGGTGAGACCCTTCTGCAGATTAGGTTGCTCAATGATGCGGTGCAGAAAAAGGCCCCATAATCGTTTTATCCACCCATTACAGAGCAGATGGGGAAAATGGGAAATACAACAGCTGGTTATAAAAGTGTAAAGATGCTTCAGGCAACTGCAAACTAATCACTTTACTCACTGAGTGTAGAAGTTAATAAAAATAAAAATTAAGGGAAAAAAAGTAAGAGGCACTTGGATTAAAGGGAGCCAGCATGGATTTGACTAAACTAATTAAATTTCTTGATGAGGAAGGTTGTTGAATGAAATGCAGTAGGATGCTTTTGTCATAGATTTTCAGAAGACACTTGATAAAGTCCCACATGAAAGGTAAGGTTAGCAAAACTGAGCCAGTGGAATTAAAGGGGCTCAATTAATTCTAGCCATCCTGATGAGACACAAAGAGTGGAAGACAATCGAAAGCTCCTTGAGTCAAGACATGGGGACTTCGGCAGTATACCTATGACAATGGCGTCTAAAGCTGAGCGAAGGCACTGTAAACAGCCTTTTAATCTAAACAACAAGCTAAGCGAGAGCTAGTTGTCTTCCTTAACAACAGGCGCTTGGACTTCCAACAAACACCCACTTACCTCGGCGTAAAGCTGGACAGGCCGCTTACATTCTGTCAACACCTGGCTGGTCTCCGCGCCAAGGTCATGGCATGTAGCGGCCTCATCCGACGCTTGGCAGGATCAAGTTGGGGAGCCAGTCCATCAACTCTTCACACCTCTGCCTTAGCTCTTATGTATGCTCCAGCTGAGTACTGCACACCCATATGGAGTAGAAGTAGACAAACTAGCCTGGTGTACACACGAGCCTGAACAGCACGTTACAAACTAACACTGGGTGCCTTCAACCTATTCCAGTTGAGCAGCTCCCTATACTTGCAGGCATTGTGCCTGCAGGGATCCGAAGACAAGCAGCAACTCTGGCACTATCTCATCGTGCCATGGACCCAGATCACCTCCTCCAGTGGAGATGGGGGCTCCGCCATAGCCTAGCCTGTGAATGCAGACCAGAACAACAGACAGCCAACCATGTCAAATCTGGTTGCCCGCTCTACCACCCACCAAATGGAGCTCAGGGCCTGGCAGACATTGATGCAGAGACAACAACCTGGCTGCTCAACACCCAGCTTAAGATTTAACTAAACCTTTGGTTTATGTTTCAATTGCAAGAAGAAGAAGAGTTAATTCCCTTTTAGGAATAGGAATTGGAACTGATGGTCATGGATAGGAAATTGGCTTCATAAGAGTAGGCAAAAGAGTAATGAATGATTGTGTGTGACAATAATCCTATCCATGACAGTTAATTCCTATCCATGACAGATGAGTGTCATGGATAGGAATTAACCGTCATCAATTGGAATTTGGCTTAATAACAGTAATAGTAGGCAAAGCAGTAATGAAGGTTTTGATTTTTTTTAGATTGAAATATGTTAGCCGGCGATATTTCTTTGGGTCATTGTTGAGACCACTGATTTTTTTAATACATGATTTAAATATCAGAACATGGCTGTGCAGAGTACGATTTCTGACTTTTAAATATGACTAGATTACAAAGTGTGCTAAACAATGATGGGTGTAGTGGTGGACTGCAAAAAAGCGACATGGAGAGGTTGACCCTATGGGCAGACGAGTGGCTAATGAAATTGAATAGATGTGCGAACTGAAAGGCTTTCTCAGGAAGAAAACATATGTATACACTAGATAATGCACTTCTAAAGTGTGTTTGGAACAGTGGAATCTTGGCTATGCATATGTATAAATCCTTATAACTAAATAATCACATTGAGCTTCATAAAAAGAAGCAATGAGTCTAAAGCAAAGCAATCTCAGAACCAGTACATCAATTTGTGGATAATTTAACAATTAATGGAAGGTAGAAAATGGGGCCAGAAGAAAGATTACTTTTTTAGAAATATCACTTGTCCATGTTCCCCAGAGATGCTGCCTGACCCGTTGAGTTACTCTAGCACTTGTGTCCTATTTAGTTAATGGAAGGTGAAGGTTCCAAGACCATCCCCATCCTCAATGATGGCAAGCCCAGCAAGTGGGTGCAAATAATTACGCGGGATTTTGTCTACACTATTTTTAGCCGGATGTGTCAAATAGAAGAATGACATTGGCTTCCTCTGTGATCACCACCATCATCACAGTTGCCAGTATCCAGCAAATTCAATTTACTCCACATGATATCAAAATTCACTGAGAGTATTACAGCAAAGGCATGGGACCAGGCAACATCTAAGCAGAAGTATTAAAGACCAATGGCACTAACAATATAGGGAAGTGTGTTTGTATATTCTTTTCACAAGGAGCAGAGGAAATCTAATGTTGCTAATTATCCTGTAATTAGTACATTCACAATCATCAGCAAAGTGATGGAAGATGCTGTTGCCAGTGTTATTAAGTGGCACTTAGTCACCAATAATGGGCACAAAGTGCTGGAGTAAACTCAGTGGACCACACAGAATCCCTGGAGGAAAAGGATGGGTGATCCTTCTTCAGACCCATCCTTTTTCTCCAGAGATGCTGCCTGACCTGCTGAGTTACTCCAGAACTTTGTGTCTATCTTTGGTATAATTCAGCAACTGCAGTTCGTTGTTTCTACATTTAGTCACCAATAACCTGTTATTGATGCCCAGATTAGATTTCACTGAGGTTCGACAACCTGAATTGCAGAGGTATATTGAGATATTGATGTTGACATCAGGACATCAATTGACCGAGAATGACATCAAGCAGCCCTGGTAAAATTGAGATCAGTGAGCATCAAGAGAATACACGCCATTGGGTGGAATCATACCTTGCATAAAGTATGATAGTTGTTAGAAATCATTTGTCCCAGTGCAAGGACTTTACTGCAAGAGTTCTTCAGGCAGTGTCTTCAGCCCAACCATCTTCAAGTGCTTCATCAATGTCCTTCCGTAATTCAAAAATTGAGATGGTTATTAATGATTCCACAATGTTTAGTCTGTTTGCAATTACTTTGTACCTGCCTCCTGGAAGACGTATATAAAATTTAGGCACAGGCTGGTAATTAGCAAGTAATGTTCATTCCACAATGATCATCACCTATAACAGAGTATTCAAGCCATTTAGTGACATTCACATTTCTTGGTCCCCACCTCCTGGTCACCACTGTAAAAAAATCTAATTTGGATCAACCAGCCACATATATAACTTGGCTACAAAGCACGTCAATGCCCTGGTATATTGCTGCAAATGGCCCATCTCCTGAGCCTTTCCATCACCCAGAAGGCAAGTCAGTAGTTAATGGAATACTCTGCACTTTCCTAGTTGAGTGTAGCTCCAAGAACTCTCAGGAAGCCTAATGTCCAAGACAAAACAGCCAACTCAATTGGTACCAAACTTGCTAAACAATCATTCCCTGCACTGTCTATCCATATCCAATTTGCAGAATCATCTCAGCATGCTGTTCCATTTATATTTGTATCGTCGGCAAACTTGAAATCTTATGTTTCATTCTCTCCTTCATTTCTATACTACTTGGGTCCACTCTCACAGCTCTGTCATCAATTCATAAATAACTGCAATGATGCAGCTTCATCCACTGAACAGATGTCAACCATTTAATTACTTTTGCTGTCAAATCTCACCCTGCTCTCATTTTCACATGATCCATCTCTGACCTTTCCTTTCCCTTCCCTTTTGAATCTTTTCATCTTCATCTCAGGGATATGCTTGCCTTGAACGTCAATTGGCCACATGGAAACATGCAAGCTGCATCCTCAGACAATGACAATACCTCCTTGACACACGGCAAAATTCTGCTGTAACTTCATTTATACCTTTGCAAACAGACCACCATAGTGGGTCAGATCTCGAGCAATGACTAGATGGAGTATACTAGGGAGATAAAGAGCTTAGATGCATGAGGAGGGAACATAAAATGGGCTGCAAAAGTTTTTATAGATATGTGAAGAGAAAAAGATTAGTTAAAACAAATGTAGGTCCCTTGCAGTCAGAAACAGGTGAATTGATCATGGGGAACAAGGACATGGCAGACCAATTGAATAACTACTTTGGTTCTGTCTTCACTAAGGAAGACATCAATAATCTGCCGGAAATAGCAGGGGACTGGGGTTCAAATGAGATGGAGGAACTGAGTGAAATCCAAGTTAGTCGGGAAGTGGTGTTAGGTAAATTGAATGGATTAAAGGCCCGTAAATCCGCAGGGCCAGATAGGCTGCATCCCAGAGTACTTAAGGAAGTAGCCCCAGAAATGTGGATGCATTAGTGATAATTTTTCAAAACTCTTTAGATTCTGGAGTAGTTCCTGAGGATTGGAGGGTAGCTAATGTAACCCCACATTTTAAAAAGGGAGGGAGAGAGAAAATGGGGAATTACAGACCAGTTAGTCTAACATCGGTAGCGGGGAAAATGCAAGAGTCAGTTATTAACGATGGGATAGCAGCACATTTGAAAAGTGGTGAAATCATTGGACAAAGTCAGCATAGATTTACTGAAGGTAAATCATGTCTGACGAATCTTATAGATTTTTTTGAGGATGTAACTGCTAGTGGATAAGGGAGAACCAGTGGATGTGTTATATCTGGACTTTCAGAAGGTTTTCGACAAGGTCCCACATAAGAGATTAGTATGCAAACTTAAAGCACACGGTATTGGGGGTTCAGTATTGATGTGGACAGAGAACTGGCTGGCAGACAGGAAGCAAAGAGAGGAGTAAATGGGTCCTGGGTGTCATGGTACACCAGTCATTGAAGTAGGCATGCAGGTGCAGCAGGCTGTGAAGAAAACGCATTCATAGCAAAAGGATTTGAGTATAGGAGCAGGGAGGTTCTACTGCAGTTGTATAGGGCCTTGCTGAGACCACACCTGGAGTATTGTCTACAGTTTTCATCCCCTAATGTGAGGAAATACATTCTTGCCATAGAGGGAGTACAGAGAAGGTTCACCAGACTGATACCTGGGATGTTAGGACTTTCATATGAAGAAAGACTGGATAGACTCGGCTTGTACATGCTAGAATTTCTAAGATTGAGGGGGGATCTTATAGAAACTTACAAAATTCTTAATGGGTTGGTCAGGCTAGATACCGGAAGATTGTTCCCGATGTTGGGGAAGTCCAGAGTAAGGGGTCACAGTTTAAGGATAAGGGGGAAGTCTTTTATGACCGAGATGCGAAAAAACATTTTTCACACAGAGAGTGGTGAATCTGTGGAATTCTCTGCCACAGAAGGTAGTTGAGGCCTGTTCATTGGCTATATTGAAGAGGGAGTTAGATGTGGCCCTGGTGGCTATATGGATCAGGGGGTATGGATAAAAGGCAGGTCAGGGTCGAAGGGCCGAATGGCCTACAGTGTACCAGCTAACACTGCCCCCCAGCTTCATGTCATCTGCAAACTTCGAGATGTTGCATTTAATTCCCTCGTCGAAATCATTAATATATATTGTAAATAGCTGGGATCCCAGTACTGAGCCTTGCGGCACCCCACTAGTCACTGCCTGCCATCCTGAAAAGGACCCGTTCACTCCTACTCTTTGCTTCCTGTCTGCCAGCCAGTTCTCTATCCACATCAATACTGAACCACCAATACCGTGTGCTTTAAGTTTGTGTACTAATCTCTTGTGTGGGACCTTGTCGAAAGCCTTCTGAAAGTCCAGATATAACACATCCACTGCTTCTCCCTTATCCACTCTACTAGTTACATCCTGAAAAAATTCAATAAGATTTGTCAGACATTATTTACCTTTCGTAAATCCATGCTGACTTAGTCCAATGTTTTCACCACTTTCCATATACGCTGCTATCTCATCTTTAATAACTGACTCTAGCAGTTTCCCCACTACCAATTTTAGACTAACTGGTCTGTAATTCCCCGTTTTCTCTCTCTTTCCCTTTTTAAAAAGTGGGGTTACATTAGCTACCCTCCAATCCTCAGGATCTACTCCAGAATCTAAAGAGTTTTGAAAAATTATCACTAAGGCATCCACTATTTCTGGGGCTACTTCCTTAACTACCCTGGAATGCAGCCTATCTGGCCCTGGGAATTTATTGGCCTTTAATCCATTCAATTTACCTAACACCACTTTCCGGCTAACCTGAATTTCACTCAGTTTCTCCATCTCATTTGACCCGCGATCCCCTGCTATTTCCGGCAAATTATTTATGTATTCCTTAATCAAGACAGAACCAAAGTAGTTATTCAATTTGTCTGCCATGTCCTTGTTCCCCATGATCAATTCACCTGTTTGACTGCAAGGGACCTACATTTGTTTTAACTAATCTTTTTTGCTTCACATATCGACATTTGTGTTAAACTAATCTTTTTCGCTTCACATATGACTTTTTCGCTTCACATGAAAAAGTCTGACTTCAGTTAGAGGATGTATCGAGCTTCACTGTTTGGCACCGAGGAGGCATTTCATAACATTGAGTGGGCATCAAGTGTGAGGCAATTCGTATTGCACAAAATAGAACATTTGAAGAGAAATAACACGATAGAATGTGCAAAAAAAAGGTTATGTGCACCTAGATGCAATGGATTGTTAATGTAATATCTTATGCATCACTAATTGTTTGGCCTTTTATATCTACTGTGTGTGTACTACTTCAGTGTTCTCAGTGATATCTAGACACTGCTAGTTCTATAATAGACACCAAAAACCTTGTCTTTTAATACTTTTCTTAATAGCATTACTAGTCACTTGTCAGGAAAGACAGCATGAATGGTAAAACATACTGTAAAATGTAATAAATAGCACAATAATTTCAGAAAATTTTCAGCAAAGCAACAATCCAAAATTAAAAACACCAATTTAACAATAATTCCTGCTACTGTTTTCCTTCTTTTTAAATGTACTAGTGGTTATTTTACAATTCTTATTTTACTTCCTAAAAATATTTCTGTGTGATTATTTGCCACAATCACTGGAGCAAAGCATGGTTGGAACTGGATTTGAATTTAGATTTGCGATACCATTCAGTGCAGCTAAATTCTGTTTCACTGAATAAAATACATTTATGTAGGGCAGTGCTGCAAATTGCTCGAGTGGATTGTGCAAATATATACTTTGTCCCTTGTCCTCAATTTTCCAATAAGCACACAGGCATTTTATATGAGAGTTTTGGTTGCCGTGGGATTAAGGGCTACCAATTCTTTGATTTGATTTTCTATTGATCTTTCATTGTGCCTTTATCCTTTGTGTCCTTTATCATCAAACTTTAATATTATGCCACCCACATTTCAGCTGGATTGTCCTGCAAGTGCTATCATCCCAAGAATTGAGCTTCATTGTAAACAAACTATGCTTATGAAGAATTAAGGTTAGTGAAGTTGGAACAGATGTGTCTCAGATCATTACAGTTTTGCTGTAATATTATATGGCAGAGTGTCTGCTTCAATCTGTTTTGCTGTTTTGCCTATTTTAGATTGCTCATGTTTCCATTTATGATGTGTACTTGCATGTAAAAATAAATAACAGTTGCAACAGTGGATATGGTTGGCACGATAACTCATTTTCAACCAGCGACTAAGAGAATGCAGAATTTGCTTGAAGTAGTTAAACTAAAAACCACTGATGTATTTAAAGAAATGTTCAATTAAAGTGTGAGGGAGAAGGAAGTACTAGGGTGCACTGACTAAATAAGATGAAATAATGTGAAGGAAGGAACTGCAGATGCTGGTTTAAACTGAAGATAGACACAAAAAGCCGGAGTAACTCAACAGGACAGGCAGCATCTCTGGAGAGAAGGAATGGGTGACATTTCAGGTCAAGATCCTTCTTCAGACCCGAAACATCTCCCAGAGATGACAGACAGCATTTCTCTCCAGAGATGCTGTCTGTCCCGCTGAGTTACTCTAGCTTTTTATGTCTATCTTTAGAATAATGTGAAGATTAACATGTGGGGATCAAGCATGATCAACCTTTCTCTGTGCTCTAAATGTCCTGTATTATGCTGCAAACTATCAATGCCATTGTAATTTTTTAATTGAGTTTAGCACACTTAACTGGAAACAAATTGCATTTGTTGAAAATTTCAAATAAAAGCTGGATGCTGGAAAAACGCAGCAAGTGAGAGAGAATGAATGACACCAAAGATGGTGGTGCCAACTGCGAGAAGGTGATGAAGGCTTGTCATTTGTAAATCATTTGGCTGCAGGAGAGAGATAAAACAGAGAAGGGAAAAGAAGAAAGAAAAAAAAACTGGATCTGGAAGATACCACTGATGTAACAAAACATCTATATATATCTATATCTATATTTATTTACATATCTATAATCTATATATATATATATAAAGTTAAATTATATAAATTATATATAAGTATATATGTAAATAAATATATATATTTTTTAACATATATATATATATATATCTAATATTATATATATTACTAAAACTCTCATTGTTTTAGTAATATTGTTTCTATCCTTGTAGGCGGGGCGCTACTCTGTGAGCGACTCGCGGCGCGCTGCTCCCGTATGTTTCCATGTTTTATGAGTTGTTTAGTGTTTTTCTAAGAGTCATTAAGTGCGGTATTTAACGATAGCAAGTATGATTATCACTGTCAAGTATTTAACGAGTTTGTGTGTTCTGACCGCCTTTTTGGAGCCAGTATTTGCGATATGTATTACACCGGCAAATCCCATGACACGCCATGGAGGGAGGCTCACCTACTCACGGGACACTTTGCAGGATTTGCAGCCTGCTTCCGGCCTACAAGCGACACCTTCTACCCTGAATGGGATTCCTCAGCTACAGAGGAATCATTACATCAAGCGCATTCGTAGGAAAAGGGGAGCCAGAGGAGGAATACGGAACAGAATGAGGAGACGAGGTAGGAGGCTGCCACTACCTGCAATAACTCTCTCCAATGTGCGGTCACTACGCAACAAAATAACTGAACTTTCCGCACTCATTAAATTTGACTCAGACTACCGTCAAACAAGTCTCTTTTGTTTCACGGAGACATGGTTGTCAGAAGAAATAACCAATGTCGATATTGATGAATTTAAGATAATCCGTTTTGATAGAGACACTAGGATGACGCAGAAGTCGATTGGGGGCGGGCTCTGCATGGCTGTCAACACAAAGTGGGCTGTCAACTTCACTATCAGAGAGACTGAATGCAGCAAACACCACGAAACCATGACGGTGTCGTTCAGGCCTCACTACCTTCCCCGTGAATTCACACAGATCACAGTTATCCTAGCGTATGTCCCTGGACCTGATAACGCATTTGCTGCGGAGCGCATTACTGACTGTTTCAACAGAGCTGTCAATCAGAGCAGCGATCAGCCTGTCTTCCTGCTTGGGGATTTTAACAGATGCGATGTCACCACATTGCTTCCAAACTTGGAGCAGTATGTTACCACACCTACCAGACTTGACAGAACGCTGGATATGTGTTTCGGTAACATACCGGGAGCTTATGTCTCAAAGCCCCGCCCACCACTTGGTCGCTCCGACCACAATGTCATTCTGCTGCTTCCAAAATACAGACAAAAATTAAAAACAGAAGATATACAAACAAAAACTATTCAAGTCTGGAACGATGACTCTGTCGATGCATTAAGGGGCTGCATGGAGATCACTGACTGGGAAATATTTTTCCAAAGCTGTGAGGGAGACCTAAATCTGCTGACAGTCTATATCTCCTCCTATTTGTCATTCTGTGTGGACGCTGTTATACCAACAAAACAGGTCAAGCTGTACCCCAATAACAAGCCTTGGGTTACCAAGGACCTGAAGCAGTGTCTTAACAACACAAAAGTGGCATTCCTTCAGGGAGACAAATACAGAGTAAAACAGTATAATAGTGAGTTGAGAAGGAAGACCAGGCAGGCCAAACGCCACTACAAAAACAAAGTGGAGGAAAAATTCACCACTGGCAATGCAAGGGAGGCATGGCAGGGACTTAACACCATGATGGGCAGAGCCCAGAAACCAGCTCTGATCCAATGCTCTGACCCCGCCACATTTGCTGAGCAACTCAACATCTATTACAGCAGGTTTGACAGGCCACACCCCCAGAATGACTGGACCCTCACCAGCAGTCCATCAATCACAGTGGATAAAAGGAAGGTTACATCTATACTGGGCCGCATCAACCCTCACAAAGCTTCTGGCCCAGACAGACTCAGGGGCAAGGTGCTGAGGGAATGCTCAGTTCAGCTGGGTGATGTCATCTCATCTCCTTGACTCCAGCTGTGTCCCATGGATGTGGAAGGAGTCTACACTTATACCGTTGCCGAAGAAATCTAACGCCAGGGAGATGAAGGACTTCAGACCGGTAGCACTCACATCCATTCTTTCCAAGTGTATGGAGAGGGTGGTAAGTGATCACCTCACTGCTATGGTGGACAGGCTTGACCCACTCCAGTTCGCCTATAAGGCAAGGCGTGGCGTGGAGGATGCCTGTTTGACTCTCCTGGACACAGTTAGCAGACAGCTGGACTCCCCACACCCCCACACACGGATTTTATTTATGGATTTTTCTTCCGCTTTTAACACAGTCAACACAGTCACCCTCTGCAACCGCCTTCTGGATCTACAAGTCAACCCATCACTTATCCTGTGGATAAAAGACTTCCTGCAGGACCGGCCACAGCATGTGGTGGTAAATGGTTTTAAATCCAAGAACATGATTTTAAACACTGGTGTCCCCCAGGGTTGTGTTTTATCACCGATTTTATTTTCCATCTACACGAACAATGTAACAAACAATAACAGTGACATTCCCCTTTTTAAGTATGCAGACGATATGGCCCTGGTGGCCCACATCAAGGATCACACTTCTCTGGCTGCCTACTATCAGCAGGTCAACATCTTGATGCTGTGGATCAAAGAGAGCTCTCTGGAGCTTAACATCTCCAAGACCAAGGAGCTGTGTGGTGGGGGAAGGCAAACATCTTCCCCCCAACCTCTCTTTGAACCTCTGAGGCTGAATGGGCAGACAGTCGAGCAGGTAGAGGCCTTTAGATACCTGGGCACAGAGATTGACACCCGCCTGTCCTTCTCCCAGCACACAGACTCTGTGTACAAGAAGGCACAGCAACGCCTGTTTCTGCTGAGGAAACTCAGGAGCTTTGATGTCAGACAGGACATTTTAACAGCTGTATATAAATCACTTATAGAATCTGTACTCACCTTTAACATCACATCCTGTTTCACCCTTACCTCTGTCAAAGACAAATCAAAGCTTTCCCGGATCATCAATCAAGCAAGCAAAATAACTGGCAAAACTCAAATTCAATTGTCAGTACTTCACACCCAGGCAGTTAAAAGGAAAGCCAACCTCATTACACAGGATCCCACCCACCCCCTGCACAAGTCCTTCCAACTTCTGCCATCAGGCCGCCGATATAAAGTCCCCCTATCCAAGAAAAACATCCACAAAAACTCATTCATACCCATTGCCATAAATAGTTTAAATAATACATGATCAATGGACAAATTAACCCTGACGCACTGTCACTTTACAAGTATCCACAACTTTCAACTTTTATCTTGTCTATTTTTACAGTTTCTAATCTTTATACTTGTTTTTAAGACCTATACACACTGAGTGTGCCCGCAGAAGGCTGTGTTGTATGATGACTGTTGTATATTGTCTTGTTGTATGTTGAGCCACGTCAAAGAAGATTTTCTGTTACGACAGACAATAAAGTTTTCTGAATCTGAATCTGAATCTGAATCTATCTATCTATACGCCTATGTGTGTGTGATCAAGGATCTACGTGGAAATAGTAGAAGATAGTGCTAACAATGTTGCAACACCTTACTCACCATTTTCTTGTGGTGGTCTGTGCAAGTTTTGTTCAGATTAATGTTATATTTTACAAGTTATTCATAATTTGTAACTTTAGAAATTCATTTAAGAAAAATTTAGCAGCTAAAAGCCTTGCTGACCCAGCTGGCAACAAAGTTGCAACAACATTGCAATCGAGGAACACTCCGTCCTTCCAGCACATTTTTAGCTGAACAGGAGGGGGAGGGGCCAAATGCTTCAATTCAGGAACACTCAGTTATGCCAGCAATTTTTTAACCTTTAAAAAGAGAACAGGAGGGGGAGGGTGTTCTGGGGGTTGTAGGGGAAGTGGAATTGGAATTTTGTTTAAGTCCTGGCAGCAAGTGTTCGCATTTTTTTTATGTTTAAAAAAAGGGAGGATGAGGGTGAGTGGTGGAATATTGCGTTGGGGGAATGGTTGTGTTGGGGGAATGGGTAAGTGGTGGAATATTGCCTTGGAGGAATGGGTTGTGTTTGGGGATAAGGCTTCCCGTGAGGGCTTTGGGTGACTGGTGGAATATTGCGTTGGGGGAATGGGTTGCGTTGGGGGAACAGGTATCCCATGTGACAGGGACCCAAAGGGTCCCACTTTGTCTAGTATATTACTAAAAGTCTTATCTTGCATATTTGTTATTTTAGGCCCACCTTACTCACCATTGTCCTGCGATGTAAACAAAACCAGTTTCATTCAGATTGTTGTTATATTTTAAAAGTTATTGATTTTTTAAACTTAAATTAACTTGAAACAGCGTCCCCACTTGCCGGTCGTGCATGCACAGTTGGGGAGGCCTGTCAGCCACATCACAATTGAAAATGGTGCCGGTGACATGACAGTGATGCAAAATGATGCCGTCTCCCCGGACGTATGCAGTGGGCATGGTATATGCACCTGCGCAGTTGGGGAAGGCTTGCTGGGCCGGGATCGCCATTTTGACTAAACATTGCACTGTATATGGGTGAGTGGTGAATGGGTGAGTGGTCGTCTATTGCCTTGGGGTAATAGTCGACTATTGCCTTGGGGTAACGGGACCCATAGGGTCCGCATTTTGTCTAGTTGTAAATAAAAGCAGGAAATGCTGGAAATGTTCATTTGATCAGGAGTCAATTCTGTATAAAGTTGGGAAGCAGAGTTGTCTGAAATTATTGAATTCACTCTTAGGGCATTGGGGCTGTAATATGTCAAATCAGGTGATTCGATCCAATTTCATGATCTTATTTTGGAATTTGTTAGAATACAATATGAATTGGAAGATAAAGGTCAATGTGGGAGTAGGGTAGGAACACAAGGTCACGGTAGAAGGAGTAGGCTACTTGGTCACTCAGGGCTTTCCTTTCTTTCAATATGATCATGGCTGATCTACCCCAGGCGTCATCTCCTCTCCTGTGCTAGTTTCCAAGTAAGAACGGATAAATCTCTCCCAAGTCACCCTTGCCCAATCAAGCACTGCATTTTTTCTCTCTTTCTCTCTCCCTCACCCCATTTCCCACCTCACTCTCTTTCTCTCTCTCTCTCTCTAGTTTATCTTCTCTTTACCCTGTTTATGTTCCACTTTCTCTCGTATTATCCGTTTGCTCTTAATTTGATAGGTCTAATATCCTTGATTTCAATTTAACTAAACTGCATCCCACCCAGTTTCCATTCCTGAAAAGTATGAAAGGTGCCAGCAAGTTGTTGGCTTCTGTCTGTGGAAGATCCATTACTGGAGTATATGTCCTGCTCTGTAAAATTTATGAAAATGCCGAAACTATCACAGGTATTGCTGCACCACTTGGTCAAGATTAAACAAAATGTGCATAGGATACTGGTAAAATTCAGCAGGTTACGCAGCATCTGCAGAAAGAGGAACACAGTTAATGATTCAGGATGCAGGTCCTTTGTTAAAACTCTGAAATGTTAACTCTGCTTCCTTTTCTATGCATGTTGTCTGGCTTACTGAACGTTTCCAGCATTTTCCGTTTTATTTCAGATTTCCAGCATCTGCAGTTTGTTTGATTTTCAAACCCAAAGGGATTATTTAAAGGCACATTTCACATTCAATGATCTTGCAAAGAAAACATGACAATAAACGTGAAGTGAATCTGCTATTGTAAAGTAGAGATATATGACAATCAACTTACAGGAGCAGTACCCAAATAAATGTAATATGATCCGAAGAGATATAAGGAACTAGAAATAATGGATTATTGAGCAAAACACAAAGTTCTGGAGCAACTCAACGGGTCAGGCAGCATCTGTGGAGGAAATTAGTAGGTGGTGTTTTGAGTCAGGACCCTTCCGCAGATAAATTAAGTAATCAAATAATAACCCGATAATCCATTTATTGCTTTTGATTAAGGGATAAATTAATGTACTAAACATAAATATAATTTTTTCAGACAATGTTAAAAACTACGAGAGATTGTTTTTTTTTAATCTTTGAAAGTCAAGGAGAGAATTAGTGAACAGCTTCTTTTGCAGAGGAAATAAATAAATTCTTTTGGAAGGAAATAAAGCAGTTTTGAAAATGTTGGCTGGAGAGTTGAGAGAAAGAGCTGTTTGTGATTGGAAAGAAGCTTTTTTCAAGAAGGTACATTTATAAACCAGGCAATTGATTAACAGAGAGAGAGACACACACACAGAGCAGTCAATAAAATGAAGAGAGGGTTCAGTGGAGTAGCCTATTGGGAAAGGATATTGGGAAAAGGGCTGTATTGACACAAAGTACTCCCTCATTTGCGGCAGATACCCTATCCATAAATTAATTCACTTTTTTTCTACCTCTTCCTCTCAATCATTTCTGAGAGAATACAAGGTGCATTACAATATGTAGAATAGGAATTGTATAACATTTGCACTTTGCCGACTAATGTACTTTAAATCAGAAATAGTATTTTGCTATATTTGAGGGTTCAAGTCCCACTCCAGAGATTTGAAAATTGTAAAGCAAAAAGAGAAAATACTGGTTACACTTACAGGTCAGGCAAAATTTGTGGAAAGAAAAACAGATTTAATGTGTCAGGTTGGAGACATTCTGTCGGAACAGAGAAATCTATGTTGGCATTTCCGTTTCAGGGAGGTAGTCCACAGTCTGAAATGTGGTTTTTCAGGTATATCAGAGGATCAAATCAGTTGGGCATAAATTATATTATGGCACTCTTGTGGAAGTAACTGTCACTGGTGTTTTGCCTACTCTTTATATCAACATTAACCTTGCATTGTATAAACACCAACACCAGACTCCTATTCATAGACTATAGCTTTGCCTTTAATACCATTATACTATCCAAAATAATTACCAAACTCACGGGACTTGGTGTCAGTACTCATCTCTGCAACTGGATCCTCACCTTCCTGACCAACAAACCCTAATCAGTGGGGATAGGGGACAAGTCATCCTCCACGATAATCCTCAACACGTGGGCTCCGCAAGGATGTGTTCTCACTACCCTGCTTTACTCCTTGTACACCCACGACTGTGCAGCCATGTACAAATCTAATTATTAAAGTCTGAAGAAGGGTCTCGACCCGAAACGTCGCCTATCTCCTTCGCTCCTTAGATGCTGCTGCACCCGCTGAGTTTCTCCAGCTTTTTGTGTAATCCTACAAATCTAATTAAATGTTCAAATTCGCAGACAACTACACCATTGTGAGCCGGATATCAAATAATGATGAGACGGAGTATAGGAAGGAGACCGAGAACCTTGTGTCCTGGGGTCGAGTTAACAACATTTCTCTCAATGTCAGCAAGACAAAGGAGATAGTGATCGACCTCAGGAAGCAAGATGCCGAAGTAGAGATGGTTGAAAACATCAAATTCTGAGGACTTAATATTGCCAATAACTTCTCCTGGACCACCCACATTGAAGGAATGAGCAAAAAAGCATACCAATGCCTCTACTTCCTCAGAAGGCTTAGGAAGTTTACTTATCCCCTACAACTCTCACCAATTTCTACGGATGGACCATAGAAAGCATTTTATCAAGATTCACTACTGGTTGGTTTGGGAACAGCCCCATCCAAGATATTGCAATGAATTGTTCATGCAGCCCAAACCATCACATAAACCAACCTCCCGGCTATTGACTCCATTTGTTCCCCATGCTGCCTCAGCAAGGCCAACAGCATAATCAAGGATGAGTCACACCCTGGCCACTTCCTCTTCTCCCCTCTCCAATCAGGCAAAAGGGATAGATGTGTGAAAACACACACCTCCAGATTCAGGGACAGTTTCTTCCCAGCTGTTATCAGGCAACTGAATCATCCTACCACAACCAGAGGACAGTGGTGAACTACTAACTATCGCTTTGGTGACCCTTGGACTATCCTTGATCGGACTTCATTGGATTTACCTTGCACCAAAAAATGTTATTGCCTTATCATGTATCTATACATTGTAAATGGCTCGATTGTAATCATGCATTGTCTTTCTACTGACTGGATAGCGCGCAGCAAAGCTTTTCACTGTACCTTAGTACATGTGACAATCAACTCAACTGAAATTGCCTGCTGCTTTTCCTAGGTTTAACGAGGGACAGCATAGTGCTGCAGAGGTAGAGTTCCTGCCTTACAGCACCAGAGACTCGTGCTTGATCCTGACTAGAGGTCTATCTGTACAGAACTTGTTCATTCTCGCTGTGTCCATATGGGTTTTCACCTGGTGCTCCAGTTTTATACCAACTCCAAAGCTGAACAGGTTTTTAAGTTAATTGGGTTCTGTAAATTATAAATTGACCCTAGTACGTGTTGGATAGTGCTAGCGGATGGAGAGATCACTGGTTGGTGTGGACTCGGTAGGCGAAAGCCTGCTTAGAAACATAGAAACATAGAAAATAGGTGCAGGAGTGGGCCATTCAGTCCTTTGAGCCAGCAGCAATTCAATATGATCATGGCTGATCATCAAAAATCAATACCCCGTTTCTGCTTTCTCCCCATATCCTTTCATTCCATTTGCCCAAAGAGCTATATCTAACTCTCTCTTGAAAACATCCAGTGAATTGGCCTTTATGCTGCATCTCTCCAAAGGGACAACACTTCAACAATTCTTCATTAGGTGGAATTCCACCGACTAATCCCATGCACTCTATTTCACTTCTCTAATCCAGCCAGCCCTGATTCTCATTTACACAGCATGTTCCCATGTTATAGGGGCAGCACAATGGCACCGAGGTAGAGTTGCTGCCTTACAGCACCAGATCATCCCAGCCATGGGTGCTGTCTGCTCAATCCCGGCCATTGGTGCTGTCTGTACAGAGTTTGTGTGCTCTCCCAGTAACCTGCATGGGTTTTCTTTGGGTGCTCCGGTTTCTTCCCACATACCAAAGACATGCAGGTTTGTAGGTTAATTTGCTTTGGTGAAATTGTAAATTGTCCCGAGTGTGTGTAGAATAGTGTTAGTGTGTGGGGGATCACTGGTCGGCATGGATTTGTTGTGACGAAGGGCCTGTTTCCATGCTGTATCTCTAAACTAAACTAAACTAAAGATGTATCACCTGCTCTTTTCCCTCCTCTTTTTCCTTTGTCTGGGGAACCAATGACTTACTCCAATGAGAAGATAGAATAAAAGCTGGAGAACATAATCCTGAAGGGATGAAACAGCAGATAGATCTTTGGACATGTTTGCATTGTGTGTTGAATATAGGGAGGCAGATTGGGAAAGCAGTTAAAAAAATGCAAGATCCTGAGCATCCTGGAGGGATGGAGTGCAAGAACATGAGATCAAATAGTTGTAAAGACACAAAAAACTGTTGGACTTTATTTATTGCGCATATGTTGATAAAAAGAATAGTTGGAAAGATATGTTGCACATTTTTACCAGTGAGTACTTTCCTTTCTCTACAATTAAAAAAATAATCAGCAGTGTGCTATTCTGCAAGATTTGGTCATGCATTAAATGTGCTAATCTGCAATAATTCTGCCATGGAACATAGCAATAGGACAATTATTAAATGAGAAACTGAGTTTGAGTTTTGAGTATCTGAAAATAAACTGTAGGAAATATTTCTGCAAAATAATCAATAATTTTATTTCAGGATGTTGGAGGTAATTACGATTCTTGTTGCAGAAACAGCCATGTGGAATAATTATATGTCCATTTACAGCTTGCACTCCTATTGCTGCTGACAGTGACTAAGGATTAATATCTGCATAAAATGCCATACCAGTATTAATCTGAATCTCTCATCAGCAGAAATTACATTTTAAGTGACCCATGAAATAACATTTATTCCATACTCATATATTTTATCCTGATTAATTAAACTGAGTGTGAAAATGGTTTTAAATTTATCTGGATTTTTGCTATTTACATGGACATTGTTTGGGTTAGTTTTCATTGTAATAAAGTTAACAAAAGCTAATAAGATGGTGCCAACTGTGAATTTCAAACTGCAATAGATTGTGTAAGTTTGGTTGATGAATCTTGTGCTTACAAAAGTGGAGAATGTCTGTGCATGGAAGTTGCAATCTATCACTTATTGTTAGCTCCCAATCAATCAGGCACGTGCTGTCAGGGTGGGCAAGGTAGGCAGTGCCTACCCTGACTAAAATTATAAAAAGGTAATTATTAAATATAAATAGTAAAGATTTCCAATTAATTTACTAAATTCGGTATTTATTATTAAATGGTTATTATTTGACAATCGATCTTAGGTCGGCATGATTCTCCCGTGCCTTTCATACTCTGTACATGTAATACGCGGAACTATGTTAAACTCACGTGATGTGGCCGCTGCTTCAAGCCTCCACTTATAACGGGCAATAAAGGCAGCTGAAATCCTGCCTTTGCACCGTGGACTGCGTGCAAGATGCTGCGCATGCCGACAGGAGAGGAGATCAATCTGCGCATTCGCGGTTTTTAAAGAGTTCTTAAAAGTTGACCGACTGCCTGCAGGATTGATCTGCGCATGCACGGTTTTATGCTTTTTTTGCGCATGCGCGTTCTTTTACGATTTTCTGTGCATGTGGGGATTTTTAAGATTTTTCAAAGTTGACTGACTGCCCAGTGCCTACCCTGAGTAATTACTCACGGTACGTGCCTACAGTCAATGTAGTAGTTATCTGTAGAAGAAGAACAAGTTTATCCCAACCTACCCATATTCCTTCTCAGCACAATTTATTTTAGTTTAGAGATACAATGAGGAAACAGGCTCTTTGGCCTACCGGGTCCATGCCATCCAGTGATCCCCGCACATTAACACCACCCGACACACAACAGGGACAATTTTCACAGGCACCAAGTCAATTAACCTACAAACCTGTAAGTCATTGTATAGCAATGTTACAACATTTTGAGACTTTAATAATCAAGTCTGCAATTTACCCCCATCAGATAAAGCATGAAAAGAAGTTTAATTTGACACCTAATTCACTTTCATGTCTTCAGTATTAAGAAAGTTATGACCATTTTCATACTCGGAAATTAGCATCTTGTTCCCCATTGCCTTTCAATTGACTTAACTCAAAAGCTGTGATCTAGAACAGTTAAAAGCCCATAACTTTCTTAAAAATTAAGAGAACTCAATGAAATTTTCAGTTATTATAGATTGAAGCCTTCTGAAACAAACATGAAACAATCTTACTTGGATGACCTGAAATTAAAGCATATAATTAGTTAGTTATCTAATTGTAACTAATTACAAAATTCAATGAGTAGATCTAAACATCTATCCATTTCTTAAGAAAAGATAAACTTTTTTAAAATTGCCTAAATGTCCAAATAACATTCACAAAATAATCCACAAAATAACATAAATTTTAAATCTAATTTTCATGAATTTCTGGGCCAAATGGAAGGAATTTAGTGTTTACTGCCTGTAAATTAATGGCCATTTAAATCAACTAGCGAGTGGGTTTTAGTGGAATGTGGTGGATTGGAACATTTCGGTTTGCGGTGAAGTCGGGGGGGGGAAAAATACTGTTGGTTCATACATTTTTTTGGACCCCATTTTGCAACATGAAAATACGATTAAAGCCTCCATAAAAAACAACTTTTAATATAAAAATAAACTGTGTACTTTTTTTCTCCCCTACGCAAAATCCTTCTCGTTGTCGACGCTCACGGCTTTTGAAGGTGATTTTTAAATTACTCTAGTTAATAAATAATCTAGTGTAATTTAAAAATACCTTCATGAATGAAATGTCGGAGCGATTTTTCTTCCGCAACGAAATCGCCCGACATGGATCGATTTGCCCAGTCTGTAGAGAAAGTCACTTTAAGCCCGCCCCCCTCTGAAAGGCGCCAAAGTCACGCACACGGGGAGCGGCAGAACTGCAGCGCAGCTCATGGTTTTGTAACATACCTACATTGTAGTGCGGGAGGAAACCAATGATCTCGGAGAAAATCTATGCAGGTCATGGGGAGAACATACAAACTCCGTACAAACTCCGTAGCACCCGTAGTCGGGATCGAACCTGGGTCTCCGGAACAGTAAGCATTGTAAGGCAGCAACTCCACCGCTGCACCACCCTGTAGCCCAAATCTGTTGCATCAATCTTTTTTATTTTTGCTTCCTGCAATTAATTAATAAGTTATAATAAGAATATTAGAAATAGAAACAGGAGTGTGTCATTTGAGCCATTATACTGTTCCACTGTTTAGTAATATATTATCATGACATTTTAACTTGTGCAACTCCCCTGTGCTAACCCTATATACCTTGATTCCTTTAATATATTTTTGAACTTGCTCTTGATCATATTCAAAGACCATCATCCCTCCGGGTGAAGATCTGCAAAGACTCCCTGCCCTTTGGTTAAATAAATTATTTCTCATCATGGCCCTGAAATGTTAACTCCTCATTTTTATACTGTAGCTCCTATTTCCAGGCACTGTGGCCAAGGAAAACATCATATAAGCTGCCAAACCTTGTGAGAATTTCTCTTTAATGTTGCAGTGAAATAATTTGTCATTCTTCTAAATTCCAGAGAGTATAGGCTCTGTCTACTTAATCTTTCCTCATACGATAAACCTGTCGTCCCGGAAATCAATCTGGTGAACCTTTGCTGCACTCTTCTATCACAAATACATCCTTCTTAGGTTGGGAGACCAGATCTATATGCTATATTCCAGATATGGTCTCAATAGGGCCAGGTATAATTGGACCAAGACATCTTTACTCGTGTGCTCAATTCCTCTTGCAATAAATTTTTGCTCGCTTTCCTCCTTTCCCGAAGGCTCTGTGGTGTTAGGAATCATGCCCACAAGCATTTGGATTGAGATTACCCAAACTCATTTCATATTGAACTCTTATCTGCAGCTGGGGAGAGCTCTGTTCCATCAGTCACAGGCGGTAAAGGTTCAAATCAATGCTGAACAGCCAGCTGCATTTCTCAGTTACTCAGGTTGTTTATGGGTGATGTGTGAAGAAGCTGCTCTTCGTATATTCCCGATTTCCAGTGTCTGCAGTATTTTGCTTTGAGAGCATTTGTTCTGACAATGTCAAGGTCCATACTAGTGCTTCCATGGTGTCTTCCTTTCCCCTCTACCTTTGCTGACAGGGTTCCCAACCATGTATGTTCTCACCCTGTCTGTCTTCTCACACTCAGACCAAGGAGGTAGATCCCTTGTCCACAATGTCCACAGTAATTTCCAGCATTTCCAAAATGATGCCAACAAATCCTAATTAGACTTCCTCCAGACATACATGTTGTCATTCGCTTAACTATCTAGCCTTCTCGGCCCACACCATCACATATTTGCCATACAAAGGCCATATTCATGGACAATTCCAAGAGAAGAGGACAAACAATAAACTGAAGAAAAAGAAAAGCAAGAAATACATGTCGGAAAAAACCAAGACATTCAGCTCAGCTATTCCATGCAATAGAAAATTCCTCCTAACTTATTTATCCTATTGGCAGTTATTAATACTTTGTTGTTAACTAAATTAGCTTGCTGATCTAGGTTACTGTTGTCATCATGCAGAATATAATTGCGGAAACCTACCTCTGACACTTTTCTCTTGCCATTACATAATAGTACTTCCACAACTTACCTGCATTCTCTTCCAAATATAGCAATTCATGCATTAGCATCAGTACATTAGTATCCACGAGGATTACCTAATTGCTTTCAAATAATGAATTGCAGAGCAGAAGAACTATCAATCACTGGAACAGTATTGAAATTTACCAGTCATGCTGGAGTTATGTTCAAAGTGTTTTGCTGCTGGGCTGTTATATTTCCAATTATATGAAGTGTAATGCAAGTTCCTACATTTGTATTTCTTTTTATTGCTGGTCACAAATAGGAAAGGGAAAGAGATCAACACTACACCTTATATTTCAAGATGGTTCTGGAAGTAAGGACATATGGATACCAGGAGAAAAAATAGATACAGAATATTGGAGAAACTCAGTGAGTCGGGCAACATCCCTGGAGTACCTGGATAGGTAACGTTTTGGATTGGAACCTTTCTTCAGTCTGATTATAGGGGCAGGTGGAAAGACATTTGGAAGAAAGGAGAGACAGGATAAAGCATTTAAAGTACTAGGTGGACACAGGCAAGGGGGTGACGGGGGGGTTGGGGGGGGGGGGGGGGGGTGGGGGGAGTTGATAGGCCAGAGATGAAAAGGCAGAAGATGTGAGACAAAATGATAGATGAGTTGTGAGTTGTGAAGCCAGAAGAAAGAATGAGGAATGTAGGTGGAGGGAAAGGGGAGAAATAGTTGTGCATCCAAGTATGGGCACAGGAGAGGGAACCCGGGGGGGGAGGGGGTCTGAGGAAGAAAGTGCAGGAGGAGTGGGGCGGTTGTTAGAGGTTGCCTAAAAGTGGAGAGTTCAATGTTTATACCGTTGGGTTGTAAGCTACCCATGCTAAATATAAGATGCTGTTCTTCCTCACAAAAAGAACATGCAAACTGCACAGATACAAAGGGTCATGATTGAACCCAGATCTTGGACATTGAGAGGCAACGACTCTGCCAGCTATGCCATTGTGCCACCCAGTGATGCAGTGATGTGGGATTTGGCTTGGAAGTAGCATGTTGGTAGAGGGAACATGGACACTAAATGCTGGACACAAAACACAAAATGCTGGAGTAACAGGCAGCATCTCTGGAGAAAAGGAATGGGTGACATTTCGGGTTGTCCCTTCTTCAGACAGAATCAGGGAGGCGGGAGTCTAGAAATATATGGAAGGGTAAGGTGTGATAAAGAGATCAAAGCAGATGATAAGGACATTTAGATTGGTTCATTATTAGCTGAAGGGAAGGTGACAAGGCGGCAAGCAATCAGCAAAATTAATTAGAAGGACAGTGAAACTAATCGAAGAACTAGGGTAGGGTAGGGTAGGGACAGTGAGAGAGGGAAAGCAAGGGTTACATGAATTTAGCAGACTGATTCCTGGGATGTCAGGACTTTCATATAAGGAAAGATTGGATAGACTCGGCTTGTACTTGCTGGAATTTAGAAGATTGAGGGGGGATCTTATAGAAACTTACAAAATTCTTAAGGGGTTGGACAAGCTAGATGCTGGAAGATTGTTCCCGATGTTGGGGGAGTCCAGAACAAGGGGTCACAGTCTAAGGATAAGGGGGAATTCCTTTAGGACCGAGATGAGGAAAACATTCTTTACACAGAGAGTGGTGAGTCTCTGGAATTCTCTGCCACAGAAGGTAGTTGAGGCCAGTTCATTGGCTATATTTGAGAGGGCGTTAGATGTGGCACTTGTAGCTAAAGGGATCAGGGGGTATGGAGAGAAGGCAGGTACGGGATACTGAGTTGGATGATCAGCCATGATCACATTGAATGGCGGTGCAGGCTCGAAGGGCCGAATGGCCTACTCCTGCACCTATTTTTCTATGTTTCTATGTTCTATGTTTCTAAATCAACATTCATACCACTGGATTTTAACCTGACCAAGTTAAATCTGAGGTAGAGGGAAGTTGTTTGAGTCTCTGTTTGGGGAAGGACTGGAGATCCCTGAGACCTTCCTGAGGGTGTGATGGAAATGTAAAGGGATTGGACTTCCATGGCTAAACTGAGGCAAGAGTGGTCTAGAAATGTAAAGTTATTGAAGGGTTGAAGGGCATATGGGGTTTCTGGGAGGATATGGGAAGGGAGTGGACAAGGAGGATATAGGATGGATATGAATATTGCCACTGTTGAATTAACTAGATTGATCAAAGCATTAATTTAGAAATTCTCCTATATGCACTTGACTGGGAGTCAGGGAATTTAGTTTTGTTTAGTTTAGAGATACAGCGCTGAATCATGCCCTTCCGCCCACTGTCCACACCGACCAGCGATCCCTGCATATTGACGCTATCCTACACACGCTAGGGACAATTTTTACATTTACCAAGCCAATTAACCTACAAACGTGTACGTCTTTGGATTGTGCGAGGAAACCCAAGATCTCAGAAAAAATACAGACAACCAGCACCCGTAGCAAGGATCTAACCTGGGTCTCCAGTGCTGTATTCGTAAGGCAAGAACTCTACCGCTGCACCACTATGCTGCCACGAGGAATTGAAAGTAACATTCTGTACATCAAGTGTAACTACTTCAACCAATTCCGTTCTGTTGCATGCTTTCGCCAAATAGTGGGTGTGGCAGCGCATAATGGCAGTGGCTCGACTACAGTCTGTCTATCTTTTAAATTTATTTTTGTCTTGTTAAATGTATGTCTCGACTATTTTTTATTATTTTTCTTTAGCTGTGTATATTTGGGGGGGGGGGAGAAACCATTAATCTCTTCCCTGTACGGGGATCTGACTTTTTCCCAGCTGGGTCTCCGATGTCGTTGGGCCTAACATCGTGGAGCCGGCAGTAGCCTCCAGCTGGGGCTAACCTGAGGGCTCCAGTCGCGGAGCCTGCGGACCTGTCATCATGGAGCTGGCCGTCTTCGGAATGGGAAGAGCTGTGATGGCATGCGGCTGCGACCCGACTTCGGAGCTTCGGAGGCTCTGGTCGCATGCCCGGTGGACGGTAACACCAGGAGCTCGCAGGCCCCTGGTGGGAAACCGCTTTTCGGAGCTCCTGCAATGGCAACTTCTCCCGCTGGAATCGCCAGGTTCAAAAGACTAGAAGCGGGGCCTAATATCGCCCCACGCGGCTTAACGGCCGTGGGACTTACCGTCGCCCATCAGGGGCTTTAACAACGGGAGCCCCAGTTTGCCTCTAGTATGCAGTTGGACTTCAGGAGAAGAACAAAGAGAAAAGGTAAGACTATGCTTTCCATCACAGTGAGGAGATGTTGGAGATTCACTGTGATGAATGTTTATGTAAACTGTGTTAAGTGTGGGTCTTGGGGTTTTTTTTTGTAATGTAATAGCCCTGTCCCACGGTACGAGTTCATTCCAAGAGCTCTCCCGAGTTTGGCCTGATTCGAACTGATTACTTGGGGCTCTCGTGGACATTGTTCAACATGTTGAAAAATCTTCATGAGTCTTCCCGTGCTTACCTGCCGTTAGCGAGTCTTGCCAAGTACCTGCCATTAGCGTTACGAGCCGCTGAGAGACGTCCCCGAGGCTCCGACGTACCCGCTACGTTCAATCTCTGTGCTTATCATGAGTTTGATTTTTTTTAAACTCGGGATAGCTCTTGGAATGAACTCGTACCGTGGGACAGGGCTTTAAGACTGTAGAAAATGCAATTTTGTTCAAACCAAGCTGTTTGAATAACAATAAAAGGCATTTTATTTTAGCCAAATATATGTGTGGCAGTGGAAACAAAATATAATACTGAAGCCCAATTTTGCAAAAACTTCAACCTGTCAGTGTTGAAAACACCAAGAAGACATGTGACAGAAAATACTCATCAGCCCTGAAGCTCAGCTACAATTATGTACACCAGGATCAGTCATTTATTTGGAGAGCAATGACTAATTTTGTGACAACCTCCAAGAATGCCACAAGAAGATAATAAGTTTAAAGGCTCTGGGCCTGTACACAGAAGGATGAGGGGAAATGTCATTGAGACCTACTGGATAAGGAAAGATAAAATTATAAAAGGGCTGGACAAGCTAGATGCAGGAAAAATGTTCCCAATGATGGGCAAGTTCAGAACCAGGGACCACAGTCTTAGAATTAAGGGGAGGCCATTTAAGACTGGCATTTAAAACTTTTTCACCCAGAGAGTTGTGAATTTGTGGAATTCCCTGGCACAGAGGGCAGTGGAGGCCAAATTACTGGATGGATTTAAGAGAGAGTTAGATAGAGCTCTAGGGGCTAGTGGAATCAAGGGATATGGGAAGAAGACAGGTGCTAGTTATTGATTTGGGACGATGAGCCATGATCACAATGAATGGCAGTGCTGGCTCAAAGGGCCAAAATGCCTCCTCTTGCAACTATTTTCTATATTTCTATGTCTCTATGTAAGAAAGAGTGAACGTGGAAAGGATGTTTCCAGTAATGTGAAAATCTAGAACCAGAAGGCACAGCTTCAGATTAAAAGGATGTACCTTTAGAATGGAGATAAGGAAGAATTTCCTTAGCCAGGGGGCGGTGGATCAATGGAATTCATTGCCACAGATGGCTGTGGAGGCCGACATTGGGTCTTTTTAAAGCGGAGATCGATAGGTTCTTGATTAGTAAGGGCATCAAAGGTTACAGGGGAATGGGGTTGAGCAGGAAAAATGGATTGGCCAGGATTGAATTGCAAGTCTCGATGGGTTGAATGGCGTGGTTCTGCTCCTATGAGCTTTGCTTTTAAGATCTCTATCCTGTGTGGCAAAAGCACAAGTAACTCCATGTCCGTACTTACTTTATGCTATAAAAAACATGGGCCTGCTTTGTAATCCTGAGGATAATGACATGGTGCTTGCAGTTATAAAACCTTTGGTATGTAGATGAATATATGGTATGTGATGCCATGAATTGCACTGAAATAATGGGGAAAGGGTCTCTAGATAAAATAATAAAAAAGAAAATAAGAGTATAAACAACCTCGAGAAAAGGATGTTACGCATGAGATCAGGGAGGTTTCTAAATTCTGCTGATGGCAGTGTCTCGGTGTATAAAACATCCTGTTCTGGGGAAGAGCAGCGCAGTTACGTCTGGTGTCTTGGGCAATATTTATTCCCAATCAACATTACAAAAAAATTGATAATTTTTATTCATTCTTGCATTGACAATTCACAGTGTACAGCCGCCCTGCAATTGGCCGTTTACCCAATTTTGCAGATTGCTTCACAATTCCTGGGGGTTTCCTGCATCTGAATTTCAGTGGAACAGCTGGCCAACTATCAACTTAGCCTGCTGTCAGACAGGTAATGAAAGAAAATATGTTCTGAGTTCTTGATGTGAAATTCAGTAGGTCCTCTGTGTCCCCAGTCTTGACAATATTCTACCACCGTTTTTTACTCCTCTCTGCTTTGCTCCCTCTAAATATCATTGCTACCACTTCCCAATTCTTGGCTACTGTTGGTAAGGATTTATTCTGAATCTCTCTAATTTAGTTCTCTCAAACATTTTCATGACCATTACACACTCACTTAAAAATTGTTTGGCATCTGTTCTTTGTTATCTCTGATTTTGAGAGGACAATGGTCTTATTTACTCATCAAATATTTGAACAAAAATAATTGTACCAACGCCATTTGATACTCATCCTCTGTGTTAAGATTATTTGCATCTTTTAGAGTTTCCCAGTCTCTATTAACTGTCCTGTACCATTGCAGTACTGAATGCTTTTGTATTCTATCCTCTCCAGCATTTTTGCTCCAGCTCCATCAAGTGTCAATTTGATGTTATTTTATTGCGTAACTTCATTTTATTAACTCATGGAACTCATATTCTGCTTTATATGCTCTGATGGCACTGTTCTTTCTTTGCCTCATCAAGTTATTCTACGAAGTCAGTGCAAGCATTAATTTCTGCACAAATATTTCCATAAGCAAGGAAGGCTGACTTATTCACCTCTACCCCATGGTGGACATTGGACTTTATTTATGGAACTGATGCACTGCAGTGCTGAGAACTATATTCTGTACTCTGTATCTTCTCTTTTTCGCTATCGTACTTGACTTTGACTTGATTCTATTTATGTACAGTAGTATTTGATGCACTACCAAACATTTCACCTTATCTTGGTACACCTGACAATAATAAACCTAAAACTAAATTTAATCCACACCTGGTCTATTTTATTCTCCCCATCATCTTCCTTGTCCACTCTCCTACACTTCTTCAACCTCACAAACCCCTTAATTTTACCACTCACACTGTATATACTCTAGGTGCCATTTACAGTGGCCAAATAACCTATCAAACCATACACTTTTGAGATGCGGGCGAAAACAGAAGCACCTGGAGAAAACCCATGCGGTCACAGTGAAAATATGAAAACTGCAAACTGACAATGCTGGAGCTCAGGGCTGAATCAGGGCTTCAGTCGCAGTGAAGTAACAGTTCTACTAGTTGCACTTCTGTGCTGCCCTGTTAAACAATCAATGCACACCATTCGCATCAGCAGATTCTTTAATTACAAGAATCATATCAATAAAAACGGAACAACTTGCATGAAGATTTTGAAAGGACATTGACGATAATACATCTGTTTGTATTTCACTATTTATTACTACAAATATAAAACAGATCATTCTATTCCTTCACCATCCCAATATGTCAAATAGGTTGCAGGAAAAAGTTTAAGTTGGTGTTGAGATCCTTTATTAATTGGCAAAGTGTATGAGATAATTCCAGGCAATGCATCAGTAGTTTTCCTATTGGTATAATGACTGGCAAAGTACATCACAGTGAGATGGAATGAGAAAATGTAGTTCAATACTTCAGCTCAATAAATAGTACTCACTATAGTCAATGTGAAATCAATCAAAAACATTAAAACAACAAGCATAGTAAAATCTGGAATTGCCTTAGTCTTATATCTCCTTGCTAAACAGCTGAGCAGGCTTCATGCCTTGCATAAAAACTATATGTAGACAAGTTCTGGCGAGCATGTGAAGTGATCCAGATGTGGTGGGAAGAAACTGCAGAAAGGGGCACACAGAGAGGAAGATTGAAGAAGACCCCCCAATCTGAAATACTGCATGTCCAGTTCCCTCCAAAGATGCTACCACACCTGTTGAGTTCCTCCAACACTTTGTGCTTTGCATAACATCCGCAATGGTTCAACTATGCTTTATTTATCACATGTGTAACTGCACAGTGAAATTCTTCCTGCACATTTACAAATACAGGCACCACCATCTTTTGGCACCAGTTCCCGATCCACGTAAGCCCTAGGCTTCTGCAGGGCCTTCTTCTAAAGCCTTCAACTGGATCAACATATGAACCAACATCCCTCTCCTCGCCTGGTTATCTTTGTGTCCCAGGGGCACCTCTTGCAGCTGACCTTGAAGGCACTGGAGGCATTACCCTAGTTCACACTGCTACAGGCCCTTGCTTCTCACAGCTGACGTCTCCAGTGGCTTTCTCCCGGTCCTGAGTGGGTTCCCAGGTCCGCAATCAGCCGAGCCATCAGGCGGGTTCTGTGGTCAGCCGAGCATTCGGTGAATGCCTCTTGGTGAATCTCCTTTCCCACTTAATGACATCTTTCCTGTAGCTGGGCAACCAGCACTGCACACATTACACCAAGTATGATCCCATTAAAAACTTGTGCACCAGTCTCATGACGTCCCGCCTTTTGCACTAGGAATACCCTTCCTAATAAAGGCTAGTGGGTGAAAAGCCATCCTCATCGCGCTGATCACTTGAATGGCCACTTTCAGGGAAACATTCACCCGCACTCCACAATCTCTCTTATCATCCTCGTCCTCTATCTCTTCCACTTGGATTTCAGTTCATTTAAGTAAATGTTGGTTCTCGTTAGACTGCACCTTCAGAAGGTGTGCAAGCATATTTACATATGACCATGAAGAGTATATTTCTGCTTTCTTTAAGATTAGATTACATAATTTCACCTTCCCTGCAATATTCAAGATATCATCTCCGGAACACGTAGACAACAAGGAGACCTACGTTAGAAGCACCTTTTTTTTAAATCAAAAAACCTTTTATCCTTTTGGTTCTGCCTCAACACCATAATCTCATCCACACTCATCTTCTGAACTCCTGGACGTAGGAATCAGCACCCCTCTGCCACAGGACCCTCAACTTTTAAACCCAGAGACCGCAATCAATGAGCATCGGTAACAACACATCCTCCACAATAATTCTCAACACAGGTGCCCAGAAAGGCTGCATTCTCATTTCCCTACTATACTCTCTATACACACACTATCATACGGCCAAATATGGCTCAAATTCCATCAACAAGTTTGCAGATAACACCATTGTTGGAGGCTGGATCAAAAACAATGATGAGATGGAGTACAGAATGAAGATAGTGAACTTAGTGACATGGTACCAGGACAACAACATCTTCCTCAATATCAGCAAGATGAGGAAGTGAATCATCAACTTCAGGAAGCATGGTGGAGTATGTGCCCCAATCAGTATCAATGGTGCCAAAATGGAAATGATTGGGAGTTTGGCATGAATATTACCCATGAAATTCAGTATGTCTCCAATGACTCTTGCAAACTTCTATAGATGCACCATAAAAAGCTTACTGTTAGGTCTTTATTCTTTGGAGTGCAGAAGGTTAAGGGGGGACTTGATTGAGGTCTTTAAAATGATGAAAGGGATAGACAGAGTTGACGTGGATAAGCTTTTCCCATTGAGGGTAGGGAAGATTCAAACAAGAGGGCATGACATGAGAATTAAGGGACAGAAGTTTAGGAGTAACATGAGGGGGAACTTCTTTACTCAGAGAGTGGTGTCTGTGTGGAATGATCTTCCAGCAGAAGTGGTTGAGGCAGGATCGATTTTAACATTTAAAAGTAAAGTGGATAGGTATATGGACGGGAAGGGAATGGAGGGGTATGGTCTGAGTGCAGGTAGATGGGACTAGGGGAAAATAAATGGTCGGCATGGACTGGAAGGGCTGAGAAGGCCTGCTTCCGTGCTGTAATTGTTATATGGTTATATATGGTTAGGTTGCATCAAAGCTTGGTTGGGGAGTAGCTCTGACTGCAAAATAATGGATGTAGCGCAGTCCATCACAGACCTCACTCCCCACGGTTGGTTACATCCACATTTCATTCTGCTTCGGAAAAGCAGCTGGTGTCAACAAAGATGTCCCATCCCGGTCATTTTTTCTCCCTTCCCCCTCCCATGAGAAGAAGATAGCAATCTCCAGCAATTTTTGTCTATGTGCCAGTTTGAAAGAAGTACAAAGGTAGAATAAATATGTGATTCTATGAAGAAATTATCTGATGCCTGCTGAGGTAAGAAAAATGTTTTTTTTACTTTTAATATGCTGCGTTGAAGCATGCCCTTCAGCCCACCAAGTCCATGCTGACCAGTGATCACCCTGTACATTAGCACTATCCTACACAATAGGGACAACTTACAATTTTACTGAAGCCAATTAACTTACAAACCAGTACGTCTTTAGAGCGTGGGAAGAGCCCGGAGCACCCAGAGAAAACCCAGGCAGTCACAGGGAGAAAGTGAAAACTTCGTACAGACAGCACCCCATAGTCAGGGTCTCTGGCACTGTAAAGCAGCACCTCTAGCACAGCCTCCTGCATCCACACATGACTGACTGACTTCATCCGTTTCACCACCAACTTCCATCCAGCACTCAAATACACCTGGCCATTTCCGACACTTCCCTACCATTCCTTGACCTCACTATCTCCATCGCAGGGGATACACTCCTGATCGACATCCACTATACACCCACTGACTCCCACGGCTACTTGGACTACTCTTCCTCCCACCCTGCTTCCTGTAAGGAATCCATTCCCTATTCCCAATTCCTCCGTCTACGCCACATCTGCTCCAAGGATGAGGTGTTCCACACCAGGGCATCACAAATGTCCTCATTCTTCAGAAAATGGGGATTCCCCTCCCCCACTATAGTTGAGGCTTGCACCAGGGTCTCCTTCGTACCCCATAACACTGCCCTCTCTCCCCATCCCCCCACTCGCATCAAGGGCAGAGTCCCCCTGGTCCTCACCTTTCACCCCACCAGCCGGCACATACAACACATAGTCCTCCGCCAGTTTCGCCTCCTCAACATGACCCCACCACTTGCCACATCTTCCCATCTCCCCCCCTGTCTACCTTCCGCAAAGACCGCTCCCTCCGCAACTCCCTCGTCAATTCTTCCCTTCCCTCCCGCTCCACCCCTTCCCCTGGCACTTTCCCTTGCAACCGCAAGAGATGCTACACTTGTCGCTTTACCTCCCCCCTCCACTCCTTTCAAGGACCCAAGCAGTCGTTCCAGGTTCAACAGAGGTTCACCTGCACCTCCTCCAACCTCATCTATTGCATCCGCTGCTCCAGATGTCAACTGATCTATATCGGTGAGACCAAGCGGAGGCTTGGCGATCGTTTTGCCGAACACCTCCGCTCGGTTCGCAATAACCAACCCGACCTCCCGGTGGCTCAGCACTTCAACTACCCCTCCCATTCCGTATCCGACCTCTCTGTCCTGGGCCTCCTCCATGGCCAGAGTGACCAACACCGCAAATCGGAGGAACAGCACCTCATATTCCGCTTGGGGAGTCTGCATCCTCTTGGCTTGAACATTGAAATTTCTCAATTCTGTTAGCCCTTGCTTTCTCCTCCCCTTCCTACCTCTCCCTCAGCCCTCGGGCTCCTCCTCCTCCTTTTTCCTTTCTCCCCCACTGCCTCCCCCCACACCCCATCAGTCTGAAAAAGGGTTTTGGCCCGAAATGTCACTTATCTCCTTCGCTCCATAGATGCTGCTGCACCCACTGAGTTTCTCCAGCATTTTGTGTACCCTTGATTTTCCAGCATCTGCCGTTCCTTCTTTAACACCTCTAGCACAGCGCCCCACTGTGCTGCCCTGTGATTTGAAAGAGTGCTTTGTAGACATATCATCTAAAACATGAAAGGTTGAAATCAACAAATATGAACAAGGCAAAAGAGATAGGCGAGAAAGAAAAAAGTATATTACAAGTTGATGCCATTACATCAGAACTGTGTAAAGTTCGAGTGTAAAAGGAAAGTTTTAATTTGCAAAGAAAACAATGGAAAGTACAAAAAGTATGTGTTTGTGTTAGGACAGAGACCAGCAATAATTGAATGAAACAATGCAGTAAACATCCATTATTAAAGAGTCAGTTGTACTCGTATACTCAGGTTCTGCACTATCATGTTCCAACTCACCCCAAATGTTTGTTTCATCATCAGTCAAATCATGTTGACAAGTTCGGGCAACGTCCGATGAAGCACCTATCAATAGGTATGTTGCAATACCTACCTTTAGCAGTGCTGCAGTTCTGCCGCTCCCTGTGTGTGCGACTTTGGCGCCTTTCAGAGGGGGGCAGGTTTAAAATGCCAATTTTTTCTAGGCAGTCCAAGTCGATCCATGTCGGGCGATTTCGTCGCTAAAGAGAAATCGCTCCAATATTTCATTCATAAAGGTATTTTTAAACTACGCTAGATTTATTAACTTGAGTAGTTTAAAAATCATATTCTAAAGCTCTGAACGGTGACAGCGGAACAGACCTAAGGTAGGCGATAAAAGAAGCTACACAGTTTATTTTTACATAAAAACTTGTTTTTTAGGAACGCTTTGATCACATTTTCATGTTGCGAAAAGGGGACCAAAAAAATGTATGAACCGCTGTATTTTTCATACTGACTTCAGTGCAAACCACAGCGTTCTAATCCACCACATTCCACTAAAACCCACTCGCTTGTTGATTTAAATGGCCATTAATTTACAGGCATTAAACACTAAATTCCTTCCATTTGGCCTCTAAATTCATGAAAATGAGATTTGAAAATTATGTTAAATTGTGGATTATTGTGTGAATGTTATTTGGACACTTAAGCAATTTTAAAAAAGTTTATCTTTTCTTAAGAAATGGATAGATGTTTAGATCTACTCATTGAATTTTGTAATTAGTTACAATTAGATAACTAACTAATTATATGCTTTAATTTCAGGTCATCCAAGTAAGATTGTTTCATGTTTGTTTCTGAATGCTTCAATCTATAATAACTGCAATTTTCATTGAGTTCTCTTAATTTTTAAGAAAGTTATGGGCTTTTGACTGTTGTAGATCACAGCTTTTGAGTTGTCAATTGAAAGGCAATGGGGAACAAGATGCTAATTTCTGAGTATGAAAATTGTCATAACTTTCTTAATACTGAAGATATGAAAAGTGAATTAGGTGTCAAATTAAACTTCTTTTTATGCTTTATCCGATGGGATAAATTGCAGACTTGATTTTTTAAATCTCAAAATTTTGTAACATTGCTACTATCAAGCAACTGTTCAGCCAATGTGCATTCACATTCACATTTTTTTGCCATCATAGACGATTGTAATACCGTAGAAGTTCAACCCCTTTCTACTCACAGAAGTAAAAATGAACGGTACCTTTCCCCTCTACTTTCAGTCTGAAGAAGGGTTCCAATGCAAAACTTCACACATTATTTTTTCCCCAGAGATGCTGCCTGACCCAACTGAGTTACTCCAGAACTTTGTGTCTATCTTCGGTATATATGTGGAAACATCGGTGCAGGAGAAGGCCATTCAGCCCTTTGAGCAAGCACCACCATTCAATATGATCATGGCTGATCATCCAAAAGTAGTACCCCGTTCTAGATTTTTCCCCATATTTCTTGATTCCCTAAGTACTAAGAGGTAAATCTAACTCTCTTAAAAATATCCATTGAATTGGCCTCCACTGCCTGCTGTGGCAGAGAATTCCACAGATTCACAAGTGTCTGGGTGAAATATTTTTTTTTTCATCTCAGTCCTAAATGGCCTACCCCTTGTTCTTAAACTGTGACCCCTGGTTCTGAACTCATCCAACATCAGGAACATCTTTCCTGCATCTACCCTGTCCAATTTTATATGTTTCAATAAGATGCTTCTTCTCATCCTTCTAAATTCCAGTGAATACAAGTCCAGTCGACCCACTCTTTCATCCTACGTCAGTCCCGCCATCCCGGGAATTAACCTGGTGAACATACACTGTACTCCCTCAATAGCAACAATGCCCTTCCTCAAATTAGGAGACCAAAATTGTACACAATACTCCAGGTGTGATATCACCAGTGCCTAGTGCAACAGCAGTAGGACCTCCTTGCTCTGAAACTCAAATCCTTTCGCAATGAAGGCCAACATGCCATTAGCTATCTTCACTGCCTGCTGTACCTTCATGCTTACTTTCAGTTACTGATGTACAAGCACATCCAGGTCTCGCTGCATCTCTCCTTCTCCTAATCTGACACCATTCTGATAATAATTTGCCTTCGTGTTCTTGCCATTTAACACAATCATCCTCTCCAAGCTGGTTACCAAACTCGCAGAACTGGGTCTTTGCGCATCCCTCTGCAATTGGATCCTCGACTTCCTCATCCACAGACCACAGTCTGTTCGTATTGGTGGAAATGTGTCAGACTCGATAACAATCCGCACGGGAGCACCTCAGGGCTGCGTGCTCAGCCCCCTGCTGTACTCACTCTATACTCATGACTGCGTAGCCGGTCATAGCGTGAACACCATCATCAAGTTCGCTGATGACACCACTGTTGTGGGACGTATCACTGATGGGGATGAGTCCAAATATAGAAGAGAGATCGAGCGACTGCCCATATGGTGCCAGCACAACAACCTGGCCCTCAACACCAGCAAAACCAAGGAACTGATTGTGGACTTTGGAAGGAGTAGGATGGGGACCCACAGTCCTGTTTATATCAACGGGTCGATAGTTGAAAGGGTCAAGAGCTTCAAATTCCTGGGCGTGCACATCTGTGAAGATCTTTCCTGGTCCTAGAACACAGATGCAATTATTAAGAAAGCTCATCAGCACCTCTACTTCCTGAGAAGATTACGGAGAGTTGGTCTGTCACGGAAGACTCTCTCTAACCTCTACAGGTGTACAGTAGAGAGCTTGCTGACTGGTTGCATCATGGCTTGGTTCGGCAACTTGAGCGCCCTGGAGAGAAAAAGACTCCAAAAAGTAGTAAACACTGCCCAGTCCATCATTGGCTCTGACCTTCCTTCCATCGAGGGGATTTATCACAGTCGCTGCCTCAAAAAGGCTGGCAGCATCATCAAGGACTCACACCACCCTAGCCACACACTCATCTCCCTGCTACCTTCGGGTAGAAGGTACAGGAGCCTGAAGACTGCAACAACCCGGTTTAAGAATAGCTACTTCCCCACAGCCATCAGGCTATTAAACCTGGCTCGGAACTCTGAACATTAATATCCCTCCATCTGTTATTTGCACTTTATTAATTTATTAAGTTATGGGTGTATTTATGTATAGAATTGTAGTCAATGCCTTCCATGTTCTGTTGTGCTATGCAAAGAAAGATTTTCATTGTCCTGTCAGGGACACATGACAATAAACTCTTTTGACTTTTGACTTTGACTTTGACTTTGCCACTTAAGTGGATAACCTCACATTTATCCACATTATACTGCATATGTCATGCTTCTGCCCACTCACCCAACCTATCCAAGTCATCCTGCAGCTCCTCAGCTTCCTCTTCGCAGCTCACACTGCCACCCAGCTTTGTGTCATCCACAAATTTAGAGATGCTACATTTGATTCCCTCGTCTAAATTGTCCATATTTATTGTAAATAACTGGGGTCCCAGTGCCGAGCCAGTGCAGCACCCCACTAGTCACTGCGTGCCATTCTGAAAATGACCCGTTAATTCCTACTCTTTGCTTCCTGTCTGCCAAGCAGGTCTCTATCCATGTCAAAATCCTACCCCCAATAACATGTGCACTCATTTTGCACACTAATCTCTTGTGCAGGACCTGGTCAAAGGCCTTTTGAAAGTCCAGATAAATCACATCCACTTGCTCTCCCTTCTCCATTTTAAATTTTTACATCCTCAAAAATACCAAAAGATTAGTCAAGCATAATTACCTCTTCATAAACCTCCTGGGTGATGACATTGACCGATCCCATCATTGCTTTCCAAATGCGCTGCTATAACATATTTAATAATCGACTCCAGCATCTTCCCCACTGCCGATGTAAGGCTAACTGGTCTATAATTCCCCATTTTCTCCCTCCCTCCTTTCTTAAAAAGTGGAGTTATTTTGGCTACCCTCCAGTCCACAGGAACTGATCCAGAGACAAGAGAACATTGGAAAATTATCACCAATGCATCCACAATTTCTAGGACCACCTTCTTCAGTACTCTGGGATGTAGACTATCAGACCCTGGTGATTTATCTGCCTTCAGTCCCAACAATTTACCAAACAGCATTTTCTGACCTGTGTGGATTTCCTTCAGTTCCTCCTTTCCACCAGATCCTCGGTCCTATAGTATTTCCGGTATCGGCAGCTCTTTCCTATACATTAAATGTTCAGTGCTTTTTTTTGCTGCAGCTTGACAATTGGGGTCTTAACCCAAAGCCGGTCCTGGACAGCTATGGAGTAAAGACTTGGAAATGTGCTGATGAGCTTCTGTACTTGTTCAGAAGTGGCCTGCTAGTTAAATGGGCAGTCCTCTTACTAGCCTCTGACGATGCTGTATTGAATTGTTTTCAAGGCTCAGCAAAGTCTTTGTTTTCTGGATAGTCCAGATGAAAGATTTTGTCTTTAATGAAAAGCCACAGGCTCTGAGTATGCACAATTTGCTTTTGCATTATTGTGTATTCACTGCCAGTTCTTTCCAGAGTGACAAATTTGAATAAGTTCTGCTGCCTTCTCCTATGGATTCCTGTTTGCCTCATTTATCTTATTCACCCTCATTGATTTTTTTCCCTTGTTTTTGATCAGATAACAACCAAGACTCACTTTCACACTTGTGTTTACTTCATTCGCAAATATCGCTGGTTCAGATTTATCCCATGTGGATTCAGATAACTATTCCACATTGACATCTACACCAGAATGACCTTTTGTTCTTTTTCCTGTTCCACTGTATTCTTATTTTGGTGTGCACAATCATTCTTTGCTCATTTAATCTTTTCAACATCCTATCCTACCAGCAATTTTCCTTTTCTCTCCTCCTTTCCAGTCTTTCTCTCTCTGCATTTTGTTTTATCTATTGATTAATGCAATAGAAAGGAAGGACATTAGCGTGGAGGATGTGGAATGACCTCAGGTTCATTCGAGAAACTGAGTCGTTTCTCGACAAGTCCTTCAGTGAGATTGTTACACCCAAGGCACTAGAAGAGAGAAGGTGGGTGACGGTGAGAAAGGGAGGAAAACATGGGATGCAAAGGTCCCCGGGTGTTGTACCTCTTGTGAACAGGTTCACCCACGTGGAAGCTGCCGGGACAGAAGACGGTATCCCACTGAGCGGCGGACTGGCTTGCCAAACAAAAAGGGCTGATGAGCCAAACCCACAGAGGCCAAAGTCGGGCAACGCCATTGTAGTTGGAGACTCCATTGTGAGAGGTACGGACAGGGGTTTTTGCGGCAACAGACGGGATTCCAGGATGGTGTGCTGCCTTCCTGGTGCCAGGATCCAGGATGTTACGGACAGAGTGCAGACAATCCTCAAGGGCGAAGGTGACCAGCCGGAAGTGGTCGTGCATGTTGGCACAAATGATGTTGGAAAGAAGGAGATGAATTTTTTGCAGCGGGACTTCAGAGAGCTCGGAAAAATGCTGAAAAGCAGGACTTCCAGGGTTGTTATCTCCGGTTTGCTTCCAGTTCCTCGTGCTGGCGAGAGCAGGAACAGGGAGATATGGGACCTGAATGTGTGGCTGAGGAACTGGTGCAGGGGGCAGGGATTTAGATTCTTAGATCACTGGGATTCTTTTTATAGTAAGGGGGAACTGTACAAAAGGGACGGATTGCATCTTAACAGGTGGGGGACCAGCATTCTGGCCGGCAGGTTTGCCACTGCTACACGGATGGTTTTAAACTGAATAAGGGGGGTGGGGTATCAAATGGGATAGTCGAGGACGGAGTTAGAGGGAAAGAGAGTAAAGCGATGGTTAATGACCCCAGAATTAACGGGGAAGAAAGCTCACAAAGGGATAGGAGAGTATGGCCAAGTGTAATAGGGATCGATGTGAAAGGGGCCACTTGTCAACATCATTGTATAAGGAGTAAGAGTGTTGTAAAAACAAGCCTGAAGGCTTTGTGTCTCAATGCGAGGAGCATTCGTAATAAGGTGGATGAGTTGAAGGTGCAGATAGCGATTAATGACTATGCTATAGTTGGAATCACGGAGACTTGGCTCCAGGATGACCAAGGTTGGGAGCTGAACATCCAGGGATATTCAATATTCAGGAGGGATAGACGAAAAGGAAAAGGAGGTGGGGTAGCGTTGCTGGTGAGAGAGGAGATTAATGCAATAGAAAGGAAGGACATTAGCGTGGAGGATGTGGAATCGATATGGGTAGAGCTGCGAAACTCTAAGGGGCAGAAAACGCTAGTGGGAACTGTGTACAGGCCACCTAACAGTAGTATTGGAGTTGGGGATGGCATCAAACAGGAAATTAGAAATGCGTGCAACAAGGGTAACACGGTTATAATGGGTGACTTCAATCTGCATGTAGATTGGGTGAATCAAATTGGCAGGGGTGCTGAGGAAGAGGATTTCCTGGAATGTATGCGGGATAGTTTTCTCAACCAACATGTGGAGGAACCAACGAGAGAGCAGGCTATCCTAGACTGGGTATTGAGTAATGAGGAAGGGTTAGTTAGCAGTCTTGTTGTGCGTGGCCCCTTGGGCAAGAGTGACCATAATATGGTTGAGTTCTTCATTAGGATGGAGAGTGACAAAATTAAGTCAGAAACAAGGGTTCTGAACTTGAACAAAGGTAACTTTGAAGGTATGAGATGTGAATTGGCCAAGATAGACTGGCAGGTGATTCTTAAAGGGTTGACAGTGGATGTGCAATGGAAGGTATTTAAAGACTGCATGGATGAAGTACAAAAGTTGTTCATACCAGTTTGGCAAAAGAATAAATCGGGGAAGGTGGTGCATCCATGGATAACAAGGGAAATCAGGGATAGTATAAAAACAAAAGATGAGGCATACAAATTTGCCAGAAAAAGCAGCCTACCGGAGGACTGGGAGAAATTCAGAATCCAGCAGAGGAGGACAAAGGGCTTAATTAGGAAAGGGAAAATAGATTATGAAAGGAAACTGGCAGGGAACATAAAAACTGACTGCAAAAGTTTTTATAGATATGTAAAGAGAAAGAGACTAGTTAAAACAAATGTTGGTCCCTTGCAGTCAGAAACAGGTGAATTGATCATGGGGAACAAGGACATGGCAGACCAATTGAATAACTACTTTGGTTCTGTCTTCACTAAGGAAGACATAAATAATCTGCCGGAAATAGCAGTGGAACGGGGGTCAAATAAGATGGAGGAACTGAGTGAAATCCAGGTTAGCCGGGAGGTGGTGTTGGGTAAATTGAACGGATTGAAGGCCGATAAATCCCCAGGGCCAGATAGTCTGCATCCCAGAGTACTCAAGGAGGTAGCCACAGAAATAGTGGATGCATTAGTGATAATTTTTCAAAATTCCTTAGATTCTGGAGTAGTTCCTGAGGATTGGAGGGTAGCTAATGTAACCCCACTTTTTAAAAAAGGAGGGAGAGAGAAAGCGGGGAATTACAGACCAGTTAGTCTAACATCGGTAGTGGGGAAACTGCTAGAGTCAGTTATTAAAGATGGGATAGCAGCGCATTTGGAAAGTGGTGAAATCATTGGACAAAGTCAGCATGGATTTACGAAAGGTAAATCATGTCTGACAAATCTGATAGAATTTTTCGAGGATGTAACTAGTAGAGTGGATAAGGGAGAACCAGTGGATGTGTTATATCTAGACTTTCAGAAGGCTTTCGACAAGGTCCCGCATAAGAGATTAGCATACAAACTTAAAGCACACGGTATTGGGGGTTCAGTATTGATGTGGATAGAGAACTGGCTAGCAGACAGGAGGCAAAGGGTAGGAGTAAACGGGTCCTTTTCAGAATGGCAGGCAGTGACTAGTGGGGTGCCGCAAGGCTCAGTGCTGGGACCCCAGCTATTTACAATATATATTAATGATTTGGACGAGGGAATTCAATGCAACATCTCCAAATTTGCAGATGATACCAAGCTGGGGGGTATAGTTAGGTGTGAGGAGGATGCTTGGAGGCTGCAGGGTGATTTGGATAGGCTGAGTGAATGGGCAGATGCATGGCAGATGCAGTACAATGTGGATAAATGTGAGGTTATCCACTTTGGTGGCAAAAACATGAGGGTAGACTATTATCTGAATGGTGGCAGATTAGGTAAGGGGGAGATGCAACGAGACCTGGGTGTCATGGTACACCAGTCATTGAAAGTAGGCATGCAGGTGCAGCAGGCAGTGAAGAAAGCAAATGGTATGTTAGCATTCATAGCGAAAGGATTTGAGTATAGGAGCAGGGAGGTTCTACTGCAGTTGTACAGGGTTTTGGTGAGGCCACACCTGGAGTACTGCGTACAGTTTTGGTCTCCAAATCTGAGGAAAGACATCCTTGCCATAGAGGGGGTACAGAGAAGATTCACCAGACTGATTCCTGGGATGTCAGGACTTTCATATGAGGAAAGATTGGATAGACTCGGTTTGTACTCGATGGAATTTAGAAGATTGAGGGGGGATCTTATAGAAACCTACAAAATTCTTAAGGGGTTGGACAAGCTAGATGCTGGAAGATTGTTCCCGATGTTGGGGGAGTCCAGAACAAGGGGTCACAGTCTAAGGATAAGGGGGAATTCCTTTAGGACCGAAATGAGGAAAACATTCTTTACACAGAGAGTGGTGAGTCTCTGGAATTCTCTGCCACAGAAGGTAGTTGAGGCCAGTTCATTGGCTATATTTAAGAGGGCGTTAGATGTGGCACTTGTGGCTAAAGGGATCAGGGGGTATGGAGAGAAGGCAGGTACGGGATACTGAGTTGGATGATCAGCCATGATCACATTGAATGGCGGTGCAGGCTCGAAGGGCCGAATGGCCTACTCCTGCACCTATTTTCTATGTTTCTATGTTTCTATCCCTCTAGTTCCTCTCTCCACAGATACTGCCTGACCTGTTGAATATTTCCATAAACTTCTGGATTTCCGGTGGTGCTTTGGAGTAGGCAGACTCGCGCCATTTAGCTCCGAAAATCCAGAAAGAAACGGGGGGAAAATCGGGACTTACCTGCTCAACAACACTACCAACTGACTACAGTAAGCCTGTGACATCATCAGGCCTGCGACGAAACCGACGGTATGTCTACACAACATACCACCACCCCACCCCACCCACAGAGAAAATCGACCAGGTCTAAAGAAGTACGCCCGACTGAAGCCTCAGCCTCAGGTTTAACAGCATCCCAAGAAGAAATCTCAAGGAAGAAAAAGACAGATGTGGAAGAATTAAGATGTTTCCTTGCTCTGGAAATCTCAAAAATAATGGCAGAATTGAAAAAACTCAAACATGACTTCACAGATGAGTTGAAAACTTTTAAAAGAAGAAATTAAGAAAGATATTGTTGCGATCGTACAGAAACAAATGGATGCCTGGAAGCTGACCATGGAAGAAAATCTAAATCAAAAGATTGAAGAGGTAAATGTTAAACTGACACTGATTGAATCCGTATTTAATTCGAAGCTGGACCCCATCTCACAGGCACTAGAACAAAAACATAATTCTGTAATCGAATTAGAGGAAATCGCTGAAACAAGCTCTGAAACTACAAGCAAGCTTCTCTCCGAGAACAAGCATTTATCATACTTATTGCATAAAATAACTGAAAAATGCATTGACTTGGAGGGACGACAGAGGCGCCGGAATCTAAGGATTATTGGCGTCCGGGAAGGAAGAGAGGGGAACCGTGATCTCCGTGAATTTGTTGCAGATCTACTAAAGAATTTTTAAAATCTGGATCAAGCACCTTTACTTGCTCCGGCACATAGAGCACTGAGATGCCATCCAGGGGCGGACACCCCGCCAAGCCAACTGATAGCGAAGGTGCAATATGGCCATGTCTTGGATGACATGATGAAGCAGCAGATATCTTGAATTTGAAGGAGACAAGATCAGCAAATTTCAAGACTACCCGGCAGAGGTTGTCAAGAAAAGACCATTGTTTACAGACACCAGAAGAGCACTTAAGAATATAAGGAACCTGAGATATAGATTGATCTACCCTGCAACATTGAGAATCACCTACGACAAGAAAGGATACTTCTTCAACAACCACACAGAGGCCTTTAAATTTGCAAAGAACATTGAGGACATTGAGAATATTGAAATTACCAAGGATGAGAGTGAAAAAGGGGACAATGAGGATTAATACTTAACATTAAATATATACGCGAGGATATGGGATTCGGTACTTTACTGTGAAGAAACTGAACTTTAAATTACTATACTCGAGGACAGTTATGAATTTAGAATGAAATTGATCATTGTTATATAATATTAGTTAATTACATTAATTCAGAATTAGTTGAACCATAAGGATGAACCATAAGTTGATTAAAATAGGAAATGGAGGTTTAATCCTTGTTATATGAAACTATTTAGACTAATTATGGACTAATACTTTTGTCATATGAAACTTATATTTTCCATTGAGATTATCAACTATTCCATTCTTGGAATATAACCATAATTTCCCTACCCCCCCCCCCCCCATATAATGTTTCTCTTTATTGAGTTTGAAATTTTTCCTTTAAGGACCACCCTAAACATAAGATGCAAGATGTAAAAGGGAAAACTGGGGGTGAGGGAATTACATTCTGCAGTTGGAATGTTAAGGGAATTAATGAACCCGTTAAAAGAGGCAAAGTATTAGCTAACTTAAAATTGCTTAAAACAGACATAATTTTCCTCCAAGAGACTCACCTTAAAAAGGGAGCGCAATATAGATTGAAAACAAAATGGATAGCTCAAACGTATCATTCCTCATTCACACATAAATCTAGAGGGCTTGCAATTTTAATCCATAAAGGTATACCTTTCAAACATATATCAAGTATAGAGGATACTGATGGTAGATATATCATAGTAGAAGGCGAATTATACTCAAAAAAAGTGACTCTCCTTAATGTATATGGATCAAATTTTGATAGTCCACTGTTTTTCAATAGAATACTTAATAACATTCCAGAATGCACACAAAATAATTTAATAATTGGTGGTGACTTAAATTGTACACTAGATCCATATTTAGATAGATCATCAACTCAAAGAAAATCAAAATCTATGTCAAGTGAATTTTTAAACTCATATATAAATAATACCAATATTAAGGATGGTTACACAAAAAGCTGGAGAAACTCAGCGGGTGCAGCAGCATCTAAGGAGCGAAGGAGATAGGCAACGTTTCGGGTCGAGACCCTTCTTCAGACTGGTCAGGGATCAGGGAAACGAGAGATATAAACAGTGAGGTGGAGAGATAAAGAACAATGAATGAAAGATATGCAAAAGGTATTGATGATAAAGGAAACAGGCCATTGTAAGCTGTTTGTGGTGTGAAAATGAGAAGCTAGTGTGACTGGGGTGGGGTGGGGGGAGATAGAGAAGGAATGTCAGGGCCCGAGGGCTGAGGGAGAGGTGGGGAGGGGAGGGGGCAGTCTGGGTTAACAGAATTGAGAAAATTTAATTTTTAAGCCCAGAGGATGCAGACTCCCCAAGCGGAATATGAGGTGCTGTTCCTCCAACTTGCGGTGTTGCTCATGTTTGGAGAATTGAATACCCATCCGGACGAGAATATTCATTTTACTCACCTGTGCATAAAACATATTCAAGGATAGACTATTTTTTAGTAGACTCTAAACTAATTCCATTTACTTATAAGTCACAATATCATAACATTATAATTTTGGATCATGCTCCATTAACGTTTATGATTAAATTAAACGGAATGGACAAGAAACAGACACAATAGAGACTAAATCCTCAAATCTTAAAGGAACAGGTACGTTGTGAATATCTTGTAAAACAGATTAATGTTTTCGAGGTCAATGACCAGCCTGAAATCTCTGCTTCCCTTCTCTGGGAAACATTTAAAGCATTTATACGAGGGGCATTAATTTCTTCTCAGGCATTTCTTAATAAAGAGAATAGAGCTAAACAACAGAGATTGGAAATGGAAATAAGGCAATTAGACATAGAAAATGCAGGAGCACCTTCATTGGCAAAACATAACAAAATAGCAGTACTGAAATATAAGTTAAATAAATTATACTCTGACCAAGTAATAAAACTTTATCAACACACAAAACAATTAAATTTTGAATTTGGTGATAAACCACAAAAATTATTAGCACGCCAGCTTCGTAAATTGGACGGGGAAAAAAGATTCATAAGATTACATCAAATAAGGGAGAAATGCTAACACTCCCCAAAGATATTAATGACAGATTTTTACAATACTAACAAAATCTTTATTCAACTAAATTGGCAGAACAATCAACAGGAATGGAAGCATTTTTTACAGAAATGTAACGTTAAAGGCCTAGATTTACAAGAGCAAGAATTATTAGGAGCTGAAATAATGACAAAAGATATCGAAGAGTCAATTAGATCTTTAAAAAATGGAAAGGCCGCAGGCCCTGATGGCCTAAGCTCTGAATTTTATTAAAAACAATTATGATCTGATCTCTTCACGCTTACAAACACTGTATAAACACATTTATACTCAACAGCAACTCCCAGAAACTTTAAACAAATCTACAATAATACTTATACCTAAAACTAATTAGGATCTGGAAGACCCAGCCTCATATAGAGCAATAGCTCTATTAAATACTGATCAGAAAATACTAACAAAAATCCTATCTTATAGACTGAGTTTAGTGATTAACAAATTAATACACCCTGACCAAACAGGCTTTATCCGAAAACGTCACTCGTTTTACAATCTGAGACGATTATTTAATATTATATACTCAAATAGAATTGCTAACGCCGATCTAGCAATTATTTCGCTAGATGCTGAAAAAGGCTTTGATCAAGTAGAATAGTCATATTTATTTTCAGTGATGGAAAATTTTAAACAGGGAGAGAAATACTGCACATGGGTTAAACTTTTATACTCTAATCAAACAGCTAGAATACTAACTAACCAAATGTTATTAACTAAATTTAATCTCTCTAGAGGTTGTAGACAAGGATGCTCGCTGTCTCCATTATTATTCGCTTTAGCAATTGAACCACTTGCAGAAAATGTCAGATCTAATCCAGAAATACAATTAATAACATTTCTCTATATGCAGATGATGTATTAATATATATTACAAAGCCAGAAATTAGTATTCCAAATTTATTAAATCTAATAACTCAATTCGGTCAGTTCTCAGGATACAGAATTAATTGTAATAAATGCGAAATCATGCCAATAACGGAACTCAAATTACATATACTACAACAATCACCTTTTAAAATAGTTGAGGAAAAATTTAAATATCTAGGTATTTATGTAACTAAGGCGTATACTTCTTTAGTTAAATGAAATTTCCCACCTTTACTAAATAGACTAAATAAGAATATTCAATGCTGGAAAACACTTCCTATTTCAATGTTCGCTAGAATTAATGCTATAAAAATGATTTTTCTGCCGCATATTATTGAACTTATTTCAGTCAATCCCGATATATATTCCAAAATTTATTATTTTTTTTAAAGTAGACTCTATTGTTACAAGTTTCATATGGGACTACAGGAATCATAGAATAAATAAAAAACATTTATGTCAATCAAAGATTAATGGAGGCTTAGCTCTACCAAATTTTCTGTTTTATTTTTGGGCAGTCCATATTAAAAACATGAATTTTTGGCTAGAAGAAATGGATCAACAACCAGACTGGTTAAGGATGGAAAAGGAGGACTGTTTACCATTTGAAATCGGTTTGATTATATTTTGTGCAATTTTGTCACTGACAAAATTGCACAAAAAAAGTCCATAGGGAAAACCCTATAATATACAGTGGACACAAATCTGGAAACAACTAAAAAGGGCCTTAAAATTGGATAATATACCACTGTCTCCCTATTGTAAACAATCCCTTATTTAAACCTTCCATGCTGGATAAAGGTTTTACACAATGGAAAAAGCATGGAATCAAAAAGATGGAACACCTTTATAAGAAAGGCACTTTTTTTTAATTTCAGGAATTACAACAGATTTACGGATTACATTCAAATATTTTTTTCCGATATCTTCAACTCAGAGATTATGTTAAATCAAATACACAAGATTATAGGAATAAGGAACCAGAAATCCTTGATGAATATTTGAATAAGCATCCTAATACAGAAAAACTAACAACTTACATATATATATTTCCTTTTAGATAGCGAGATACCAGCAACGGAAGCATATAGACATACATGGTAAAATGAAATAAACCAAACCATAACGAAAGATATATGGGACAAAAGTTTACAATATACAGATCAATGCTCGTTAGATACCAGACATGCTTTAATACAATTTAAAGTATTACACAGATTACATTACTCAAAAGTTAAATTGAATAGAATCTACCCACAATATCCTCTATCTGTGATAAATGTCAGCATCCAGAGCCTAATTTAACACATACTTTTGCATATTGTATAAAAATTAAGAATTTTTGGACTGAGATTTTTAGAATAACTTCTGAAGTTATTAAGATTAAATTGGATCCGGACTCAAAATTAATAATACTTGGAATATCAGAACAAAGTCTAATGCTTACAACAAGTCAAAGAAATTTCCTAGATTATAGTATAATAATTGGGAAGAAATTAATATTAAAATTTTGGAAAGGCCCTATATCCCCCACAATTAAAATGTAGATTACGGAAATGTCGGAGACCCTACAGTTGGAAAGAATCAGATTTGCCCTAATGGTCAAACAAGAAGTCTTTGTTAGAATATGGTCTTCTTTCATTGATTACTTAAAAGGGTAGATCAGTTTGGCAAGGAACCCTAACTGAAACGTGGACTCAGGATTAGATGAAAAGTTATATTTTATATTCCTTGATTTTATCTCCAATGACATATTAATGGTAAATTATTCCATTCTTTATGATTTATTTTTTTGACTTATATTTTATTTATCTCTCTGTTTCTCTCTCTTTTAAAAAAAAAATTATTAGAGACAAAATGATTCATTTGATAATATTAATAATGTACGATTGTTGCACACAAAATATTACTATCATAATATGTGTTTGCTAATGTACTGCTTACCTACTCCAATAAAAATATGTATATTAAAAAAAAAGAATATTTCCAGCAACTTGTGTGTTTCATTCAGATCGCCAGCTTCAGAGGATCATTACTTTTGAAATATTCATTCGCAGAAGGATGTTTCTCAATAAAATGAATGTGAGTATAATCCCAATACTAAGATCATGAAACCACAGGATAACATAGGTATTCATGATATAAAATAAGTTTTTTTCACCTTTCATGTCTGTGCCAGAATTACTGATCTGTGGTAAACTGAATGGATATTTGCTGGTTCCAGTAAATTCAGAAGCTATCTTCACATTAATAAAACAATGAACTACAGCTTAATCAACTTCTCAAGAGCATATGTGTAAACTTTGATCATCAGTACAATAATTAAACTACAGGAATAACTTCCATTCACATAGAGACTATAATTATAATAAGGTATTATCTTTCCGCTGACTGGTTAGCTCACAACCAAAATAATTTCACTGTACCTTGGTACACGTGACAATAAACTAAACTAATTTAGAAAAAATGTATCTTAAAGAGATAGTAATAGCCCTGTCCCACGGTATGAGTTAATTCCAAGAGCTCGCCTGAGTTTAAAAAAAATTGAACTCATGGTAAGCATGAAGAATGTACGTAGTGGGTACATCAGAGCGTGTGGACGTCTCTTAGCAGCTTGTAATGCTAATGGCAGGTACTCTGGAAGACTCGTAATGGCAGGTAAGCACGGGAAGACTTGTGAAGATTTTTCAACATGTTGAAAATTTTTCAGACTTCTGGTAGGCGGCAGAGCATGGTGGCTGATTAGACAGAGAGCTCCGTACAGTCGGATAAATAAACCTCCCCTAAATTCAAAGTAGGCGAGTATTTAAGTTTTAATGAGTACAGTTTGAGTGGAGGAGTCAAAACAAAGAAAGTTGCAAGAAAAGATGCTAGAAAAGCAAGAAACAGAAGGACAGCTCAAAGCGACACAGACGAAGACAGAAACAAACAGGCTGGTGGAGATGGTGCAACAGAGGCCCTTCATGAGGGATTAAAAAGCACAAGTACACAAATCAGCAACTTGAGAAAAGAATTAAAAGCAGACCACATCATTCAGACGATTTCAAGCGAGATATGAGAGAAGAGCTGGCCAAACTTAAACATAAAATTAATCTTCAGATGGCAGCGAATGCACAAGCAATACAAGACCAAAAAAAAAACTGGAAGTAGCCACCAACCGAATAGAGGAACTGTAAACATGGATTGTCGCTGCAAACACCATACTCCAAGAAACACTGAAAGACCCGAAGTTACTTGTCGACAAATTGAACGATCTGGAGTCCCGAAGAAATAATCTGCGGATATACGGTGTGCCGGAGGGTGCAGAAGGTAGCTCAAGTAGAGAAACTGCTCAGAAGTGAAATGTCAATTCTTGAAATGACAGATTTACAGATTCAACGAGCACACAGATCCCTGGCACAGAAACCAAGCCCCAGCTCCCCTCCAAGATCCATAATTGTCCACTTTCTCCAGTTTAAAGTTAATGAGATGGTTCTCAAACAGGCATGGCAACTTGGAGAACGAATGCTGTCTTTTGACCATGGCTATACTACCACTGTAGTACGACAATGTAAGGCATATAAACACATTATGTCCATCCTAAAAGAGGAAGGAATCCGCTTTCAGACACCATTTACCAAGGTGCGTATTCACTGGGAAAGTGGACACCAAACCTACAACAACACAAGGGAAGCCATGCGAGAGCTATAATGAAGAGGCTACAAACTGGAAGAGCTGCGAGGAGACACGGACATGCCACCACTGCATGAACAACTCCGCCAGACAGCACGGTGGCAGTTTGCCGAGAGGCAGGAAGAATCAGAGACAGTCACACGAGCATGGGAACGTCTTCAAGAATTACAACGAAAGACTCATGCTTGAACTGAGATATGATTATGAAGGTATGCATAGACATAGACTTTCTGTATTAGATAAATCTGACTGTTAGGGAGATTAGTGAAATATAAGAGCTAGAATGAATGGAGGGACCCATGGAGGGTTATCCCCCTTATCTAGGAGAGGGCCTGTCTTAGTTTTAGGCATCTCCCTCAACTTACAAAGGGATTCAGGATCATGGAGGAGAGAGAATACCCTTTTTTGGGAGTCCATATATGTTTTGATGTTTAGTTTTGTTAGGTAAAACACCTTTGTTTCTTCATATGTTTTGGCTTGTTGTTCAGAATGGTTCTGGTGTTGAGTTGAGGGGATACAGTTAAATCAATCACACTAAGTGTAACAATGCAATGTCAAGGACTGAAGTTGATGTCTCTAAATGTTAATGGTTTGGGTAACCCAATTAAGAGGGCTAAAGTCATGACTAAATTGAAAAAAGTGAAGATGGATATTATTTTCTTACAAGAAACCCATTTATCGTGACAAGGGCATGAGAAGCTGAAAAGATATGGATATAAAAACACATACTATAGCGCACATACTTGTAGTCATAAAAGAGTAGTGGCAATCTTGAAATCAAACTCAGTTAAATTCAATTTTTTTTAAGAAATAAAAGACAAAGAAGAGAGGTATATCAAAGTAAAGGGCAAAGTTGATAATAATATTCTGACTGGTGAATATCTATGCTCCCCTAGGCAGTGATAAACTTTTTTTCAAATCCCTATTTGATATTATTGCAATGGAAGCAGAAGGAATTGGTATATGTGGGGGGGGGGGGGGGTCTGAATGTTGTACTGAATCATAGGCTTGGTACGACAAGTAAAAAGAATAAGAACAAGTTAACAAAACTACCTGTGAAGAATTTGGTTTTCTTGATGTCTGGAGGAATTTTCACCCTCTAAAAAGAGATTACATATTACTCAATACAGCACTCAGTTGACTCTAGAATAGACTATTTCTTAATGCAGAAAGAAGACTGTTATAGGGTAACGGATTGCAGAATTGGTGTGGCAGATGTATCAGACCATAATGCCTTATACTTAACAATTCAAATGGACAGTAGAAGGCAAAACACAGTGTGGCGATTAAATGTTTGAATGCTGAATGATAAAACAACTGTTAATTATATTAAATTGGAAATCAAAACTTATCTAGAGGAGAATGACAATGGGGAGGTGGACACATCCATACCATGGGACTCATTGAAGGCTGTAATACGAGGTCGGTTAATAGCTAGGGCGTCACATATTAAAAAGGCCAGAATGAAATCATATAATCTTGATATCAGACCTGAAGGATTTAGAATAGTAGTACAAAAATAATAAGGACCAGAGAACTTATAAGCAAATGGGCGATTTGATGGGACAAATGGATGGAATATTGGGTCAAGAGGTGGGGAAAAAATCAAGATTTGTAAAACAGGCACATTATGAGTTTGGCCCTAAATCCACTAAAATACTTGCCTGAAGGCTACGCAAACAGCAGGCTGACAACACCATACACAAAATTAAGGACCCCTGTACACAGAATTTGAAAAGAAATAGAATATATCTTCCAAGAATATTATAAAGAATTATATACACAAACCTCTACAGTAGATGGGGAATCAATGAGGACTTTTTTTAAGTACAATAGATCGGCCCTGTATTGGAGAGACACAACATAACATAATCACAGCAGAAATATCACTGGAGGAGATAGAGAAGATAATTGGTAGGATGAAAACAAACAAGGCCTCAGGCAGCGACGGTTTCCATATAGTGGTATAAAATATTTCGGAATGAGCTGAACTCATTTCTTCTGAGAACCTTTAACTGGATTATCAAAGAAGGCAAGATATTAATTATAATATTAATCCCCAAAGAGAACAAAGACAAGGAAAATTATACCAACTACAGTCTGATATCAATTCTGAATGTGGACTATAAATTATATTCTTCAATTATCTCCAAACGATTCGAAAAGTTCTTGCCAGATTTAATTGATGAAGACCAGACTGGATTTATAATAGGCAGACAAACACAGGACAGCATTAGAAGAACCCTACATATAATACACAAGATTCAAAAGTAAAGTATACGTGCTGTCCTGATAAGCCTAGATGCGGAAAAGGCTTTCGATAGGGTTAATTGGGAATTTTTATATCAAACACTAGAAAGATTTGGCTTTACCGAAGATTCAATTCAAGTTATTAAAGCAATTTACCAGAAACCTACTGCAAGAGTAAAGGTGAATGGGTCCTTAACTGAGAGATTTGTGTTAGGGAGAGGAACAAGACAGGGATGTTGTTTTAGCCCTACCCTATTTGCTATATATATTGAACCATTGGCTCAAGCGATTCGTCAAGATAGGAAACTGAGGGGAGTAACTATAAGAGACAGAGAACATAAATTTGGCCTTTTTGCAGATGACGTAATGATGTATCTCACGGAAGTAAACACCTCATTCCCAAAGATGATGGGGATCATAGAGAAATTTAATTTTTATGCAGGATATAAAGTGAGTATTTCAAAAACTCAAACTCTCCTATTTAATTGTCCTCCACCAGAAGAAATCAAACAAAAGTATAATATTAAATGGGATTCAAAATCAATTACCTAGGGGTACATATAACAAAGAATATATCAATGTTGTATAGGGCCAATTATAATCACATCAACCAAAACATAAGAAAGCATATAGAAAGATGGTCCACCTACCCAATGGATTTTAGTAGGAAGATAAATGTGGTGAAAATGAAAATTTTGCCAAGGCTCTTGTACTTGTTTCAATCTCTGCCAACAGAGGTACCATTAAAACAATTCACGGAATGGGATAAATTAATATCTAGATTCATTTGGGGAGGAAAGAAGGCCAGAATTCGATACACTACACTCCAGTTGCCAAAGGACAAAGGTGGAATGGCACTTCCAAATTTTAGGATATGTATCTATGCAGCCCAACTTCGACCACTAATTAATTGGTGTGAGGCCAGTTATATAACTAGGTGGAAGGAGATGGAGACATATATTCCTGACCTCCACATCTAAACACTCTTGGGAGAAAAAGCGCTTCCTGGACATATCAGGAGTATATCCAATAAGATATTTACTTTAGAAACCTGGTTCACTCTTACCAGACAACTTAAACTGAATAAACAACAAAACGTTTTAATATGGATAGATTTGGATAATAAATTTAAACCAGGGATGTATGAATCAACATTTAAAGAGTGGATGAAGAAAGGAATGACTGCATTTTGTACTGTCATTGAAAATGGAGACCTAAGATGTTTTCAAGATTTGAAGGATAGATTTGCACTTCGGAACCAAGACTTGTTTAGATACCTCCAACTGAGAGATTATTACAATAAAAAAGTAAAAAGGGAGGCACTAGAAGAAAATAATCCAGTGATAGAAGTGATAGTTAATGCGTATCATCAAAAAACATTGAGGATTATTTCTAAATTTTATCATAGTCTAATGGAATGTCAAGCTAAAACTACATTTTATGTAAAATTTAAGTGGGGAAAGGAATTGAACATCACAATCTCAGAAGAAGAATGGCATCATATGTGTGTAACACTACAGACATCCACTAATTCACAAAAATGGAGAGAATTTAATTGGAAAAAATTGATTTGTTTCTTTATTACGCCTAACATAAAAAGCAAGCAAATTCTCAGGCAGCAAACATGCTGGAGGCAATGTGGTCAAACAGATGCAAATCATGCACATATCTTCTGGAATTGCCCAAAAATAGACCCATTTTGGGACAGAGTGAATTCAGAATTAAAGGAGGTATTAGGAGGTATTAGTCTCCAAGAAGTATTCCAGTTTATACCTGGGTAATATAACTACAGTGGTGCTGAAGGAAGATCATTAAAATCCTACTCACAGCTGGCAGAAAGGCCATTACAAGAAACTGGCTTGCAGCGGACACACCCAGACTTAGACAATGGTTAAACATTGTACAGGAAATATTTGTCATGGAGGAAATGACATATTCTCTAAGAGTGAAAGAAGACGAGTTTAACAGAAAATGGGAAAAATGGATTAGGTATAGAAATAAAGACAGCAACACCGTATAATTTTATTGACAATAATGTAAGTTATTGGAAAATGTTTTAATTAGAAAATAGTTCTGTATACTGCATCATTAATTGTAAACTGAACTGTCCACTACACTGTTGTACATTTCACTGCATTGTTGTATGTTTTGTTGTTATATTTGTGTTTTACTTGTGTATACATAAAACCAATAAGGACTAAAGTGAAAAGAAAAAGAAAAATGTCCACAAGAGTCCCGAGTGCCGTAAATCTCTGAGTTCGAATCAGGGCAAACTCGGGAGAGCTCTTGGAATGAACGCGTACCGTGGGACAGGGCTTTAACTTTCCTGGACTGAGGAGTTCACCATTAAGTTTACTTTTGAGTTGAGTTTATTGTTACGTGTACTGAGCGAAATACAGTGAAAACGTTTTTATTGCGTGCTAACCAATCATCGGAAAGATAATACATGATTACAATTAAGCCATTCACAGTGTACAGATACATCTTCTTCTTATCGAGTCCAAACATAAGGTTAGAGGTTGTTCAGTTAGAGGTGAACACACTTCTCGGCATCTGCATACAATGGTGTCTGTCTTGTTGCTTGTTGTGATTCTTGTGCATGGTGGTGGAAAGATTGGTGGAAACAGGGCCGCGACGTGAACACTCTTTACTTGACAGCTACAGATACATGATAAAGGGAATAACATGAATAACATTTAGTGTAAGATAAAGCCAGTATTGTCCAATCACAGATAATTTGAGGGTCTCCAATGAGGTAGATAGTAATTCAGGACTTCTCATTAGTTGTGGAAAGATTGTTCTGTTGCCTGATAACAGCTGGGAAGAAACTGTTCCAGAACCTAGAAGTGTGCATTTTCACACTTCTGCAGGCACTGGATGAATAGCCGCTTGTAGTTGTAACAGGTATATATTCACCATTTAAAAAAAAGCAGGGTAGGCCAGGTGGAAGAATCGCCCTGAAACTCAAATATGTTTTGGACTCTTGAGAAACAATGTTGATAAGTGACTGCTGATTCGCAACCCATCAAATGTAACAAAACAGTTTCTGGTGAGTCTAGGTGGCCAGGTAGCCATCAGGGACTACCCATGATCATCTTCATAAGATTCAGATAGAAAATATTTGTGTTTCAGTGATGTCAAATAACTTTAAATTGTCCAGTGGTTCCAGTGCCAAAACCCTACATCTCGTGTTTCCTTGCATTAATATGTACTCTTAGGCACCTGGTATATTTCACATCTCTCTCTCTCTCTACCTCTCCTTATCCTGATCTCATTGTGGCTTTGAGATTTGTATGTCTCTCAAACAGGTTGGAATCCTGTTAGCATAGCCTATTGTCTTGGTTTTCTGAGTGCAGCTTCATTCTAGTACCTTTGGCAAACCATCCTGGAATGCATCGTAGTCTTGTCACATTTGCATTTTCACAACATTGAACAAATATGAACAAATGGGTTTCATGAGGAGAGAACAAAGCCTGCTGAACATAGACAAAAACATTGACAAAAGAACATTAAGAGAGGCATCACTGATCGTTGAAAGACCATGTTTAAATAAATGAAATGCTGTCGATGTATTATGACAAATGAAGTTCAAAGGTTCAGCATCTTGCTTTGAAAATGGTTGTGATTGGGCGCACCGTTCTTTGTAGGGTGCAGTGGTACATGTGGACGTGGCGTCGAAGGACGAGAAGCCGAAGCGAAGAAATGGAATCCAAATAACCGAATGGAAACAAAACAGAATGCCAAATAACCGAAAGCATACAAAGCCAAAATGCCAACTGACCGAAAGGGTGAGATGCCTAAAAGCAAACTCACCAAAAGGCCGCTCTGCCGAAACGCCAACTCACCGAAATGCTGCGTCGCCTACAAGCCAACTCACCAAATGGTCGCTCTGCCAAAAAGTCAAATAACGGACATGACTGGGGCAGGGGACTTGTCAGCGATTGGTCCAGACCCCCATGTCCATCACATCACTGTCCGATGGCGATGGGAGGGTGGGGGTCATTTTCCCCACACAAGTCATAGGTGACTGGGCACTCTGAACCTGAGCACTAAGCTGTAAGCGGCCAAAAGAACGCATCCCTCGGGACAGCCCACACTCTCCCACGGCCATGGCTGCCCACTGCCTCGTCTGCCCCATGCAACCACACTGTGATGGGCTGTGTGTCGACAGCGCTTGGTGGAGCAGAGATGTGGGACAGGCTGGTCCTTCTGCCCACCCAGAGTCACTGACCGCAATGCACCGCCATCGGACCCCAACCCCCACACCAGGGTGATTCACCCCCCCTGACCCCCTGACCCCGACCCACACACGGGTGATTCGCCCCCAACACCCAAATGGGGTGATTCACCCCCTACCCCAGCCCTACAGATGGCTCGGGGCATTGGCAACATAGTAAATCACTTTTAAAACATGGGGGGACACAAATATTCCTTGGTGGGCCAATGACAAGTGTGCATGACAACTAATAATTTTATCTCATCTCACTCACCGCCCCCCCATCCTGACAACAGGAAGCACGTTTTATTTATTACCATCTGGTTGCCCGCATAACGCACACAACAAGCTCCCACGCACAATACACCAGATAATCTGTAAACTGCTTTAACTGACACAAAAAGCTGGAGTAACTTAGCGGAACAGGTCTGTGCATGTGGTCTGTGCGTGCGCGGTCTGTGCGTACGCGGTTTGTGCGTTCGATGTGTCTGTGCGTGCGATGTGTCTGTGCGTGCGATGTGTCTGTGCGTTTTGTGTGTGTGTGTGTGCGGTATGTGCATTGTGTGTGTTGTCTGTGCGTGATGCGTGTGTGTTAGTGGGAAGTAGAGAAAGAAGATGCGTGTGTGAAGAGAGGGAAGTAGAGAAAGAAGGGAGGGAAGGAAAGAAGGGAAAAGAGAGAGAGGGAGAGAAAGAAGGGAGGGAGAGAAAGGAAAAGAGAGAGGAAGGAGGGAGAGAAGGAGAGAAGGGAGGGAAGAAGGGAAATGAGGGAGGGGAGAAGGGAAAAGAGGGAGAGGAAGGAGAGAAAGAAGGGAGGGCGGGAAGAAGAGAAGGAGAGAAAGAAGGGAGGGAGGGAAGGAGAGAAGGGAAAAGAGAGAGGAAGGAGGGAGGGTGGGAAGGAGAGAAGGGAGGGAGGGAAGAAGGGAGGGAGGGAAGAAGGGAAGGGCGGTGAGAGGGCTGGCGGCAGGAGTGGATACCGGGGTCCTGGCGGACAGGTGTGAGCTGAGGCTGAGGTTTGTAAACGTTGCTCCACACCCTGGCCCAGTCGTCCCTGTATTGTTCACCGCGTCGCCCCGTGGTGAGAGGGATGGAGCTGGGGCTGTGTGCGTGAAGCACGACGACTTGAGGGACGGGAGCGCTGCCCCAGGACTGTGAGGGAATGACCCACCTCCCCCGTCCCCGTCTACCTTTTTCTCCCCCCTCCACCCCTCTCTCCCCACTCCTCCCGCGGTAGATCTACCCGAGCCGAGAGAACATTACTTCAAAGATCCTAGAGCGGAGCTTTGGATTAGTCTAGCGCAAGGCCCAACTGGTAGCATTCGGGAGCAATCGGTCCAATCGGCTTGAGGCCAGCCCTGATTGCTCGCATGGAAGAGACACTAGACAATGCATCTATTCATCCAAGTGTGCTCTTAATGAAATCTCACATCTTTGCGATGGAGGGATGGAATGGATGTAACCACCGGCTAAAGCAAAGGCATAGTTAGGACAGGGAAATAATCCCGCCACTTAATTAACCAGGTTCCGGAATGTATGAACTATTTATACATGGAACATTTTTGTTTTTAAATCAGTAACTCTTTTTTGAGTTTTGATGCCGACCCCGTCCTGTAGGAAGGGCTTGCGGCAGCTGGTTTCATAGGTCCTTCATTAAGAGCACACTTGGACGAATAGATCTATCTAAGTGATGGGGTCTGATGGGGGTTGGGGTCCGATGAATTTGCTTTTAGGTGTCCCACCCTTTTGGTTAGTTGGCGTTTCGGCTTCGTACGCTTTCGGTTATTTGGCATTTCGGCTTAATTTCCATTCGGTTATTTGGCTTCCACTTCTTTGCTTTGGCTTCTCGTCCTTTGACGCCACGTCCGGGTACCGCAGTGGTAAATCGCCCAGATGTTGTAAGCAGAACAACTTAATTAATCCATGTTCTGGCCACATCAAGGGACAACTCTTCTATAAAAATAATCTGCTGTTTATAGGGAGCTTTATGCCCTGTCCATCACCATCAAGTTGATCTGTCATCTGATTAGCCATCATGTAAGCCTGTGGCCCACCAGCACCAATTGGTAAACTAGGTATTTCAGGAATGGATCACAATGTTACCCACGCATATCTTTATTATATAGTTTTACTCTCCAGCATTATAATTTTGTTTGGTCCAATTTTAATATGAAAAAAAATCTCCTCTAATGTAATATGAAGGTATGCGATCTAGCTTATCCTTCTCCATTTGAATCCTTGGCATTATATCACAATGGCAGTTTAGGTGTTCCTCTCTTATATTACACATGTACATAAATGTCAAAACACCTCCTGATCGATCATTCAGCTGGTTTTTTATTCAGCCATTCATCAGCATCTCATAATTCTAACCGTATATAAAATATCTATGATTTATTTATATACTTCACACTTGTGAAGAACCTCACTATTCAGATTCATTGAGCCAAAAAAAAAGGAATTCCCTGTTAGAGTTGAATTATTTCTATAATACATTAATGTATTTGCCAAGGTTACACATTTGCCGTCAGTTTGATTGCTTTACAAAACCCTTTGAGACAAATTGAAAAGTCATTGAAATGAATGGAGTTGTGTATATTTATCTTGCCTTTGAAGAACTCCAAAGTAGCTAATATTTGCTCAAATATCATGAATAGGATTTCCAAGTGTCTTGGACAAATGTTTCCTGGTATTATGCCATGCCAACTCCAACCTTTGCCAGCATTCTACTTTCATGTGACAAAATCATTCAAATAAACCTTCATCTCATATCATGAGTAATCATATGTTAATTATACATTTGAAAGCAGCGGTCTCTATTAAATCTATATTTGTGCCATCAGAGGGAAATGGAAACGGCTTTGGAGAGTAAGGTCAGCAGACTGAATTTACCAATGGATGATCGTTTATAAAGAGGAGTATTTATTTGGAAAATAAATATGTTCCCTCTAATTCAATTATATTAATGCTGATATGTTTATGCAATCTCCCAGATTACACATGCCCCCACAAGAAGATGAAAATATACATCTTGCATTTGCAGGTTCTCACACAAATTCACAAAGTACCAAGTTATAGAAACATAGAAAACATGTGCAGGAGGAGGCCATTCGGCCGTTCGAGTCAGCACCACCATTCATTGTGATCATGGCTGATCATCCCTAATCAATAACCCATACTTGCCTTCTCCCCATATCCCTTGATTCCACTAGCCCCGAGAGCTCTATCTAGCTCTCTCTTAAATCCATCCAGTGATTTTTGCCTCCACTGCCCTCTGTGGCAGGGAATTCCACAAATTCACAACTCTCTGGGTTAAAAAGTTTTTTCTCACCTCAGTCTTAAAAGGCCTTAAGGGCCTCATTCTGTGGCCACTGGTTCTGGACTCGCCCCAACATTGGGAACATTTTTCCTGCATCTAGCTTGTACAGTCCTTTTATAATTTTATATGTTTCTGTAAGATCCCCGCTCATTTTTCTAAACTCATTAAAGTCGCTTTAGATTAAATAATTACTTATTTCAAATATGTAATTAGCATTGGAATACCAGATAGCTCTGAGGCCAATTTAGCCAGAGTGATATCCCACAAAGGGCAGCATGGTGGCACAGCAGTAGAGTTGCTGCCTACAACGCCTGCAGCACCGGAGACCTAGGTTCGATTCCGACTATGGGTGCTGTCTGTACATCCTCCCTTGACTGCGTGGGCTTTCTCCGAGATCTTTGGTTTCCTCTCACACTTCAAAGATGCGCAGGTATGTAGGTTAATTGGCTTGGTGTATGTGTAAATTGTCCCAAGTATGTGTAGGATAGTGTTCGTGTACAGTGGCACAGTGGTAGAGTTGCTGCCTTACAGCGATTGCAGCACCAGAGACCCAGGTTCAATCCCGACTATGGGTGCTGTCTGTACAGCATTTGTACGTTCTCCTCGTGACCATGTGGGTTTCTCCAACATCTTCAGTATCCTCCCACACCAAAGATGTACAGGTTTGTAGGTTATTTGGCTTTGTATTAATATAAAATTGTCTGCAGTGTGTGTAGGATAGTGATATTTGGCTTTGTATTAATATAAAAGTGTCTATAGTGTGTGTAGGATAGTGATAATGTACAGTGGATCACTGGTCGGTGTGGACTCGGTAGGTTGAAGTGCCTATTTCCACGCTGTATCTCTAAGCTAAATTAAATGCAATGATATGCAGAGACAGTATACACACCACAGAAATGACGTGTGTATCTCTATTTAATTAAACAACCTCATAATCAATCTTTGTACATCCTAAGGAGGAAAGTGCAATTGTTTATCATGGCCGATGATAGGCCCCTGACAGAGATACATTGACTATTTTAAAATTGGCCTTAATTTCAGTATGAATGGAAAATAGCAAGCATAAAGATATATTAAACAGAAGAATTACTACTAGTGTAACAATTCTGGGTGAAAATTAATCTAGGTTTGTTTAAAAATGAAATGTCAAGAAAGTGAATGATACTGAAGAAAGAAAAATGTACGAGGTCATACTTATCCCGGCTTGCATCTCATTCTCCCCAGTGATTCCAGCCACTGAACGATCAGTTATAAATTGCAAGTAATGATGAGTCAGAGTATGGGAGATCGAATGACTGATTCAATATTGCCAGAACAACAACATTCACTCTCAACATCAGTAAGGCCAAGGAGCTTATTGTTGACTTTAGAAGATGAAGGACCTGTGTGAAGGGAGGAACTGCAGATGCTGGTTTAAATTGAAGATAGATAACAACATCACCCATTCCTTCTCTCCAGAGATGCTGCCTATCTTGCTGAGTTACTCCAGCTTTTCGTGTCTACCTTCGATACACAGACCTGGTTTCATTAATGGGTCAGTCGTGGAGAGAGTCAACAACTTCGGGTTCCATGGCATATATTTCTCTGAGGATCTGTCCTGGAATCAGCACATTGATGCACTCATAAAGAAAAGCCTTCAACGCCTCTAGTTTCTTCGAAGACTGAGGAGTTTTGGTATGTCATTGAATACTCTCTCGAATGTCTACAGGTGTATGGTAGATAGCATATTGACTGGTTGCATCACAGTCTGGTTGAATGATTGAAATGCCCAGATGTGGATATTACGAAAGTTGGTGGACACTGCCCAGTCCATCATGGGTACTGGCCTCCCCACGATGGAAGGGGAGGCCCAGACTGATTCCTGGGATGTCAGGACTTTCATATGAGGAAAGATTGGATAGACTCAGCTTGTACTAGCTGGAATTTAGAAGATTGAGGGGGGATCTTATAGAAACTTACAAAATTCTTAAGGGGTTGGACAAGCTAGATGCTGGGAGATTGTTCCCGATGTTGGGGGAGTCCAGAACAAGGGGTCACAGTCTAAGGATAAGGGGGAATTCCTTTAGGACCGAGATGAGGAAAACATTCTTTACACAGAGAGTGGTGAGTCTCTGGAATTCTCTGCCACAGAAGGTAGTTGAGGCCAGTTCATTGGCTATATTTAAGAGGGCGTTAGATGTGGCACTTGTGGCTAAAGGGATCAGGGGGTATGGAGAGAAGGCAGGTACGGGATAATGAGTTGGATGATCAGCCATGATCACATTGAATGGTGGTGCAGGCTCGAAGGGCCGAATGGCCTACTCCTGCACCTATTTTTCTATGTTTCTATGTTTCTATGTTTCTATGGAAGGGATCCAAAGGAGGCATGGCCTCAAATAGGTAGCCAACATCATTAAGGGCCCACACCACCCTGGCGACACTCTCGTTTCAGATGAATTTGTTGAATTTTGAGGAATTCTCCTTGGCTCACCATCTAGATTGTAATGGCCCAGAGCTTCACATCTCTCTTGATATGTTGGGTTTTGCAGGAGTAAACATTGGAAAAGGATAAGCAAATTATTGAAGGATAGAATTCTCATTTCAGGATTTGTTTTTTATTGTTAGAGGTCTTACCACAAAATGAAGAGGGAAGCAGAGGTATAAACAGTGGCCGGGGTACCTAAGGGCCTGGTATTAGCATTGCTGCTGCTTCTGCTTTGTAGTAAAGGGCTAGAATTTTAAATAAAAGGTCGAATTGCTTTTGTAACCAAGTAAGAAAGATATGCTCAGAATCAGTTGGACAAAAGGCGTATGTGCACACAACAAAACCAAACAAATTTCAATGATGAAAAGTGTGAGGCGATACATGTATGAATGAAAATTAGATGGCATGTTTTTCAAGAACAGCGTTGAAATAACGAAAAATGTTGCTGAAAGAGACATATGACTCCTAAGTAATAACGTCCAACTCAGACAGAGCAACAATCAATCCAGTTAAGGGAATACTGAGCTAGATTGTCAGAACAATAGACCATAATTCAGATGGGCAGATGAAATAACTCTGCAGCTTTTCAATCAGGCTGTTGTTTGAGGACTGTGGATAATTGTGATTCCCGAAAAACAGTAAAACTCCTGTCTCACGGTGCGAGTTGGCCCACGGGTGACCCCAAGTTTCCACTCGTGGTGATCACGTACAGCCAATGTAGTGGGAACGTCAGACCTCGCGCGATCAACTTGTCCACTCGTGGCGCTAACGGCAGGTACCCGCGAAACTTGTGAACTCGTGAAAACAGTCAAACATGTTTGACTTTTTCCACGAGTCAAATTTAGTGTTCAAGTTTAAAATTGAAACATTTAGACTCGTTGTAAGAACGTAGGGCCCGTGCGTTTAACTTAGTGATTCGTGAGTCTACCGTGGGAACTCTTTAAAATATTTCAGTGCCATTCACGCTCGAGTCTTAATCACAAAATTTAATTCACCCTAGACTAAATATTCTTTGTTTTTTGGTCATTTTCGTCTTATTTTCCCATGTGTACAATTTTATATATAATGTATATCCTAAAAATATGTTAAAAAAAACTAGGAGTGAAAAAAAAGTTTAATTACCACAGGAGTTGGAAAATCATTCTATTAGAATGATAAAAAAAACATTCCAACGTCTAAACACTGGGCTTAAGCCCTATCCTACCCTTTCGAGGGGTGATTACTGTAGTTACTAATTGGAAAATTAGCTATAAAAACCATGGAGATGAATCAGTGAACATTTGATTTTCCTGACGCGTAGATTTGGTGTTGCGGTCCGGCCAAGAGGAGGTGATGTGGACACGGTTTCAGTTATAGTTCTAGAGGAACATTGCTTCGGATCGATGTCTCTTATGCACTCCTCAGAAGAACTGGGTGTGCTCTTCACCATTATGGCTCCCAGCCTACAGGTTTCTGATCTGAACAACTAACTTCTTCCCTATTTCTCCTCCACCCACTCCCCCACCCCCCCCCCTATTTCCCTCTCCTCCTCGGCGCTCTTGTTCACTCACACCTTCCCTCCCTCCCTCCCTCTCGCAGGGCTTGGTTCAAAGGGGGCAACGAGCCAAGCGGGGTCTGAATCCTTTCTGAAAACGAGCGCAAAGAGAAAAAAAAAGTATTGTCAAGCGCTCCAAACTTCGTTTAAAATAAGTAAATCCGACCTTGGCTAATAATTTAATAATAAATCCTTATACAAAACTAACACCCTACAAACTCTCTGTCTCTCACGCTGTCTGTTGCCTTGTGGGGGGGGGGGGGGGGGGTGGTGTGTGGGTGTGGAGGGGACCCGATGTGAATGTTACCACTATAGGATGGCGAGGTTGGGCTCCGAGAGAGAGAGAGAGAGAGAGAGAGAGAGAGAGAGAGAGAGAGAGAGAGAGAGAGAGAGAGAGAGAGAGAGAGAGAGAGAGAGAGAGAGAGGGGGAGAGAGAGAGAGAGAGAGAGAGAGAGAGAGAGGTCGTGTATTCTTCTCAGCTCTGCAGTTGTGAAGGATTGAAGCTGCCTTTCAAGGACTTTGCTGTCGATGAGGGCACAGACACAGAGGGGCTTCATAGTTTAACTTATCGTTGGGCTGTTGAAGCTTTTCTCTGGTCTGGGGAGCCTCCATCTGTGTGAAGATTCCTGAGTTTCTCCACATTGTCGAGGGTGCGGTTGGCGTTGGCGGATTGCCAAGAGTGCCTGTGATCTCAGTGGGCTGAAGTTGTGCGGTGTCTTTGTCGTTTTTGGCTCCGCTTCTCTGCCCTAAAGTCATTTTGTCAGTGCGGCTGCCTGGCTTAATGTGAAGAAGGTACTTTTGCGTCCAGCGCGACTGGGATCGAGTTTCCCGTAAGCTGCTCTTGGCTGTGGACGAACCTGGGGACTTTCCTGCTTCAGCTGGAGGTTTCTGTTTTCTGCTGCCTGTCTTTGACTGTGACTGTCTCTGGGACTTAACTTGGAGCTGTGCTGCTGAGGTGCTTGGAGCTGGTTTGTGCCTCTGTGAGGATGGCGATGGAAGGGGCGCGGCCGAAGGTCCGGACCTACGCAGCGACGGCATCAGTGGCGGGTGCGAGGCCATCTGAGCTTGAGCCTCATGTTGACTTGGATGGGGACAGTTTTGGTATTTCTGTTCAAACTGGGCCTATGATGTCTAGGGGGGTAATTACGAAGGCCATGAATGAACTTCTTGGGAGGGGGGCTATTGTCTCTTCTGAGCTCGAAAGGGGAAAGGTGGAGATGATACTTAAGACCCGGGAGTGTGTGGCCCGAGCGTTGGAGGAGGGGATCTCAGTGGGGGGGGTCCACGTACAGGTGGATCCGTGGGTATCCAGGGTGAGACCGGTTCTCCTGCGGAGCTGCCCCACTTATTTTTCGGATGCAGTGCTTATTCCACACCTGTCCAAGTTCGGGGAGGTGCGGTCTAAATGTTTTCGTCTCTTGCATCCCGGGGGGGACCCGGAGGAAAAAGGGGTCTTCAGTTTCAAGAGGAGGGTGTTCATGAAGGTGGGTGAGGGGGATGGTGCCGAGGGGAGTTTTGAGGTGGTGCATAAGGGTGTACCCAGAACCGTGCGTTGGAGTTGGGGAAAGGCACGGTGTCATGCGTGCGGCGAATTTGGACATCTCCGTAGGGAGTGTCTTTTTCGCGGGGGCACTGCTAGAGGTTCTAGTGCAGTGGCCCAGGAAAGCGCTGCTGGCCCATCTGGGGTGGCTGGTCAAACCTCAGCGGCGCGGGGTGGTACTGCTGACCCGGCTGAGGTTGCCAGTTCTGCCTTGGTGACCCGGGGCGGCAGTGCTAAGCCTTCTGGGTCCAGAGGTTCCGCTTTGGGGACCCTGGGCAGTGAGAGCCCAAGCCCCCCACGTCCCCTACGTCTTGCGCCTGTGGCGGTGGATGAAGGTGGGGCGCAGGAGGAGGGGAGTGTTGAGGGGGGGTTTTGGGAGAAGCAGGGGAAGCATAATAAGAAGAAGGAGAGGGATAGGGCTGCCCGAGCGAAGAAAGTGCAATCGGGTGAGTTTGGCTCCAGTGTGGTGCAGACTGCACCTGCTGGGGCCCAGGGGGGAGTTGTGGTGGCTCGGAAGGGGGGAAAGAAGTCTAAACGTGTGGGTGGCAAAGTGGTTGGGGGTAATGTGGAGGCGGATGACCCTTCCCTTATGGAGGTTACCGCACCTCCGCATGCGAGTGGGACTAAAAGGAGGCATTTGCCTGGTGAAGAGGAGGAAGGGCGTGGGTCCAGAGCGAAGGGGATGTCTTTCTCCGGGCTTTCCACCACTGAGGTGGCTGAAAGTGGTCTTGACCCGGTGTCTTCTGGGTCGGTGGTTGGGCCTTCTCTTCATGGATCTACAGCGGGTGTCACCGGACTGGGTGCTGAAGTTGATTCCGGTGGAGTTGTGTCCACTGGGCGGGAGTCTGTCCCTTCATCTCAGGGGCCCTCTGAGGGAGTTATCTCGGCGGATGCTGTGGTTAGCTCCCTTGGGTGTGTACCCTCTGGGTCGGATGAGGTCCCCTCGTTTCAGAGGCCTACTGAGGGTGCTAGCACGGTAGGTGACGTGGTTGGCTCCTCTGGTAGTGTGCCCTCTGTGACGGGGGATGTGCAGAGTCAGGCTGAGGGGGGAGTTTCGGGGGTGTTGTCGTTCAAGTCTGTGCTCCATATCAGTGCCAGTGGAGGTGCTGGGGGGCGGGATGCCTCACCGGATGAGTTGTCTGGGGTGAGGTTAATGGCAGGTGGTGATTCTCTGGGTGATGCCTGTGGAGAGGGCACTCTGGATGATGTGGAGGTCAGGGCTGTTATGGGACGTGATCCTCTTTCAGACTCCGAGGGTGCCAGTGTTCCACAGGCCCTGGGGATGCCTCTTGTTGTTGCTTCCCCAGGCCCAGAGGAGGAGGGTGATGGTAGCGTGCAGGTGCCCAGCCATTCAGAGGGCTGCGAGTCGCAGGTAGGGGTGTTGGGACCCACCCCCAGCATTGATCCGGGTGGTCGTGTCATGGCTGTGGAGGAGGATAGCGATGCGGCCAGTGGGGGGGGCTCAGAGTGTGATGTGTCAGACAGTTCTGGTCTTTCTGAGGTTGTTGATTCAGGTGCGAGCGGGTTGGCTGAGAGCCCAGACTCCAAGGCCGTGTCTGAGGCGAAGCTTATTGTTGAGGTGCGAGAGTTCTTAAAAATAAGTCGTGCTCCCAAAACATTATGGTGGGCCGTTACAAGGAGATGGGAGGATTGGCTAGATGTGCGGGAGAGTCTCGAGGCTATCCTTAGTAACAAGGATAGTGGTCTTTCTGACTCGGATTTGGGGCAGTTTCGGGGTTTGTTGAAGGTCCTCAAAAAAGGACCTCCTGTGACTACAGGGAGTGTGAGGGTCACAATCTAATGTGTCTACACATTCATAGTAGCTACATTAAATTTAAATGGGAGTAGAGCGAGTTTTCGAAGATTTCAGCTCTTATCAGCCCTAAGGGAGGGGAGATTTGCAGTTTGTTATCTGCAAGAGACACATACCGTTGCTAGTGATGAACCTACCTGGCAACTGGAGTGGGAAGGGAGGGTTTATATGAGCCATCTCAGCTCAAATTCGAGTGGGGTGGCTTTTCTGTTGGCCCCAAATTTTCTGCCAAGCATTTTAAAAGTGCAGGAAGTGGTGCCAGGACGTTTGCTCCATCTGGCCGTGAGCCTGGATGGCATGCCGTTGCATTTCATTAACGTGTATGCCCCTAGCTCCGGCACGATGCAGGCCGGCCTGCTTCGGGAGGTGAATGCTCTGTTGGGCACTATTGATAGGGGAGAGTGTGTCTTCCTTGGTGGGGACTTTAATTGCACGCTTGAGGTGCGGGATCGTTCTGGTACTCAGTGTGCGCCTGCTGTAGCGAAGAAGCTGAGAGGCTTGATTGACTCCTTTGAGTTGGTTGATGTTTGGAGGGACCTTCACCCTGATTCCACTGCTTTTTCGCGGAGGTCTGAGGGCGGTGGTTCCCGCATTGATCGGTTTTATATTTCCCGAGCGTTTGTTTCCCGTGTCTCAGCGGCCTCAATGCGGCTGGTGCCGTGCTCGGACCATTGTCTGGTGCGTGTGGATTTCAATCCAGCGTGCGCTCGGGCTGGGTCCGCGTACTGGCACTTTAACAACAGGCTGCTGGAGGATCGGTGTTTCCGGGAGTCATTCACTCGGTTTTGGGTGAAGTGGAGAGAGAGGCAGAGGTGCTTCTCTTCCCTTAGGCAGTGGTGGGATGTGGGTAAAGCTCACATCCGTCTCTTTTGTAAGGAATATACATGGGGGTCGACTGGGAGGCGGGACTCAGCGGTCGAGAAGCTGGAGAGGGAGATACAGGACGCTGAGTCTCGCCTGGGTCAGTTTGGTGAAGACTCCAGCGAATGGGGAGAGTTTCAGAGGAAGAAGGAGGTTTTGAGGAGTCTGCTGCTTGAGCGATCTCGAGGCGCTTATGTGAGGTCTCGGGTCCAGATGCTGCACGAGCTGGACCGAGCGTCGCCTTTCTTTTTCTCTTTGGAGAAGGGGCGGGGAGCTCGAAAACAGCTCGTGGAGTTGCTTGCAGATGACGGCTCCTCTGTCACTGATCCAGAGAGGATTAATGCCTTGGTTAGGTCCTTTTATGGGACCCTGTTCTCTGCGGAAGGATTCAGTGTGGAGGCTCAGCGAGATCTGTGGGAGGGTCTACCGACCGTAGATAGGGGGGAGGCTGATCTTCTTGATGGCCCCTTATCTTTGGAGGAGTTGACTCGCGCCTTGCATCAGCTCAGGAGGGGTAAGTCCCCCGGGCTGGATGGGTTGACGGTGGAGTTTGTTAGAGCATTCTGGGACGTCCTAGGGGGTGACTATATGTTGGTTTTGGGGGAGAGCCTGGCGACTGGAGTGATGCCTCTCTCGTGGCGTAGGACGGTTGTTGTCTTGCTGCCTAAGAAGGGCGAACTCCGTTTGTTGAAGAATTGGCGTCCAGTCTCTCTCCTTTGCACAGAATATAAAATTTTTGCACGGGCAATGGCAAATCGCCTGGGCTCCGTGCTGCATCAAGTGATTCATCCTGATCAATCTTATACAGTCCCTGGCCGGTCCATCCAGGATAACATCCACCTGGTTAGGGACCTGATTCATTTAGTCCAGGGTACTGGTGAGTCAGCTGCTTTTCTGTCTCTTGATCAGGAGAAGGCTTTTGATAGGGTAGAGCATGAATACCTATTTGGGACGTTGCAAGCGTTTGGGTTTGGACCACACTTCGTGGCCCGGGTCCGGCTTTTGTACGCTGCTGCGGAGTGTCTTGTAAAGGTTAATGGCGCGGTGCTATCTCCTTTTCATTTTGGGAGGGGGGTCCGCCAGGGGTGCCCTATGTCGGGCCAGTTGTATTCGGTCTGTGTGGAGCCGTTCCTGTGTCTTCTTCGGAGGAGGTTGACAGGCCTGGCCCTACCTGGCCCGCGGGTTGAGGTGATTCTATCGGCGTATGCCGATGACGTACTTCTTATGTTCACTGATCCTGGTGACCTGCGGAGGATGCGTGACTGCCAGGAGATATTCTCGGCTGCATCTTCTGCTAGGATTAACTGGAGTAAGTGCTCTGGACTTTTGGTGGGTCAGTGGCGGGTAGACTCCCTGCCGGAGGAGATGGCATTGTATGCGTGGAGTACCACGCACCTCCTCTATCTGGGGGTGTACCTGAGTCCCACTGAGGATGTTTGGCCGGCAAACTGGCAAGAGTTGGAGACGAAGGTGGTTGCTCGGCTGGGGCGCTGGTCAGGCCTGCTTGGAGTTCTCTCCTTTCGGGGGAGGGTGCTGGTCATAAACCAGCTGGTGGCCTCTATGTTATGGTACCGGCTGGCTACTCTTGTCCCGCCCTCTATATTTGTAACTGCTATACAGAAGAAGCTGGTGGATTTCTTTTGGGGAAATAGGAAGCATTGGATTTCCGCGGCGGTCCTGAGTCTTCCGTTAGAGGAGGGCGGCCAGTCCTTGGTGTGCGTGCGCACCCAGGTGGCGGCTCTCCGTCTCAGGACTCTGCGGAGATACATGTATGTAGAGAACCCTCCCAGATGGCACGCTCTGGCCACGTATTTTTTTCGTCAGGGTCGTTGCCTAAGGGGGGTCTCGCGGCTCCCGGTGGCGGGTGTCAGTCGACCCGCTCTAAGGGGCTTGCCTGTTTTCTATAGGGATGTGTTAAGAGTGAGGAATTTGGTGGTGTTCAGCCAGAGTGTTGTTCCACGAGGAGAGGGGGATGTTGTGGCTGCGGGTGTGGCTGGTCCTCATCCTGTCATGGTGGTTGTCGAGGAGAGGCGCGGGCCTAGAGTGGTTCAGATAGAGCTTACCCCTGCTCCGTCAGATCTGCTCATCGGGCCTAGGCTTCGGGATATTTCTCGGCCTCCGGCTCCGCATAATCTGAGCTGCCTTTCTGAGATGACCAGCATGCCATTTTGTGATGCAAGGAGACGCGCACTGTACAGGATGCTCCTGCACATTCTGAACCACCGTGCCTTCGTCTCCCGTCCTGACTCACCATGGAGGACGGTGTTACCATCCGAAGGCGGCGGGGGGCCCCAGTGGGGGTCCTTCTATAAGGGAGTTGTACCCCTTTATATTGGGGACCTGGGGTGGAGAGTGCTGCATGGAGCGGTGGTTTGTAATAAACTTTTGAGTCGGTTCACGGGCTCGTCTGCCGCATGTATTTTCTGCGGAGAGGAGGAGACCGTATTCCATGTGTATGTGGAGTGTGTGAGGTTACTGCCCCTGTACCAATATCTGAAGGGGTTGTTCCTCAAGTTCTGGCTGCATTTTAGCCCCACAATCCTGGTGTTTGGACACAAGGCGGGGAGTGGGGAGAGCCGAGTGTGGGGGGGGGACTTACCTGTCGGTTTGCTCCTTGGCCTGGCCAAGATGGCCATTCGTGGGTCCAGGCAGCGGGCGGTCGACGGTCTGGCGAGAGTCGGCTGCCTGCCCCTCTTTCGGGCCTACGTCCGTGCACGTGTGTCCCTGGAGAGGGAACACGCGGTGTTCACGGGGACTCTGGAGGCCTTCCGTCAGCGCTGGTCGCCGCGTGGGGTTGAGGCGATTATAAATGAATGTACTGCTGTACTACAATGATCTGTTCATTATAGTGTGATTTTTGATTGTGTTTTGATGTGTTGTATTTTATGATTTGTGTTGAATAAAGTTTTTGAAATGAAAAAAAAAAAAAAAAAAAAAAAAAGAGAGAGAGAGAGAGAGAGAGAGAGAGAGAGCGAGAGAGAGAGAGAGAGAGAGGGAGAGGGAGAGAGGGAGAGAGGGAGAGAGGGAGAGAGGGAGAGAGAGAGAGAGAGCGCGTCAGCAGCAATGTTATATACAACGGGGGGTACACAAAAGGCTGGAGAAACTCAGCGGGTGCAGCAGCATCTGAGGAGTGAAGGAGTGAAGGAGATAGGTGACGTTTCGGGTCGAGACCCTTATATACAACGGGCTTGTACGCGCTGGCAAGATAGGTTTCCTTTGTTCTCGTCCGGGGCTTCAGAGAGATCGGAGAGAATTAAGCCTCCCTTGCACACCACTCCCTTGCACACCACTCCTAACCCAAGAGCCTTGTCACCCCAGACAGATTAATGACGCCCACCCTCCCCAACCCCCCTCACGCCTGGGCACCAAGCAGCTCAGGAGGCGAACCCTGAGCTCCGTCTCCCAACAATCTGATGCGCATTTTCCCTCTGTAGGTCATATTAATAGATGCAGCCACGCTGATTTCTATCTTTAACTCAAAGCAACAGGATGGAGATGTTTTCTTTAACATTGTTGCTTTATTAAAACATACCTTCATTCACGGTTGGCTCAAGTGTAACGGGAGAGGAACTTGGTAACTCGGGAGAGCACCTTGGAACATCGCATAATTAACATGCCCGTGGGAACTCGGTTAAACACTCGACCATAAACTTTGAATCTCGTGCATAACCACGAGTCCGTTTTTTTTCTTTCACTTGGGGTCACTCTTAGGTGGACTCGCACCATGAGACAGGGCCATAAGGCAGTGCAGAGATGGACTATTAGGATGAAAGCAGGGTCCAGGACTTGTTCACTAAAGGTAAATATTTGCACTTCAGAGGTAAACGTATAGATACTTGAAGTCCTAAAGTTATAGCAAATTACCCTGTTCATTAAACTAGAGAAGAAAAGCTGCTAGAAAAGGGCATAACAATGCTGCAATAGAATGGGCTTGAAGTTTTACCTTGGCCGTTGTGTTCATTTTCAAGGAAACATGCTTGAAACTGCTAAATTTAAACAGTGCATTTGAGGCAGGTAATAGATGATGAATTTATACATCTGGTGTCAGAGATGGTTCCATGTGTTGCACAGTTACTCTGGACTAGGGAATTATACATTCAAATCCTTATCCTTGAATCTGAACAAAAAATAGGGTTACACGCCCATGTAGTATTGGCAGAGACAATAAACCAAGGTCAAGTCTTAGGCTGGTACTCATTCATGGAAGACCATTGAAATTATTCATGATTTTCTAGATTCTGTCTATTACTCAGTCAGTAATCTCTGCCTACCAATATGTTCCTGACACTGAACTCTCTACAGCAGTTATCTTAAAGAACGGACAAAATGTTACCAAGGACATCTCTACAAAATCCTTCACTTTAAAACAAATAGAGAGAGGAGTCAGTGTCCCCTTCCAGGCGTACATCCCCAGCAGCATAGAGGCCCTGGTTACATTTTAGACCATAAAGCATAGGAGCAGATTTACACCATTCAGTCCTTCAAGTCTACTCCACCAATCAATCATGGCAGATCTGTTTTTGCCTCTCAACCCCAGTCTCCTTCATTTCCCTGTAATATTTGACACCCTTACTAGTCAACAACCTATCAATCTTCGCTTTAAAAATACCCAATGCCTCACCTCCACTGCCGTATGTGGCAATTAATTTCACAGATTTACCACCCTCTGGCTAAAGAAATGTCTCCTTATCTCCATTCTAAAGGTAAGCCTTTTTATTCTGAGGCTGTGCTTTCTGGTTCTAGACTCTCCCATTGCTAGAAACACACTTTCCATGTCCGCTCTAACTAGGGATTTCATTCTGTACATTTCAATGAGACCTCCCCTTATCCTTCTGAACAGGCCCAATGAGTACATGCTCAGAGACATCAAACGCTCCTCATACATTAACCCAATCATCCTCGGGATAATTCTCATGAACTTCCTCTCCAATGCCAGCACATGCTTCCCCAGATATGGGGTCACAAAAATGCTCACAATATTCAAGCATTATATCATTGCCTTTATATACTAGTTCCCTCTAAATCAATGTTAGCATTGCATTTGCCTCACTAAAGGGGCTGTCACACTGCGGCGACCTAATTGGTGAGTTAAGAAGAGTTTGCCCTTGATTCATACTCGCAGCATGGTCGACGCGAGTTCCTAGGAGGTCTTTGTAACTCTCCTTCATGCTCGAGAGTAGTCCCCATCTACTTGAGGCCTCAGCTAGGTTGCGGCGTATTTTTCAACATGCTGAAAAATGCCCGTGAGTAAAAAAAAATTGCTATGCATCATAGGTTTCGTCGTAGTAGGTCGGCATGTCATTCATAGGTAATTGAGGGTAATCGGAGGTAGTCAAAGGTAGTCGTAGATAGTCTTCAACATAGTCGAAGGGTGGTCGAAGGAGATCGAAGGAGGCCGTCTTCACTCACCACTATTCGGTGTCCAATTTTCCCGAAGCTAGTCGAAGCAAGTCTTCAACATAGTCGACGGAGGTTGAAGGAGGTCTTCTACATAGCCGAAGGAGGTCTTCAACATGACACTTTTTCAAACTGTCCTAAACTCTTCTAAACTCGCCAATTCGGTCGCCGCAGTGGGACAGCCCCTTTACCACCAACACAACCTGCAAATTAAACTTTTGGGAAACATGCACCAGGACTCCCAAGATTTTTTGCGCCTCTGAATTCTGAATCCTCTCCCGATTTAGAAAGTAGACTGTGCCTTTATTCCTTCTGCCAAAATGTATTCTTCTTCTTTCGAGTCCATCTTGTTACAAATGTTAACTTCGCTGTCATTGTTTGTCCTGAAAAGGACGCAAGCTTCCGGCGACAATCAGTGGGAGCCATCACTTGTCGTAATAGATGACGGTGGTTGCAGAATTAAGTCAGGATACTTCCATTTTCCAGCCCCGTGACGTGGAACCTTCTGCTATGAGGCCACCAAAGTGTATGACCTTACACTTTGTCTTCCGATTGCCACCTCTTTGCCCACTCTCCCGACCTGTCCAACTTCTTCTGTGGACTCCCTGCTTCCCAAACACTAGTTGCCCCACCACCTATCTTCGTATCATTCTCAAATGTGGCCATAAATCATCCACTTACTCAGTTACGTTGAACAGCCCATGTTGTTTGACTTTCAAAACAGACACTCAATTCTGTACTTGTTGAGGGAAGAGATTACAAGATGGCCAGATGAAAAGATTTAAGGATGAGTTCAAACCTGCCTTGAAAATATGCCACACTCTTCCCATATCTAGGAATCTCTAGTCCATGACCATTCAACGTGGAGAAGGAGCATTCCGGCTGGCATTGGGAACCTTGAAACCATGCAAAGAGATGACACAGATGCCTTGCCTCAGTGACTGAAGGCACACATCTCCTCACCCACCCTGACAGCCATCTTCTGCAGATCTCAAGAAGGTTCCTCCAATGGTTTAATCATCACCAGAACCAGGGGTCACAGTTTAAGAATATGGTGTAGGCCATTTAGGGCTGAGATGAGGAAAAACGTTTTCACCCAGAGAGTTGTGAATCTGTGGAATTTTCTGCCACAGAAGACAGTGGAGGCCAATTCACGGGATGTTTTCAAGAGGGAGCTAGATTTAGCTCTTAGGGCTAATGGAATCAAGGGATATGGGGAAAAGCAGGAATGGGGTACTGATTTTGCATGATCGGCCAAGATCATATTGAATGGCGGTGCCAGCTCGAAAGGCCGAATGGCCTACTCCTACACCTATTTTCTGGCTATCACATCAGAACCCACAAAATCCCAGTGAAAATCTGACATCCTCGATCCCAAAGTACAACCTAGGCATAATGATTATACAAGCAAAAAAACAATATCTGGTCAATATTGCATCACTATTTATGGGAGCTTACTGCAATGAAACAATTCACAGCATAATTTATTGACCGTAAACTAATCTCTGTTGCATGTTGTGAAATATGCATTAAAATACTAGTCTTTACATCTGCAGACAGTTGGTGAGAAAATGATAGATGGGGCATATTCTACGGAATTTTAAATTATCCATTTTGATATAAAGATCAAAAGGAAAAATATTCTTTAAAAATGAGATGACCAAATGGTATTCAGATGGAGTTTGGAGTAGTTATAGGCAAATCAAAATTAATCTATTAAAAGGTCTCAACCCGAAACGTTATCTAATCCTTTTCTCCATAGCTTCTCCAGTTTTTTTTGTCTATCTTTGGTGTAACCAAGCATCTGCAGTTCCTTCCTGCACAAAAATAATAATCTGCAGTTACCACAAATAATTAAGAGAGCAAATGGCAATCAGATATTAACACTAAGATACAAGGAAAGTGATTTGAATACATAATAATCATAATAATCAATAATCATATTAATCATTGTTATTGATCCAAAGTGTCAACTTTGTCATCCACTTCCCCTCACAGGCAGCTCTGAAATACTTTGACAGTATTCATGGAATATTTCAACACCTGTCTGCTACTCCTAATTCCCCCATCAAATGGATTATATTATTGAACTGACTTTGATGGTAACCATGTACCATTCAATCACTTGAGTTCTGTCAGTAGTTAATGGGCCTGGGGAGGCCCACTTGGTCTTTGAAATCAAAGCATGGCTGACTGGGTACTGGAACAGCAAGTGATCGCATAAAAAGAACATCAGTTGCTTTTAGCTGTGGAGTGTTATAATAGAAACTAATGCAATCGGTTCTCTGAAGAATTATTTTGGAAACCATTAAACTGAGCAACTAAAAAAATATCTACCCTTTCAAACACATTTTCCAGTGGTCTATTTTGTGAACCTTTTGCTTGTTCAAATAATTTTATCCATATTGCATTGTGTAAGGCAAGAAGGACTTCGAAATGAACCAGAGGCACTAATGAAATTCGGAGATTATTCAAGCATGCAGTTGCCTATGCACTTGAGTCTCTTGAAATTTATATTTAATAAATATAGAAATAATGGTTTCAAGGTTTTCATTAAATTCTATCCCTTTGGGTAATCAAGGTCACAACTGCAAAGTTAAAATTTGTTAGCCTTACTTAATGCTATTTGGAATGTCAGAATCTAATAAATGTTGTACATATCTTCGTGAAAACAATGTTGGACACAGTTTGTTAAGTGATAAGAAAAAAATAATATGTGCATGTATCTGAAATAGGTAACAATGATTCATTTTTAATACATGATCAGAAACTGTCTGTGAGAAAATCTCTCACTCTCTCTCTCTCTTTTTTTTTTTTTTTTCCATTTCAAAAACTTTATTCAACACAAATCATAAAATACAACACATCAAAACACAATCAAAAATCACACTATAATGAACAGATCATTGTAATACAACAGTACATTCATTTATAAGCGCCTCAACCCCACGCGGCGACCAGCGCTGACGGAAGGCCCCCAGAGTCCCCGTGAACACCGCGTGTTCCCTCTCCAGGGACACACGTGCACGGACGTAGGCCCGAAAGAGGGGCAGGCAGCCGACTCTCGCCTGACCGTCGACCGCCCGCTGCCTGGACCCACGAATGGCCATCTTGGCCAGGCCGAGGAGCAAACCGACAGGTAAGTCCCCCCCCCACACTCGGCTCTCCCCACTCCCTGCCTTGTGTACAAACACCAGGATTGTGGGGCTAAAATGCAGCCAGAACTTGAGGAACAACCCCTTCAGATATTGATACAGGGGCAGTAACCTCTCACACTCCATATACACATGGAATACGGTCTCCTCCTCTCCGCAGAAACTACATGCGGCAGACGAGCCCGTGAACCGACTCAAAAGTTTATTACAAACCACCGCTCCATGCAGCACTCTCCACCCCAGGTCCCCAATATAAAGGGGTACAACTCCCTTATAGAAGGACCCCCACTGGGGCCCCCCGCCGCCTTCGGAGTCAGGACGGGAGACGAAGGCACGGTGGTTCAGAATGTGCAGGAGCATCCTGTACAGTGCGCATCTCCTTGCATCACAAAATGGCATGCTGGTCATCTCAGAAAGGCAGCTCAGATTATGCGGAGCCGGAGGCCGAGAAATATCCCGAAGCCTAGGCCCGATGAGCAGATCTGACGGAGCGGGGGTAAGCTCTATCTGAACCACTCTAGGCTCGCGCCTCTCCTCGACAACCACCATGACAGGATGAGGACCAGCCACACCCGCAGCCACAACATCCCCCTCTCCTCGTGGAACAACACTCTGGCTGAACACCACCAAATTCCTCACTCTTAACACATCCCTATAGAAAACAGGCAAGCCCCTTAGAGCGGGTCGACTGACACCCGCCACCGGGAGCCGCGAGACCCCCCTTAGGCAACGACCCTGACGAAAAAAATACGTGGCCAGAGCGTGCCATCTGGGAGGGTTCTCTACATACATGTATCTCCGCAGAGTCCTGAGACGGAGAGCCGCCACCTGGGTGCGCACGCACACCAAGGACTGGCCGCCCTCCTCTAACGGAAGACTCAGGACCGCCGCGGAAACCCAATGCTTCCTATTTCCCCAAAAGAAATCCACCAGCTTCTTCTGTATAGCAGTTACAAATATAGAGGGCGGGACAAGAGTAGCCAGCCGGTACCATAACATAGAGGCCACCAGCTGGTTTATGACCAGCACCCTCCCCCGAAAGGAGAGAACTCCAAGCAGGCCTGACCAGCGCCCCAGCCGAGCAACCACCTTCGTCTCCAACTCTTGCCAGTTTGCCGGCCAAACATCCTCAGTGGGACTCAGGTACACCCCCAGATAGAGGAGGTGCGTGGTGCTCCACGCATACAATGCCATCTCCTCTGGCAGGGAGTCTACCTGCCACTGACCCACTAAAAGTCCAGAGCACTTACTCCAGTTAATCCTAGCAGAAGATGCAGCCGAGAAAATCTCCTGGCAGTCACGCATCCTCCGCAGGTCACCAGGATCAGTGAACATAAGAAGTACGTCATCGGCATACGCCGATAGAATCACCTCAACCCGCGGGCCAGGTAGGGCCAGGCCTGTCAACCTCCTCCGAAGAAGACACAGGAACGGCTCCACACAGACCGAATACAACTGGCCCGACATAGGGCACCCCTGGCGGACCCCCCTCTCAAAATGAAAAGGAGCTAGCACCGCGCCATTAACCTTTACAAGGCACTCCGCAGCAGCGTACAAAAGCCGGACCCGGGCCACGAAATACGGTCCAAACCCAAACGCTTGCAACGACCCAAATAGGTATTCATGCTCCACCCTATCAAAAGCCTTCTCCTGATCAAGAGACAGAAAAGCAGCTGACTCACCAGTACCCTGGACTAAATGAATCAGGTCCCTAACCAGGTGGATGTTATCCTGGATGGACCGGCCAGGGACTGCATAAGATTGATCAGGATGAATCAATTGATGCAGCACGGAGCCCAGGCGATTTGCCATTGCCCGTGCAAAAATTTTATATTCTGTGCAAAGGAGAGAGACTGGACGCCAGTTCTTCAACAAACGGAGTTCGCCCTTCTTAGGCAGCAAGACAACAACCGTCCTACGCCACGAGAGAGGCATCACTCCAGTCGCCAGGCTCTCCCCCAGAACCAACATATAGTCACCCCCTAGGACGTCCCAGAATGCTCTAACAAACTCCACCGTCAACCCATCCAGCCCAGGGGACTTACCCCTCCTGAGCTGATGCAAGGCGCGAGTCAACTCCTCCAAAGATAAGGGGCCATCAAGAAGATCAGCCTCCCCCCTATCTATGGTCGGTAGACCCTCCCACAGATCTTGCTGAGCCTCCACACTGAATCCTTCCGCAGAGAACAGGGACCCATAAAAGGACCTAACCAAGGCATTAATCCTCTCTGGATCAGTGACAGAGGAGCCGTCATCTGCAAGCAACTCCACAAGCTGTTTTCGAGCTCCCCGCCCCTTCTCCAAAGAGAAAAAGAAAGGCGACGCTCGGTCCAGCTCGTGCAGCATCTGGACCCGAGACCTCACGTATGCGCCTCGGGACCGCTCAAGCAGCAGACTCCTCAAAGCCTCCTTCTTCCTCTGAAACTCTCCCCATTCACTGGAGTCTTCACCAAACTGACCAAGGCGAGACTCAGCGTCCTGTATCTCCCTCTCCAGCTTCTCGACCGCTGAGTCCCCCCTCCAGTCGACCCCCATGTATATTCCTTACAAAAGAGACGGATGTGAGCTTTACCCACATCCCACCACTGCCTAATGGAAGAGAAGCACCTCTGCCTCTCTCTCCACTTCACCCAAAACCGAGTGAATGACTCCCGGAAACACCGATCCTCCAGCAGCCTGTTGTTAAAGTGCCAGTACGCGGACCCAGCCCGAGCGCACGCTGGATTAAAATCCACACGCACCAGACAATGGTCCGAGCACGGCACCAGCCGCATTGAGGCTGCTGAGACACGGGAAACAAACGCTCGGGAAATATAAAACCGATCAATGCGGGAACCACCGCCCTCAGACCTCCGCGAAAAAGCAGTGGAATCAGGGTGAAGGTCCCTCCAAACATCAACCAACTCAAAGGAGTCAATCAAGCCTCTCAGCTTCTTCGCTACAGCAGGCGCACACTGAGTACCAGAACGGTCCCGCACCTCAAGTGTGCAATTAAAGTCCCCACCAAGGAAGACACACTCTCCCCTATCAATAGTGCCCAACAGAGCATTCACCTCCCGAAGTAGGCCAGCCTGCATCGTGCCGGAGCTAGGGCATACACGTTAATGAAATGCAACGGCATGCCATCCAGGCTCACGGCCAGATGGAGCAAACGTCCTGGCACCACTTCTGCACTTTTAAAATGCTTGGCAGAAAATTTGGGGCCAACAGAAAAGCCACCCCACTCGAATTTGAGCTGAGATGGCTCATATAAACCCTCCCTTCCCACTCCAGTTGCCAGGTAGGTTCATCACTAGCAACGGTATGTGTCTCTTGCAGATAACAAACTGCAAATCTCCCCTCCCTTAGGGCTGATAAGAGCTGAAATCTTCGAAAACTCGCTCTACTCCCATTTAAATTTAATGTAGCTACTGTGAATGTGTCGGCAGCACATTAGATTGAGACCCTCACACTCCCTGTAGTCACAGGAGCTCCTTTTCTGAGGACCTTCAACAAACCCCAAAACTGCCCCAAATCCGAGTCAGAAAGACCACTATCCTTGTTACTAAGGATAACCTCGAGACTCGCCTGCAAATCTAGACAGTCCCCCCACCGCCTTTCAGCAGCAAACCATAATGTTTTGGAAGTGCGGCTCGTTTTTAGGAACTCTCGCACCTCAACAATAAGCTTTGCCTCAGACACGGCCTTGGAGTCTGGGCTCACAGCCAACCCGCTCGCACCTGAATCAACAACCCCAGAAAGACCAGAACTCTCTGACAAATCACTCTCTGTGCCACACCCACTGGCCGCATCGCTGTCCCCCTCCTCAGCCATGACATGACCCCCCGGATCAATGCTGAGGGTGGGTCCCGACACCCCTGCCTGACACTCGCAGCCCTCTGAAAGGCTGGGCTCCTGCACGCTACCATCACCCTCCTCTTCTGGGCCTGGGGAAGCAACAACAAGAGGCATCCCCAGGGCCTGTGGAACACTGACACCCTCGGAGTCTGAAAGAGGATCACGACCCATAACAGCCCTGACCTCCACATCATGAAGAGTGCCCTCTCAACAGGCATCACCCAGAGAATCACCACCTGCTATTAACCTCACCCCAGACAGCTCATCCGGTGAGGCATCCCGCCCCCCAGCACTTCCACTGGCATTGATATGGAGCACAGACTTGAACGACAACACCGCCGAAACTCCCCCCTCGGCCTGACTCTGCACATCCCCCGTCACAGAGGGCACACTACCAGTGGAGCCAACCACATCACCTAGCGTGCCAGCACCCTCAGTAGGCCTCTGAAACGAGGGGACCTCGTCCGACCCAGAGGGTACACACCCAAAAGAGCTAACCCCAACACCCGCCGAGATAACTCCCTCAGAGGGCCCCGGAGATGAAGGGACAGACTCCCGCCCATTGGACACAACTCCACCGGAATCAACTTCAGCACCCAGTCCTGTGACACCCGCTGTAGATCCATGAAGAGAAGGCCCAACCACCGACCCAGAAGACACCGGGTCAAGACCACTTTCAGCCACCTCAGTGGTGGAAAGCCCGGAGAAAGACATCCCCTTCGCTCTGGACCCACGCCCTTCCTCCTCTTCACCAGGCAGATGCCTCCTTTTAGTCCCACTCGCATGCGGAGGTGCGGTAACCTCCATAAGGGAAGGGTCATCCGCCTCCACATTACCCCCATCCACTTTGCCACCCACACGTTTAGGCTTCTTTACCCCCTTCCGAACCACCACAACTCCCCCCTGGGCCCCAGCAGGTGCAGTCTGCACCACACTGGAGCTAAACTCACCCGATTGCACTTTCTTCGCTCGGGCGGCCCTATCCCTCTCCTTCTTCTTATTGTGCTTCCCCTGCTTCTCCCAAAACCCCCCCTCAACACTCCCCTCCTCCTGCGCCCCACCTCCATCCGCCGCCACAGGCGCAAGACGTGGGGGACGTGGGGGGCGTGGGCTCTCACCGCCCAGGGTCCCCAAAGCGGAACCTACGGACCCAGAAGGCTTCGCACTGCCGCCCCGGGTCACCAAGGCAGAACTGGCAACCTTAGCCGGGTCAGCAGTACCACCCCGCGCCGCTGGGGTTTGACAAGCCACCCCAGATGGGCCAGCAGCGCTTTCCTGGGCCACTGCACTAGAACCTCTAGCAGTGCCCCCGCGAAAAAGACACTCCCTACGGAGATGTACAAATTCGCCGCACGCATGACACCGTGCCTTTCCCCAACTCCAACGCACGGTTCTGGGGACACCCTTATGCACCACCTCAAAACTCCCCTCGGCACCATCCCCCTCACCCACCTTCATGAACACCCTCCTCTTGAAACTGAAGACCCCTTTTTCCTCCGGGTCCCCCCCAGGATGCAAGAGACGAAAACATTTAGACCGCACCTCCCCGAACTTGGACAGGTATGGAAAAAGTACTGCATCTGAAAAATAAGTGGGGCAGCTCCGCAGGAGAACCGGTCTCACCCTTGATACCCACGGATCCACCTGTATGTGGACCCCCCCCACTGAGATCCCCTCCTCCAACGCTCGGGCCACACACTCCCGGGTCTTAAGTATCATCTCCACCTTTCCTCTTTCGAGCTCAGAAGAGACAATAGCCCCCCTCCCAAGAAGTTCATTCATGGCCCTCGTAATTTCCCCCCTCGACATCATAGGCCCAGTTTGAACAGAAATACCAAAACTGTCCCCATCCAAGTCAACATGAGGCTCAACCTCAGATGGCCTCGCACCCGCCACTGATGCCATCGCTGCGTATGTCCGGACCTTCGGCCGCGCCCCCTCCATCGCCATCCTCACAGAGGCACAAACCAGCTCCAGGCACCTCACCAGCACAGCTCCAAGTTAAGTCCCAAAGACAGTCACAGTCAAAGACAGGCAGCAGAAAACAGAAACCTCCAGCAGAAGCAGGAAAGTCCCCAGGATCGTCCACAGCCAAGAGCAGCTTTTGTCCACAGCCAAGAGCAGCTTTTGGAAAGCTCTATCGCAGTCACGCCGGAAGCACAAGTACCTTCTTCACATTAAGCCAGGCAGCCGCACTGAGCAAAATGACTTTGGGGCAGAGAAACGGCTGTAAAAACAACAAAGACACCGCCAATATTCCAAACCCACGATCACAGGCACTATTGGCAATCCGCCAGCGACAACCGCACCCTCGACAATGTGGAGAAACTCAGGAATCTTCACACAGATGGAGGCTTCCCAGACCAGAGAAAAGCTTCAACAGCCCAACAATAAGTTGAACTATGAAGCCCCCCTGGGTCTGTGCCCTCTCCAACGGCAAAATCCTTGAAAGGCTGCTTCAATCCTTCTCAACTGCAGAGCTGAGAAGAAAACACGACCTCTCCCTCTCCCTCTCCCTCTCCCTCTCCCTCTCCCTCTCCCTCTCCCTCTCCCTCTCCCTCTCCCTCTCCCCCTCCCCCTCCCCCTCCCCCTCCCCCTCCCCCTCCCCCCCCTCCCCCCCCCTCCCTCTCTCCCTCTCTCCCCCTCCCTCCCTCTCTCCCCCTCCCTCCCTCTCGCCCCCTCCCTCCCTCTCTCCCCCTCTCCCTCTCCCTCTCACTCTCTCTCTCCCTCTCACTCTCTCTCTCCCCCTCCAAACCCTCCCTCCCTATCTCTCTCTCTCTCTTTCTTCTCTGTCTTACATGGAAGGACTGCTGTAGTCACTGTGTGGAGGTGAGGAAGGAGGTATAGGCACAGGTGTTTCATCTCCTGTAGTTCCAGGGAAAATATCTGGGGAGAATCTGGTTTGGCTAGGAAGGATTCAGTGAACCATGGAATTGTGGAGGAAGTGGTCTCTGCCGAATATAGAAATGGATGTTGATGAGAAGATGTGGCTGGTGGAGGGCTTATGTTGGAGGTGGCAATATTGTCGGAGAACCGTTGGGGTGTATGTAGAATATGAGGCACTATTCCCACAGTTTGTATGTGGCCTCACTGTGGCAATGGAGGAGGCCAAGTACATAATTGTCAGTATGGGAAAGGGAACACAATGGTTAGCAACAACAAAGATTCAGCTAGCTTTAGCGGAATGAGAACAAGTGTTCAGCGAAACAGTCACCTAATCCACACTTGGCCTTGCCGATCCAAAAGAGGCAACGTAGGTTGTACCAAATACAGTAGATGAGGTTGGAGGAGGTGCACGTGATCCTCCCGTGATCATCCGTGAACTGCTGGGGTCCCTGGTTGGAGATGAAGGAGGAGGTATAGTGAAAGGTGTTACATAGAAACATAGAACATAAGTGCGGGAGTTGGCCATTTGACCCTCGAGTCAGTCATTGAATATGATCGTGGCTGATCTTCTAAAATTAGTACCCCGTTCCTGCTTTCTCCCCATGTCCCCTGATTCTGTTAGCCCTAAGATCTATATCTAACTCTCTCTTGAATAAGCAAGAGTCCTGTGGTTGTACATGTACATGATCTGTGGTTGCAGGTCAAAGTACTGGTGAGGGTGTGGTTTGGGTGGGAAGAGATGGGTGGATCAAGGATTTGTGAAGGAAGAGGTCTCTGTCTTCAGGGGTGGAGATAGGATGGTAAAATTTGTGGTGGAATCACATTGCAGGTGGCGGAAATGTCAGTGAATGATGTATTGGAGGAGGCTGGTGGGGTGCAAGGTATGGGTCAGGGGAACTCTATCCTTGTTCCATCTGGGGAGAAGAGGACCAAAAGCAGAACTACAGAATACAGAGTTGAAGCAGGTAAGGGATTCATCTATGATAGCAGGGGGGAAAATCACGTTTACTAAAGAAAGGGGAACATGAGTTTGTTTGAGTTTGATTCCAGTATATTATCACATGTACCACTGTATTGTAAAAGAGCTTTTCAGGTCAATTATTTTTATCAGACCTAGGGTGGCACAAAGGCACAGCAGTGGTGTCATTTGCTAACTTGTAAAATTGCATTAGAAAAGAATTTGACCTTTGAGTGTAAAGAGATTATAGTAAGGGACTGAATGTGCAGCCTTGCAGGGCACCAGTGTTAAGATTGATCTTGGAGGAGGTGTCGTTGCATATCCTTTTAGCATTTCAGACTGTGGGTCAAGAAGACAAAGATCCAGTGGTAGAGAGAATGGTGTCTTAGGTCCAGGGGTTTGGAGAAAGGTTTGGTCAGAATTACAGTGTTAAATTTGAGCTATAGTCTATAAGTAGAAGTCTAACATAGCTGTCCTTGTTATCCAGATGTTCTGGGAATGAGTATAGGGCTAGGGAGATGGTGTCTGCCATGGAATTGTCATGACAGTAGGTGAAATGCAGTGGATCAAGACAATTTGCGGACTAGCATAGATGTGCGCCACATTCTCAAAGAACATCATGACGGTGGATGTCAGAATCAGCGGGCAGTGGAGCTAAGATATATTACCATGTTCTTCTTTGGCACAGGGACGATCGTGAAGTTCTTAAAGCAGATTAGTCCTCAGATTGGAGTAGGGAGAGGTTAAAGATTTTCTCAACTATTTCAGCCAGCTGGTCCATGCTGGTTCTGAGGACACAGTCGGGAACTCCACCCAGGCTGTTCGCTTTCCGTGAGTTCACTATCAGGAAGGCCAATCTGACCATAGGTGCAGGTGTACCCAAGGCTGTCAGTGCAGGTGATGTCACTGAATGTGGAGTGCATAAATAGGTTTACATTTATTATTGTCATGTGTACTGAGATACAGTGAAGCTTTATTTTGAATGCTATCCAGATGGATTAGATAATATCATACAAACTCAAGAGCAATAGATAGAAAAAAGAGATTTAAAATAGTAGAGCAATTGTATCAGATGATAGAAGATTCCTCGCATAGAGTTGCCATGTTCTGGCACCATGTTAGGTGCCCCCCTCTTGTCTCCTCAGTGGAGAGAGAACACCCAGATACTGACTGTCAGAATGGCAGGCAGTGGCGAGTGGGGTGCTGCAAGGCTTGGGGCGGCAACTATTTATAATATACATTAATAATTTAGATGATGGGATTAAAAGTAACACTAGCAAATTTGCAGATGACACAAAGCTGGGTGGCAGTGTGAACTGCGAAGAGGATGCTAGGAGGTTGCAAGGTGACTTTAACAGGGTGAGTGAGTGTGCAGATGCTCTATCTATCTATCTATCTATCTATCTATCTATCTATCTATCTATCTATCTATCTATCTATCTATCTATCTATCTATCTATCTATCTATCTATCTATCTATCTATCTATCTATCTATCTATCTATCTATCTATCTATCTATCTATCCTTACGTGATCCTGGAACTACGCCTAAACGGTACACGATATCACTGACATTTTTGCACCACCTTACTTACCATTCTACCGTGGTTTTTTTTGTCAGGTTTCATTCAGATTGATGTTATATTTCACAAGTTATTCACATTTAAAAGTTAAAAAAACAACACTTTGAGAAGAATAACTGTGACTGTGCTGTGAGAGTTTTCTGGTAGTTTCCAGCTATGACGTCACAATGGCATCTCACAGTCTGCCAATCACAATGGGATCTCATTTATATATGCTGTCGTGAACATTCCACCACCCGACAACGACATCACAATTGGATCTCAGCTGCCAATGAACAGTGTTGGAATAAGCTCCAGCCAGTGCAATGAGTGGGGGAGGGGAGGAGAAGAAATGTTTAGAGGGGGAGTACGAATGGGGAGGGGGAGGCATGGGAGTGACTAGGGGTATGCTCATCAGCAGCTTGCACCTCAAGGAGGGTAAGGAGGAATGAGATTTTTTTTTTAAATTCTTTTTAATCGGATTCTTGGGGAGAGCTTTACTTTATAAAAACTAATTCCAGAATTGCCTTGAGGGGGAGACGTACTCATGGGGGTTTCTATGTGGGGGTGGTGGAATAGGGGAGAGGTTTAAATTCCAGAACTTTCCTTGTGGGGGGGGTGGGTAGAGGGTGGGGGTTATCATTGTGGTGGGGGGGAGGTGGAATAGGGGAGAGGTTTCATTTCCAGAACTTTCCTTGTGGAGGGTGGGAAGGGGGGAGGACGGCGCTTACGTTGCCCCCCCCCCCCCCCACCACATGGGGGTTTTCATTGTGGGATGGGGGATTAGGGAAGAGGTTTCATTTCCAGAATTTTCCTTGTTGGGGCTGGGATGGGGGTGGGGGATTTCATGTGGGACGGATTGATTGGCGTTTTACAAAGAAAGATTCCAGAACTTTCCTCCGATGCCCCCCCCCCCCCACCTGGGAAGGATTGGTTGGCCTCTGGGGAGTGCCGATGCCACCCAGAATGTCGAGTCCATTCATTGGCTCCGGGGAGCACAGACGCCACCCCCCAGTGCTTACAAAAAATATTCCAGAACTTTCCTCCGACGCCGCCCTTGGGTGAGTGGTGGATTATTGCGTTGGGAGAACTGGGCCAAACGGGTTCCACTAGGGCTAGTATATTATATTATTAAAACTCTCATCTTGATTTTTTATTTGTTTGTTTGTTTGTTTGTATGTATTTATGTGTGTCTGTTCCCTAAACTCAGCCCAAACGGTACACAATAGAGGTAAAATTGTTGGCTCACCTTACTCACCATTATCCTGTGAAGTAAACAAAAAGTTTTGATCAGGTTGATGTTATATTTAACGTTATTGACATTAAAAAATTTAAATAAAATTAAAACAGTGCAACCACTTGCCGGCCGCGCCTGCGCAGTTGGGGGGGGGGTTGACGTGACTAGCATCAGCCATGTCTGTGCAACCTACAGCTGGGCCTGGGGTCAGGCCGCTAGGCCTCAGCGGACACGGAGCCAGGGCCTGGCATGGGCCAAGCCCCGGGGCTGTAGCCGGACCCGGGCTTTGGGCGATAGGGAACAGACACAAACACAGACTGGGCCCTGACCATGACTCCAGGGTCCGAAGGCAGGGAAAGACCACGCTGGGGACCTGGGGCCTGGGCGCTAGGACTGGGTCTGGGGGATGCGGCGCTGCTGCTCTGGGCCAGCAGGGAGTGAGAGGAGCGGGTCCGGAGCCCCTGCCTCAAGCACAATGTCATCACCGACGTGGTGGAGAAAACAGGGTCGACAGTGGTTTACATCGACATCCTGGGGAGGTGAGGAGGGAGTGTGGAGGGATTGCGGGAGAGGAGAGGGTAGAGAGGGGAAAGTGGGGAAGGTGAGGAGGTAGTGGGAGAGGTGAAGAGGGTGAGTGGGGGGTGGGATAGGGGGGAGGTGAGGAGTTGGGGAAGAGGGGAATAGAGGGAGAGGAGGAGGCTAGGGAGGGGAGAGGGGGAAAGGAGATGGAGGGAAAGGTGAAGCGGGAGGGTGAAGAGGAGGGGATGGACTGCTGGAGGATGAGGGGGAATGGAGAATAGGGGTAGCAAGAGGGATGGTGAGGTAATGGGGGAGGGGAGGGGAAAGAGAGAGGAGGGGAGGGAGGCGGTGAGGGGAGGAAGCAGAAGATTGTTGGCAGAGGATGGGGAGAGGGAGGATAATGGAGGAGAGGAGTAGGGGACTGAAGAGTGAGTGAGATCCATTCACAATGATCTTATATTTTACAAGTTATTGCCATCTTAAATGACAGCCGCCCCAGCGCTTGGTCTAGTATATATTACTAAAACTCTCATCTTGTTTGTTTGTTTGTATATATATATTGGTTTGTTTGTTCCCAAAACTCTGCCAAAACCATACGCAAGAGCGCTACAAGTTTTACCCAACCTTACTCACTGTTGTCCTGCGATTTGCTGTAGCAAGCTTTGTTCAGATTGATGTTACATTTTACAAGCTATTGACATTTTAAACTTAAATTAACTTTATGAAGTGCCCCCACTTGCTGGCCGTGCCTGCGCCTTTGGGGGAGGCCCGTCAGTCACGTCACAATGGAAAATTGTGACGGTGACATGGCAGCAACGCAAAATGATGCCGTCTCCCCGCGTATGCGCAGTGGACTCAGTTTCCGCACGTGCACAGTTGGAGCCTTTGCCAATTTTCACATTGCCATTATATTTTTTGCATGTACTTGCCTGGCCTCACAATGGGGATCCAACCGCTCCACGGGTAAGTTTTGTTCTATTTACAAATTGCTCCATGGGTCCTGTATTCATTTTATTAACTTTAACTTAATTTCTGCCGTCAATGGCACAACTTTGAAAGCGGCAGTCGGGCCTGCATAGTGCGGGACCTTTAGCTGTGCATGCGCAGTTTGGTGCAATATTGCATTGCGGGAACAGGACCTGTGGTGTGCAGTGGCAAATTTGTTCTGATTTATGTTATATTTTACAAGTTATTAACATTTAAAATTTAATAGAAGTCGCAGTCGCACTCCCACTTGCCGGCCGCACCTGTGCAGTTGGGGGAGAATTGCCATGTGCGTCACTATGGGGATCTCTGGTGTGACAACAGGAACCCATCAACCGCGCCTGTGCAGTTGGGGCCATTGTGGGTCTGTCAGCCACACATGCACATTTTTGTGGTATATTACATTGGGGGAATGGGACCCAATGGGTCCGCGCTTGATCTAGTAATGTAGATAAATGTGAGATTATCCACTTTGGCGGCAAGAACAAGGAGGCAGATTATTATCTCAATGGTGTCAGATTAGGAAAAAGTGGAGTACGGCGAGAACTGGGTGTAATTGTACACCAGTCACTGAAAGTAAACATGCAGGTACTGCAGTCAGTGAGGAAAGCTAATGGCATGTTGGCCTTCATATTGCGAGGATTCGAGTATAGGAGTAAAGAGGTCCTTCTGCAATTGTACAAGGCCCTGGTGAGACTACATCTGGAGTGCAGTTTTGGCCTAATTTGAGGAAGGACATCCTTGAATAGGAGGCAGTGCAGCATAGGATCACAAGGTTAATCCTTGGGATGGCGGGACTGTCATATGAGGAAAGATTGGAAAGAGTAGGCTTGTATTCACTGGAATTTGGAAGTACAAGATGGTATCTTATAGAAATGTATAAAATTATAAAAGGACTGGACAAGCTAGATGCAGGAAAAATGTTCCCAATGATGGGCGAGTCCAGAACCAGGGGCCACAGTCTAAGACTAAAAGGGAGGCCATTGAATACTGAGATGAGTAAAAACTTTTTCACCCAGAGAGTTGTCAATTTGTGGAATTCTCTGCCACAGACAGCAGTAGAGGCCAATTCACTGGATTAATTTAAAAGAGAGTGAAACAGAACTAACGGAATCAAAGGATATAGGGAGAAGGCAGGCACGGGTTACTGATTGTGGATGATCAGCCATGATCACAGTGAATGGCAGTGCAGGCTCAAGGGGCCAAATGACGTTCCCCTGCACCTATTCTCTATTTTCTATGATGGTAACTGAACTTTAGTCAATCTCAGACTTTGGCAGGGCTATTTAGATAGGTCTCTTAAAGATAGCGGAGTCAGGGGATATGGGGAGAAGGCAGGAACGGGGTACTGATTGGGGATGATCAGCCATGAGCACATTGCTGGCTCGAAGGGCCAAATGGCCTACTCCTGCACCTATTGCCTATTGTCTATTATTGACACTTAGCTGAACATACAAGGTCATGCTAAGACTTCCTGAGCTGAGAGAATCAGCACAATTTGACCCATCAATAACAAGGTTATATCAGTTTACAAAATGATCTGAAAATTGGTTCAAGCAAGGCATATATAAAACAAAGAAGCTAACTTTAGTTGGAACCTTGATAAACCATAGACAAAAGATGGAGCACACTGGATGAGAAACTCTATGGAATTAGCAGTAACTATCTGGAAGTTTGAACAGGCTGAAGTATTTCCCTCTGGAAAGAGAAGTCAAAGAGGTGACCTGATAGATAAATTTACCAATTTGAAGTTGTATGATTGGGTTCGCAAAAATAAATTACTGCATGTAATAAAGTCTGAAACAAGAATTCACAAGTATGAGTTAGTTATTGATAAAGCCAATAAGGAATTCAGCAGAAGCCTTTTAAATCAGAGAGAAGTACAAAAGTGAGGGACTGTCAAATAGTGGTTGAGGCATAAACTATGGATGCATTTAAGGGGAAGCTAGAAAAGTACAAATGGGTGAAAGGGATTAAAGCATGGATTTATAGGATAGGATATGTCACGTGGAAGGAGGTGCACAAGGCACATAAACAGTGGGTTTATAGGCGGCAAAATGGCTCAGAGGTAGAGTTGCTGCCTTATAGCACCAGAGACCCAGGTTCGATCCTGACGGGGTGCTGTTTGCATGGAGTTTGTACGGTCTCCCCGTGACCATGTGTGTTTTCCCCGGGTACTTTGGTTTCCTCCCATGCTCCAAGGATGTGCAAGTTTGTAGGTTAATTGGCTTTGGTAAAAATTGGAAATTATCCCTAGTGTATAGGCTAGTGCTAGTGTACAGGGATCACTGGCAGACGCGGATTCGGTGGGCCAAAGGATCTGTTTCCACGCTGTATCTCTAAACTAAACTAAAACAAAAAAAACTAATAAAGTGTTTTTTTTTAAATAATGCTGTATTGTAAAATGTATTGCAATGAACTTCTGATCTCCACATTATCTCTAAGGTTAGTGAAATTCTTGCTCATCCTTCCCAGAATTCCTGTTCAAATCCTCAAGTTGGAAGTTGGGAATATGATTCCAGAGCTTCAGGTGTGTGGCCAATTTAGTCACCATCAGCAAGGTTATCCCTCTTCTCATCTTTCTCTCCCTGTTTACAGCCTTCGACAAAATTGGCCACACACCTTAAGCTCTCCAAACCCATTCTTAACCTCTCTTCACTTTTTTCAGACACACTATTTCTTTAATTAAGCTTTCAAACCCTTTTCCCTCACCCCCAATCATTTATTTTGATTCTTACCTTTCCAAACATAAACAGAGAATCACAGGTAATAGTGATTCTTTTCCCAAGAGTACATTGGCATCCTTTGAGCATCTATACTTGGATCCCTTTGCCTTTCATCTACATGATGCCCTTGTCAAAACTGACTGAGAAAGTTTGAAGTTATCCAAACGAGCTGAAGGTACCGTCATCTTTCATGATCTCCTGTTTGTCCCTAAATCAGCAGTCTGCTTGTCTAACGCAGAGCAATGAATAAGCAGAAATATCCTTCAGCTTGGGGAAGAGTATGCCCATTCAATTCATGAAATCTTTTCCAGTCAGTAATCATGGGTGCCATCCCTCCTCTTGATCATTATATTAAACTGAGCTGTGCTATTTATAGTTTTGGTATCATGATTGTCACTGAGATGAGTTCTGGACCACTTATTTATTTCATCACTAAGACCACCTAATTTACCTTTGTAATACTGCTGAGATTCAGTTGCTGAGATTCTGAACTATTCCTTCCTGTCTTGAGTTTTAACTATTTAAAAGTATTTTATTTTGACATGTTCTGCGTCCTGTACACTGCGACCAGTAACTATGATCTATGTTGAGAATGATCCCAGGGATGAGTGTGTTAATATTAACTTCATTAAAGTTATTATAAAATGGAGGATCATTGCATTTGCAAGGCCTGCTTGGCCTCTGTCTGTGAAAAGCTACAGGTTGTGAGTTGGTGCCAACTAGTCTGAACCCTAGATTGATATGCAGGATGGGGAAAGATCCAGATGTCCTCTTCATTGTTAAAATGTATGAGGACCTTGCAGAAGAGCTCAAAGGCGTTGCAAATGCATTATCGGGACTGGCCCACTGCAGAAGGGTTTTAAATACTGTTAATAATGTTGCAAGGTGTTTGTGTTACTGTTTGATAATTGGCTGAAGTGTGAAGCCGTGTTTGAATTGTTTATACTCCCTGGGAGAATGTTGCATTACTTGATTAACTGACTTCTTTCCAGAAGCTTCTGTAGAAACTTTGTAATGGGGCGCTTTGGAATTAGGTTGGGGAACTGTCAATAACACTTTAATGTAATTGATATATGTGATTGGTTTGTCGGGGTTGCCACCCCCATGTAGTTCTTCCCCACAGGGTCCGATGACCTATAAAAGGTGACCCCCACTGGGATCATTGTCAATCTTCTGGAAGGGCGCTTGGGACTGCATAACCTTTTGGAGGTATCTGCTTGCATGAGGCTGAAGGGCTTGGACAAGCAGAGACAAGGATTGGACCCGCGGCTGTTAGGTATTTTATACGGAGTTTGTTATTGTTTCATAAAATAAAGTTTAGTGGTCCAGTGCTTGACTCAGTGTATTACTGAACTAAACTAAGGGGGGGGGGGGGGGGGGGGAGTTAGCTCTAGGAGCATAATTCCAAGTGGGTTAATATATGATGAGTGTTAGCATAATTACAAGTGGGTTAATATATGATGAGTGTTAGCATAATTACAAGTGGGTTAATATATGATGAGTGTTTGATGGCACTAGGCCTGTACTCGCTGGAATTTAGACGGATGAGGGGGGATGTTATTGAAACTTACCGAATAATGAAAGGCGTGGATAGAGTGGATGTAGACTGGATATTTCCACTAGTGGGAGAATTTAGGACCAGAAGACATAGCTTCAGAATGAAAGGATGTACCTTTCGAAAGGAGATGTGGAGGAATATCTTTAGTCACAGGGCGGTGAATCTGTGGAATTATTTGCCACAGAAGGCTGTAATGACCGTCATTGGGTATTTTTAAGACACAGATTGACAGATTCTTGATTAGTACGGGTGTCAGGAGCTATGGGTAGAAGGCGCAAAATGCGGTTGAGAGGGAAAGGTAGATCAGCCATGGTTAAATGGCAGAGTAGACGATGGGCTGAATGGCCTAAATTCTGCTCCTTTCAATTGTGAACTTATGAACTATGTTGCCAGTGACCTGATTTCCATTTTATCCAGTTCACCTATTACTTGGTGCTTGCTGACCTATATTAGCTAATAGTTGCTGACCTATATTAGCTAATAGTTAACAAATGCCTAGGTTTTAAAATTGTGCCAGAAACAGGACATGGATAGGATGAAAGAATGAGTGTTTTACTGAGATGAGATAATATTGGGGGCAGAGATCAAAACCGTCACATCAGTCCTGGGCTTTGGTGACAGAGAGGGTTTAAGGTGCAACGGTAGAATTGTGCCAGAGACTCGGGTTCGATCCTGACTATGGTTGCTGTCCGTACAGAGTTTGTACCCTCTCCCTGTGGGATTTCTCCGGCTGCTCCTGTTTCTTTCTACACTCCAAAGATGTATTGCTTTGTAGATTGATTGGCTTCTGGTAATTGTAAATTGTCTCCAGTGTGTAGGATATTGCAAGTGTACAAGGTGATCGCTGGTTGGTGTGGACCCGGTGGGCCAAAGGGCCTGTTTCCGTGCTATATCTCTAAAGTTTAAAGGGCTGCATGGACCAGAGTTGGTTCTGATTGTCAGCTGGCCGGTTCGTATTTTTTCCCCTCGGGGCTACCTAATTGCTTCCTGTTACTTTCTGTGACTAAAATTGTTACCCTTCCTTTTTCAATGTCAACGTGGCATTATTCTACATATTTCTAACCTGCAAATTGACAAATGTAGCCCCGAGAGTCCATGCTCCTCTTTTTGTAGACTCTTGAACACTCCCTACCCACAAGTAGAGATCCCATTCCCAACCTCTATTTGTTCTTTTCAGACACGCCGTCCTTTAAATAAGCCTTTGGTCATCTGCTGTAACATTTCTTTGTGCTAAATTTTATGTGACAATAGAAATATTTGTAAAGCAGGCTTTTCAGCTAAAATGGGTGGCACAGTGAGGCAGCAGTAGAGTTGCTGCCTTATGCCCCTGTCCCACCGGAGGTTTTCGGAGGTTTTTGTCAGACTCCCTAATGGTCGAAAGTGGTTTCCACTTCTATGTTCTATGGAACCTCCGGGAACCTCCAGGAACCGCACGGAAACCTTAGTTGGGGCGCAAAGTCTCCAGAGGTTTCCGTTCAGGTTTCCTAAGTGGAACAGGGGCATTACAGAGCCAGAAACCCAGTTTGATCCTGACTATGGGTGCTGTCATTACAGAATTTGTACATTCTTCCTGTGGCTGCATGTGTTTTCCCCGGTGCTCCGGTTTCCTCCCTCACTCCAATGATGTGCAGGTTTGGACGTTAATTGCCTTCGGTAAAAAAAAATTGTCTTTAGAGTGTGTAGGATAGTGTTAGTGTGCGGGGTGATCGCAAGTTGGCGTGGACTCGGTGGGCCGAAGGACTGGTTTCCACGCTGTATCTTTAAAGTCCAAAGTAAAGTAAAAATGGGGTTGAGTACTAACAGCCTTGATGTCAAGCCTCACTTAAAAAAGGAGCCCACATATCATGCAGCTACAAAGACATTTAGTAATAAATCAGGACAGACATTTTTTAACTTTGACATAATTAACTCTAGTTTTCTGCATGAGGGAGGTTAGCTAGTTTTATGACACAGCCTGTAAATTTGGTCCAAAGCAAGGGTTATTGAGTATATAAATGTATGTGTCTGGGCAGTGGGCAGGTGCTATAGACCTGGGGGGGGGGGGGGGGGGGGGGGCTACTAAATGTATATACATGTGAGTTCACTGGGGTTGATGTCCAGATCCTCAAGTCCTCCAAACCATCATCAGTTCCTACTTTTTATTGTTGTTTTAATAAATATTTCATTTGCTTGGTTGAAGTGTTTTTTCTTTATCATTGATATGAATGTTCGAAAATCTGTTTGTATCATCACAATAATGCTTACGATATTCTGCAGGGTCATATAAAAATCTTCACATTGTTACTATTGAGGCACTGGAAGAAAGATTGACTACTTAATCGTTATTAAGCAAATGGAAATATTTGTCTTACTGATGTATGTTGTTGTAATTTAAGATTGTGACCTATTTGAATTTTAAACCAAAAACAAAATTTATGACAATGAAAACACCAAATACATTTTAAAACAAACATTGTGATTTTCTAAGCTTCCTTTCAGTCCATGAGATATTCAGAAAAGTTACACATCAAACAAACTCATGAGTTTGCTGAGCTGACTTTTATGATAGGTAACTCTTTATTTTAGGTACTACTTCATTGAAATGATTGTTCAATATAGCCAGATCGTATTTCAATATTTTAAGTGGTCATTTGATAGCACATTAACAACATTTATTTAAATGAGCATTCTATCAGAATAAAAGTAGCAATTATTTAAAATAGTAAGATTAAATGAGAACTTACCAGTTTGAAGTTTGATCTTTATTTTATGAGGAGTTACGATGAGGGACTATGTGAAGAACCCTATCCAGCCGCATGTGCGTCAATCTTCAAAGCAGCGGTGTGAAATCACAGATAATACTGAATGCAGAATAATAGTAAGATAACAGAAGACTAGAACTACCAGATGATATTTATGAGGGTTGGGAGCGGAGGGCATGTAGTCCCTCATTGTAACTCCTCATAAAATAAAGATCAAACTTCAAACTGGTAAGTTCTCATTTAATCTTACTATTTTACTTCAGAGTAACATGAGTGACTACGTGAAGATTTCAAAGCTCTGTGATTTCATGCCGCAGATTCAAATCCAGCCTCTTACTGCATTGATTGACTCAACATAATTAAATAATCAATCATAACATTGTTCAAATGAATAAACGGTTTATTTAAAAAAAAAACAATAGCAACCCCTCTATCTCAGGGGGAAACAGTATAACCAAACTTAAAACAGACTCAGCAAATACCTCCAGCCTTGCAATTGGCTTATGGTAAAATCTCTGGAATGTCAGCTCACTGGACCATCCTGCAACCGCAAGGATATGGTCTATAGGCACGTCCATCGCCCTTGCCGTGGACGTTGATGCCGCTCTGGTGGAATGAGATTTAAATTGATCAGTATCAATCCCAGCACTTCCCAGAACCTGCTTTAGCCACCTTGAAATTGTTTGCACCGACACCTTACCGTGTGTTTTTTTGTGGCTAACGCTGATTCTGTTCCTCTTCGGACTCTGGTAGCCTCAATGTAATGGGACAAATATGACACTACACACAGACGAGTATCTTTGGGGTATGCTGAAAAAACAATCTTACTTCCTGTCATGCCAATTCTACTCTGAGCAGATCATAAACATAAAAAGTGATGGCATCTGCCGATACCTGCATTCTGTCTAGCCATAGCTTCTGCAATGTCTGCACACGTTGGGCTGATACCAACACCATAAGCATGACCACCTTCATGGTTAGTTTGGCTAGAGATGGGACTGTCACAGGAGTCCACTGGCGAAGGAGCATAAGAACTCGTTTACATTCCAGATACCTGAATGCCTGGGTCTAGGAGGATTAGAATTAAAAACTCCCTTCATAAATCTAGAGATTAACGGTTGTGTCCCTATTGAATGTAACTCTGACACCATGGGCAAATAAGAAGACAGAGCACTTCTGAATGTATTAATCGCACTATAGCTTAATTTTTGATCAAAATAAAGAGTAGACAAGAACTCCAGCACGTCTGGGATGCCTTCAGTTTGATATGAGATATTCTGCTGTATGCAGAATACCTCCCACTTTCTTATCGAGGTGATGTACTGCTTCTGGGTATTAACCCTGCAGGCCGACGTGAGACCATCCACGGTGCGATCAGTCAGTCCTCTCCCCAGGTATGGCCTTCTTAGAATCTGCAAATTAACAGATCAATACGATCATGTAAAGGAGATTGATCGCCAGTTATCGGTTTTTATGTTTGGGAACAATCATATGAGGCTGAGTAGCCATCTGCAATACGACAGGGAACCATGGCTGGATAGGCCAATCTGGCACTACCAATACTCCTGAAGCAGAGTCCTGCTTGATTATTTGCAGGCATCGCTGGAAATAATGGTGGAAATGCATATAAAAACATTCCACCCCAATGCAGCGAGAATGCATCAACCGCTGCTGTCTCAGGGTCTGGTTCCCATGAAACATATTTGTGCAACTGATGGTTCAGTCTAGATGCAAACAAATCAATATCTGGCATTCCATATCGAGCAACCACCTGATTAAATATGTCCTGATTTGACATCCATTCTATGTTATCATTGAATTGGCATGACCTTGTGTCTGCCACTGTGTTGAATCTACCTGATAACTAGATTGCTGAAAGCCAGATGTCAATGCACCAGACCCAGATATGATTAGCCCTGTTTTGCCACTTGTTTTAATGAGGTCTACGGGTTTTGCCTCCTCGTGCAGTTGACTCGCTTTGCGAGGTCCTCCCCAAACAAAAGGTTAAGCGGTAGTACGCTGATTGGTTTGCACAGTGCTGCAAATTTTGGATGGATGGCTGGGCTTATAGCACTCCTTCGTAAGCTATTCATTTCGAAAAATGCACTGCACAGGAGCCCCAGCGCATCCTGATGGGCTTCTGTCATGTGCTCCTTGTCCACTGTTGTTGCGAACGCAGTGAGTCCTGCTGTGAGCAACAGGAGCACTTTCTGGAATTTTAACTCCTGTGCCCTTTCTGTGACCCCCAATTGTGTCCATATAAGATGGTTAACCATTGGTATTTTTAATAACCCACAGTTAACTGGGGCTTCACATTTCTTGGCAGCCTCATCCATTGCCAGCTCTTGAAGTTGATGGGAGAGCATATACTGAATAGCAGCTGCCAACTCTTCCCCTAATGGTTCCCCTGCTTCTCTGGGGATTGCAATTTTTTCAGCTATGTTCGATATTAGCTCTTGTTGCTCTACATCCTTATGGCTCTGACCAGCCACTGACTCGGCATCAGTATACACCTGAGCCGGTATACCCTCCTCCTCTAAGAATGGGTAATCATGCAGCCCTATTCCAGGCGCTGCTGGCACAGGCTCTCCAACAGCCTGGCGTGGACACCACTCCCCCTCCCGGAGTGCATCCCTATCGAGCATCCTTCGCAATAGGACCTCAATCTGGGAGAGCCGTGAGCAAACGGTCTCTCCTTAACGAGGTGAAACCTCCAAGACCGACTCTGGGTCAATGGGCATAGTGGATTTTGTTGTAGCCTTGCGCCCTACCGGCGTGGCAATGCTGCTCACAGGCAGCGGATCTGGTGTCGCTAGCCCCCCAGCTGGCGAAGGATTTGGCAAACTAGGCGGGCATCCGCTACCCGCACTCTTGCGTTCCTCCAAACTTCTTATCCCGGATCGACTCGCCCTCGCCTTTTTTTACTTTCTGCATATTGTCAACGGTGTAAATGCTACCGCAAACGCAGAAAGCGACCACAGGAAAAGTTTTAAAAACTTACCTCTGCTGCTCCAACCGGCCGACCTGCACCAATGTGTCTGACGTAATGACGCACGTGCGGCTGGATGGGGTTCTTTACGTAGTCACTCACGTGACTACAAAGTAAAATTGAGATTATAGTATTGGAACATTCCATTGACTTTGGGACACTGGTTAACATTGTTTATTTGTTATCAGTTTGTAGTTGACCTCAGTTATAATATAATTTAGAATCAGATTTACAATTAAAAACCATCATGCATTTACAGTCTAATGCCAACATTTAAAATAGACCAATAATAAATATATGTGGAAACTTTAAATGAGCCACTGTGTTTATAACAGTTTGAATGTAACATTTAACATTTTATAACATTTTAGATTAAACTAAACATTATTACATTTTAGATGAATAGCATTACATATTTATTTATTCCTTTATCGCTCTTAATTATTGAAAAACATGTTTGTAAAACCTTACAGTATCCCTGTTGAATTATAAATTCCAAACAAAAGGTACTATTTTGGTTTATCCACAAAGTGCTGGATTATTAATTCAGGATACTTTGATTAAATGTGGGAGGTGTTCCATCAGCAACATGCAGTCTGCTTGCTATATCGCTACACAATGATACGGAATGACAAGAGTGGACTTTTCTATGAAGAGCCATATTGAAGATCAATCTTTTGATTTTATTCAATGCTTGCATTCTTAATGCCTTCTAATGGAACATCTTTTTATCTCTTTGATCCAAAGCAAGATTGCTCACCATCTTCTCTATTGTTAGTTCTTGCAACAGAGCTCTTGGCCATTGCTCATCAATGTAACAGCAGAAAAGTGAAATCCAGGTCACTGATCAAGAGCAAGAGATTTTCTTATGCATGGATGTCCTTTTGTAAAATTTCCCCCCTGCAATTCTGGCTTTTATCAAACTATGTGAAATTCTCTTGGGGCATTACATTATTTATAACAATACAGATGTTAAGCCTTAGTGTGCTTGCACTCTCATAAATAAAACTCTTTTCCACTTTTACTGACCTGCTTTATATTTGAAATATTGGGTGATCTCCAAAATATTACAACTGCACTCTAATCATTGAAAAGCTGACTGCTGCTGCAATGTAAATCCTCAGTATGAAAATGAAGAAAAATAACAATACAGAAATATTCTGTAAAAAAAATGCTCATGAAATAGTGTTAATGTTTCAAATTGATGGCTTCATCATCAACAAAGAGGTTCTGAACGAAGGGATATAAACCTTTTTGTTCTGGTGAAACGTTAACAATCACAAATATTAACTCAATTTCAATCTTCATCAATGCTGCTTAACACACAAAATGAAACGCAACTGGGTTTCACACATTTTTTGCAGAAAGATGCCATTTCCCTTAAGCTATCTGAAGTGCGAATATTTTGTCCAAAGTGGCTATTTTTTAAAATCTGCAAAAAAAAAGACAATTTTACTTCGTGATGAACCCCGTACAGCCATTCGTGCGTCATTGCGTCAGATGCTTTCGTGCAGACGACTGTGGAGCAGCGCAGCTCCTCCAACTGTAAGTCTAAAACTTCATGTAAGTGCTATTCCTTACCTGTTGCAGGTCTCCTGCACGAACCACCGAGGGTTCGCAATCGGAGTCACTGATAACGTGGTCAGTGACTCCACACGTTGGGTTCCCGGGGAGGGGATACCCAAGAATAGTGCGGTTCCAGACCGCAGTAGTCCCTACGTTATGGGGCTAAACTGACCTGAACGGTCAGCCTGGGTTCCCGGTGGAGGGGAAACCCAAGTGTATGCGGTTCTATACCGCAGTAGTCCCCAGGACATGGGGTTAAAAGTAACCTAAACTGTTAGGCTGGGTTCCGGTGGAGGGGAAACCCAAGTATATGCAGTTCCCAGAATGCAGTAGTCCCCAGGAAATTGGGTTAAACTCACATATGTATATATATATTTATATTGTTTCCTGGGGAGGGGAAATTCGCCTATGGGTTCCCAAACCATAGTAATCCCTCGGATATGGGGACAACTGACAAAAATAGTCAGTACAATTAGGAAAGATGTTGGGAGGTTTCCTCTCTGGGAATGAAGTTAGACACACTCCTTCAGCAGGAGTTGGGTCAGTGCGGCTTAAACTGCTGACACGGCTCTCACATTATGCCAGCAGCATCTTTGGGTAGGGCTGCTTCATGGGGATGCCAAGTTATGGCAGTGCCAGCCTATGGGAAAGGTTGTGCCAGCAGTACCTTTGTTCAGGACTGCTCATGAAGATGCCAAGCTATGGCAGGCTGGCCTATTGGAGAGGCTGTGCCAGCAGTACCTTTGCTCAGGATTTCTCATGGGCATGCCAAGCTATGGCAGGCTTGCCTATTGGAGAGGCTGTGCCAGGAGCACCTTTGCTCAGGGCTGCTCATGGGGATGCCAAGCTATGACAGGCAAGCCTATTGCAGAGGCGGTGCAAGCAGTACCTTTGCTCAGGTCTGCTCCAGGGGAATGCCAAGTTATGGCAGGCTAGCCTATTGGAGAGGTTATGCCAGCAGCACCTTTGCTCAGGGCTGCTTCATTAGAACGCCAAATCTATGGCAAATACTTGCCTATGGGAAAAGCCGCGCCAGCAGCACCTTTCTTCAGGGCTGCTTCATGGGCGCCAGCAGTACCTTGTTCAGGGCTGCTTTATAGGAATAGCTGTGTAACATAGAAACATAGAAAACATAGAAAATAGGTGCAGGAATAGGCCATTCGGCCCTTCGAGCCTGCGCCGCCATTCAATGTAATCATGGCTGATCATCCAACTCAGTATCCCGTACCTGCCTTCTCTCCATACCCCCTGATCCCTTTAGCCACAAGTGCCACATCTAACGCCCTCTTAAATATAGCCAATGAACTGGCCTCAACTACCTTCTGTGGCAGAGAATTCCAGAGACTCACCACTCTCTGTGGAAAGAATGTTTTCCTCATTTCGGTCCTAAAGGAATTCCCCCTTATCCTTAGACTGTGACCCCTTGTTCTGGACTCCCCCAACATCGGGAACAATCTTCCAGCATCTGGCTTGTCCAACCCCTTAAGAATTTTGTAAGTTTCTATAAGATCCCCCCTCAATCTTCTAAATTCCAGTGAGTACAAGCCGAGTCTATTCAATCTTTCCTCATATGAAAGTCCTGACATCCCAGGAATCAGTCTGGTGAATCTTCTCTGTACCCCCTCTATGGCAAGGATGTCTTTCCTCAGATTTGGAGACCAAAACTGTACGCAATACTCCAGGTGTGGCCTCACCAAAACCCTGTACAACTGCAGTAGAACCTCCCTGCTCCTATACTCAAATCCTTTCGCTATGAATGTGTAGGGGGGCATTCCCATTTAAAGTGATCATGGGGGATGAGGAGGCATTGCTAGGGTAAGGCAATATAACAGAATGATGACAAAAAGCATTCAAAGAGAACTATTCACAGTCCAAAAACACTGGTTATGTATGTGCTAAAAAACAACGGTTAAGTCTCAAACTATATTTGAGAAATTGGACTCCTCTATCCAGTTAGATTAAGTTTCTATCAAACAGACTTGTAGGAGATTGGGATTCACTTTTAGGTATTCAATTGGCCGTGATGTCGGCCTGGGCAACAGATTGCAGTCAATAGACTCTGGTAACAGTTTTGTTGTTATAAAACAGCTTTTCTAGTCGTTAGATTAATTGTTAATAGTATAGATGCGATTCAGCTGTGCAAGTAGAACAACTGTTATCTTGTTAAATGGGTAACTATTAAGTGTCATATAGGTCATTGATAACACACCTTGTTTCACCAGCTGAAATTAATAAAGCCACAATGATTGACACACAGTATTTTACTTCGAAGTCATGTGAGTGACTACGTGAAGAAGCCCTGCCTGGCGTTGGATCGGCATTACGTCAACGCTATTGGCAGAGGAAGAGCTGCAGAGCGTAGCTCCAACACAGCGGTAAGGAAACGGCCCGCAGGTAAGTAAAATTATTTTACTTCCAGGGCGTTTTCTAAAAACTCTGTAGGCTGGTAGGTAAACCAGGAGGAGTTAAAATAAAAATGTTTTAAAAAATCGCGGGTAAAATGTGCGTCCCGGGGTGTAGAAAAGTTGGGACAGCAGATTATTGCGGAGAAGGTTCCGATACCGGTGGCCGTTGAAATACCCGTTAGTGAGCCTTTGGTTGCTCCACAAACAAAAACTTTGAAAACCCAGTGCCTAAAATGTAAAAGGAAAAGCTTGAAAGGCCTGAGGTTTCTGAAAGATCCTGAAAGGAAAGCCTTTGGCTAAGTATGGATCTAATGGAGAAAATACTCCAAACAATATCAACCAAGGGTCTAAGTACCCAGAATATTCCCAGGCAGCCCCTGAGGGGGTTCCATATCATGAATATGGTGCCAGTTGAATTGGGAATTGAAACTCCAGTGCCTGGGATTGGGCTGGAGGAAGTCTCCTTGAACAAGTTTCAGGAGTACCAGGGCTGTATGAGACTGACCCTGAAAGTGGTGTTTGTGGTCCGAAGTACCCACCACAATACAAATCCAGGTGTGTCTGATGGGGCACAAAGTTTACTATACCTGGAGGAGACAGTGAGGCCATGGAAGGAAAACCTGGCGGCCAATGTTAATTATATGGTCTCTCACCTGCCTCAAAGCTGTTATGGTTGAGACAGCAGATTTAGATTCAAACACCTATTTATTTGTGGTCAGAAGTACCCACCACAATACAAATCCAGGTGTGTCTGATGGGGCACAAAGTTACTATACCTGGAGGAGGCGGTGAGGCCATGGAAGGAAACCTGGTGGCCAATGTTAATTATATGGTCTCTCACCTGCCTCAAAAAAGCTGTTATGATTGCGACGGCACATTTGGATTTAAACACCTATTTATTGTACCTCAAAGAAGGTACCTATGGTGAATCTGGCTTTTTGGGCGCCAATGTCAGCAATAATGCAGGCGCAGGAATTACGATTCAAAGAATCCTCAAACTAATTTTGGCATCACTGTCTTTTGGAAGACAAGCTGGAAGGTTGTGGAATGACCAAAGTTCAGAATAAACATACGTTGGGCTTATTCTGCAACTCATTTTGAGATAAATTATATAAAATGGAAGATTGCCATTCGGCCTCTTTTACATCCAAGATTTTCAGGGTTGTGCAGGGCAAGCAATGTTCAAGCTCTTGGTTATTTGTTCGGAGGAAATCTGTCTAAACAAATTGGAGAAATGGATGAAGAGGCAAAAACTGTTGGCCTTGTGAAACCCTTCAGTTTGGCCAGAAAGGCTGGTCATATGAGAAGGGGATGGGATTTTGGAGCTGGAACGAGCCGAGGCAGGAGTATGATAAGGAAGAATTACCAGCCAGCACAGCCGAATGTACACCCATTTATTGGGAAAGGAGATCATTTCGTCCAGTTGGAGAGGTACAAAAACTTTATCCTATTAAAGAAGGATGTTTGGATGAACCTCAGATTGGTGGTAGACTCCGAATGTTTATAATGAAAGGGAGGTATGAATCCATTGGGACACAATAAGCCTAATCATTCTTTGATGTTTCAGTCTTGAAAGAATTCAAATTGACAAAGAGGTTAAGAATTTGTGTGAGAAAGGAGTTATTGAGAAAACAGGAGAGGATCCACAATAATTGTATCAAATATTTTCCCCACACCGAAGAAAGATGGGGGTTGTAGAATCATTTTAGATCTCACACAATTGAATACATTTGTCCAGTATAAACATTTTTAAAATGGACACATTCAACACTGCAATGCAGCTGGTATCAACAGGTTGTTATATGGCTACAATAGATTGAAGGATGCATATTTTCGGTCCCAATTCACCATAGTTCGCAGGAAATTAAAGTTTATGGATGGGACAGCTGTGGCAATACAAAGCTTTGCCTAATGGATTAAGCCAGCACTTGCACTGCTAAGGGCACAAAACACATCGTTATGGCTTATCTAGATGACATTTAATTGTCAATGCTAATCGGGAGTCAGCTGGAAAATCAGTCTCAGCAACTATAAGTTTGTTTGAGAAGTTGGGTTCCTGATCCATCCAACAAATCTAAGTTACAGCCATCCCAAACCATTGAATATCTGGGGTTTGTGATTAACTCAGTTACCATGTTGGTAACTTTACCAATGGATAAGGTGTTGGATTTGACAAATGTGTGTCAGAACCTGATTAACAAACCTTATCCCTCCATCCGAGAGGTTGCCAAGGTTATTGGTAAATTGGTAGCAGCATTTCCAGCAGTAGAGTTTGGTCGTCTACATTACCAAAATCTTCAAAGGGCAAAACCTCAAGCGCTTTTTCAGCGAGCAGGCCATTTTGATAGGCCAATGCAATTGCCTAAGGAAGCTTTATCAGAATTACATTGGTGGATTGAGAATGTTCCACAAGCTGCTGAGAACATTTTAGTTCATAAGCCAGTCGTGTTTTTGTAAACTGATGCAAGTTCTCTCGGATGGGGGGCTACGGATAATGAGACCAGCTGTGGAGGCAGATGGGCTGTCCAAGAGGATTTATTGCTCCAAACATATGGTATTAATTATTTGGAGCTACTGGGAGCATTTTATGGATTAAAAGATTATTGCTCTTCATTAAAAGATTTGCATGTCCAAGTACAAATAGATAATACCACAGCTGTGGCATATATCAATCACAAGGGTGGTGTCAGATCAATATCATGTGATCATCTGGTAAACCAGATGCGGCAATGGTGTATGGCAAAAAAAAAAAAAAAAAAAATTGGCTTTCAGCTATTTATCTCTCGGGGAGAGACAATGTTGTGGCAGAGAAAAGATCACGAATATTTAAAGACAATACAGAATGGATGTTAAATCCACAAATTTTCAAAAAATATATATATATTGTCAGCCGGTATGGAGTACCGGACATTGATCTGTTTGCATCTAGATTGAATCACCAATTGCCCAAATACGTGTCTTGGGAACACGATCCAGGGGCAGTAGCGGTGGATGCTTTCTCGCTACACTGGGGAATACGTTCTTTTATGCTTTTCCCCCATTCTGTCTCATTGGGCAATGTCTCAAGAAAATAGCGCAAGACGCTGCCAAAGGCATTTTTGTGGTGCCAAATTGGCCCACGCAGTCATGGTTCCCATTGATGCTAAAATGATTATTGAACCATGTATGACAATTCCCAGTTGCGACAATCTGTTGACACAACCAGTAACAAAAGAAATTCATCCATTGCATGATCATATGAATTTGTTAATCTGCAGGTTCTGACCAGACCGTTGCAAGAGTTTGAACTGTCGGACAGGGCCATGGATGTTATAGATACAGCTTGGAGGAATAGCACTAAAAACAATATATGTCGCATATAAGGAAATGGGAAGTTTTTGTACACAGTCAAAAATATCTTATCATACTGCAAACATTTCAAATGTATTGGAGTTCCTTGCTGGGTTACACTTTGATGAGCATTTGAGTTATAGTGCCATTAATTGTGCTCGTAGTGCAATGTCATCCTATTTAGGACAAATTTCGGATCGGGATTCAGTTGGGTCTCACCCATTAGTATCCTGATTCATGAAAGGAATTTTCAATAAAAATCCTCCCAATCCCAGATATACAGAAATTTGGGATGTTAGCATTGTTCTCACTTTGCTTAAACAATGGACTCCAATTAATTCAATGTCTTTGCAGAAATTAACATTCAAGGTGGTAATGTTAATGGCATTGGTATCAGCTCAAAGAGTACAAATTTTACAATTGTTACGATTGGATTGCATGCATGTGACTACAGATAACATTGTGTTTTATGTTTATGACTTGATCAAACAAAACAGACCTGGAAGAACTGGAATGAAGGTAATGTTTAAAGCATATCCTATTGATGAAACATTGTGTGTAGTTAAGCATTTAACTCAATACATTGAGGTAACCAAAAATCTCAGAGGTTCTGAGAAAGCATTATTGATAACACACAAAAAGCCACATACAAAAGTTTCAGTTCAAACCATTTCTAGATGGTTAAAACAGGTTTTGGGTCTAGCAGGAATAGACACTGATGTGTTTAAATCTCACTCCACTAGGGCGGCAGCTACGTCCGTGGCGAAGGTACAGGACGTACCACTTGATAAAATTTTAGAGGCCGCAGGGTGGTCTAGAGAAGAGATTTTTTCAAAGTTCTACAATAAACCTGTTGTCACGGTGCCAGGATTTGGACACGCAGTACTGGGTTCTCTTTAAATGCTTGCTTTGTTTTATATTATCGATTTATATTATCGATTTATGTTACCATTGACATCATTTATCAACTTATTTTGTAATTTTCCCCTGCGATAGAGGGGTTAATATTAAAAAAGTTGTTCTTTTTATGAACATAAATTGTAACAATGTCCTAAAATACTATTTACTCACTACTGTTTTGACTAAACAGAGAGTCGTATGAAATGAATTTACGACATAAAAAACACAGAGCTTTAAAATCTTCACGTAGTCACTCACGTGACTCCGAAGTAAAATAGTGAGATTAAACGAGAACTTACCTGTTCGAAGTTGATCTTTATTTTATGAGGAGTGACGATGAGGGATTACGTGCCCTCCACTCCCAACCCTCATAATGTAAATGATCATCTGGTAGTTCTAGTCTATTTTGAGCCTTACTATTTTACTTCGGCTATTGGTTCTGTGTTTTTCATGCCGCTGCTTTGAAGTATGCCGATCCAGCGCCAGGCGGGGCTTCTTCACGTAATCCCTCATCGTAACTCCTCATAAAATAAAGATCAAACTTCGAACAGGTAAGTTCTCGTTTAATCTCACTATTCATTACTGCTCCAGTAGTTGTTAAGTAAATCTTTAATTATATTGCAAAATGGTGCTAATGGCCCTAAATGGAAAATTGTGTCAGCAGCGCTTTTTAGCAGGCCTGCTTAATGTCTCCCTCATGTAGGAGGAGAGCATGCTGCATCAGTATTAGTCTGACGCTGGGGCCATGGCAAAGTCAGCATATTGCTGAAGCCACGCCAGCAGCATCTTGTAACAGGGCTGCTTAATGGCTCCCTCATGTAAGAGGAGAGCATGTGGGATTGGTTGGCGCCGAGTCTGAGGATATAGCCATAGAGCATGCCCAAGTGATGTAGGGCACGTGCCAGAGGTCTATGCCTGGCAGAAAAGTTGCCATCCCAAACACAAATGCAGTGAACACCGCTCTCAGCGGGACATTACAGTTGCCTGTCGAATCTTCTATTCAGGTAAGTCCTTTCCATAGGAGAAACCTGGAGGACAAAGCACAAGCTATTGGAACGAGCAAGGTTTCATAGTTTCGGCGACAACGCACCCATGTCTTCTTCGGCAATGGTTCACTGAAGTTGCTGGCAGCATGAAAGCTGGCCAGAGGTCCACGCACTGTACCTGTGCTTCTCTTCAATTAAGGGACCACTTACAGCTTGGTAAGCTGTACACTTAGTTATACATTACAAATGATTGAGACATTATCAGCTACTTTGAAGGGTCTAACCATGTAAAATGGACAATACTGGCTTTGCAACCAGATTAGAATTGGGCAGGTTCAGTAGAGGGACCAAGAATGTCTTGCAAGACTGGCTCGGATATCGGGCCAATGTTGCTGTTTACGGTAGATACCAAGTTGCAAATATCATCTTGAGTTTGGAGGTGGAATGGACTTGCATAACTTGCCAAATTTTCTGTTATTGGTATCAACTATCTATGAACCCTACGGGCATTGTAAGGGTTAAAGAGTGATTGGCCAAATATGCATATTGTCATGCTCAGGTTCATACATTATGATGATGGCATATGTTAGTCACGAGGGTGCAATCAGTTTAAGACCCCTGGAATGGTTACATAATAGGTCTCCCAGAACCGGTACGATACCAGCCGGATGCGATGTTGACATTTGTGAACACAGACTCCAGCTACATCCTTGAATTTGGCTGGAGTTTATTGGCTAGTTATCCTTCTGTCACTGGTTTGGTGCAGCAGGTTCAGTCGCTACATAATTGTGATGGTACAGGATGATTATGTCTGTAAATTATAATATATAATATTATGTTATAAATACTTGAGCAGACCAGAAGGGGGTCAGGTCTCAAAATAGTCACAGGCATGCTAGTGACCTTTGATGTTAAGCACACATATATACAACAGTATGCCAAGGTCATCAAGAGCCTTGGAGTTCTGGACTAGCTATGTTGTTAGTCACAAAAAATTTGGGAGAACATATTTGTTCGGGCCATTCCAGATGATAAAAGCAGAGTTGTGTTGTATAGGAGTGGATTCTGATTACATATCTCATTCCACCAGGGCTGCTGCAGCATCAGCAGCAAGGGTATTTATGTTCTGCTGGGTCGCATTGTTGCGGCTGCAGCATGGTCCAACAAAATAATCTCCAAACATCTATAATAACCCATTGCTGAACCAGGGGTCCCCTCCACTCCCAACCCTCATAAATGTCATCTGGTAGTTCTAGTCTTTTGTTCTTACTATTAAACATCAGTCACTATTAGCTGTGATTTCACACCACTGCTTTGAAGATTGACGGCTGTACGGGGTTCTTCACATAGTCCCTCATCTTAACTCCTCATAAAATAAAGATCAAACTTCAAACTGGTAAGTTCTCATTTAATCTTCCTATTTTATTTCACAATTACAGAAGTTTAGTTTTGAGAAACAGGCCCTTCAGCCCACCGAGTCCATACCAACCAGTGATTCTCGCACATATAAATGGCCTTTATAAATCAGAGCATTGAATATAGGAGTAGTAATGTTAAAATTGTACAAGGCATTGGTGAGACCAATTCTGGAGTATGGTGTACAATTTTGGTCACCTAATTATAGGACGGATGTCAACAAAATAGAGAGAGTACAGAGGAGATTTACTAGAATGTTGCCTGGGTTCCAGCAACTAAGTTACAGAGAAAGCTTGAACAAGTTAGGTCTTTATTCTTTGGAGTGCAGAAGGTTAAGGGGGGACTTGATTGAGGTCTTTAAAATGTTGATAGGGATAGACAGAGTTGATAAGCTTTTCCCATTGAGGGTAACATGAGAATTAAGGGACAGAAGTTTAGGAGTAACATGAGGGGGAACTTCTTTACTCAGAGAGTGGTGGCTGTGTGGAATGAGCTTCCAGCAGAAGTGGTGGAGGCAGGATCGATTTTGACATTTAAAAGTAAAGTGGATAGGTATATGGATGGGAAGGGAATGGAGGGGTATGGTCCTAGTGCAGGTAGATGGGACTAGGGGCAAATAAATGGTCGGCACGGACTGGAAGGGCCGAGAGGGCCTGTTTCCATGCTGTAATTGTTATATGGTTATGTTAACACTATCATACCACACTAGGGAAAATTTATATTTATACCAAGCAAATTAACCTTCAAACTTGTACATCTTTGGAGTGTGGGTGGAAACCGAAGATCCTGGAGAAAAGTCATGAGGAGAATGTATATCTCCGAAAAGATGGCACCCAGAGATTGAACTTGGGTCTCCGGCATTGCAAATGCTGTAAGGCAGCAACTCTACTGCTGCGCCATCGTCCTACAGGAAAAGTTACCCTTTTGAGAACCATCTTCAGGAATACAATGATATGCAAGATGTTTTCATGGTTTTTCTACCAGTAAAAAATAGAAGGGAATCAAACTGATGACACATTCCAGATGCCCATCAAGGACAACAGCGAATTTGGTATCTACAGATAGATCAAGACACTGTTGTTTGCTCCAACTCGCACAGTACTTTAACCCCTATTCCTGTTGTTTAGCAATATTAGTATTACAGCGTTGCAAGATATCTCACAGGAATGTTAGTTTACACAAACTACAGGGAATGGCTGATGTGGTACATATCAGGTCACTATTTGCAATATAATGGATGGCATGAAGATAAAGATATTCTTCTCATACATTTGTGACACATTATCACTGTATGAACAGTTGTTTCAGAGAGAGTACCCATGTTTTTATTTTAGCTTCCTTGCACCAAATTCTTTAAAAGTAAGGAAAAAATTGCCAAGTTCAACAATGTGAATATGACTCCCTTTCACTAATCCAACAGATTCTGGAACTGCCGGAGAAAATCATCGGGATAGGCAGCTTCTGTCGAGGAAAAAGGACAGACAACAATTCAGGTTGGGACCCTTCTTCAGACAGATTCCTGACACAGATTGTGGACACTGATGCCCAGAGACAACTATGCAATGACCAAGGTATTATAATGTAAAGAGAACACTGAAGCATATTTCATTTTCCTGCAAAGAGCACAGACTTCTGTGAGGTTTATTCTTATGGATAAACATAACTGCACTAAAACTTTGTTACAGGAAGAAGCCTCATTGTGGAGAAAAATAATTTAATAGCATTTACTAAGTATGAAACTCAGTATCTTGAAACATTAGTGGAGGCAGAAAGGTTGTTGTACAGATGCCTATCTGTGATGTGCCTATGATCAGACTTGACTCAGACATTTTAGTCGACAAGTATAAAGCAATTACTTCACCAGCGATGTCCTTTGAACTCCCTGTCATGCTACTGTATATCATTATACATAATTGGAAAGGATTTTCAGCAAAGTGGAGGTGATTCCTTACATTGTTTTATTCTCTGTGATATGTGCATGATATTTGTCAGTTTTGAAATAATTTTTAAAAATCCTGTTGGTGCAAGCTCTAGCCCCTATCTTTCTACATTTTCATTTTCAGAGCAATTACACCACAGAGTAAAAATTATCTTTTGTTTGCGTGTTGGATGGTCCCAGTTTTTTTGGTTTAGCTATCTGTTTAACTTTATTAGCTCCGGATTGTCAAAGCCACAACAGCCAGACATAAAAACAGCTATTTTCCACGAGCAGTAGCTCTACTCAATAACCGTAACCTCCTTTTGCTCTGGTATTTTATTTCATTCACATAAACTTTTTATGTTTTATTATTATTGTTCAATGTTTTATGTGTCATTCTGAACTGTTACTGTATATCATGTTGTTAAAGCCCTGTCCCACTGTACAAGTTCATTCAAGAGTTCTCCCGAGTTTGCCCTGATTCGAACTCAGAGGTTTACCATAATGGCCGCTCGTAAGTACTCGGGGCTTTCGTGGACATTTTTACAGCATCTGTACAACATGTTGAAAAATCTTCACGAGTCTTCCCGAGCTTACCGCGTTTCTCGAGTACCTGCCGTTAACGTTACGAGGCGATAAGAGACGTCCCCGAGCTCCAACGTACCCGCTATGTACATTCTATGTGCTTCCACGAGTTTGATTATTTTTTAAACTCGGGATAGCTCTTGAATGAACTAGTACAGTGGGATAGGGCTTTTACTTGCAAGCGGAGCGCCAAGGCAAATTCCTTGTGTACGTACATACTTGACTAATAAATGTATAATTTAAATAATTAATTGGTTAATTCATTTGTGCTGCGTTCATATAAAAATAAGGAAATATTGCCATTTTCACCTATGAGAAAAGATACTCCCCTTTCACCAAGCACACGGGCTCTGAGGCAAAACACAAACTGTTGGAGGAACTCATCAGGTCAGACATTTCTTCATCAAAGACATTTCTTGCTTCAACTGCTGAAATAGCCGCAGTTCACTGTTTTTGCATTTCCACCATGATATCTGTGTCTGCTACCTTAAAAATCAGTAACCTGGTTTCCATCAGTCTTGATGGAAGGCATATGTCCCAAACATCTTTTAAAAAAGGTTAAAAAAACATATGGTCTGGTACATGGGTAGAACGGGTTTAGAGGGATATGGGCCAAATGCAGGCAGGTGGGACTAGTGTAGATGGGGCATGTTGGTCGGCGTGGGCAAGTTGGGCCAAAGGCCCTGTTTCTTGGCTGTATGACTCTGTGGCTATGTTAACAGTGCTTGCAAAATACTGAGCAGTAATGTGAATCCCTGCTCCGAGCTTCTCTCAAACCATCACACAGTATGTTAAAGATGGACAACAAAAAAACCTAATGTAGCCCAAGGTTCTGGCAACTATTCTCTGAACAAAGAGAGTATGTATGCACTATTGTGCAAATGATTTTTGCCACTGGGAACTTAGGATGGTGCAGGGCTACAGCATGATCCACCGTAATTCATTCAAGCATCAACCATCACTCTCCAAACGTAGAAGATATTTTTCTATAAACACGAGTAAATCGATCAAAAATATCTATTACCAAGATCTATCAAGTCCAAGTTCCCAGAGTTACAGCAGTCAAAAAAACTTAAGAAAGTAAAACTTGCAATTTGAATCCAACTTATCTGCCAACAACTGAGAGAGCAGGTGGTTATGTTCACCCAGGAGGATATACACATGGTATTCTGTGCCTTTCCCATTCCTTCAGCTTTTGCTTTGCAATGTCTTGCCACCTGGCATTGTGCCCATGCCTGGCAGATGAACTGCTTTCTGCTGGTCCTGGGTGAAAACTGACCACATGTAGCAAATAAGGTTGTGGAGTTAAAATATTCCACACTTCAAAATGCTGAATTCATGACTGATGGCTACCTGATTCCCTTTGCTTGTTATAATTAGGACTGAAGTATCTGCTGTATGCTTGATGTTGTGACTCAATCATTGTCAGATGGCCACGCTCATGATCATCCTCTTCCAGGTTAAATGAAACGGGGCGGCACAGTGGCACAGCGGTAGAGTTGCTGCTTTACAGCACCGGAGACCCGGGTTCGATCCTGAATATGGGTGCTGTTTGTATGGAATTTGTATGTTCTTCCAAAGGTGTACAGGTTTGTAGGTTAATTGGCTTTGATATAATTTGTTACGTCCCTAATATGTTGGATAGTGTTAGTTTACTGGGATCGCTGGTCGGCAGGACTCAGAGGGTTGCAGAGCTTGTTTCCACGCTGCATCTCTAAACTAAACTAAACTAAAAGTATTGGTGCTTGTCAAAGCTGGTGGGAGTAATGCAGACATTTGAGGTGTGAGCGTGCGTGGAAATACTGACAATATTGCTAAGATTACAACTCTTCCAAGCCTGAAAATTGAAAGATCATCAACGTGTCAAACTTCTGACCAAAACAGCTTCTGACCAAAACAGGACTTCTCTTACTGACTGATTAACTGAATTATATCATTGAAGTTTGAATTATCTTCAAATAGACAAGTAGGGGAGGAAATACACAAGGTTGCTGCTGAACCACAGTAATCTTGTAAAGTTTAATTAAATTAAGATTAATTAAAGAAAAACAAATGATTGTTTAGAAAAAAATTGTGAAATCCTTGAGGGCCTGTCCCACTTAGGCTATTGTTTAGGCAACTACCGGCGACTGTCATAGTCGTAGCAGGTCACCAAAAAAAACAGCAACTGGACCCCCCTACGACAATGTCTATGACAAGCTACAACAACCTACCACCTAGTCAACGTCAAGCTGCGGCAAGCTACCGACAACTGGCGGCCCATTAGGACGATCACCTACGACCACACCTATGACAACCTACGACCTCACAGGTGACAACCTATAACAATCGAAGTCAGCCCACGCCCACCCGTGATACGCTAGAACAAGTAACGACCCTGATGGCGAAAACTGAAGACAACTGAAGACAATTCAGTCGCCGGTACCTGTCGCCAGTTGACGTAGGTTGATATAGGTAGTTGCCAATGGAATTCACTATGGCAGCACCGGCGATAGCCTACGTCACCTGATGAGACCTACTACCACAACACCTACATCAGGAGAATACAAGCTACGATTGATTCGTGGGGTAAAAACAAATGTTGCCGCTAATTGTTCAACGTTGAAAAATTAGCGGCGAGCAGAATGATGTTACGACTGGTTGCGAAACTGATGAAACTACTCACGACCATGCAGGCGACACCCCGGCAACCACCGACAAACATGTAGCGACTGCATCATCACCTCTACGCCTTAACCAGCAGGAAGTGGTTCTCTGAGACTGGTGGGAATTTCAGAATTTCAGAGGCCTTTTTTAGGCCAAGGCCCATCTCGCCCATCCTGGAAGATGCTGCAGCCTCACTTCCCATGTTTTCAGAGCGAAGGGGAAAAGACTGAACCGAAATTAGGGTCTGCTGGCCCTTGTGTTAAACCACCGATAACCTTTGAGGGAGGTGGGTAGGTTTCCATCAGTCACACAGGGTGTGCGGACGAATTACAAGTCGGTGGCAGGTTGAGTTTGTTTTTGCACAAATTGCGTCAGATAACCTTGGACCCGTTTATATTGCACAGTATAATGGGTTTCAAAATTGAGTTTTTGCCCAACTCATTTCCACCTAGACAAGATACGCCGAGTCGGGCGTATACTCGCTCCAAAAAATACACTTTGGATATGCAAGCAGAAATAGACACATTGCACAAAAAAGGAGTAATTGAGAGATAATTTCATGAAAAGGATCAATACATTTCTAACATATTCTCGAGGGAGAAGAAAGATGGTGGATGCCATATCATCCTTGATTTGGCAAACTTCAACTCACATGTGCAGTATAAAATGGAGAATGTCCTTACTACTAAGTTCTGAGGCATGCTTATGGTATGCATCGATCTCAAGGATGCATATTATACGGTTCTGATTCACAAGGATCACCGGAGATATCTGAAGTTTAGCTGGATGGGGCTGCTGTGGCAATTTAAAGTGTTACCTAATGGCTTAAGCTCAGCCCCTCGGTTATTTACCAAACTGCTTAAACCAGTGCTTGCCCTAGCACTGGTTTAAGCAGTGCATCTTGCAAAACTAGCTGATTCAGCTGCCAAGATCAATTTTGCGAAATTGGGGTTTATCATCCTGCAAGCCAAATCCAGATTGATACCAACGAGGTCTATTGACTATTTAAGGTTTACTATCAATTTAGTCGAGATGTCTGTGACCCTGCCCATAGGGGAAAAAACTAGATTTAATGGAAGCTTGTTCTAATCTTCTGATTAAGGAAAAACCATCTATGCACCAGGTGGCTAGAGTAGTTGGCAAAATAGTAGTTGCTTTTCCAGCCGCATGGTTCGGGCCTTTGCATTATCGGAATCTGGAGCATGCAAAGGATCAGGCATTTAGATTCCACAAAGATCATTTCGACAGACCTATGTAGTTGTTGCCCAAATCTAAAACTGAGTTACATTGGTGGATTGCCAATATTCATCATTGCTCCGGCGGGGTTTTGTCTAGTAAACCTACAACAACACTGCAGAATGATGCGAGTGAACTGGAGTGGGGAGCTACTAACACCATCATTAGTTGCGGCGGCAGATGAAACAAGGAGGAATTACACTTTAGTCGTAAAAATGGTATAAATTATCTGGAAATGCTGGGAGCATTTTAGGCCTTGAAAGCTTACTGTTGGAAGCTACATGATGTGTATGTTAAACTTCAAATTGATAACTCTATGGCTGTGGCATATATTAATCACATGAGTGGAAACAAATCTGTATCCTGTGATACTTTGGCTAATCTTATATGTGATTGGTGTATAGACAGGAGCATTTGGATTTCAGCTGCTCACTTGCCAGGCAGATTTAATAGGGTGGCAGATGCTAGATCTCATAGATTCAATGATTGAACTGAGTGGATGTTGAATCGAGAAATATTCAACGACCTTATAGCTTGTTATGGAACACCTGATATTGATTTGTTTACCTCCAGGCTTAATCACCAATTACCATGATATGTAGCCTGGCAACCAGACTTGGGGGCAGAGGCTATAGATGCATTCTCTATAGACTGGTGGGGAGTGTTCTATGCTTTTCCTCCATTCTGCCTCGTTGGACAATGCTTGCAAAAAATAATGCATGACTTCGCATCAGGTATTTTAGTAGTGCCTAACTGGCCTACGCAACTATGGTTCTCCTTATTTATTAAAAGGATTATTAAGGGAACCACCCATGGTGGTTCATAGGCATAAACATATGCTAATTCAGCCCTTTTCTCGGGAACTTCATCCTCTACATGACCGAATCGACCTGTTAATTTGCAGAATCTGAGAACACCTTTCGTGGGGCTCGGATTATCCAACCAGACAATGGATATAATCACTGCAGCTTGGCGTGATGGCACAAAGAAGCAGTATGCCTCATATATTAAACAATGGGAGGACTTTTGTGTGAATATGCATATAATTTACTTTACGGCAGATATAGCCGATGTGTTGGAATTTCTTTCAACCTTATATTTTGAGAAAAAATTAAGTTATAACACTATTAACTGCCCGTAGTGCTTTGCTGTCCTATTTAGTGCTGGACTCTGGACACAATTCTGTGGGCTCTCACCCACTGGTATCCAAATTCATGAAGGGTATCTTTAACAGAAATCCTCCTAGGCCCAGATACCAGGAGGTATGGAACGTTAATTAAGGCTGCTTCGCAGTTGGGCACTGGCTGAATCATTATCTTTGCCCCAGCTCACATATAAATTGGTCATGCTCATGGTGCTCGTTTCTGAGCAACGAGAAATTGAGATTGTCTTTACAGAAATTGAGGCTGGGTAAGGCAGTTATATCTGATAATAAGGTAACCTTTTATATAGATGACTTAATTAAGCAGAGCAGATCGGGTGCACTAGGCTTTAAGTTGGAGCTCTTGGCGTATCCACCAGATCGCAGATTATGTGTGGTTGCATATATTAAAGAATAAATAAAGGTTACAAAAAATGTTTGAGGCAGCGAACGTCATCAGTCATAAAAAAACACATCAAAGGGTAATGGTGCAGACCATTTCTAGGTGGTTAAGATGCATATTAGCAAATGTGTGAGTGAATACTGATGTATTTAAATCTCATTCTACCAGGGCTGCAGCTACTTCGGCAGCGAGTAATATAGAAGTTTCGCTGGATCACTTTCTTGTGAAAGCAGCATGGGCCGATGAGAGAACTTTTCAGACATTTTATAATAAACCAATTACCAGGCCTGGTTTATTTGCTAGCAACATTTTAAGTTGTGTTAATTGAATCAACTGTATATCCCTGATGTGAAGGGACTATTTTTTCCATTAAAGCATGGAGATGTTTGAAAATTAACATTGTGTTTCAATGAAGTACATTTCTTCAACCATTTTTGGTCGACTGGAGCAGTGTGTGTGTGCATGGAGACTGGTTCACTGCATGAAACAACAAAGCTTTGAAGGCTTCATGTAGTCACTCACGTGGCTTCGATATGAAATAGAAAGATTAAACGAGAACTTACCATTTGAAATTTGATCTTTATTTTATGAGAAGTTGAAGTGAGGCAATACGTGCCCTCCACTCCCCACCCTACTTCAAATAAGATCATTTGGTATTTCTAAGGTTGTTAATCTTTCTATAGCTTGAGTTCAGCAACTAGTCTGTCGTTTCATACAGCTGCTCTGAAGATTGGCATTCATGCAGACTGGTGGGCTCTTCATGTATTCCCTCACTTCAACTTCTCATAAAATAAAGATCAAACTTCAAACGGTAAGCTCTCGTTTAATCTTTCTGTTATATATCATAACAAGTACTTTAATTAGAATACATACAGAGGCTATCAAAATGAATATTGTAGGCTCCATCATAAGAAGAACTAACCAGCATGGCTGCCCGCATGCCGTCAGGAGGTGGTGTGGAAAACATGACATGGATTATGGATCAGGTTATCAGCAGCAATACCAGACGGATCAAATCATAGAAACATAGAAAATAGGTGCAGGAGGAGGCCATTTGGCCCTTCAAGCCAGCACCGCCATTCATTGTGATCATGGCTGATCGTCTGCTATCAATAACCCGTGCCTGCCTTCTTCCCAAATCCCTTGACTCCGCTAGCCCCTAGAGCTCTATCTAACTCTCTGAAATACATCCAGTGACTTGGCCACCACTGCCCTCTGTGGCAGGGAATTCCATAAATTCACAACTCTCTGGGTGAAAAAGTTTTTCCTCACCTCCGTCTTAAATTACCTCCCCTTTATTCTAAGACTGCAGCCCTTGGTTTGGACTCACCCAACATTGGGAACAGATTTCCTGCATCTAGCTTGTCCAGTCCTTTTATAATTTTATAAGTTTCTATAAGATTCCCCCTCGTCCTTCTAAACTCCAGTGAATACAAGCCTCTGCATTTCAATCTTTCCTCATATGACACTCCCGCCATCCCAGGGATCAATCTCGTGAACCTACGCTGCACTGCCTCAATCACAAGGATGTCCTACCTCAAATTAGGAGACCAAAACTGTACACAATACTCCAGATGTGGTCTTTCCAGAGCCCTATACAACTGCAGAAGAACTTCTTTATTCCTATACTGAAATAATCTTGTTACGACAATTAAGCTTAGCCCTATACAACTGCAGAAAAAAATCTTTACTCCTATACTGCAATCCTATTGTTATGAAGGCCAACATTCCATTAACTTTCTTCACTGCCTGCCGTAACTGTAAGCCAACTTTCAGTGACCGGTGTACATGGATGCCCAGGTCTCACTGCACTTTCCCCTTACCTAACCTAACCCCATTGAGAGAATAATCTGCCCCCTTGTTTTTTGCCACCAAAGTGGATAACCTCACATTTATCTATATTATACTGCATCTGCCATGCATCTGCCCACTCACTCAACCTGTCCAGGTCACCCTGCAACCTCTTAACATCCTCTTCACAGTTCACACTGCCACCCAGCTTTGTGTCATCTGCAAACTTGCTAATGTTGCTCCTAATTCTTTCTTCCAAATCATTAATATATATGGTAAACAGTTGTCTCCCCAACACCGAACCTTGCGGCACTCCACTCGCCACTGCCTGCCATTCTGAAAAGGACCTGTTCACTCCTACTCTTTGCTTCCGGTCTGCCAATTTTCTATCCATGTCAACACCCTAACCCCAATACCATGTGCTCTAATTTTAGTCACCGGTCTCCCATGCGGACCTTATCAAAGGTTTTCTGAAAGTCTAGATGCACTATATTCACTGGCATCCATCCATTTTACTTGTCACATCCTCAAAAAATTCAAGAAGATTAGTCAAGCATGATTTCCCTTTCATAAATCCATGTTGACTTGGACTAATCCTTTTACTGCTATCCAAATGTCCCATTATTACCTCTTTAATAATTGACTCCAACATCTTTTCCACCACAGAAGTCGGGCTAACTGGTCTGTAATTCGCCATTTTCTCTCTCGCTCCTTTCTTGAAAAGTGGGATAACATTAGCTATCCTGCAATCCACAGGAACTGATCCTGAATCTATTAAACATTGGAAAATGATCACCAAGGCATCCACTATTTCTAGAGCCACCTCCCAAGGACTCTGGGATGCAGACCATCAGGCCCTGGGGATTTATCATCCTTCAGTCCCATTAGCCTACCCAGTACTATTTCTCGTCAAATGAAAATATCTTTCAGTTCCTCTACCCCCTTAGATCCTCTGTCCTCCAGTACATCTGGGAGATTGTTTGTGTCTTCCTTAGTGAAGACAGATCCGAAGTACCTATTCAACTCTTCTGCCATTTCCTTGTTGCCCATAATAATATCACCCATGTCAGCCTTCAAGGGACCCACATTTGACTTTGCTACTCTTTTTCCTTTAACATATCTAAAGAAGCTTTTACTGTCCTTTATATTCCTGGCCAGCTTCACTTCGTACTTCAAATTTTCAGCCCGTATTGCCCGTTTTGTTTCCTTCTGTTGTCCTATGAAAGTCTTCCATCCTCTGGCTTCCAGCTGCTCTTTGCTGTGTTATACATCTTTTCTTTTAGTTTTATTCTATCCCTAACTTCTCTTGTCAGCCACGGTTGCCTCCTACTCCCCTTAGAATCTTTCTTCCTTTTTGGATTGAAATGATCCTGCGTCTTCCGGATTATGCGCAGAAATTCCTGCCATTGCTATTCCACTGTCATTCCTGCTAGGATCCCTTTCCAGTCTACCTTGGCCAGCTCCCCTCTCATGCATTCATAGTCCCCTTTGTTCAACTGCATCACTGCCACTTCTGATTTAACCTTCTCCTTCTCAAATTGCAGATTAAAACTAGTCATATTATGATCACTACCTCCGAGCAGTTCCTTTACCTCGAGTTCTCTTATCATATCTGGTTCATTGGACAACACTAAATCCAGAATTGCCTTTTCTCTGGTCGGCTCCATTACAAGCTGCAAATCAGCAATAATGTTTGCTCTATATTCCCCTTCTTAGGCTTTTGTCCAAACATAAACCATGCAAAAGTAATATAAATATATATAAAACTATAAAAATTAACTACTGTCTAGAGTAAAGAAAAGGAGGATATATTGCAAGTAATAAAAGTAACATAGGTTTTAGTTAATTAGAGTACAAGATCTGCATCTAGACATAATCCCTGTATCTAGCCACAGGCTTGCTGACCCATCCTGCAGATGTACGGTACAGGCCTTCAGCCGTACCCCTTACATGAGATGTTGCCACAGGCCAGAGCCTCCATTGGGAGTTTTTTAGCAGGCGACGACTCAACCAGCACAGGTTTCGCAGGGGATTTGTCGACAGCCCTTACAGGGCAGTCCTTTTGCAGGTGCAGAAACCATGTCCTGATCCCAGAACTGCCCACCATCTGCTGTCACATGACCCTCATTCAGATAATCGTTGAATTTATAACAGGCAAAGACCACTGCCAGTAATTCCTCGATCTGAGCATACCTCTTCTCCATGTCCATCATCATCCTCAAAGCATAAACAACAGGCTGCTCATCCTGAAAACATGCTGCACCGAGGCTGTACTGGGATGCGTCACAGGTCAAAGTAACAGTAACAAGCCAGGGTAGGTGGGCACAACATCTGACATTTTAGAGTGTTCGTGCCATGTCCATGCAGTGTCCTTGTGAGTAAGCTGCTGCAAGGGAGCCAAAATCTCACTGAAGTTGGGAACAAATTAGCTGAGGTAAATAATAATAATAACTACTTTATTGATCCCCTCAGGGAAATTCAGATGTGCAGATGCCCCCAACCAACAAACCCACACATTCAAAATGAACACAGACAGAAAATACATAAAATACAATGGGGACACTACCTGAGAGCAATAAATACTTAAAAAGACCAATAATTAACCATGTCCAGAAATCTCTGCAGGCCTGCAACATCATTGAGTGTGGACATTTCGCTAACAGCCACAGTTTTAGAAAAGATCCACTTTGGGACCATCAGCCATGAAATTATGCCTCACGTAGCTCACCTGGTTAACACAGAACTGACATTTTTAGGGATTCAGTTTTAAGTTCACTTCCCTGACACATTCGAGTACCTTCTTCAAGTTGGCATCATGTTATTCCATCTTTGCCACTAACAATGGTATTGTCTACAATGATAGCACAAGGGTATCCATGAAATAGTTGCTCCATGGAGCGCTGAAAAACTTCACTGGCTCAGAAATCTGTAGTGGCTGAAAGCAGTGCTGAATCGACAGCTCATAAATCTCACAGACCGATACGGCTCTATCCAGAGTAATTGCAGAATCTTGGATGAGCTGTCTTCACAGCTTGTCATTAAGAAGACCACACATCAACCAGTCTCTAATAAATTTGTTTTTGAGTGCCAAATCTGCAAGTTCCTGCTGCCATTTTTATAGCACATAAGAACGATTCAATAGTTTCACCTTCATTTTGATATCTTGAGAAAATGTTCACACGTTCGATGAGTGGATTAACTTGAGGGTCACACAACTGTTGACACTTTCTTTTGAGACACACCGGGTTGTCCAGCGACTCAGCCGGGGTCACGATCGGCGCTCCACCATCGGCAGGTTGATGAGTTATTGCCTCAACATACACAAACAGTTGTGCTCATTCATAACCTTCATCCTTTGTGAGGAGAAGGAGCATGCTTGCACGGACCATTGCTGGCTTGTCATGAGAATTTGCAGCAATGAACAAATCATACTGTTGCTCGAAGGTATGCCACCACTGTCCGATTCTGCTATCGAAAACAAGTGGGTCAGGTTTTCTATAGACTATGAAAAGCCTTGTAAATAACAGCCAAAGTCAAACCAAAATCCTACCTCTGACACACAAAGTACCTTTGATACAGTCATTATAAATCATAACAAGTACTTTAATTAGAATACATACAGAGACTATCGAAATGAGTACTGTAGGCTCCGAGTCGTAAGTAGAACCAACCAGCATGGTTGCCCGCATGCCACCAGGTGGTGGTGTGGAAAATCTGACATGGATTATGGATCAGGTCATCAGCAGCAAAACCGGACACAGATCAAATCAGCAACACTGATTGATCTAAGGATGTTTACCAGAATGCTGCCTGGGTTGGAGGGTTTCGGCTACAGGAAGAGATTGCAGACACTTGGATTGTATTCCCTGGATCGTCGGAGGTTGAGGGGAGACTTGATAGAAATATAAAGAATTGTAAGAGGCATAGATAGGATAGACAGTCAAAAAACATTTTCCCAGGGTGTAAATGTCCAACACGAGATGGTGTAGCTATAAGGTGAGAGGGAATGGAAATGTATGGGGCAAGTTTTTACACAGAGATTGGAGGCTGTGTGGCACACATTGCTCGGGGTGATGGTGGAGGCAGTACAATAGAGGCATTTAAAAGACATAGACAGGCACACGGAAGTGCAGGGAATAGGGTTATAAATCAGAATGAGTCTGAAGAAGGGTCTTGAACCGAAATGTCACCCATTCATTCTCTCCAGAGATGCTGCCTGTCCCACAGACTTCAGCATTTTGTGTCTACCTTCGACTTAAACCAGCACCTGCAGTTTCTTTCTTACACAGGGATATGAATCATTACCAGGCAGATGAAATCAGTTTAACTTGACATCATGTTCAGTACAAACATTAGCAATTTACATTCATAGCAAATGGATTTGAATATAGGAGCAGGAAGGTTCTACTGCAGTTGTACAGGGTTTTGGTGAGACCACACCTGGAGTATTGCGTACAGTTTTGATCTCCAAATCTGAGGAAAGACATTCTTGCCATAGAGGGGGTACAGAAAAAGTTCACCAGATTGATTCCTGGTATGTCAGGACTTTCATATGAGGAAAGACTGGATAGACTTGGCTTGTACTCGCTAGAATTTAGAAGATCGAGGATCTTATAGAAACTGACAAAATTCTTAAGGCGTTGAACAGAATAGATGGAGGAAGATTGTTCCCGATGTTGGGGAGGTCCAGAACAAGGGGTCACAGTTTAAGGATAAGGGGGAATTCCTTTAGGACCGAGATGAGGAACACATTTTTCACACAGAGAGTGGTGAGTCTCTGGAATTCTCTGGCACAGAAGGTAGTTGAGGCCAGTTCATTGGCTATATTTAAGAGGGAGTTATATGTGGCCCTCGTGGCTAAAGGGATCAGGGTGTATGGAGAGAATTCAGGTACAGGATACTGAGTTGAATTATCAGCCATGATCATATTGAATGGCGGTGCATGCTCGAAGGGCCGAATGGCCTACTCCTGCACCTATTTTCTATGTTTCTATTACTGGCCGAAGGACCCATTCTCATGCTGTACTGTTCTATGTTATATTTTAATTGATCTACACAAAAACCAGGAATCCTCATCTTAAAATGTTTCACACCATTGTGGTAGAGCTTCCTTCGCTTCTGGACCAGACTTATTTGTCACATGGCACATAAAACATAGCCATAAGCATATTTGTCTGTATATCAATATTGGGGTATTTGTGTACTGTGGAGTGTCAGCCCTCAGAATATACTGTTACAGCTTTAGAGGAAATGCAGATTTTAAAAATGTGTAAGGTATATTAGGTGAATTGGGAATACATCCTTAGATAGCTAGTAAGACATCTGTTCAAAGAGTTCGAAGAAGCTATCCTCGAAACTGTTTGAAACTTTTGTACACCAGGGTATCGAGTGGTCCTTGATTATGTTGACTGCTTTACTGAAGCAGAATGAAGTGTAGATAGTGTCAAGGGGGGTTTCAAGAAGGATGATTTGTGTGATATATTGGACTGCGTATAAATTTCTTGTGGGAGAAAAAGATAAACATCACTGGAGTAACTCAACGGACTGCATTCTGGAGTACATGACGTTTTGGGTCAGAACTCTTCTTCAGATTAACTACGGTGGGGGGAAGAGAGCTGGAAGAAAGGTGGGAGCAGGACAAAGTCTGGTGAGTGAGAAGTGTTGGGGGGAGGGGTGTTATTTGGCAAATTGTTAGACAAAGGACAGAGATAGAAACACAAAAAGAGTGAGATAAGAAAATGATAAATGAGGTATGGACTTTCAAGCCCGAGGAAGGAATATAAGTGGAAGGGAGCAGGGCAAGGTTGAAGGGGAACACTGGGTGTGAATCCAGAGGGAGCACAGGGAAGAGAGGGAGGAAGGAGGGGAGAGGAAAGGTTTTTTTTGTAGTTACCTAAAATAACAAGCCCCCCTCACCTGTATCCATCTATCTCTTACTATGCTTTGGCCCGTCCCTCCTCTCTTCCAGCTTTCTCCACACCACCCCCACACAATCAGTCTGAAGAAGGGTCACGATGAAAAATGTTACCTATCCATGGTCTCCAGAGATGCTGCCTGACCCGCTGCTACTCCAGCATGTAGTGTCGTTAGTTTGTAAGCCAGCATCTGCAGGTCCTTGTGTCTGAAATGTTTGGGGGTCTGGGTCAAAGCAGTTACCAATCCAAGCTGTGATGTATCCTAATAGTTGTGACAGTAGGAAAACAGTGAATCAAGGAAGGACAAATTATCTATTGCTTGTGTCACAGAATCAAATCCTGGAGAAAAGCATTTCAGAATTACAAATTGAGAATGGCATTGTTAGCAGTATTGATTTCTGATATAGTTTTGCTACTCAAGACATATCTATAACATGCAGATATCAAAGATTTGAACGTTCGTCTAGAATCTACATGTTTCTTCAGCTGCAGATTTCTAATTTAACCTCTTCTTGAACATTTTGCTTATAGTTTAGTTTATGTAGCATTGGCTAATCAACAACTAAATGTGAATATGGCTAGTTACTCTATGCAAAGATTTCTCAATGCATCCAGCAAGGTTCAGAACATGCCTAACCACTTTGCAAATTGTTGTTGATCTAGTGGGAACACAGCTCCAAGAACGAAGGTGCATCTGAATCAACAAGACCCGTCAGATTCAGATTCTCATGAACAAGATGAATCTTCCCACGGGAATGACTCAGAAAGCTCAGACACTGAGCCTAGCGTACTTTCCCTAAACCTGCGCATCACAGGCAAAGTTACTGATCCTGCTGTGACCATGATAGTCAATAACAAACTGCTGATCACCAAGGTTGATACCGGTGCCCGCGTGAACGTCATGTCACTCAAAGTGTTCAACAAGATAAGAACCATTGAGTGCATGAGAAAAGACTCCTCCACGTTACATGCTTATGGAGAGGAAATTCTTCACCCACTGGGCGAAGCGGATTTCAACTGTACCATCATTGAACAGACCAAGGACTTGCTATTTTGCATCGTTCAGCCAAGATCTGAAACCCCGCCTAATTGTAACATTCATAGTGTAAGATCCTGCCCACTGCTTGCCAGTCTGAGTAGCAGTGTGAACGTGTGATGAACTGTTGTGTAGTTGATGTCCTGAACAATAAAGATGCTTGTGTATCAACCTGTGTGAGTTTGAGCTCTTTACAGTTTAGTTAAAAGATGCAACATGAAAATAGGCCCTTCGCCCAATAAGTCAACACTGACCACACTAGTTCACACTAGTTCCGCATAATTTCACTTTCTCATCCTACACACTTGGGGGCAATTTACAGAGGCTAATTAACATACAAACCCAAAAGTCCTGAGAATTTGTAAACAATTCATAAAAATTGTTTGTTCCAATAGCTCTTTTATTTCAAGATCCAAGCTTCTGCATTAAAGTACCAATGGCAAAAATCAGAAGATTTTTGAAATGTTCTGATGAGGTTATTGAATATCTTTGTATTTTTCCAAGATTTTTTGCATTGCCAAATGTTGCTGGAACAAGGTTTATCCTTCCATTAACCTCCACAGTGACAGATGGAAAGACTCTCACGCAGTGCACGTTCTTTGGTATTTTAATGGATATTCCATTGATTGATAGAGTCTGATCTCTATCTAGTATACAGTGGAGAACCTTATCCTTCAGACCCCATTCTTCACAAACTTTCTAAAGTTGTTATGTGAATAACTAGAGTTTGTTTCTGCAAAAGGTCGATTAATCCCTTATGATTCACATAGTTTTGATCAATCACATTGCTACTCCCAAATTAACAGCATATGCTATTTCCCCAATTTTTCATTAGTTGTTTGAGAAAGCGAATGAACATCAATCTGAAAGGTGATGTCCATTATTTTGTTCAAGTTTACACATAAAGGCATTTATTAAAAATGCCCTTTGTCATAATATCATTTTTAAAAGATTCTATGCAGGTGTAGGATGATTGATAATAACTTGGTCAATATCTATTGATCTAAATATTTGCCTCACTCTATATTGTATTTCAAGCAGGTTTCAAGTTAATGATTTAGAAGTGCAGTGATATTTTAAAATATGCTACAATTTGCAATTGTCTGATGTTTCCTCCTACGTGTAGCTCATGAGCGGTGAAATCAGAATTGTGCATATAATTTTCCATAATGTATATTTACTAAGGTTTCTTCATGTTTTAGATTGCTTGTATTCAATCTTTTGTAGAGGACAGATTACAGAATGTGATGCTGCCCTCAAAGAATCAGATAATCTTTCAGTGAATTTCCCTCAAGCCAAACAATTAGAAAGATAGTTCCATTTGGTTTGCAAGCAAGTGGATTCAAGGGTGAATGTCAACTAAATATTGAGCAGGTCTGCATTGCTGTAAACTGGAAATAGATTAAAAACTGTGCGACTTTGTTCTTTACTGACATTTATTTTGTGATACAGATTCAATAATTCAATAACAAGTACTGTATTTTAAGTCGTAAGAGAGCATTGTAACAACTTTCAGAAGTGCTGCTGTATTTCTGGGCTTTTCAGGCAATGATACTTTTGGCTACCATAACACCCACTAGCCTGTTTTCATCTTTATATTTTGAAACACTTCCTGCAATGTCTGGTTAACTCAATTGCTATCTAAATTTTAGGAGTGTTTGGGTCAAATTCTGGATAAAGGCCAAGTAGCACAGAATTAATGCAACTAAAATTCAAATTACATTTTCCAATTTACTTTGCTAAATCAATAGTGCAGGAAGTATTCAGCCAGTTCTAGTCAGGGAAAGAAAACCTCTTCCAATAATGTTCTTGAAGCTCTATGAATTTATCTTCCTTATGTGTTTAGTTAACTCATTAGACAACCAATTTAATTTGTCTGCCCAGGTGAAGCACGGAGGTGAACTGATAGTGATAGATTTTTCAATGGAAGATATGGTGCTAAAGGTAGCATAGAAGGAGAATAGAAGAGCTGAATTCAATGGGGAAGTAGAAAGCGTTTTTTGGACATATAATGAGATGGGAAAGATAAACTGTAAGTCTGAGTCTAAAACATTTGAAAGCTTTTTCAGTGCATTTGCGTGTGGAAATCAAAATGACCCAGTCACTTTGCTATCATTGTGTTGAGACAAGTTTCCACTGAAAAGGGACATAGGAGGCAAAAATAGAGGAAAAAATATGGGCTATGAGATAAATAATAACAAGATTTGCATGGGGCTAAGTTCAGCAAACACGAACACTGGACTTTAGGACCACTTGTATTTGATCATTTAGTTCCCCATCACTGCAAAGTTCATGCAAATATTTGAGTGGTTTGAAGTGGGCTCTGAAAACTTTGAGCAGATAGGAATTTATCCAGGTGTAAAAATTAAACTATCAAATTAACAGAATGGTCAATATATCAAAGCAGGTGTAAATAGTCTTCAAACCACTAAACAAAATGCAAGCAAACTATGGAAAATGAACAACATATGATGGCTTCTTTAGTGTTTTTCTTATTTGGATGCTATCATTTATCATCATTACTCAAACCTATCAGTATTTCACCTGCTCAAATCATATTGTAACCTCTCTCAAACTGAAATGTTCACATGTCCATGATTTATATTTACATGGGTGGCACAGTGTCGCAGCGCTAGAGTTATTGCCTTGCAGCGCCAGAGACCCGAGTTCAATCCTGACTACAAGTCCTGTCTATACAGAGTTTGTATGTTCTCATTGGGACCTGTGTGGGTTTTCCTCTGGTGCTCCGGTTTCCTCCCACACTCCAAAGGGATAGGTTTATAGGCTAATTAGCTTGGTAAAAATTGTAAATTGTCCCTAATTGTGTAGGATAGTATTAGTGTGCGGGGATCATTGGTCAGCATGGATTCGGTGGGCGGAAGGACTTGTTTCCTCAGGGGAATCAAGGGATATGGGGAAGAAGCCAGAACGGGGTACTGAATTTGGCTGATCAGCCATGATCATATTGAATGGCTGGCTCGAAGGGCTGAATGGCCTACTCCTGCACCTATTTCTACGTATCTATGTTTCCTAACTAAATAAACTAAAAAAAAAGAAAGAGTTTCAAGATTTTCTTTATGTGGAATATATTCCACATCTTTTAGTGTTCAATGAAGGTGGTTAATAAAATTTGGAGACCACGGTAAAATAATTGTGTGCTGGGATTACCATGTGCTCTCTGTTTCATGCAATTCTACTCCCACGCCAATTAATTATCTCCCACCCCACAAAAATATTAGAGCAAAACAAGTATTAAGCACTACCGTGGGCTCTTAAACAAATTACTAGTGAAACTATTTACACCTTTTTACATATAGAAGACGGAAACTCTAATTCTGGGGTATCACAGTGCCTTACACCGCTCGCAGCGGCGGATTCCCAGGTTCGATCCCGACTAAGGGTGCTGTCTGTACGGCATTTGTACGTTCTCCCAATGATCGCGTGGGTTTTCTCCAAGATCTTCGGTTTCCGCACACATTCCAAAGACATACAGGTTTGTAGGTTAATAGTAAGATTAAACGAGACCTTACCAGTTTGAAGTTTGATCTTTATTTTATGAAGTTTACAATGAGCGATTACGTGAAGAACCCCACCAGTAGGCATGCGCGTCAATTTTCAAAGCAGCGGTGTGAAATCACAGAAGAACAACAATTGAAGTATTATAGTAAGATTAGAACTCTAGAACTACCAGATGAGCTTTGTGATATGAGGGTTGGGAGCGGTGGTCACTTAATCGCTCATCGTAATGCCTCATAAAATAAAGATCAAACTTCAAACTGGTAAGTTCTCATTTAATCTTACTATTTTACTTCGGAGTCACGCGAGTGATTCCGTGAAGACTTTAAAGGACTGTGATTTCACGCTGATCCAAATCCAGGCGTATGACACTACAAGCAGTTGGCTCAAGAGGAGTGAATTAGTAACAACATTGATTCATGATACTGATTAATATGTTAATGCTTTAATTCACAAATAACAAAATATATCCAATAGCGACTCCTCTCTCCCAGGGAGAAGCTAGGAAACAAAGTTTAACACAGAGTGGGCGAACACCCCAGATTCAACAAGCGGCTTGTTGTAGAACCTCTGAAAAGTCGATTCATTTGATCATCCTGCGGCCGCGAGGATGTGGTCTAGAGGGACATCCATTGCCCTCGCCACTGACGTTGATGCTGCCCTGGTGCAGTGAGATTTAAAGTTTTGAGTATTAACTTCTGCACACCCCAGGACTTGCTTCAGCCATCGTGAGATGGTCTGAGATGACACTTGCCTATGTGGCTTTTTGTGGCTTATAAATAGTGCTACCTCGGAGCCTCTGAGGCTCTGCCTGACGTCAATATAACGCTTCAAATGTACCACTACTCACAGCCGGTAATCTGTGAGACAAGCTGACAATACAAGCTTGTATCCGGACACCCCTGGTCTGCTCTGTTTGAGTAAGTCATAGATGTGAAATGTAACATAATTCTGTGATGACTCCATCCTGTCCAGACACAGTTTGTGGAGAGTCTGAACCCTTTGCTCTGATGTAAGCGCCATGAGCATAACCAATTTGAGGGTGATCTTTAGTAAGGACGATGATGTGGCTGTTCCCCATTGACGGAGCACCGTGAGTACTATGCTCACATCCCAGATTTGAGAGTAGCTAGGCCTAGGAGGAATTGAATGAAACACACCCTTCATGAATCTTGATATTAACGGGTGGGACCCTAATAGTTGGAGTTCTGACCCTCGGCACAGGTACGCAGACAGGGCGCTCCTGGCACTGTTGATGGCACTATAACTCAACCCTTCATTGGAGTGTAAGTGGGATAGGAATTTTAACACATCTGGGATGGAGGCTGTATGGTAAGTGATGTTACCATGTACACAAAATTCCTCCCATTTCCTGATAATGGGAGAGGTATTGCCTTTTTGTGCTATCCCTCCAGCATGATGTGATGGTATCCACAGTCTGAATGGATAGTTCCAGACCCAGGTACGGCTTTCTTAAAATCTGCAAATTAATACATTTCCATGATCATTCAATGGGTGTGGATCCCCAGTCACAGGGTGCACCAATAAATGTCTCCGCTTTGGAACTATAATAAGAGGGTGCGTGGTTATTTCCGAAATGAGCGGGAACCATGGCTGTGTAGGCCATTCAGGTACCACCAGAACCCCTGTAGGTGTCCTGCTTGATCTTAGTCAGGCACTGGCTAATGAGGCAGAAGGGGGGAAAGACATATTAAAAAATTCTGACTTCCGGTGGCGCCATGTTCTAGGAGAGAACAGCGTCAGACCAGCTCTTAAAAAATCTGAAAAAAAACGGGGTTAGAGGAGGCTGCTAACGCTACTTACCGTAGGAGATCGATTTTAAACGGCTCTGAGTGCGATTGTAAGCTGCGTGACGTCATCAGGCGCGCGACTTTAGCGACTCCGGTAAGAAATTTAAAATGAATCCCTCCTCCCCCACACAGCCGAAGAAAAGCTCCAGAAGGGAGGTAGGCCCCACCAAAGCTTCAGGCTCGGGACTGGCTGCCTCCCAAGAAGAGATTTCACAAAGAAAAGCTGAAATGGAAGAACTTAAAAAGTCTCTGCTGGCTGATATGAGGAAAATGCTGAAGGAAACACAAACAGAAACACAAAAAGAAGTGAAGAAAGATTATAAAGAAATTAAGGATGAAATGAAAGCCTTAAAAACGGATATTCGAAAAATCAAAGAAGAATTAGCAAAAGAAGTTAAAGAAATGGTAAAAAGCATGCTGAATGAATGGAAAACAGAAGTGGAGGAGGAGATACATACTCAACTGATCGAGGTAACTGATAAGATTGCTGGGATGGAGCGAATGATGGAAGAGATGATGGATGAGAAATTAGAGGCGAGGTTAAGCCCTATGTCAACTGTACTGGACCAACAAAATGATGCGATTAAAGAACTAACTGATGTTGCTCTAAAAACTGCGAGGGAGAATGAAAGGATAAACGAAGAGAACAAACGCCTCTCTGAATTATTACGTAAAATAAACGAGAAATGTATTGATTTGGAGGGGCGGCAAAGACGTAAGAATTTGCGCATAGTAGGTCTGCCTGAGGGACGCGAAGGAAACCATGACCCACGTAAATTCTTTGCAAAACTCCTAAAGGACATTTTGGATCTGGATCAAGAGCCCCTGTTGGGCCGAGCCCACAGGGCTCTAAGACCGGTTTCTGGGAGTGGTGCACCACCAAGACAAGTAATTGTAAAGGTGGTTTATGACGGCGTCTTTGAAGATATGAAGAAGATAATAATAAGAAAAAGAAATCTGAAATACGAAGGAGATAACATCAGTATCTTCAGAGACTACCCGGCTGAAGTGGCTAAAAGAAGAGCTCTATTTACAGAAACAAGACACATCTTGAGAGATATAAAAGGAATAAAGGAGATCAGATATGGTCTGGTGTACCCGGCAATACTTAGAGTTACCTACGAGAAGAAGGATTATCGTTTCATTAAGCATACAGCGGCACTGGAATTCGCTCGGAAAATACAGAAGAAGGTAGAAGAAGGAGAAGAAGGAGAAGCAGAGGAAGAAGGAGCAGACCCGACAGGAGTAATTGATGGATGAACTTTATGGACCTGCGGTTATGAACTACTTACTGAGAAAAAGGCGGAATAACGGACACAGAATTGTAGTATTATATTGTTTACTAATTAATTAATAAATACTAATTTGTAATTATTAATTACTAATCACTAATTACTAATTAGTTTGATTTCCCTTACTCCCCTTATATAGTATTACTAACTATGATACTAATTATAGTTGAAATTAACAACTAAAAATTAGTAATATGAATAATAGAAAAAGATATTAAGAACATAAAGTTAGCACCCCCACCCCAATATATACAGTATTCCAAATAAGAGCTGGAATATTCAACATCTTTTTTTTAGAAAACGGAAGTCGCTAGATTAGTAGCCATGTTAGTGTGGCTTTCACCTGTGCACACTACACATTATAAAAGTGTAGTCTCTTTTTTTTCTGATCACCACTTTTTCACCCTTTACTTTTTTTATATTTACATTCGTTATTATTTTTTGTATAACACATACTTGATTTTATATTATATATTATATAATCATGACTTCTATCTATATTATATAATCAGATTAAATGGATATGGTTTAATGGAATTGGAAATTCACATCGGATTGAAGTTGGGGTGTAATGTTGGGCTGGAGGTGTCAAGAAGGCTACTCCAAAAAAAGCCACCCTAACAATAAAATGCAAGATATGAATGTAAGGAGTGGGGGTGATGGAATCACCTTCTGCAGTTGGAATGTTAAAGGAATCAATGAACCAATTAAAAGGGGAAAGGTATTAGCTCAGCTGAATAGATTGAAATCTGGAGTTACGTTTCTTCAAGAGACACATCTTAAAAAAGATGCTCAATATAGATTAACAGCTAAATGGATTGCAAAAGTATATCATTCTTCGTTTATACACAAATCTAGAGGAGTTGCAATAATTATTCGCAAGGGTATACCTTTTAAATTTAATTCGATAATAGAGGATAAGGAGGGTAGATATTTAATAATTACAGGGGAATTACATTCAAAAAAAGTAATTCTTATGAATATATATGCACCTAATTTTGATAATCCACTATTTTTTAAGAAAATATTTAATAGTATTCCTATATCCACCCAATATAATTTAATAATTGGAGGTGATTTAAATTGTACTTTAGATAATTATTTGGATAGATCTTCTACGAAAATTAAGGCTCTTTCTAAATCAAGTAAGCTTATAAATTCTTTTATTAATACATCGAATGTTAAAGATATTTGGAGATTGGATAATCCAACCGGACGGGAATATTCATTTTTCTCGCCGGTATTCGGAACTTATTCGAGGATAGATTATTTCTTAGTTGACTCAAAATTACTCCCCTTTACGTATGATGCAAAGTATCATAATATTATTATCTCAGATCATGCCCCGTTAACATTTAAGATAAAATTAAAAGATAGTTAATAAAACTAATATTTGGAGATTCAACACACAGATATTAAAGGATAAAGACTGCTGTAATTATGTGGAGAAACAGATTAAATTATTTTTTGAAACTAACGATAAACCTGAGACCTCCCTATTATTATTATGGGACACCTTTAAAGCATTTATGCGCGGTGCAATAATATCAGCACAAGCACATTTTAATAAAGAAAATCGAAAGATGGAGCAAAAGTTAGAAAAAGAGATAAAATAATTAGATAGTGAAAATATAATACATCCTTCTAAAGAGTTGAGTAATAAAATTGCAATATTAAAATATAGATTAAATAAAATTTACTCTGATCAAGTGATAAAACTTTATCAACAAACTAAACAAGTTCATTTTGAATTTGGTGATAAACCTCAAAAATTATTAGCACGACAACTCAGAAGATAAGACGATGAAAAAACTATACATAGTATTAGATCGGTACAGGGAAATATGTTGACTATACCAAGAGACATTAATGACACATTTTTACAATATTATCAAAATCTTTACTCATCTAAATTAACAGGGCAAATAGATGAAATGGAAACATTTCTAGAAAAATGTCATTTTAATAAGCTAGATTCTGAGAGTAGGCAATTGTTAAACGCTGAAATATCTGTAATAGATATTGAAGAATCAATTGGATCGTTAAAAAATGGTAAAACAGCGGGCCCCGATGGCCTGAGTGCAGAATTTTATAAAAAATTTCATGATCTACTTTCACCAAGATTACAAATAGTGTACAGACACACCTATGAGTTAGGAAAATTACCAGAGTCTTTAAATGAATCTACAATCACATTAATTCCTAAATTAGATAAGGATCTGGAAGATCCTGGATCATATCGAGCGATTGCCCTTTTAAATACTGATCAACAAATATTAACTAAAGTACTTTCTCGGAGAATAAGTTTAGTGATTTCCAAAATAATACATTATGATCAAACAGGTTTTATTCCAAAACGTTACTCATCACATAATCTTAGACGCTTGTTTAATATTATCTACTCGAGAAGAAGAAGAGATATAGAATTAGCAGTTATATCGTTGGATGCTGAAAAAGCATTCGACCAGGTGGAATGGTCATATTTATTTAATATAATGGAAAAGTATCAACTGGGGGATGGATTTTGTAAATGGGTAAGAATATTATATTCTAACCCTACTGCAAGAATTTTAACCAATCAAATACTATCACCTAAATTTAGACTTTTTAGGGGATGCAGACAGGGATGTCCGTTATCCCCTTTATTATTTGCCTTGGTGATAGAACCTCTGGCTGAAAGAATTAGATCAGAACCTGAAATATATGGGTATAATACTGACACAACAAATAATAAGATATCTTTATATGCAGACGATATTCTGATTTATATTACTAAGCCGGAATGTAGTATTCCCAAGTTATTCAATGTTATAAATGAATTTAGCGTATTTTCAGGATATAGGATTAATTGGAATAGAAGTGACATTATGCCTATAACTGGTATAAATGTAAATATATTACAAAAATACCCATTAAAAATAGTTACAGATAAATTTAAATATTTAGGAATCAATGTGTCTAAATCCTATAAATTATTAATTAAAGCTAATTATTATCAATTATTAGAGAAACTTAAAAAAAACATTTCATATTGGAAAACACTCCCTATATCTATGATTGGTAGAATTAATGCTATAAAGATGATTTTTTTACCACAATTGTTATATTTATTTCAGGCAATTCCTTTTTTTCTCCCAAAAATGTTTTTTAAAAAAATTGATAATATTGTTAATAGTTTTGTTTGGGATTACAAAAGTCATAGAATAAGTAAAAAACATTTATGTAAGTCTAAGATAAATGGAGGGCTAGCACTTCCAAATTTTCTATACTACTTTTGGGCAGTCCAGATTAAGAATATGAATTTTTGGTGGGTAAATATGGATGATGAACCAATGTGGTTAAAAATGGAAAAGGAAGACTGTTTACCTTTCAATATAGAGTTGATTATTTTCGCACCAAAGGAAGTACAAAAAAAGACTTATAGGGACAACCCTATAATTCATAATAATAGGCGTATTTGGAAACAGATAGTTAAGACCTTATATCTGGATAATCTTTCTTTTAGGTTACCAATTAGGAATAACCCACTGTTTAAACCCTCAATCTTAGATGCGGGGTTTAGACTGTGGGAGGATTCAGGAATTAAAAGGATAGGACACCTTTATAGAAATGGAAATTTTTTATTATTTGAAGAGTTACAAGATATTTTTGGACTACCTTCACAACACCATTTTAGGTATTTACAAATTAGAGATTTTATTAAATGCAACACACAAGACTATAAAAATAAAGAATCAGGCTTATTAGATGAGCTGTTTAATTTACATCCAAATACGGATAAGCTTATATATACAATATTATTTTAGATAAAGAGAACCCAACAACTGAAACATATCGTCTAGCATGGGAAAATGAAATTGGATTACCTATAATAAAAGAAACTTGGGAAGAAAGCTTACAAAGAATACATTGGTGTTCTTTGAATGCCAGACACACATTGATACAATTTAAAGTTATATATAGATTACACTACTCGAAAACCAAATTAAAAAGTATCTTTCCTAGTCTCTCCTCTATTTGTGATAAATGTAAGAATCTTGAAGCAAATTTAATACATAGTTTTGTAACGTGCCCACGGTTGAATTATTATTGGATTGAAATTTTTAAAGTTATTTCGGAAGTTCTTAAGGTTGAACTCGACCCAGACCCAAAATTAATAATATTTGGAATTCCGGAGCCAAATTTGGTACTCACAGTAAATCAAAGAAATTTATTTGATTACTGTTTAATAATAGGGAAAAAAATGATACTTAAATTTTGGAAGGGAACATTATCCCCAACAATTAAAATGTGGAAAGCAGAGATGTTGGAGACGTTGAATTTGGAAAGAATTAGATTTGTCCTTTTGGACAGGTATAATTCTTTTGAATCGATATGGTCTCCATATATACAGTATTTAGAGAAGTAGCTATTCTTGGAATCACGGCTCGACGGGTACCCTACGGAATCCGATGCGAATAACTTATTTATATTTGATATTATTGCACATTTATTATAGATATTACTGTATGAAATAGTATTTCGTATAATGTATTTAGTTTTGTTTATATATATGTAATATTTTTGTTTTTAAAATTTTCTTTTTTTTTTATGGTTGAAGTATGTGGGAAATTTTTTTTTTTTTAATTCTCTTTTTTTTTTCCTCTTTTTTTTTCTCTTTTATATATCTTTTTCTTTATTTCCAAAAAATAGAAGATATGAAGTATTGATATGTTATTTGTAGTAATATTGAATTAAGGTGTTAGTTTATAAAGTAAGCTATACATTGTAAACTGATTACTTCAAATAAAAGAATATTACACAAAAAAAAAATTCTGCCACAGTGCAATGAGAATGCATTCACCGCCACTGCCCCTGGGTCTGGTTCCCATGAAACATACTTCGGTACCTGGTGATTAAGTCGAGATGCAAACAAATCGATATCTGGCATCCCATACCGAAGGACAATTTCATCAAATACATCCTGATTCAACATCCACTCAGTGTTGTCATTGAATTTGCGTGACCTGGTGTCTGCCACCATATTGAGTCTGCCTGGCAAGTAGACAGCTGAAATCCAAATATTCTTTTTTATGCACCAGTGCCAAATAGTGTTAGCCAATCCATCACATGATTTTGACTTGATTCCACCCATGTAATTGACATACGCCACTGCCGTGGTGTTGTCAATCTGCAGTTGGACACGCAAGTGATGCTTAGTGGTACAATAAGCTTTGAGCCCATAGAATGCTCCTAAAAGTTCTAAATAATTTATTCCATGTGATTGTAGAATCTGTGCCTCATGCATATCCCATCTGCCTCCACAGCTAGACCTGGTATCAGTAGCTCCCCAACCTAGGGCACTGACATCAGTTTGTAAAATAAGTGAAAGCGCTTTTGTCAAAATTGTGCCATAACAATTCAATATGTTTCTAATCCACCACTGTGTTTTGCGATGGCTTCAGATGGTAAGTGCATGGGCCGGTTGTAATGATTTGCATGTATTCTCAGTGCCTGTAGCTTTGCCCTCTGTAAATGCTGGTAATGCAAATGTCCATATTGGACTGCTGGAAAAGCTGCTACCAATTTACCAATTAAGCTCTCAACTTTTTTAATTGAGGGTGATTGCTCCTTTAAGAGCTTGATACAGCCTTCAATTAAATCTACTCTCTTGCCCTGGGGCAGAGTCACAGATATGTGGTTGGAATTAACTGTGAAACCCCGATAACCAGCACAAATTTTGATTTAACTGGGTGGACAAAGAATCCTAGCCTCTGCACCATGAGGTGAACAGCTGAAACTGATAACTCAGCTTCGTTGAAGGCGTTTCCAATGATTAGAATGTCATACAAATAGGCCATGATTTTATGGCCTTGTGACCGTAATAACACAAGTACTGGTTTTAGCAGCTTTGTAAATAGGCGAGGGGCTGAGGTTAATCCATTAGGTAGAGCTCGAATTTGCCACAATTGTCCCATCCAGTTAAATTTCCAATATCTGCAATAGTATTTATGAACAGGCACTGAATAATACGCATCTTGGTGATCTATACATGCCATATAACACCCCCCGGAAAGCAGTTGCTTGGCAGTAGCAAATGTTTCCATTTTAAAATGTTGATACTGCACATACGGATTAAGTCCAAGATAAACCTACACCCACCAACCTTCTTTGGTCTAGGGAACACATTAGACACGAATTGATGGGTCTGATAAATTGGTTTCTCAATTACTCCCTTGAGGCATAGTTTTGCTATTTCAGCTTGGATCATCAAATTCTCTTTTTGTGAGAAGATGAGTGCCCATTTTGGTTTGTGCTGGGTGGGTGGACACAGGTTGGGAATCAATTCAATTTTAAACCCTTGATTACTCTGCAGTATAAACATATTCAAGGATATTTTACACCATTCTCCCAGAAACCTGTGTAACCTTCCCCCAACTGGTAGGCAATTCTCTCGTAACATGTTTCGACAAGAGCCAGGCCCACCTACCTCCATGGTTACTGGTGCTCTTTGCCTGGTTCTGGGTGGAAATTGTATGTTCCCCCTTGCTGCTGCTGGGGAACACCAGTTGTGCACATTAAACAGTCGGATTGGTCCTTGCCCAGCCCCGGTTTCATGAAACTGCTTGTAGGGGTACTGGCGTCGGAGGGTTCTGCTGGACACCGGTGCCTTGATGAGCCTGAGGGTTATGACCTCATCGTCCACTCCTGGACTCTTTTAGCCAGATCTTCCCCAAATAGCAGGTTCGGTGGCTGGACTGTGCCGGGTTTGCACAGTGCAGCAAATCTGAGATTAATGGTGGGGCGGATTGTCTTTCTGAGACAATTAATCTCAAAGTGCACATTGCACATGAGAGCCAGGGCATCCTGCTGAACTTCAGTCAGGAGCCCACCATCCACCGACCATCTGGCCATTATTCCAGACACCAGCAGCTTGAGCACCCGCTGCAGTTTAATTTCCTGCGCTCGGATGCTTACCCCCACGTGGCCCTAAATGGCATGGTTTACTGTCGGCACCTTCAGCAGAATACAGTTCTCTGGGGTCTCATATTTTTTGGCAGTAGTGTCCATGGCCAGCTCCTGGAGCTGGTGGGAGGCCAGGTGATTTATGCTGGCAGCCAGCTCCTCTCCAAGTGGCTCATTAAAGTCTGTAGGGATAGCAAACCTGGCCGCCAGGAATGAGACCTCTGGTGCTTGCACCTCGTCCTGTGGGGCAGCCTCCATCGCTGAGCCCTCGGAATCGGCGTCAGATTCAATCTGACCCAGTTTTCTCTCCTCGTCCTGGAGGGAGATACTTGGCAGCCCTGTAGGTGCTGCTGGTGCGGGTTCTTAGAGAGGCCGGCACTCTTGATGGAGCATCCTCTCCAACAGGAGCTCCATCCTGGATACCCATTCCACGGTATCCATTTCTAGGGTTGAACCCTCTCGGCCGGACTCGTCTGAGTCTATCGGCCGGACAGACTTTTGGGTAGCCTTACGCCCCTCTGGTGTAGGCACAGTGTTCTCAGACACCCAGTCTGTGGTCGTTGGTTTGACAACCAGCGACTCCGTGGAGGAGCTAGGTGGCCGCCGGCTACCAGCACTCCCGCGGGCTTGAGATATCTTCGCTACAGATCGCTTGGCTGTTCCGGATTTTTTCATGTTTGCACTTGTCTTCCTGCAACAAGAATTACCAAACACAGAGACCTCACACAAGTTTAACACTTACCTGAGGCTTTTTAAACTTACCGCTGGAGAAGCGCTGCTCCTCCCAGCCGGTCGCTGCACCATGCGTCAGACGTAATGACACGCATGCCGATTGGCGGGGTGCGCTGGTTGGTGTGGATTTTGTGGGCCGCAGGGCCTGTTTTCGTGCTGTATCTCTAAATTAATCTAAACTAAACTAAACTAATAACTATGCAATGAAGTATGTGTGTAAGTATTAAAACGTACAGGTGAATGTTCAAATTCAAGGTTAGAGAGCTAGGTATTATTATAGAAAACCTGCAGAAATGTAAAAGGCTCCTTAAGCTTGCAGTTGTAGTAGCAAACTAATATACCAAGTTTAAAAATATAAGATAGGATGGAGTACATCTATTAAGTTATCTGATGCCTAGGCACTGTTTTAACTCCATCATCTTCATTGTACTATGGCCACACATCTCAAAGCACTTCACAATTGCGAGATCACATCATGTCATGGAAGCAATAATTGTTAGTAGAGTGGGCCATAGGAGCAGGTTGAAAAGTTAGGTTTTAAAGGGTTTCAATAATTTTGGAGGGAAGTAGCACAATATTTGAGTTTAAGATAAAATTCCAAAGTGTAAGGGCAAAATGGATTGTAAGACTTTCTGTTCTTGGTGGATGAGAAGAAAGGTTGGAATCCTAATGTAATGCTGCACATCAGCAGTAGATTTCATTGGATTTTTAAAGATTGGAACCTAGCCCAGAAGTATAGAGACGTGATAAAACATATATTGGAGCACAAGGGAAGGGGAGACAATATTCCAGTGCAACTATTCCAGTATGGTACTTCAACAGCATCCACACAGCAAAAACATCAGTTTGTTCATATCTTTGCTTTGTGCAGAGCATTGTGCATCAGGTCCTCTTTGCCATCAGCATATATGTGCTATATTGGTGCTCAAGATCTCAAAACAATCATCATTGAGTTTCATTACTACATGGCCTCTTTCTATTTCAAGAACTTTCTTCATGTTTAACAGCCATCAGCTCTTCCCTCACCCGCCTATGTTTTAGATGAGCATCTTGTGCCTCACCTGTTCCATTAACCCCCAAAGTGACCACTGTATCTTTAGTTGCATAAAAGCAATAAACTTTTTTTCATAAGGCTCTCTTGCATTTACTTCTGCTTAAAATCAATCCTTTTCATTAGATTTTAGGTCATGACTTTTTTTGTTTCAATGTCTATTTTGCTATCTAATTACACCACTGTGATTTACATAAGCATATTTAGACCATTTCTTCTTAACACTGCATAAGCACCTCTCCCCACCCCTTTATTGCGCACTACCTCTGGTCTTCCATTGACCATTGAAGGCTTGGGTTGCATCTCTCAATCATCATTTTGTAAATGAGCTGAAAATGTGAAAATGTGCTGAAACTTGTATTATCTCCTTTGGAGAGGACATTTCCACTAGTGGAAGAGCCTAGGACCAAAGGGAACCTCCTCGGAAGGAAGTGCCTTTAAAAAAGGGGATGAGGAGGAACTTGTTAAGCCAGAGGGTCATGAATCTGTGGAATTCATTGCCGCAGATGGCTATGGAGGACAAGTCATTGGGTAATTTTAAAACGGAGATTGGCGGTACTTGATCAGGAAGGGTGTCAAAGGTTATGGGGAGAAGGCAGGAGAATGTGGTTGAGAGGGAAAGGTAAATCAGTAATGATTGAATGGCAGAGTAGACTTGATGGGCCGAATGGCCTAATGATGCTCCTAGGACATGAACTTTGCATCCATTATCCCTGGATTCATTCACCTGCTCTTGGTAAAGTAAAGCCTTAATGGTAAAATGTTCATCTTTGTTTTCAAATCTGTCCATCGTTTCATCTATCCTAATATTTGCAAGCTTTTCCAGCCTTTCTTCTAAACATATCTGTGGTCTTCCAGTGTAGCCATTGATCATGCTTTCTTTTGGATTGATCTACCACCAGTAACCAACATTAAACATTAGAGACCCCTCTCCAAGTCACTCTTTTAACCCGATTCTTAATTTATCTCATTTTCTAGTCATCTAATATCTCATTTTGTGAACCAGTGTCAAACCTGTTTTTGGTACAACCCCAGGATTTTCCACTTGTTTAAAACTGTTTTATCAATGTGAACTGCAGATTGATGTTGCATGTTAACCAATCACACATAAGCCAGCATCACTAACTCCACCCCACTGTAACACTTATACTAACACTTGTTTCCGGCACTTCCAGTCTGAACAGCTAGGATGTACTGACAACCAACCATTCTTTATGCTGTTACGTTTCAGTGCCGATTAAAGATGTATTTGAATCACGGACTGTGTCTGGTGCTTGTCTACATGGCGTCAGAGGTGGTCTGATCCACTCCTTCTGTATAACGGTTTTTGTTTTATCTTTTTGTGAGTTTTTATTTTGCTTTATGATGGCCTCTTCTTGTCGAAAGCCTGACTCTCTCGTCTTTGATGCGGATATCAGTGAACGCTGGGCCACATTTGAAATTGATTACCAACACTACATGAACATTGCACACCGAAATGAACCTGATGCTGTCAAGGCCTCTCTCCTATTCAACCATGCGGGCCCAGATGCCCTTCCGCGATCCATAACATTCCGCTATGCTCTGGCAGTCCGCGATGCCAACGATCAGGTAATAATCCCAGCTGAATCTCCTGATGACCCAAATGTTATGCTGCGTAAGCTAAGCCAGATCTGTGACCTGCCCTCAAATCACATTTTGGACAGGGCAATGTTTTTCTCTCGCTGTCAACTCCCTGTCGAACGAGTAGACCCGTTTATCTCAGACTTAATGTATTTAGCCCAGCGCAGCCGATTCCAAAATATGGCGGTTGATCAACTGACTGATCAGTTAACGAGGGACATTTTAGTGAATGGCATTAGTGACCTAAAGCTCAGATCAGAGCTTCTGAGACGGCAAGATTTGATACTTGATGAAGCAGTACACACATGCAGAACAGCAGAATTTATCGACCCTATAGACAGTTTGCACGAAACCAAAACCATCAATCTGATGAGCCTCACTAGGCAGCGAACCAACACAGATAACAGGCAATTTATGACCCAAGCTAGTCAGGCGGCTCACAGCGATCCTCAGAAGAGATGTCCCAACTGCATGGCCTCTGGTCCACATTGCACAACAACTGGTCCCTCGGGTGCTGAAGCATGCCACTATCCAGAAATGTCTCCAAGAGAAGCATGGCGTACAGAAACGGTCATACGACAGTTCCAGCAGACCACTCAAGCCTCTACTGCCGGGCCAGGTCGCCCATCTACGAACTTCAACTAGACATTCCCGTCTGGGCACTGTTGTCAATCCAACGGTCCTATCTTGTAGTGTGCGAGGGAGCGGTATACTGGAGAAGTCAACAACACCTGCTTGCTGTGAGGGATCCTCGACCACCGCCTGCTGGTCCCTATGCTCCGCCTCTCCAGTTCCAGCTGCCTTTTGCAATGTCTCCCACCCGTCCCCACATGCCTTGCACCCCTCCACGTCCCGCGGTCTCCACTAACCACGGGGCCTCACCTTCCACATGTTTCCACTTTCAGTCACCACAAGCCTCCACCGTGCCATTCTCGCCTCCAGGCTCTCTGACTCATCTTTCAGGTGGGGTGGGGGGGATGGTTTGGTCTGCATGCGCTCGGGCCGTGTTAGTAGACGACCAGACAGATATGGCGAGTATGTTTAACTCCATGGTATGGATGCCCTTCCACACTTACTCTTTAGGGGGAATGATGTAGATTAATGTTGCATGTTAACCAATCACACATAATATTGCTGTTGAAATGTGATTCTATCTTTATTGTGCTGCTGAAGGTATATGACAGAGAAGGAGTCTCTGAAGCAGAAAAGGAGTTCGGAAAATATGGGCAGATTGCAGAGCTAGCAAGATATAAATGTGCAGAGGTGCCTACATCAACAACCCAAGACATCATCTCTGCACCAAGGTTGTCAGGAAATTGTCAGAATTCCAAGCTCTCTCTGTAATAGCCACAACTGATCCAGGAAGATATCTGTTGAAGGCATTCCTGGCATGGAATGGAATGCAGGTTTTATATTCTACTCAGTTTGCTTCAGGTATCCAAGTTCAGTTAATACTCAGCACGCTGTAGATTTTGCATAAACTGAGCAGTTGGCCTGGCTGATGGATGGGTAGGTGTGCAAGGATTTTCAGATACAGTTTGCCACTAATGTTCTCTCAGTCTTGCTTTACCTTAAAACGCTTCAGCCATGAAATAGTGTAATTGAAATGCATTTGGAGACAATCCTGCTGTAAAGGGTAGATAAATATTATCTCCTTTAAAGATTATTAAAAAAGTGCATTGCTGTAGCATTTTAGAAAATTTGCAATCATATCTCTACAGAAAGTAAAACTTATCAAAAGGGCTCTTTAGAATATCATAATCAACAGCTACATGTTTGAATTAGTTGTCCATTTAACGTTTTGGAGCAAATCAGAACCTTGGCTTGAAATAAAGAGATGGAGGAAAGCTTTTATCTAATGGCTTTTTTTGGCCTCAGCATTCCAGAGTGCTTTTTGAAGTGTAGTAGCTGATACATTGTTGGAAGAGTGGCACACAATTCGCTTTTGCAAGTAAATCATTGGAGAAATTTAAAATTCCATATTTTACAATGTTGCATTTCCTCATTACTGTTCTGGAGCTCCCAGTGGATCATAAAATGCAGCACCCTGCTAAACTATAACCCAGAAATGTATAAGCTCACCATGGTGGTCTCTTTTGGGTTCCTCCTCTTCATCTACTGGCTTAACATATAACATATAACATATAACATATAACAATTACAGCATGGAAACAGGCCATCTCGGCCCTTCCAGTCCGTGCCGACAATTTATTTTCCCCTAGTTCCATCTACCTGCACTCAGACTATACCTCTCCATTCCCTTCCCGTCCATATACCTATCCACTTTACTTTTAAATGTTAAAATCGATCCTACCTCCACCACTTCTGCTGGAAGATCATTCCACACAGCCACCACTCTCTGAGTAAAGAAGTTCCCCCTCATGTTACCCCTAAACTTCTGTCCCTTAATTCTCAAGTAATGCCCTCTTGTTTGAATCTTCCCTATCCTCAATGGGAAAAGCTTATCCACGTCAACGCTGTCTATCCCTTTCATCATTTTAAAGACCTCAATCAAGTCCCACCTTAACCTTCTGCGCTTCAAAGAATAAAGACCTAACTTGTTCAACCTTTCTCTGCAACTTAGTTGCTGGAACCCAGGCAACATTCTAGTAAATCTCCTCTGTATTCTCTCCATTTTGTTGACATCCTTCCTATAGTTAGGCGACCAAAATTGTACACCATACTCCAGAATTGGTTTCAACAATGCCTTGTACAATTTTAACATTACTTCCCTACTCCTATATTCAATGCTCTGATTTATAAAGACCAACACACAAAAACCTTTCTTTACCACCCCATCTACATGCGATTCCACCTTCAGGGAACTATGCACAGTTATTCCTAGATCCCTCTGTTCCACAGCATCCCAAAATTTCCTACCATTTACCATGTATGTCCTATTTTGATTTGTCCTGCCAAGGTGTAGCACCTCACACTTATCAGCATTAAACTCCATCTGCCATCTTTCAGCCCACTCTTCCAAATGGCCCAAATCTCTCTGTAGACTTTGAAAATCTACTTCATTTTCCACAGCACCACCTATCTTGGTATCATCTGCATACTTACTTATCCAATTTTCCACCCCATCATCTAGATCATTGATGTACATGACAAACAACAGTGGACCCAACACAGATCCCTGAGGCACCCCACTGGTCACCGGCTTCAACCCTGACAAACAGCCATCCACCATTACTCTCTGGCATCTCCCATTCAGCCACTGTTGAATCCATCTTGCTACTCCGCCATTATCACCCAAAGATTGAACATTCTTAACCAACCTTCCATGGGGAACCTTGTCAAAGGCCATACTGAAATCCATATAGACAACATCCACTGCTTTACCCTCATCAATTTCCCTAGAAATCTCTTCAAAAAATTCAAGAAGGTTTGTCAAACATGACCTTCCAGGCACAAATCCATATTGACTGTTCTTGATCAGGCCCTGTTTATCCAGATGCTTATATATATTATCTCTAAGTATCCTTTCCATTAATTTGCCCACCACTGACATCAAACTAACATGTCTATAATTGCTAGGTTTATTCTTTGAACCCTTTTTAAACAATGGAACAACATGCGCAGTACGCCAATCCTCTGGCACTATTCCCGTTTCTAATGACATTTGAAATATTTCTGTCATAGCCCCTGCTATTTCTACACTAACTTCCCTCAATGTCCTAGGGAATATCCTGTCAGGACCTGGAGACTTATCCACTTTTATATTTTTCAAAAGTGTCAGTACTTCCTCCTCTTTGAATCTCATAGTTTCCATAGCTATTTTACTTTTTTCCCTTACCTCACAGAGTTCAATATCCTTCTCCTTGGTGAATACCGAAGAAAAGAAATTGTTCAATATCTCCCCCATCTCTTTTGGCTCTGCAGAGAGCTGTCCATTCTGGCCTTCTAATGGTCCAATTTTATCCCTCGTTATCCTTTTGCTATTAATATAGCTGTAGAAACACTTTGGATTTACTTTCACCTTTCTTGCCAAAGCAACCTCATATCTTCTTTTAGCTTTTCTTATTTCTTGCTTAAGATTCTTTTTACATTCCTTATACTCATCTAGCACCTCATTTACTCCATGCCTCCTATAAATATTGTAGATATCTCTCTTTTTTCAAACCAAGTCTCCAATTTCCCTTGAAAACCATGGCTCTTTCCAATTTTTACTATTTCCTTTCAACCGAACAGGGACATAAAGATTCTGTACTCTTACAATTTCCCCTTTAAATGTCCTCCATTTCCCTTCTACATCCTTCCCATAAAACAAAATGTCCCAATTCACTCCTTTTAAATCATTACGCATTCCCTAAAAGTTAGCCTTTCTCCAATCAAATATCTCAACCCTAGGTCCAGTTCTGACTCTCTCCATAATTATATTGAAACTAATAGTATTGTGATCACTGGTCCCGAAGTGCTCACCAACGTGTACTTCCGTCACTTGACCTGCCTCATTTCCTAACAGGAGGTCCAGCACTGCCCCTTCTCTGGTCGATACCTCTATGTATTGCTGCAAAAAACTATCCTGCACACATTTAAAAAACTCCAAACCATCCAGCCCATTTACAGAATGTGTTTCCCAGTCTATTTTTGGAAAATTGAAATCTCCCACAATCACTACCTTGCGCTTACTCCTAATATCTGCTCTTCCAATTCTCGATCCCCATTTGGCGGTTTATAATACACCCCTAAAAGTGTTGCTACACCATTCCCACTTCTCAGTTCCACCCAAATAGCCTCCCTTGACTCTATCCTGCCAAAGCACTGCTGTAATATCTTCTCTGACAAGCAATGCAACACCTCCACCTCTGGTTCCTCCAATTCTATCACACCTGAAGCAACAAAATCCTGGAATATTTAGTTTCCAATCACAACCCTCCCAACCATGTTTCACTGATTGCCACAGGATCATATTTCCAGGTGTCAATCCAGGCTCTACGTTCATCCACCTTTCTTACAATGCTCCGAGCATTTAAATATACACTTTTTAGAAACCCACCATCCCTTATTCTCTGTTTATTATCTATTTCCTCTTTCTCGCCTACATTTTGGGTCCGAGTGCTTCCCTTCTCTGCCTCTTGCCCCTCACCCTTTTCCCCTAGCCCCCTCTACCCGAGTCACTCCCCCCAGCGTTTCTAGTTTAAAGTCTCCTTTGCAAATCTCCCTGCCAGGATATTTGTTCCCCTCGGGTTCACGTGCAGCCCGTCCTTTTTATACAGATCATGCCTTCCCCAAAAGATCAAGAAACTTGAATCCCTGCCCACTGCACCTGTCCCTCAGCCACGCATTTATCCTCCACCTCATTCCATTCCTACTCTCACTGTCACATGGCACAGGCAACAATCCTGAAATTGTTACTCTTTTGGTCCTTCTCCTTAACTTTCCCCCCAACTCCCTAAATTCTCCTTTCAGGACCTCTTCTCTTTTTCTGCCTATGTCATTGGTACCAATGTGTACCACAACATCAGGGTCCTCTCCCTCCGTTTTCAGAATATTTTCGACACGTTCCGACACATCCGAGACCCTGGCACCAGGGAGGCAAACTACCATCCGGGTCTCCCGACTGCGTCCACAGAATCGCCAATCTGACCCCCTAACTATGGAGTCCCCCATTACAATGGCCCTCCTCTTTTTGCTACCCTTCTGAGCATCAGGGCTGTTTTCTGTGCCGGAGGCCCGGCCGCTGTTGCTGCCCCAGATAGGCTGTCCGCTCCAATCGAACTCAAACATGAGTACCTATTTTCCAGGTGTACAGCCACTGGGGTACTCTCTAGCCCCTGCCTCTGCCCCTTTCCCTTCCTAACAGTGACCCACTTGTCTGCCTCCCGTGGTCTGGGAGTGACCACCTCCCTGTAACTCCTGTCTATGACCTCCTCATTCTCCCTGACCAGACGGGGGTCCTCGAGCTGTTGCTCCAGGTTCCTAACACAGTCCTTTAGGAGCCCCATCTCGACACACCTGGCACAGATGTGGACGTCTGGAGGGCTATCAGCTTCCCTGACCTCCCACATCTGACATCCACAACAATACACTGCCCTGGCCTTCATACTCCCCCCTTACACTGGATACAATATCAACACAAAATACACTACAAACTGCTGAAATCTGACGGCCAATCAGCTGCTTACCCTAGTCTACTTCTCACCAATCAGCGGCTTCCTCAAAAAATCCACTTCTTCGAAGGGAACGTTATGGATTCCGGTAAACAAGCCCCGCGCTGAATTTCTAAGCTTACCGGTCGGGTGTTGCTCCACCCCCTCCTCCTCTTCCAACGGCTCCTGTGGGCCTCTGAAAAAGCAAGCCCCACGCTGGATTTTTAAGCTCACCGGTCGGGTGTTGCTCCTCCCCTCCTCCTCTTCCAACGGCTTCTTGCAGAATCAACCTGATTTGTAAGTTCAAGTGAAATTCATACTTGAAATGGTCAAAATTTAGTTTAGTTTAGAAATACAGTGTGGAAGCAAGCTCTTCAACACACCGAGCCCACGCTGACCAGCGATCCCCGCACATTCACACTATCCTACGCACACTAGGATAATTTACAATTTTACCAGCCAATTAGCCTACAAACCTGTGTGTCTTTGGAGTGTGTGAGGAGACCGGATCACCCGGAGAAAACCCATGCATGTCACAGGAAGAACGTCCAAAGTACCGCTGCACCACCATGCCGCCCTACGTCACTTTTTAGAGGATCACATATAACTATATCTTTTTCTTATGTGGTTCAGAAATTCTGCAGCAATTTTATTTGTAACAGAAATGGAACTGTGGCAGAACATCTTTATGTTAATTTCATCAGTAATTTTGCAACATTGTGCTAATGGAGAGGTAGTTCACTTGCATTTACTGGGTAACTGCATCTGAGCCATTTGGGAGATGTTTTTGTATGATAAATAGTAATCTACTTGTAAATCTAATTTATGGCAAACTAGATGCAAGGATTGTTTCATTTGGTCTGGAAGCATTAGCGAGAATTGTGCCTTCAGCCAAGCAGGAATGTGCTTCCCATAGTTGATTAAAAGCTGATCACTAATGGGCCTGGATTCCTCCTAGAATAAAAGGCGGCTTTTGCCCTTTATCTCTAAATACAAGCTAAAAGATAGGTCCTACCTTAATTGTGGATGCACTTTAAAAAACGTGACGGTGCTGTGAAAAAAAGGACTTGATTGTAGAAAAAATTGATATTCTTTCTCTTAATTGGTGTAATTTTCAAAAGCAAGACAGAGGAAGGCCAAATACCTTAAGGGCCAGCAAGAGAGTGGCCAGAGACCCCAGGATTAGGGGTGTCAGTGATTATCCAAAATCTGGGGTAGGTGTGTCAGGTGAACAGTTTTTTGCAATACAGCCTAATATTATTGGGATTTACAATTTCAACAATATCACAAATTAAATAGGAAACTACCTGTATATTAAAGCTACACTAGATTGTGGGAATAGATCTGTCGATTCCTTTTCACAAAAGTCACAGTTCAGTAATACAAGAGTTAACTAGCTGGTGTGTACTATTTGCATGCATTATTTGTGAATCTGGCGCTGTTCAATGTTGGAAATCTGTTGGACAGCAAGGATAATAAACCTTGCAAGGAAACATTCAGCTGACAGTAACCTGATTCAAACAGCAAGTGATCTGATGATGTGAAGGCAACTTAAACCCCCACAAAATTGCACCAGCAGTCACTGCAAAATATAATTACATATTTCAGTTTTATTGACATGTATTTCATCTTGAATTTTCTGAGATAAACAACATGCTATTGGGCTTACTGTTACACTGAAATTGAAAGTGACAATAAAAGGACTCCAGTGCACTCATTTAGCAGCATGTTTATGTCTTGCCCCCTCTTGCATTCTGGCTCAAATATGTTCAAGTATAATCCTGCCAGCAGACTCTTTGGAGCATTCCCCTTATAATTGATCTGGAGTTTGTTAAGGAATTAAATTCTAAATTGTAGGACGTGGCTCATTCCTCAAACCTCTAATAATGATAAGGCAGAAATCCCCACAGACCGAGGCAGGAATTTTTCACCCTGTAACAATTTCCTCTCGTGTTATTTCCTTAGCAATGCATTGTAAATATCAACATGTGCCAGTTGACTATGGAGCAAAAGACATATTGGAATTACTTATGACACCTCACAACTAACTGGAAAGCCCCTGCACTCCATGTAAATATTCTGGTGCTTGTAATGTCTGTTTGTCCCTGTGATGAACTGAATTGTTTTATTGCTTCTGACACCAGCTATTGTTTGAACAAAGTTCCCGAGGATGAGATGGATGCAAGGCAGTTGGGAACACTTCTTGTTCTCAAAGATACAGAAGCAAAATCTAGCAGATGCTGGAACTTAAAAAAACTCAGAAATGCTGAGAGACACTGTTCAGAAAATTATAGATAAAATTTCAGTTTAATGGCATTCACCAAAAATCGGTTTTGATGAAGTAACAATTTGAAATGCTGCAACTATTGAATGTTTCCAGCATTTTCTGATTACATTCAGATTTCCAACATCTGCAGGTTTATGAATTTTTATTGTTTAATTTGGGTGAAAGGTCAGAGAGTAAAAAATGAGTTACTCGTACAGATTATATCCAGCATTTCTAGTTTCATTGGAATTGTGTATATGTGAAATTTGTATTGTTTTTTACAATGGTGTTAGTTTATTATTGACATGTGTACCGAGATACAGTGTTAACCTTTTGCTTGCATGTTGTCCAGTCAGATCAAGTCATACCATGCATAAGTGCAATTAAGTCATACGCACATACAATGGGCAGATCATAGCGAAAAATAAAGAGAGTGCAGAATATAGTGTTACAGTATTGTAGTGTTATAGTTTTAGGGAAAAAGTCCAAGGTCCACAATGAGGTAGGTTGGAAGATTGGAACTACACCCTGGTTTACAGTAGGACCGTTCTGTAGTCTGATAACAACAGGGATTATATTCTTGAATCTGGAGATAAGGGTTTTCAAGCTTTTGTATCTTCTGTCCAATGGGAACAGAGAGAAGAGGGAATGACCAGGGTGAGAAAGGTCCTTGATTATGTTGACTGTTTTCCCAGGGCAGTGTGAAGTCTAGATGGAGTCGGTGATGGGGAGGTTTCTCTGTGTGATGGACTGAGCAACGTCCACAGCTCTCCACATTTTCTTGTGGTTTTGGGCAGAGCTGGTCCCAAACCAAACTGTGGTATTATGCTATCAATTCTTCAGCTTCACAGCAAAATAAATAAGGCCATCAGGTGATTACAAAGTTTAATCACAATTGATTGCACAATTAACCAGAGTTTTATTTATTTTGTAAAGCAATGTAAAGTGCTTAATCCTTAGTCTGAATTTATCAATACAAACCATTTTGCTTTTGGGATGGTCCATTAAAGTAATGTGGGGTGATAGTGTTGAAAGGCTACATGACAAATAGCTCCAAGGAAACATGATCTGCTCAATATAGACAAAACTAAATAACAACATGACTTTCAAAATCTGTACCATGTTTGTTGAAATGCTAAAGAAAGAAGTGTTAATGTGTGACAGTGTTACTAGATTAATTGACAACAGTTTAGCTTTTTGTTACCTTTACTTATCTTTCCCCTGCAGTGAGAACAAGGCACAGAAGATTAATCAAAGGTTTCACCTCAACTCTGGAGGTCAGCTCTCTCAGTGAGACACTTCAAGTACGCGTTACAACAACATACAAAACTTTCTGGCCTTCTTGTGCAGCTCCGTGATTCAATCAATGCTCACTGTGAAATTATCCTACTGGCTGTAGATTGGCTGTAGCATGATAGCCAATCAGAAAGCTTAGTAATTATAACCCCGCCTAATTATAACATTTATAGTGTAAGATCCTACCCACTGTCTACCAGTCAGAGTAGCAGTGAGAACATGTGATAACCTGCTGTGTAGTTAATGACCTGAACAATAAAGATGCTCGTGTTTCAACCCGTGTGAGTTTGAGGTCTTTACACTGGCCATGCACAGTTATGGGCCTGTCCCACTTGGCGATTTTTTAGGCAACTGCCGGAGACTGTCATAGTCATAGCAGGTCGCCGAAAAACCGGTAAGAACCTACGTCAACCTGGCGACAACCTATGACAGCACGTGTGTCAGGAGAAGTCAAACTGTGCTCATTGGCGACAAACCCACTACTGGCAAAACATTTTCAAAATGTTGAAAATTTAGCGGCGACTGGAAAGATGCTACAACTTTTTGCGCGACTGAGGAGACTACTCCCGGCGACCACTGGCGAACATGTGGCGACAAGCTAGTCGCCTATAATTGCCTAAAAAATCACCTAAGTAGGACAGGCCCATTAGACACAAAGTGCTGGAGCAACTTAGTGGGTCCAGCAGAATCTCACAAGAAAAAGACTGGGTGACGATTCGGGTCGGAACCCTTGCACAGTGCACAGTGATGTTGACCTGCAACAACAGCAACATATATAACATCAGAAGAACACATCTGCTTACCACACAAGAGCAGCACGGTGGTGCAGCGGTAAAGTTGCTGACTTACAGCTCCAGAGACCTGGGTTCAATCCTGACTACGGATGCTGTAGAGGCACCCGTTGTGGCACCGGAACTGTACAGAGTTTGTATGTTCTCCCCGTGACCAGATGGGTTTCCTCCGGGATCACCGGTTTCCTCCCACACACCAAAGATGTACAAGATTGTAGGTTAATTGGCTTGGTATAATGTAAAAATGTCCCTAGTGTGTAAGATAATGTTAATAGACAATAGACAATAGGTGCAAGAGTAGGCCATTTGGCCCTTCGAGCCAGCACCGCTATTCAATGTGATCATAGCTAATCATCCCCAATCAGTACCCCTTTCCTGCCTTCTCCCCATATCCCCTGACTCTGCTATTTTTAAGAGCCCTATCTAGCTCTCTCTTGAAAGCATCCAGAGAACCTGCCTCCATTGCCCTCTGAGGCAGAGAATTCCACAGACTCACCACTCTCTGTGAGAAAAAGTTTTTCCCGTCACCGTTCTAAATGGTTTACTCCTTATTCTTAAACTGTGGCCCCTGGTTCCTGACTCCCCCAACATCGGGAACATGTTTCCTGCCTCTAGTGTGTCCAAGCCCTTATGTGCAAAGATCACGTGGGCTGAAGGGCCTGTTTCCATGCTGTATATCTAAACTAAATGAAACAAAACAATTTTTTCAATGCCAATACTTTGCAACAACTAAAGCTGTGACCTGTTTCATTGCAAATGTGTTTCATACCTGTGCTGTACATTTGTGAAACGTAATCATCATTTGCATCCTAGTTTACATCATCCTGTGCAGGAGAACTTTAATATTTTTCAACACACATACCCTGAATGAAAATGATAGTACAAAAATAAATAACAGGTTTTGCATGTGATTGAACAAGGCCAACTAACTGGGTCCTTGACACAAAATAAATCAATTTGAACTAAGTGCACAATTCAGAGCAAATAGTAAGATTAAAGGCAATTGAAATCTTATTACGAGCATATCTTCTTTCAATGATTGGACACATATCTGTCATTTGCAATATATTTATAAGCTCTCTCTTTTATGAACAGCTTTGCAATTTGTTATGCCTGCTGGGCTAAGGAAATCTTCCTTCAATAACAAAATTGAATATTGAATCAGTGAAGACAAGGTAGACAGAATAAAAAAAAACTCAAAATGAAAGCCTTTCCTGTTAAAGTAATAGCATTTAGAACCAACTGACTTGATACATATATAAAAAGCAGCTTTATTTGCATGAGTACAAGGGGTGTGCTGCACATGATTATAATTATTCCACATTTTGTTTTAAGGAAGGAATTCACAGTCGGAGGATTTATTTGATTTCATGCAAACAAATGGTGCGTTGAAGTTCTTCCATTGCCCAGATGGATAACATTTCTTGTTGTGTGATCAAGAATTATGTCCCTATTTTATTCCTTTCTCATCTTTGATTGGAGTGTTTTCCATCAAAGCCCGGTGATACACCATTCCACTTTTTTCTACATTACCACACATTTATAGAAATTAATATATATCTGCTATTCATCAGCTTATCTACTTAATTCAGCTTGATCTCTTTGGAAGCATTAATCATCCTTAAATGAGATATTTGGATTTACTGTTTGACTTTATGAGTAAATGTATTTATGTCCAGAATGTAAATAGCTGAAGACCAAGAACAATGCAATAGTGTGACGTTTGCTCTTGGCCATTATGAAAAAGTGAAATAAAACTAATTGTCTTTTTTTTAAAGTCATTTTTGTTCATTTTATATGAGCTAGGACAGCTTTAATAACGATCTTGTACTTTGTTGAAAATGGAAAATAGCTCAGGACGTGGTGAACTTAATAATTTCATGTAAATTTAAGTGTGTTATTAAGTTGAAATAAAATGGTAAAATATGAATTCTTCCTGGGATCAATATCGGATTGTACTAGGTCATCTTTGGATCCTCAATTCCGCTTTCAATGTTGCCTATGTTATTATTTCATGTGGACGGTATTTTTAAAATGAATGGAATGAAGAAATGTCCACCCAGCGTCAGAGTTCAACATTTTTTTTTAGTTTACTATATAATGCTTGAAAAATGGGTGATTGCAGAGAATAGTGTGCAATAATATCACGAGCATGAACAATAATCATCTTTTCCACAATCAACACAAAATGCCCGAAGATAGAGAGAAAATCCTGTAACTCAGCGGGTCAGGCAGCATCTTTGTAGAAAAATGATGGGTTGTAGCGGCACCTAGTGATGGCCTGAGGAATGACAAACCCTTGCTATTGGCTGACGTGGTCATGTGATCGCGAGAGCGTTTTCGCGGGCTTTTTGGTAAAGAATTCCTTCAAGCTCCACCCTGTTCGAAGGAGCTTCATTATTTTTGGTTGTTTAAAATCGACACGGCTAATCGCTTTATTTTTGTTTAAAAATAAATAATTTTATTTTACCCGATTGTCTCGACTTGCCAAACTGGTGACCCCGTCAGTCCGATCGTTTATTCAGACTTCGACCATGCAAGCCGCTGCTATCCCCGACGCCCAGCTCCCCAAGCAAAACGCTCAGGACCTGAATCTGCCAGTTTTCTGGGCGGAGCAGCCTCAAGTGTGATTCGCCCACATTGAGTCCCAATTCCACCTCCGAAATATCGTCGCCGAAGCCACCCGATATTTCTACGTGGTCGGAGCGCTTAGCCAAGAAACGACCACCAGGTTGCTGCCCTAACTGCAGGATCCTCCAGCAATCGGCAAGTTTGGGCTCAGCCGCCGCAATCGTGCCGCCCACCTTCTCCACATGGACAGCCTCGGCGATCGGAAACCATCCCCGCTCATGAGCACAATGCTCCGATGGACAGCCAGAGACCCTGCCTGCTGTTCGAGCTTTGGTTCTACTTTGGTTCTATCTTCACTAAGGAAGACATAAATAATCTGCCGGAAATAGCAGGGGACCGGGGGTCAAATAATAGAGGAACTGAGTGAAATCCAGGTTAGCCAGGAAGTGGTCTTGGGTAAATTGAATGGATTTAAGGCCGATAAATCCCCAGGGCCAGATAGCTGCATCTCAGAGTACTCAAGGAAGTAGCCACAGAAATAGTGGATGCATTAGTGATAATTTTTCCAAAACTCTTTAGATTCTGGAGTAGTTCCTGAGAATTGCAGGGTAGCTAATGTAACCCCACTTTTTAAAAAAGGAGGGAGCAAGAAAACGGGGAATTACAGGCCAGTTAGTCTAACATCAGTAGTGGGGAAACTGCTAGAGTCAGTTATTAAAGATGGGATAGCAGCACATTTGGAAAGTGGTGAAATTATTGGACAAAGTCAGCACGGATTTACGAAAGGTAAATCATGTCTGACAAATCTGATAGAATTTTTTGAGGATGTAACTAGTAGAGTGGATAAGGGAGAACCAGTGGATGTGTTATATCTGGACTTTCAGAAGTCTTTCGACAAGGTCCCACATAAGAGATTAGTATATAAACATAAAGCACACGGTATTGGGGGTTCAGTATTGATGTGGATAGAGAACAAGGTGGCAGACAGGAAGCAAAGGTAATTGGGTCCTTTTCAGAATGGCAGGCAGTGAGGTACTGCAAGGTTCAGTGCTGGGACATCCCAGCTATTTACAATATATATTAATGATTTGGATGAGGGAATTGAATGCAACATCTCCAAGTTTGCAGATGAAGCAAAGCTGGGATGCAATGTTAGGTGTGAGGAGGATGTTAGGAGGCTGCAAGGTGACTTGGATAGGCTGGGTGAGTTGTCAAATGCATGGCAGGTGCAGTATAATGTGGATAAATGTGAGGTTATCCACTTTGGTGGCAAAAACAGGAGGGTAGACCACTATCGGAATGGTGGCCGATCAGGGAAAGGGGAGATGCAACGAGACCTGGGTGTCATGGTACACCAGTCATTGAAAGTAGGCATGCAGCAGGCAGTGAAGAAAGTTAATGGTATGTTAGCATTCATAGCAAAAGGATTTGAGTATAGGAGCAGGTAGGTTCTACTGCAGTTGTACAGGGTTTTGGTGAAACCACACCTGGAGTATTGCGTACAGTTTTGGTCTCCAAATCTGAGGAAGGACATTCTTGCCATAGAGGGGGTACAGAGAAGGTTCACCAGACTTATTCCTGGGATGTCAGGACTTTCATATGAGGAAAGACTGGATAGACTCAGCTTGTACTCGCTAGAATTTAGAAGATTGAGGGGGGACCTTATAGAAACGTACAAACTTCTTAAGGGGTTGGACAGGCTAGATGCAGGATAATTGTTGGGGAAGTCCAGAACAAGGGGTCACAGTTTAAGGATAAGGGGGAAGTCTTTTAGGACCGAGACGAGAAAAACATTTTTCACACAGAGTGGTGAGTATCTCGAATTCTCTGCCACAAAAGATAGTTGAGGCCAGTTCATTGGCTATATTTAAGAGGGTGTTAGATGTGGCCCTTGTGGCTAAAGGGATCAGGGGGGTATGGAGAGAAGGCAGGTACAGCATACCGAGTTGAATGTTCAGCCATGATCATATTGAATGGCGGTGCAGGCTCGAAGGGCCGAATGGCCTACTCTTGCACTTATTTTCTATCTTTCTTTTTTATGAATAATTTTTTTATTAGAAGTATAAGTACAAGTGTAAGTACAAATATAAGTACATATAAGAACAACGTTCTTGTTAAAGAGATAGGTAATAATTACCATATTTTCTTATATATACTTCTAAACATTTTATTGTAGTTTTTTTAGTGAAAAGTAGGAAAGTGTGAAAAATGGTTAACATAAAAATAGTTATAAAGTAACCAAAAGAGAAAAGTAAATAAAATAACAGTGGTATATTCTACAAACAGAATTTATATAATAATATATCCGTGATCAATAATGTATTATTCTTCGTTCAATCCTTTGTTCAGGTCTCGATCAGGTCCACAAACAGAGTCATATTGGTCCCTTAAGATATTCAAGGAATGGAGACCAAATCAGATTAAATTGGTCCAACTTGCCTAAAAGTGCAAGTCTTATTCTTTCCAAGTGTAAAGTCTCAGCCATTCCTGAAATCCACAATTTGATTGTAGGGGGTATGGGGCCTTTCCAAAATTGTAAAATTAATTTTTTACCAATTATTAAACTATAATCTATGAAAGTTCTTTGTGCTGTCGTGAGTAATTGATCCCTTTCTAAAATTCCCAATATTATTAATTTTGAGTCTGGAACTAAATTCTTATTTACAACATTCGAGATTACCTTAAATATTTTCAACCAAAAATTCGTAATTTTTATACAAGTTGTAAAAGAATGTGTTAAATTAGCTTCTGGGTATTGGCATTTGTCACATATAGGAGATACATTAGAAAACATTCTATGTAATTTAGATTTTGAAAAATGCAATCTATGTAAAACTTTGAATTGTATCAGAGAGTGTCTAGAATTTAATGAACAATTATGTATATATCGTAAACTTTCCTCCCAGATATCGGGTTCGATTGTTTCACCTATTTCATTTTCCCATAGTTGTCTGTACTTTTCCGTATTGGGTATATCATTTTCTAATAAAATATTATAAATGTATGATATTAATTTTTCCGTGTTTGGGTGTTTATTCAAGCATTCATCTAGAATTCCCGTCTTTCTCTTTTTATATTCATGTGCAGTTGTTTTAATGTAGTTAGTTATTTGTAGATATCTGAAGTAATTTTCTATCTTTCTATGTTTTTATGAGCAGGCATTCCTAGAGCAGATGCCCAACGACATCTGCCTGCTCCTCGCTGGGTCAGATTTTGACGACCCCCTGCAGCTCGCAGAATGGGCAGATAAACTGTGGCTCACCAAACGGCAAGATGGCTGGTCCATAAACCGGGTGTTCGTACCCGCGCACTAGTGCCCCCACAGAGATTCCCAACACTCCGCTGCCGTCGCCGCCCCACAGCCACCGCTGTAGACCGGGGTAAGTGCCAGCCTTTATGCATCATTAGCATAATTGGACTGACTGCAACCTTCACGTGGTCCACGCCTTTGCGGTCGCAGCTCCTAGACTGTGGAACAGCATCCCTCTCCCCATTGCAACTGCCCCCTCCATCGACATCTTTAAGTCTAGTCTAAAAACGTATCTGTCCTCCCATGCCTTTCCTGACGTCCTCTGAGTGAGGGCTATTTGTATATATGTATGTAGCCTGCTGTGCATACTACTCTTATAACAAATGTAAACACTTTGGTCAACAAGAGTTGTTTTTTAAAATGTGCTATATAAATAAATGTGACTTGACTTGACTTGACACCCTGTTTTGACTAATGCAATCAACCCAATGTGCACAAAACAATTAGATCAAATAGAACAAGTTAACGTACAACTTTCGGCTGTGCACGCCATACGCAAGAATAAGAAGAGCAAAACTGGAAATATGCTGACAGAGATACAAGGAACTGCAGATGCTGGAATATTTGCCAAGATGGCGCCTGCCTGCGGCGACTTTTGCGGAGCACCAGAACACAAAAGGCTTAGATACAATTTGCATCAACTCACCTGGATCAGGAAAACGGCAGAATTCGGTGCAGTTTCGGACAAGCTACTTGAGCACCTCAAGGCTCTTGTAATTTTGCGATCTCCCGCAGCTGCAGGATCCCTGGACTTTAAACTTTCCCACGCTCGCTGGAAATCACCCGACCCGATGAAGGAACGCAGGTACTGTACCTGGAAACCTCAGGATGACCTCTAGAGCCGACGGGCTGGATCCTCCAGGAATAACGGAGCTGGAGCTACCGACTTTGAAGGTACCCCCATTCGTTACGAAGTTGAGGGAATGCTCTGTGTTCTGTTTCACAAAGACATGGCTCACCCCCAGCTCCCCAGCCTGAAGGGTTCTCCATCCACCGTATGGACCGTGCACTGACATCTGGGAAAGGGAGAGGAGGGGGCGTCTGCCTCATGATCATCTCCTGCTCTCCACACCTCGAACATCTGGTGGTGAAGTGCCGTCCCTTTTACCTACCGAGGGAATTCACCTCCATCATCCTAACTGTGGTCTATATCGCACCCCAGTCTGTCTGGCACTGGAGGAGCTGCATGCCATGGTCAACAAACACCAGACGTCTTACCCAGAGGCATTTACCACCATTGCTGGGTACTTCAATAAGGCAAAGCTAAAGAAATCACTCCCTAACTTCCACCAACATCTCCTGCTGCAGCAGAGGACCAAACACCCTCGACCACTGCTACACCACCATCAAGAATGCCTATCACTCTACCCCTCGCCCTCACTTTGGTAAATCTGACCATACCACGGTGCTGCTTCTTCCTGCGCACCGGCAGCAATTAAAGAGCGCACCCCCAGAGGTGAGGACAGTAGAGAGCTGGTCGGGGGTGAGGGGAGGGAAGACCAGACATTGGGCACTCATGTCTGATGATACAGTGTTCTGCAAGAAGTCCAGATATGACCTTCATAAGGCCATCAAAAAGGCCAAAAGGGACTTCTGCTCCAAACTGCAGGATGAGACAGATGTTCGGCAGCTGTGGCGGGGCCTGAATGCAATCACCTCCTACAAGGCAAAATCAGGAGGCAGCTCGAATGCCGGCGAAACATCACTCCCTGATGAGCTCAATGCGTTTTACGCACGCTTTGATAGGAAGAACACCGATGTGCCTTCCCGAGCCCCCATTCGCTGTGATGGTATTTCAGTGTCTGTCACAGAGACCGACATTAGGAAATCCTTCAGAGGGGTGAACCCTCGAAAAGCACCTGGACCTGATGGTATACCTGGTCATGTTCTAAAAACCTGTGCGGACCAACTGGCTGGAGTTTTTACGGACATTTTCAACCTCTCACTTCTGAGGTCTGAGGTTCCCACCTGCTTCAAAAGGGCATCAGTTATACCAGTGCCCAAGAAGAGCAAGGTGACGTGCCTCAATGACTATCGACCAGTGGCACTAACGCCTGTGGTGATGAAGTGCTTTGAGAGGTTGATCATGATGCAAATCAACTCCTACCTCGACAAAAACCTGGACCAACTGCAGTTTGCTTACTGCCACAACAGATCAACAGTGGATGTGATCTCGCTGGCCCTCCACTCCCCTCTGGACCACTTGGACAACAAAAACTCATATGTCAGGCTGTTATTCATTGACTACAGCTCGGCATTTAATACTATCATCCCCTCCAAGCTGGTTACCAAACTCGCAGAACTGAGTCTCTGCGCGTCCCTCTGCAATTGGATCAACTTCCTCATTCACAGACCACAGTCTGTTCGTATTGGTGGAAATGTGTCAGACTCGATAACAATCAGCACGGGAGCACATCAAGGCTGCGTGCTCAGCCCTCTGTTGTACTCACTCTATATTCATAACTGCAGAGCCGGTCATAGCGTGAACTCCATCATCAAGTTCGCTGATGACACCACTGGTATGGGACGTATCACTGCTGGGGATGAGTCAGAGTATAGAAGAGAGATTGAGCGATTGTCCATATGGTACCAGCACAACAACCTGGCCGTCAACACCAGCAAAACCAAGGAAATGATTGCAGACTTTGGAAGGAGTAGGATCGGGGACCCACAGTCCCGTTTATATCAACGGGTCGATGGTTGAAAGGGTCAAGAGCTTCAAATTCCTGGGCGTGCACATCTCTGAGGATCTTTCCTAAACCGAGAACACTGATGCAATTATTAAGAAAGCACATCAGCGCCTCTACTTCCTGAGAAGATTACAGAGAGACTGTTTGTCAAGGAGGGCTCTCTCTAACTTCTACAGGTGCACTGTAGAGAGCATGCTGACCGGTTGCATCATTGCTTGGTTCGGCAACTTGAGCGCCCTGGAGAGGAAAAGACTACAAAAAGTAATAAACACTGCCCAGTCCATCATCGGCTCTGACCTCCCTTCCATCGAGGGGATCTATCGCAGTCGCTGCCTCAAAAAAGGCTGGCAGTATCATCAAGGACCCACACCACCCTGGCCACACACTCATCTCTCTGCTACCTTCAGGTAGAAGGTACAGGAGCCTGAAGACTGCAACGACCAGGTTCAGGAATACCTACTTCCCCACAGCCATCAAGCTATTAAACTTGGCTTGGACAAAACTCTGAACATTAATAGCCCATCATCTGTTATTTGCACTTTATCAGTTTATTTATTCATGTGTGTGTATATTTACATAATGGTATATGGACACACTGATCTGTTTTGTAGTCAATGCCTACTATATTCTGTTGTGCTAAAGCAAAGCAAGAATTTCATTGTCCTATTCAAGACACATGACAATAAACTCTCTTGACTTGACTTGACTGTTGACTTGTGTAGAACACAAAGTTCCAACTCAGCGGGTGAGGTAGCATATCCGGAGGACAATGGATAGGCCCTCAGCCAAATCACAAGCTGGGGGCAAATCACACCAGTATCTGAATTATTTCTCCAATGGATGTAACTCGATTTGCCATAGTAGGAAGTTGTCAAGTTTAGGTCACCAACTATTTGCAGTGCTTTTACTTCTACTCGCACCCCCATCAACTATTTGCAGTGCTTGTACTTCAACCCACACCACCACCAACCATTTTCAGTGCTTTTACTTCAACCCACACCCCCACCAACCATTTGCAGTGCTTTTACTTGAACCCAAATCCCCACCAACCATTTGCAGTTCTTTTGCTTCAGCCAAAACCCCCACCAACCATTTTCAGTGCTTTACTTCAGCCCAAACCTCTATCAATCATTTGCAGTTCTTTTACTTCAGCCCAAACCCTAACCAACCATTTGCAGTGCTTTTACTTCAGCCCAAACCCCCACCAAGCATTTTCAGTGCTTTTACTTCAGCCCAAACCCCCATGGGAGGGGTGGAGGGATGGGGGTAGGGGAGGGGTGGAGGGGAGAGTGTGGAGGGGATGGTGTGGAGGAGGGTTTATGGGGGAGGGTGGGGAGGGGAGGTGGGGGAGAGAGAGAGGAGGGGGGAGAGAGTGAGGGGAGAGAAGGGGTGGAGAGAGAGAGGGGGAGAGCGTGGAGAGAGAGAGAGGGGGGGAGAGGGGGGAGAGAGAGAGGGTGGAGAGTGAGAGAGTGGGGGGAGAGAGAGAGGGGAGAGAGAGGGGGGGGAGAGAGAGAGGGGGAGAGAGAGACGGGGGAGGGAGAGTGAGGGGAGAGATAGAGAGAGGGGGAGAGAGAGAGAGAGGGGGCGAGGGGAGGAGGTAAGAAGATGAGGGGGGAGCCAGGCGAGTGAGTGGGCTGCGAAAAGTGGAGAGAGACAGAACCTGACTCTCTGGAAATCTGCAGCTGGAATGAGTGGGGGGTAGGCGAGGGGTGTGGCTTCACGGGCAGTGAGGAGAAACTAGTTCAGCGTGTGAGCGCCACTGACCTCGCGATCTGCAGAACAAAATCACACACACACACATTTTGAATATATACTAGTATACTAGACCAAGTGCAGACCCATTGGGTCTGTTCCCCCAATACGTGTTTGCGGGGGGGGGGCATGCGGCGCCACACGCACTAAACCACCCCCACACACACACTAACTACCCCCTTTGATATTATATTAATATTATTAATTTGCTCCTTTTACCCCATAACTGCCCTAGCCACTGACGCACAGCTCCCAACTCGCAGGCGCTTCTAGAGGGGGGGGGGGGGTTAGAAAGTGAGGACAGAGGGAGAATGGGGAGAGATGGAGAGAGAGGCAGAGACAAAAGGGCAAGACAGAGGGAGAGGGAGGGTGGGGGAGGAGGGGAGTGAGAGATGGGGGGAGTGAGAGATGGGGGGAGTGAGAGATGGGGGAGTGAGAGATGGGGGGAGAGAGGGGGAGGAAGGGGTGCTGAGGGGGGAAGGGAAGAGGGGAGTTTGGGAAAGATGGGGGGGAATGGATGGGGAGGTGAAGGGAAGGGGGTAGGGGAGGGGTGGAGGGGGTGTGGAGGGGAGGGGTGCAGGGGATTTAGGGGAGGGAGGATGGGTGAGGGCAGGGGGTTGGGGAGAGGAAGGGGGAGAGGGAGAGGGAGGGGGAGAGAGAGGGGAGAGAGAGAGAGGAGAGAGAAAGAGTGGCAAGAGAGAGGGGGAGAGAGAGAGAGGAGGGGGGTGGGGCGGCAGCCCAAGCGAAGCACAGAGCGATCTGAGAATGGTGAAAAGCAGTGGAAGGACCAGCCGATCGTGGCTTCCACAAAGGTAAGTGCACCCACCAGTGTGACAGAACCAGGCCGGGCAGGGGTGGGGGGGGGAGACAGACAATCGGGCCCTGAGAGGAGGTCATCCCGTGTTATGGGTAGAGAGTGGAGAGGGAGGGAGGAGTGTTGAGGAGGTGAGAAGAGGAGGAGGGGTGGTGGAGGGGTGCCGGGTGAGTTAGTGCGCTGCGAAATGCGGAGACAGAAGCGGCGTCTGACTCTCTGGAAACTCACAGCTGGAATGAGCACACAGGGGATGGGAGGGGAGGGGCTACACGAGCTGCGTCGACAGTGAGGAGAACCTCGTTCAGTGCATGAGTGATCTGCAGAACAAAGATCCTATAGCTGAGCGCATCTCTAAGATCTTTGCTGCAGAACATTCTAGTTCTTTCTGTGCCTTTTGAAGAACGGGAGGGTGGGTGGAGTTACGTACCTTGAGGAAAACTGTGCATGTGCGTTGACAGCAGCTGCATTAATCCACAGCGGTGGGGGGGGGGGGGGGCAGGAGGCAGGTGGGCCTTGATTGGTGGGCATGTGGGCATTGTGATGTCAGCAGCTGGCAAGCAGTGATTTTTTTTTTTTAAGTGAGTTTTGTGAACAATATTCAAAATCTGGGTAAATAATTGAGCACATTTAGAGAGGAGTGGATTTCTGAAATAAAAAAATAAATCCCTACCAAAATATCTAAAAATCTCTGCGTTTTTGCATCTGGTTTTTGTGGAAATACATTTCAAAGGCAAAATGACACACACCCACACACACACACACAGTTTTAAAACTATATAGATATGATAGATATGATAGATATGATATGATATGATATGTGTGTACTTATGGGTATGTGTATTTTTTTTCCTTTCATTTATCATATTGTTTACAGTGTACTATGTTTACATATTGTGTTGTGCTGCAGCAAGTAAAAATTATTTTATCTGGGACACATGACAATAAAAATACTCTCTCTTGAAACTAGAGCACCCAGAGAAAACCCATGCATTTACGTACAAACTCCATACCTACGGCACCTGTAGTCAGAATAAAACCTGCGTCACAGGTTCTGTAAGTACCACTGAGCCACTGTACTGCCCCAAACATATTCTTGCTTACTATTTATCAGATTAAGTTGACACTGTCTGAGTCCCCTATCGTAATTGCCTTGCATTCTAAAACAAATATATTTTGCTTCAGTGTCATGATCCTTTCAATTTTTCAAACCTTACCTTTGTTTTTTTTATTATTTTCGATCAATGTTCTGCCCCTTAATTATTTATTTCAAGTAGCTTCTCGGTAAGTTTTATGTCCTCATTCTTTCCCTGGAAATGTGTCAGTTTGAGTCACAACATAGTGTATCAGTGCCCAGCCCTTCAGTGTCTAAGGCTTTTAACCATAATTCTGCTTCAGCACATCTGAGTGAGCACATTTTATTTACTTAACCCACCATTGTGTTTTGCTCCTCCACCTCAAATGTTCCATACATTGTTGGATTTGTGTTTACAGCCTTTGCAAAGATGTTCCATTATGATGAATATATTGAAATGTAAAGGTGCATCAGAAATACTGTTTAGAAGGCTTATATATTTATTTAAAAGCTATCCCTCTTAATTTAAGCTGCCTCTTTGACATCTCCACATATCATTTTGGGTGGCGCAGTGGTAGAGTTGCTGCCTATAAAGCCCCTGCCCCACTTAGGAGACCTAAACAGCAACCTCTGATGGCCTTGCCCAACACCCAAAAAAAAACAAGGTCGAGGTGACCTGCAACTTCCTACCACCTCCCACGCATATGTTGAAAACCTTCCTCGACTATGAAGAAAACCGGCTTCGACTAGACCTGCGACAAAATAATTATCGATTTTTTAAACGGCAACCTATTTTTAGTCGAGGCCGGTTTTAAACATGATGAAAAAATAGCAGCGACCTGGATGAAGTCTCGACCATGCGGAAACCACTTTTGATCATTAGGAAGAGTGACCAAAACCTTCGGTGACCTCATGGAAACTTTAGGTGGTGGGCAAGGTCACCAGAGGTTGCTGCTTAGGTCTCCTAAGTGGGACAGGGGCTTTACAGCACCAGAGGTTGATCCTGCCTACTGCTTCGATCCTGACTATGGGTGCTGTCTGTACAGAGTTTGTATGTTCTCCGTGATCTGCGTGGGTTTTCCCCGGGAGCTCCATTTACTTCCCAAACTCCAAAGACGCATAGGTTTGTAGGCAAATTGGCTTGGTAAAAAAGTAAAATTGTCCGTAGTGTGTGTAGGATAATGTTAATGTGCAGGGATTGCTGGTTGGTGTGGACTTGGTGGGCCAAAGGGCCAGTTTCCACACTGTATTTCTAAACAAAACTAAACTAAACTAATCATCATGTGAACATACAAAAGGATGATGGTAAGCATTGCATCTATCTGAGACAAATTTCAATCCAAAGCATCTCCCTAATGCAGTAAAAGAAAAACATATTTTGCTATATTGGCTGCACTTATCCTTTTGTATCTATACATTTCATTTACTGCAAATCCATCCGAGATGACAGTCTTCAGCTTGGGAATTAAAACAATTTGTTATGTCTTGCAAAGGTAAAGCATGTCACTTTCTATCTGTTAAGTGTCAGGTTGGCTGACCATCACAATCTACACTGCATCATAATTAAGATTATGCCTGGAAGGTAATAAAAAAACAGGCTTGTTTCCTTGACTAGTTATGCTTGATTATTCACACATTTATTCACGCATTTATAGTGCTGCAGAGAGGCAGAATATACTGTAACTCCAGGCCATTTCCATGCATTACTGTAAGAGCATCCACCCAAGAATTTAGGGACAGGGGAATATGGGAATCAAATTGAAAGGTCTTCCTTCCATCTCATTAACAAGTATGATCAGAATGGACATTTTCTCATCATATGTGGAGGGAGGGAATTAAGCTCAGGCATAGTTAATTAGGGAATTATAGCATTAATTAATTCTAACATTTTTTTATGACAAAATTAACATATATTTCAATCAGCAGAACCTAGACACTGAATTGTGATTATTATAAAATATTCAATACTAAATATTTACTTTATGCATTTTGATCATCTGAGTACAGGAATAATAACGAATGACATAAATGAAGAATATTTAATGCATTCATGCAATATTCTTTGTCTATTATTACTGAGGAATTAATCCACTGACTAAATATCTGCATTTACAGAATGATCCAACAAATATCAAACAATAAAGGTGAGAATTGAAAAATAAATCTGTCCATATAAAGACAATCAGATGATTGAGATGAAGAGTCATAGAGACATACAGCATGGAAACAGGCCTTTTGGCCCAACCTGCCCATGTCGACCAAGATGTCCCATTTCCACATGCCCAAATATAGCCATATCACTCTGAACCTTTGTTATACATGTAGCTGTCTTTTAAATGTTGTTATAATATCTATCTCAACTACTTCCTGTGGTCACTCCTTTCATACAGCCGGTGTGAAAAAATTGCCCCTCAGATTCCAATCAAAATGTTCCTGTCTCACTTTAAACCTAATTGTCAGATAATGATCAGACATATGCAAGATATATGCCGCAAATGAAATTCAGCACAATTTAAATTCCCCGAATTATTTTGCTGATTTTTAAATATTGTACTGGAATCACCAACTAGTTACGAAAATTGCAACACCTATGATTTTAAATATATTTTTGTAATCTTCATAATCAAACTTTATTAAATTTCCAATGTGCAATTTTTCTTTGAAAACTGGTTTAATGATTTGAAAGCAGCACATTTAATATGGCAGAACTTACAGCATTGCATTGAAACACCAGCATTTATTGCATGATAAATACTAATTTCTCACTAAGTGAGGATGTTACCATAACATGAGGCAATATTTTTAGGTTATCTTTCAGTATTCTTCTCTGTGGTGGTTGCACGCATTGCGTCCACTTCGAACAGCCAGTAAAATGTAAACCACCACATTACGTGCATGCAAGATATTTGTAAATATCATCAGATAAAAGAGCTGAATTGATGTTCCTAAATTCAAGATGATTAATCAAATTGACAAGATTAAGCTAAACGAGTTTAAAAGATAAACTTTTAATTTGAGGAAGGACATCCTTGTGATTGAGGCAGTGCAGCGAAGGTTCACGAGATTGATCCCTGGGTTAGCGGGAATGTCATATGAGGAAAGATTGAAAAGACTAGGCTTGTATTCACTGGAGTTTAGAAGGATGAGGAGATATCTTATAGAAACATATAAAATTATAAAAGGACTGGACAAGCTAGATGCAGGAAAAATGTTCCCAATGTTGGGCGAGTCCAGAACCAGGGGCCACAGTCTTAGAATAAAGGGGAGGTCATTTAAGACTGAGGTGAGAAAAAAAAATTTCACCCAGAGAGTTGTGAATTTATGGAATTCCCTGCCACACAGGGCAGTGGAGGCCAAGTCACTGGATGGATTTAAGCAAGAGTTAGATAGAGCTCTAGGGGCTAGTGGAATCAAGAGAAATGGGGAGGGCAGACACGGGTTATTGATAGGGGACAATCAGCCATGATCACAATGAATGGGCTCGAAGGGCCGCATGGCCTCCTCCTGCACCTATTTTCTATGTTTCTATAAAAGCCAGGATGCAAATACTGAGAGTGGAACTTGCCAATTAAGAAGAAACTAAAACTGAACATTGTATCTGAGGAACTTGATGTCTTGATACCTTGTACCTTGATTTATGAAATACATTGTTGGAAAATAATATTGCAAACAAATTCAAGAGGCAATCAAATGCATTTTATAAAGGTAACACATCTATGTTTTGAACAATGTAATGGAGGATTTGGGATTGGGGTGGAAAAATGCAGAAAGGATGAGTTCAAATGGTCCTGTATGATGTCCATTCTTGCTTCTGAAAATATGGCACATAAGAATGTTGGAAAGACAAAATGATCCCTTCTTCACAGGTTAACAAGAGGTCTGTGATAAAATGACTAATTTCTCACTCTGATACAGTATAATTCAGTTTACACTAATATTAAAAGGCCCATGAGTTTAATACTGTATATGAGACTTCCAGAGTAAACAGTATGCCCACTATTCCTTAGACCAGGAACAATTCTAAATAACAGTATAGCCACCTCATCACTTAAATTAAGATTCAGATCAAGGGAAATCAGCTGGTGTAGAAAATCCAAGCGTTATTGTTGATCCAGGAAAAGATGTTCTTGATGAAAACAATGAATTTATATTTTAACGTATTTTAACGTACAACATCCTTGCTCCCCCCCCTCCCCCACTTTATAATTGAATTTTGTTTGGATTCAGTAAGAATTATCAACCATATATCCACATGTTAACCCTGACCTTTGCCTTCGTCACAATTTCCTGATAAGCATTCGGACATTAGTTCCTTGAAATTGGAACAAGTCACTACTAGAAGATAACTGTCCACTGTAAGGTCATTGCTTCTTCATTAAGGCACTACCTTTTCGTTGAGGGTAACCTGTTTCTACACCAGTCCGAATGTGGAGGATGATGTGCGACCTGCACAAACTCCAACGTGCTGCTAGAAGTATTTAATGGGATGGATGTGTGGGTAGTTTGGGGGCTGGTGTGCTCCTTCTTTCTCTATTGATGGACTTCAATGTTTTTCCAAAGAATGCCTTGAGTTTCTCAGTCCCATTCCAAATGCTCTTTTACTTGGATCGGTGATAAGCTCGGGATTCCCACAGATCAGTCAGGATCCTACATTTTTCCAAGGAGGTTTGAATGACATAATTGATTTGTTTCTACTGCCTTAATGGAGCCTGACCTTTGAGGAGATAGATACAAAATGCTCGAGCAACCCAGTGTGTCAGGCAGCATCAAAAGCATTGGTGATGTTTTAGGTCAGGATCCTTCTTCAGCCTCATGTCTGAAGAAGGGACCCCACTCAAAATGTCACCCATCCCTTTTCTGCAGAGATGCTGCCTGACACATTGAGTTACTACAGCACTTTGTTTTTATTTTGGTATAAACCAGCATCTGCAGCTCTTTGGTTCTACATCTGGAATTTGAGGAGTCTTGTGCCAGGCATGCAGATGACATGGCCTGCACATTGGAACCTTAATGTAGAGAGTGTTAGCTAGAGAGAGAATGTTGGATCAGTTATCCCACTATTGGATCTGGAGAATGTATCTGCCCATTTGTAGTTGTAGTGCATGTATCCAAAGAATTCTGGAAGACGGGGATCATTAATTGTGTTCTGGGTTTGAGGTCTTAGTAACATATTGAAAACAATAAATCATCTGTACATACTTGTTATTTAGGCACAAGAGGTGGTAGATGCTGGAACCCTAAGCATAAGACAAACTGCTGCAGGAACACAGAGTCAAGTAGCATCTGTAGAGGGAACTGGACAGACAATGTTTCAGGTCGGGACTCTTCTTCAGACTGATGGAATGGAGGGAAGATAGCTGGTAGAAAGATGTAAGGGGGAGGGATGGGGCAAGAGCTGGCAAGTGATAGGTGGAGCTAACAGTAAGCCTGCATGAAAGGAGGGTTGATTGGTACAAGAATCAAGTGGGGAAGAGAAGAGTGGACATGGTAACCACATCTGGAGGTGAAAAGTGGAGAAGGGTGTGAATGGTGGAATCTCATACGAAAGGAAGATGGGGAGTGAAATGTAGAACTTGATGGAGGGGTGGTAGGAAGAAGGGAATCTGGGGGTGGGAAGAAATGGTGGATCCAGAATAGTGAGTAGTGTGATGAGTGGTTAGGGGGGGGGGGGTTGGTAGATGAGAAGGAGAGGGAGGAAAGTGTTTTATTTGAAATTGCAGAATTCAATATTCATACCAATGGATAGCAGGCACCGCGGTGGACAATCAGATGGGTATGGAAGTGTGTAGAGCTTGTAACCGAGAACTCTAGTTTGTCCTAGTGGACAGAACAAAAATGTTTGGCGAAGCCGTCCCATAGTCTACGTCAACATTTTAATCCATTTAGTTGAAACAAGACTAGTTGAGCAGATTAATATTTCTCCACATGGTTTGAGCACTTAATGTAATATTCAAAATCACAAGGTAAAATTAATTATTTGTTCAACAACCAATTAAACAGCTGCCACTGGAAAATGGCAGCGATAAATTAATTGATTAACAATGAATCAAAGACCTTCCACACACTAATGGAAACAGGTGACTGTCAGATGCCTGTCCCTGCACTTTCAAACTTGCCAGTGATTTATAAGTTCATGGTAGCAGCGACCTTTGAATTACAAGTAATATAGTGGCAATCAAAGGGAGCAATTGCCGAGCTGTCTGCAACTGATGGCTGATGTCAGTGAGTACATCTCTGCTGAAGTAAAAATGACACCAACGGTGATTCTCTGTCACTTTCTTTACTGGCAAATTCATCTGCCTAGATCACGCCTTATTTCCCAGGTTATTGTTCTTTACGCTGTATTCTTGTCCCATTGCTGGTCACTGCTCTTGCTGAAATGAACATTTTACTCACATGAGATACCACTGCTATTCATTAATAAAGCTGAAAAATTCAGTACTCCCTCACTATATTTAACCTTATTTCAATTCTGCTTTATAGTACATTTATATTATTCTGGTGATTGATGTACTGGTTGACTTTCTTCAGGTATATCCTTGGTATTTTGCTCATTTTGCATTAATGCATATCTGTGATTAATACAGGATCTTCAGATAATGGTGAGAAAAATCAGACTATGATCCCCACAGTGTAATAATTGCTAAATGGGTAGCCAGCTCATTTAGGCTGAACGCTTCTATTCATGCATTTTGAATGCACCTGTAATCACACATGTGCATTCTGTAAACACACATGGTGCAGATTAAAAATAGAGTCTCATAATCAGTTAACAAACGTACATGGTTTTGTGTGTGAGACTAGATGAGAAATGGGAGCTCAAATCCCAATAACAACTGTTAAATTGAATTTGATAAAGAAACAAATGTGACTGTGAAAGGTGTAGTTTTATTGCAAGCATATGCAGTAACATTCCCTAATGTCCTAACAAGGTGTTTTCATGCTGGCCCAATTATTGCGAGCTTGGCATTGTCCACATCTTGGAAATACATAGAATGCAACAGATGTAATCAAAATTGAAGGCAATCTAAAATGAGATATAATACAGATCTTCATTTTGGTTTGAGCTAAAATGACACTTAAGTACATGATCAAAGAAACACCATACAGTGCAAATTCAGATCAGTGTAATGTTAGACATCAAAAAAGTTTCAAACCTTTGAAGATATATTTCAAGAGGTATTGTTTGAAACATGAATATCTTACTTAGTATTGGGAGTCAGCTGCAAAATAACTATGAAGTGTAAAAGTTGACAATGCTAAGAGAATGACACTAAGAGAGTAACCCAGAGCTTATGTGGATTTTGAACAAGCAGCAACAAAGAGAAGCAGGGAGAATAATTGATTTGCTGAAGCCCGTGGGGAAGGTGAGTAAATCACAGGGAAAAAAAGCGTTTAAAACCGAGGAATTAAAACCTGAAGGACCATGTTGGGGAACTGGAGAAGCATGTGGATGACCTCAGGTTCGTCCGAGAAGCTGAGTCGTTCCTAGACGAGTCCTACAGCAAGATTGTTACACCTAAGGTACTGGAAGAGAGAAGGTGGGTGACGGTGAGAAAGGGAAGGAAACATGGAATGCAAAGGTCCCTGGGTGTTGTTGAGAAGTGCTGTTGAGCCAAAACAAATAAGGCCGACGTCAGGGAACACCGTGATAGTTGGAGACTCCATTGTGAGAGGTACTGACAGGGGTTTCTGTGGCAACAGATGGGATTTGAGGATGGTGTGCTGCCTCCCTGGTGCCAGGATCCAGGATGTCATGAACAGAGTGCAGAAAATCCTCAAGGGCGAAGGTAAACAGCAGGAAGTTGTAGTGCATGGTGGCACAAATGATGTTGGAAAGAAGGGGATGAATATTCTGAAGCGTGACTTTAGAGAGCTCGAAAAACTGCTGAAAAGCAGGACTTCCAGGGTGGTTATCTCCGGTTTGCTTCCAGTTTCTCTTGCTGGTGAGAGCAGGAACAGGGAGTTACAGGACCCGATTGTGTGGCTGAGGAACTGGTGCAGGGGGCAGTGATTTAGATTCTTAGACCACTGCGATCTGTTTTGATGTAAGGGGGAAACTGTACAAAAGGGACGGATTGCACCTTAACAGGTGGGGGACCGGCATTCTGGCAGGCAGGTTTGCCACTGCTACAGGGGTGGTTTTAAACTAAATGGGGGGGAGGCAGTGTCAACTGGGATGGTTAAGGACAGAGTTAATGGGAAAGGGATAGTTAGTGACCCCAGAATTAACGGGAAAGAAAGCTCACAAAGGGATAGGAGAGTATGGCCAAGTGTAATAGGGATTGATGTGAATGGTGAGATGCATAAGGTATTAAAAGTATTGTATTTGAATGCGCGAAGTATAAGAAGTAAAGTAGATGAGCTTGAGGCTCAGTTAAAGGTTGGTAGATATGACATTGTGGGGATTACCGAGACGTGGCTGCAGGAGGGTCGGGCCTCGGAACTTAATATTCAGGGTTATACATCCTATAGAAAGGACAGGCAGGTGGGCAGAGGAGGGGGGGCAGCTCTACTGGTGAGGGATGGAATTCAGTCCCTTGCGAGGGAAGACATAGGGACTGACGAGGTAGAGTCACTGTGGATTGAGTTGAGGAATTGCAAAGGCAAGAAGAAACTAATTGGTGTTATCTACAGACCCCCAAATAGTAGCCCGGATGTAGGGTGTAAAGGGCCTGTCCCACTAGCGCGCGATTAGACGCGACAAGCGCGACCTACCGTGGTCGCTTTAGTCGCCCGGCCTCGCGTGACCCTGTCCCACTGCAATCGCCGGAGTCTCGTCGAGTTGTGTGTAGCTGGTGTCGACATCGCGCGTAGTGTCCAAAAACCGACACTGCTTAAAAAATTACGCGCGGCAAAATCCTGTCGCGCAGAACGTGATTAACGTGATGACGTTTTGACGTTGTGCGTCTTCAGCGTGGCGTTGCGTGATGACGTCACTGCCCGACGTCGTGCAACGCGCATGCTCATGCGCATCGTCACGTGATGAAAAATAACGTCCTTCCTTCGGACGTCGCGCGTGTAATCGCGCGCTAGTGGGACAGGCCCTTCACTCGCACCGGGATCGCCTGACCCCCACGCGACCCCCGCGTCCGAATTTGTCGCGCTTGTCGCGTCTAATCGCGCGCTAGTGGGACAGGCCCTTGAGTTGCAGCAGGAGTTAAAACTGGCATGTAACAAAGGTAATGCCACTGTGGTGATGGGGGATTTCACTATGCAGGTAAACTGGGAAAATCAGGTTGGTTCAGGACCCCAAGAAAGAGAGTTTGTAGAGTGCCTCCGAGATGGGTTCTTCGAGCAGCTGGTAATGGAGCTGACCAGAAAAAAGGCAATTCTGGATTTAGTGTTGTCCAATGAACCAGATTTGATAAGAGAACTCGAGGTAAAGGAAGCACTTGGAGGTAGTGATCATAATATGATTAGTTTTAATCTGTAATTTGAGAAGGAGAAGGTTAAATTGGAAGTGTCAGTGATGCAGTTGAACAAAAGGGGCTATGAAGGCATGAGAGAGGAGCTGGCCAAGGTAGACTGGATAGGGATACTAGCAGGAATGACAGTGGAACAGCAGTGGCAGGAAATTCTGGGTATAATCCGGCAGATGCAGGATCATTTAATTCCAAAAAGGAAGAAAGATTCTAATGGGAGTAGGAGGCAACCCTGGCTGACAAGAGACATTAGGGATAGAATAAAACTAAAAGAAAAGATGTGTAACACAGCAAAGAGTTGCCGGAAGCCAGAGGATTGGGAAACTTTCATAGGACAACAGAAGAAAACAAAGGGCTGAAAAGTTGAAGGGCGAGGGGAAGCTGGCCAGGAATATAAAGGACAGTAAAAGCTTCTTTAGATATATTAAGGGGAAAAAAGAATAACAGTCAACTGTCTTGAACAATCAAACAGTTCAAAAAAAGTTGTTCGGCACGGACTTGAAGGGCCGAGATGGCCTGTTTCCGTGCTGTAATTGTTATATGGTTATATGTCTCTTGAAGACAGACATGGGTGAAATTATTATGGGGAACAAGGAAATGGCAAAACAGTTGAACAGGTACTTAGGATCTGTCTTCACTAAGGAAGACACAAACAATCTCCCAGATGTACTGGAGGACAGGGGATCTAAGGGGGTCAATGAACTTAAAGAAATTAGGTGAGAAATAGTATTGGGTAGGCTAATAGGACTGAAGGATGATAAATCCCCTGGGCCTGATGGTGTGCATCCCAGGGTCCTCAGGGAGGTAGCTCCAGAAATAGTAGATGCATTAGTGATAATTTTCCAATGTTCAATAGATTCAGGATCAGTTCCTGTGGATTGGAGGATAGCTAATGCTCTCCCACTTTTCAAGAAAGGAGCAAGAGAGAAAATGGGGAATTACAGACCACTTAGCCCGAATTTGGTGATGGGAAAGATGCTGGAGTCAATTATTAATGGGGCATTTGGATAGCAGGAAAAGGATTAGCTCAAGTCAGCATGGATTTATGAAAGCAAAATCATGCTTGACTAATCTCCTCAAATTTCTTTGAGGATGTGACAAATAAAATGGATGAAGGGGAGCCAGTGGATGTAGTGAAACTAGACTTTCAGAAAGCCTTTGTTAATGACCCGCATGGGATACTGGTGACTAAAATTAGAGCACATGGTATAGGGGGTAGGGAGTTGACGTGAATAGAAAATTGGTTGGCAGACGGGAAGCAAAGAGGAGGAGTGAACGGGTCCTTTTCAGAATGGCAGGCAGTGACGAGTGGAGTGTGGCAAGGCTCGGTGTAGGGGCCACAACTGTTTACTATATATTAATGATTTGCAAGAGGGAATTAGGAGCAACACTAGCAAGTTTTCAGATGACACAAAGCTGGGTGGCAGCGTGAACTGTGAAGAGGATGTTAGAAGGTTGCAGGGTGACCTGGACAGATTGAGTCAGTGTGCAGATGCGCGGCAGATGCAGTATAATATAGATACATGTGAGGTTATCCACTTTGCTAGCAAAAACAAGGGGCAGATTATTATCTCAATGGGTTTAGGTAAGCGGGATGTACAGCGAGACCGGGGCGTCCTTGTACACCGGTCACTGAAAGTTGCCGTGCATGTACAGCAGGCAGTGAAGAAAGCTAATGGAATGTTGGCCTTCATAACAAGTGGATTTCAGTATAGGAGTAGAGAGGTTCTTCTGCAGTTGTATAGGGCTCTGGTAAGACCACATCTGGAGTATTGTGTACAGTTTTGGTCTCCTAATCACAACCTTGTGATTGAGGCAGTGCAACGTAGGTTCTCGAGATTGCTCCCTGGGATGGCAGGACTGTCATATAAGGAAAGATTGAAATGACTAGGCTTGTATTCACGGGAGTTTAGAAGGATGAGGGGATATCTTATAGAATTTTATAAAAGGACTTTACAAGCTAGATGCAGGAAAAATGTTCCCAATGTTAGGCTAGTCCAGAACCAGGGGCCACGGTCTTACAATAAAGAGGAGGCCATTTAAGACTGAGGTGAGAAAAAACTTTTTTCACCCAGAGAGTTTTGAATGTGTGGAATTCCCTGCCACAGAGGGCAGTGGAGGCCAAATCACTGGATGGATTTAAGAGAGAGTTAGATAGAGCTCGAGGGGCCAGTGGAATCAAGGGATATTGATCAGGCTGGGGGGAGGGACTCGGCTAGTGGGGGCTAGGGGACAGGGTGAGGGGCAAGAGGCAGAGAAGGTAAGCACTCGGACCCAAAATGTAGGCGAGAAAGAGGAAAAAGGTAATAAACAGGGAATAAGGGATGGTGGGTTTCTCAAATATGTATATTTTAATGCTAGGAGCATTGTAAGTAAGGTGTATGAACTTAGAGCCTGGATTGACACCTGGAAATATGATGTTGTGGCAATCAGTGAAACATGGTTGCGGGAGGGTTGTGATTGGAAACTAAATATTCCAGGATTTCGTTGCTTCAGGTGTGATAGAATTGGAGGGACCAGAGATGGAGGGGTTGCATTGCTTGTCAGAGAAGATATTACAGCAGTGCTTTGGCAGGATAGATTAGAGGGCTCGTCTAGGGAGGCTATTTGGGTGGAACTGAGAAGTGGGAACGGTGTAGCAACACTTTTAGGGGTGTATTATAGACCGCCAAATGGGGAGCGAGAATTGGAAGAGCTAATTTGTAAGGAGATAGCAGCTATTAGTAGTAAGCACAAGGTATTGATTGTGGGAGATTTCAATTTTCCAAAAATAGACTGGGGAACACATTCTGTAAATGGGCTGGATGGTTATGGAGTTTGTTAAATGTGTGTAGGATAGTTTTTTTGCAGCAATGCATAAAGATATCCACCAGAGAAGGGGCAGTGCTGGACCTCCTGTTAGGAAATGAGGCAGGTCAGGTGACGGAGGTATGCGTTGGTGAGCACTTCGGGACCAGTGATCACAATACCATTAGTTTCAATATAATTATGGAGAGAGTCAGAACTGGACCTAGGGTTAAGATTTTTGATTGGAGAAAAGCTAGGGAATGCGTAATGATTTAAAAGGAGTGAATTGGGACATTTTGTTTTATGGGAAGGATGTAGAAGAGAAATGAAGGACATTTAAAGGGGAAATTGTAAGAGTACAGAATCTTTATGTCCCTGTTCAGTTGAAAGGAAATGGTAAAAATCGGAAAGAGCCATGGTTTTCAAGGGAAATTGTACATGGTTCGAATAAAGAGAGATATCTACAATAATTATAGGAGGCATGGAGTAAATGAGATGCTAGATGAGTATAAAGAATGTAAAAAGAATTTTAAGAAAGAAATAAGAAAAGCTAAAAGAAGATATGAGGTTGCTTTGGCAAGAAAGGTAAGAATAAATCCAAAGTGTTTCTACAGCTATACTAATAGCAAAAGGATAACGAGGGATAAAATTGGACCATTAGAGAGCCAGAAGAGATGGGGGAGATATTGAACAATTTATTTCTTCGGTATTCACCAAGGAGAAGGATATTGAACTCTGAGGTATGGGGGAAAAAAAAGTAGAGTAGCTATGGAAACTATGAGATTCAAAGAGGAGGAATACTGACACGTTTGAAAAATATAAAAGTGGATAAGTCTCCAGGTCCTGACAGGATATTCCCTAGGACATTGAGGGTAGTTAGTGTAGAAATAGCAGGGGCTATGACGGAAATATTTCAAATGTCATTAGAAACTGGAATAGTGCCGGAGGATTGGCGTACTGCGCATGTTGTTCCATTGTTTAAAAAGGGTTCAAAGAATAAACCTAGCAATTAGAGACCTGTTAGTTTGATGTCAGTGATGGGCAAATTAATGGAAATGATACTTGCAGATAATATATATAAGCATCTGGATAAACAGGGTCTGATCAAGAACAGTCAACATGGATTTGTGCCTGGAAGGTCATGTTTGAATTTTTTGAAGAGGTTACTAGGGAAATTGATGAGGGTGAATAACAGAGGGATCTAGGAATAATTGTGCAATAAGGTGGAATCACATGTAGATAGGGTGGTAAAGAAACCTTTTGGTGTGCTGGCCGTTATAAATCAGAGCATTGAATATAGGAGTAGGGAAGTAATGTTAAAATTGTACAAGGCATTGGTGAGACCAATTCTGGAATATGGTGTACAATTTTGGTCGCCTAATTATAGGAAGGATGTCAACAAAATAGAGAGAGTACAGAGGAGATTTACTAGAATGTTGCCTGGGTTCCAGCGACTAAGTTACAGAGAAAGGTTGAACAAGTTAGGTCTTTATTCTTTGGAGCGCCGAAGGTTAAGGGGGGGGGGACTTGATTGAGGTATTTAAAATGATGAAAGGGATAGACAGAGTTGAAGTGGATAAGCTTTTCCCATTGAGGATAGGGAATATTCAAACAGGAGGGCATGACATGAGAATTAAGGGACAGAAGTTTAGGGGTAACATGAGGTGGAACTTCTTTACTCGGAGAGTGGTGGCTGTGTGGAATGATCTTCCAGCAGAAGTGGTGGAGGCAGGATCGGTTTTAACATTTAAAAGTAAAGTGGATAGTTATATGGAATGGAGGGGTATGGTCTGAGTGCAGGTAGATGGGACTTGGGGTAAGTAAATGGTCGGCACGGACTGGAAGGGCCGAGAAGGCCTGTTTCTGTGCTGTAATTGTTATATGATATGGGGAGAAGGCAGACATGGGTTATTGATTGGGGACGATGAGCCATGATCACAATGAGTGGTGGTGCTGGCTTGAAGGGTCGAATAGCCTACTGCACCTATTTTCTATTTTTCTATGTAGAATGAACACAGTTGAAATGGCTGGAAATTTCCTCTTGAAGATGATCTCATACAGCATGTTAGCTAGTGGATCCTCTAGTCAAAGATACATAGATATTTTGTACTGATGTGCTGTGCACTCAAGCCGAGTTGTTGAATAACCAGTCAATTGAGTTATAATTATTTTAACTAACTAAAAAGAATAGAATGATGGACAAACTATTGAAGAACAGAATACATTTTTTTTGGTAAAGACAGAATAAGCAAAAGGCTAACTTGAGGAAGATTTCATAACATTACTGGACGATAACATAAGACAACAGAATTTTGGAATGGGAAGGTAAAATAATCTACAGATGTTGTGTGTGCACGCGTGCTTGCAAGCATGCACGAGTGTGTGTATTGTGGAGGTGACTGGTAACAATGGATGTAATTTTAGCCCTTTAAGCAAATGTGTATCAATGTAGAGTTTGTCATATATGTCAACAATTTAGATGAGAGTGCACAGGACATGAATAGTAAGTTTGCAGATGACACTACAAAGGGAGGTAGCAAGGACAGTGAAGATGGCTTTCAAGAATAACACCGGGATCTTGATCTGCTGGCTAAGTGGACCAATCAATGGTTACTGGAGTTTAATTCAGATACGTGTGACGTGTTGCATTTTGGGAAATCAAATCGGGGCAGGACAGTTTGCAATGAATGGTAGGGCACTTGGAATTGTGGAGCAGTGGGGCTGAGAAATATACGTACATAGTCCTCTGAAAGTGGTGTCACTGGCAGAGAGAGTGTGCAGAAGAGGTTTGAAACTCTGGACTTCATCAGTGAGGAAATTGAGTATTGAAGTTGGGACAATATGTTACAATTGTACAGGATGTTGGTGAGGCTGTAGTTGGAATATTCTGTTGTGTTTCTGATCCTCTGCCAAGAGAGTTACTTCATTAAGTTGGAACATTTGCAGAGAAGATTTATGAAAATGCTGTCAGGACTCTCAGGTCTGATATGGAGAGAGGTTCGACAGGTGAGGAATGTATTCCCTTGAATGTGGAAGACTGACGAGTGATGTTATAGCTGTGTATAAACACTGAGGGACAAAGATAAGCTGAATGCACAGTCTTTTTCTCAGGGAAAAGGAAACTGGTATGAGACGGCATTGTCAAGGGTGTTTTCTTGTCATACTAGGCTAAAAGCCCTGTCCCACAGTACGAGTTCATTCCAAGAGCTCTCCCGAGTTTAAAAAAGAGTTAGACTCGTGGTAAGCACAGAGAATGAACGTAGCGGGTACGTAGGAGCTCGGACGTCACTTAGCGGCTCGTAACGCTAACGGCAGTTACTCAGTAAGACTCGCTAATGGCTGGTAAGCACGGGAAGACTCGTGAAGAATTTTCAACATGATGAAAAATGTCCACGAGAGCCCTGAGTACCGACCAGTGGCCATTACCGTTAATCTCTGAGTTCGAATCAGGCAAACTCGGGAGAGCTCTTGGAATGAACTCGTACTGTGGGACAGGGCTATTAGAGGGGACCCGTTGGGTCCCAGTCACATGGGAGGTCAGGTCACCCAACACAACCCATTCCCCAATGCAATATTCCACCACTCACTAGTTCCCCCAATGCTACTCGTTCCTCAACGCAATATTCCACCACTCACCCATAGCCCCTAATTGCGCAGGCGCAGCACATTGCCCATCATTGCCGAGCACTCCCTCCCCCTCTTCATGTGGGGGAGGGAAGCAGGGCGTGAGGCGGGTGGGGTGCGGAGTGGGAGGGGAGGAGGGGTGTGTGTGTGGAAGGGGTGGGGAGGGTGTGTGGGGGTGGGGTGTGGGTATGGGCTGTGTGAGTGTGGGCGGGGGGGTGTGTGCAGGGGGAGGGGTGTGTGAGCAGGGTTAGGTGTGTATGGGTGCAGGGGGTGGTGCAGGTGGGTTGTGGGGGCGGGGGGGTTGTGGGGGCAGAGCAGTTGTGGGGAGGGGGGGTTGAGTGCGGGGTGGGGTTGTGGGGACAGAGGGTTGTGGGGGGGGTTGTGCGGGTGGAGGATTTGTGGGGGGGGTTGTGTATGGGGGAGAGTGGGGTTGTGTGGGCAGTGGGGTGGGTGGGCAGCAGGGTGCGTGGAGGGGGTTTGTGGGGGAATTGGGTGTGGGGGAGGGGTGTGTGGGGGTGGGGGGGTGTGGGCAGGTGGGCTCGTGGGGGGAGGAGTGTGTGGGAGTTGTAGGAGGAGAGGGGTGTATGGGTGAGCTCAGAGAAAAGATGGGGGAAGAGACATGAGAGAGAAGGGGACATCACGGGAAAGGGGGGAGGAGCCAGTGAGGGGGACCAGAAGGGTAGTGGCTGGAATTGGTCGTGCAATGTGGACTCACAGCGGGCACTGGTTGTTGGTCATTCTCCTCACTGGGATCAGAGTTTCCGTTTGACGACAACTCCGACTTTGGGCTGGGCTGGGCTTCCCATGCTGGGCTGGGTCTCCCACACCGGGCTGGGTCGGGTCTCCCACGCTGGGCTGCTGCTTGGGGCGGGGCTGCTGCTTGGGGTGGGGCTGCTTGGGGCCGGGGTGGGCTCCTTCGGGTCCCTCGGAAATTCGGGTTGGAAACCTTCGCTGGCCATCCTCAGCAGTAAAGTCGCAATGGCACAGGAAGGGGCGGATCGTCCTGGGTAGTGACAGGGGAAGGGAATAATCCACACGGCGCCGACTGGCAGGAGAAGAGATCGATCTGCGCATGCGCAGTTTTAAATATTTTTATACCTCCATAACTTTTACAGCATTTAACCGATCGGAATGAAACTTGGCACACTTGCAGCACAGGAGAACGGCGAGTGAACTGGTGAAAAATGATAGTGCTAATGCAAACTGTTTTTGTGCAAGTAGAAAGACTGCCAAACCGGAAGAAAACAAGATCAGAGTTTGTATCGATATAGATGTCCCGGATCGGACAATGAACTTCTTACTTGCTGCAGCACAATAGAATATGTAAACATAGTACATAACCGGGGAATTGAAAAAAAGTTTAACTTTTTAAATAAAGAGCTTTCCTGGCCTTTCTTTGCAAACAATTTCGAATCGTAGCATGAAAATGTATTGTTCTGGCAATGTTTGATTCAATACTTAGCCTGGCCAAAGCCACAAGATGTTCCTGAGACATAGTAGACCTTAAATAATTCTTAATCAGCTTGAGTTTGCCAAATGACCTCTCTGCAGACGTTACTGTTGCTGGAATTATTGATAGTATTCTTATGGGCCTGCCACAGTTATTCAGGCAGTGGCCACATGTTCGCCACATGTTTGCGGGTAGTTGCCGGGGAATCGCCTTCATGGTCATGAGGAGCTCCCGCATTCTGGGAACTAGTCATGGCCTCAATATGGTCACCGTGATAAAAGTAAGCATTAGTTTTCAGAACCAAGTATAACTGACTGCTAATGTTAAATGTCCGCCGAGCTTCACAGCCGTGTATCTCTGGCTTCTTAAAAGTTCTCTCCACTCCTTCTCCCCCCTCTCCCCACCCTCTTTTAAAGGACTTGCCATACATTGTGCTTTAGCTGTCTTAATTACAGTGCCAACCTTCATGTTCATCGCAGTGTGTGTCTCTGTTACCTTGGCTTTGCACTGTGTGAATTCTTGAGACAGCGCTCCCTCTGCTTGCCCTGTCCCCCGACTGCGTAACGGGCTGGTGAAGGAAGCGATGTGTTTGTGTGTGTGTGTGTGTGTGTTCCACTCTGACAGTCGCCGTTCAAGTTACAAGTTTTTCAGGCAACTGCCGGCAACTTGACAGTCGCTGGCAGTCCGCTGAAAAATAGTCTAAGTGGGACAGGCCCATTAAGCTAACACAAACATTTGGAAACGGGTCACCAAGTCATGTTCAAGTTCAATTGAGTTTATTGTCATGTGTCCCTGATAGGACAATGAAATTCTTGCTTTGCTTCAGCGCAACAGAACATAGTAGGCATTGACTACAAAACAGATCAGTGTGTCCATATACCATTATATAAATATATATACACATGAATAAATAAACTGATAAAGGGCAAATAACAGATAATGGGTTATAAATGTTGAGAGTTTTGTCCGAGCCGGATTCAATAGCCTGATGGCTGTGGGGAAGTTGCTATTCCTGAACCTGGTCGTTGCAGTCTTCAGGCTCCTGTACATTCTACCTGAAGGTAGCTGGGAGATGAGTGCATGGCCAGGATGGCGTAGGTCTTTGATGACACTGCCAGCCTTTTTGAGGCAGCGACTGCGATAAATTCCCCTTGTTGGAAGGAAGGTCAGAGCCGATGATGGACAGTGCAGTGTTTACTACTTTTTATAGTCTTTTCCTCTCCAGGGCACACAAGTTGCTGAACCAAGCCACAATGCAACCGGTCAGCATGCTCTCTACTGCGCACCTGTAGAAGTTAGAGAGAGTCCTCCTTGACAAACTGACTCTCCGTAATCTTCTCAGGTTTGAGGTGCTCCCGTGCTGATTGTTATCGAGTCTGACACATTTCCACCAATACGAACAGACTGTGGTCTGTGAATGAGGAACTTGATCCAATTGCAGAGGGACGTGCAGAGACTCAGTTCTGCAAGTTTTGTAACCAGCTTGGAGGGGATGATAGTATTAAATGCCGAGCTGTAATCAATGAATAACAGCCTGACATATGAGTTTTTGTTGTCCAAGTGGTCCAGAGCGGAGTGGAGGACCAGCGAGATCGCATCCACCGTTGATCTGTTGTGGCGGAAGCGAACTGCAGTGGGTCCAGGTTTTTGTCGAGGTAGGAGTTGCTTTGCGCCATGATCAACCTCTCAAAGTACTTTATCACCACATGCATTAGTGCCACTGGTTGATAGTCATTGAGGCACGTCACCTTACTCTTCTTGGGCACTGGTATAATTGATGCCCTTTTGAAGCAGGTGTGAACCTCAGACCTCAGAAGTGAGAGGTTGAAAATATCTGTTGAAACTCCTCCCATGTTTTTAGAACACGATCAGATATACCATCAGGTCCAGGCGCTTTTCGAGGATTCCCCCCGCTGAAGGATTTCCTAATGTCGGCCTCTGTGACTGACACTGAAATACCATCACATCGAATGGGGGCTCGGGAAGGCACATCGGTGTTCTCCCTATCAAAGTGTGCGTAAAGGTCATTGAGCTCATCATGGAGTGATGTTTCACCAACATTCAAGATGTCTCCTGATTTCGCCTTGTAGGAGATGATTGCATTCAGGCCCCACCCCAGCTGCCGAACATCTGTCTCATCTTCCAGTTTGGAGCAGAAGTCCCTTTTGGCCTTTTTGATGGCCTTACCAAGGTCGTATCTGGACTTCTTGTAGACCACTGTATAATCAGGCATGAATGCCCGGTGTCTGGTCTTCAGAAGAGTGCGGATCTCAAAGTTCATCCAAGGTCTCTGATTGGGAAACACTCGGAAGGTTTTGGTGAGGATGCAGTTTTCCACACATTTCTTAATGAAGTCTATAACAACTGTGGCATATTCGTTCAAGTCCATTGCCAAGTCCTTGAACATTGCCTAGTCTACAGTCTCCAAACAGTCCTGTAGTTGTTCCTCTGCCCCCCCACCCCCCGACCAGCTCTGTACTGTCCTCATCTCTGGGGGGTGCGCTCTTTTATTGCTGCCTGCAGGCAGGAAGAAGCAGCACCGTGGTATGGTCCGATTTACCGAAGTGAGGGCGAGGGATAGAACGATAGGCATTCTTGATGGTGGTGTAGTAGTGGTCGAGGAAGTTTGGTCCTCTGGTGCAGCAGAAGACATGTTGGTAAAAGTTAGGGAGTGATTTCTTTAGATTTGCCTTATTGAAGTTGCCAGCAATGGTGGTAACTGCCTCGGGGTAAGATGTCTGGTGTTTGTTGACCACGGCGTACAGCTCCTCCAATGTCAGACTGACATCTGCCTGGGATGAGATGTAGACCGTGCACAGGATGATGGAGGTGAATTCCCTCTGTAGGTAGAAGGGATGGCACTTCACCACCTGATGTTCAAGGTGTGGAGAGCAGGAGTTGGACAGGACTGCCATGTCTGAGCACCACGCAGAGTTGACCATGAGGCAGATGCCCCCTCTTCCCCCTTTCCCCGATGCCAGTGTACAGTCTACACGGTGGATAGAGAACCCTTCAGGCTGGACTACGGAGCTGGGGATGAGCCATGTCTCTGTGAAACAGAACACAGAGCATTCCCTCAGCTCCCTTTGATAAAGCAGTCTTGCCCTTAAGTCCTCCACTTTATTTTCAAGGGACTGTACATTGGCCAGTTGGATAGTAGTTAGAGGGGGCCGAAGTCCCCTGCGCTTCAGTACTCTGTACTCAGTACTCTGTTAACAAGTTAACTGTTAACAGTCTGTACTCTGTTAACAAGTTCAACAGATCTAATGGCTTTAACTGTGCATTTCATTTCGGAGTCACGTGAGTGACTTCGGGAAGACCCCGCCAAGCATGCATGCGTGACATATCGTCGACTGCAGTGCGAGCGACAGGCAGGGAGGAGCGTTGCTCCTCTACTGCAGGGACCTGCAGGTAAGGAAAACACTAACCTGCCGTCCTCTTCTTTTCAGAGACTCTGTTTTCAGAGTGCTCCAGGCCGCTTCGGCACTGACTGCGGACCGCGGAATGCAGGCAGTCAGCGGAGGCTCTAATTTATGGAGTCGGGAAGAGCCCATTGACCCAGGTGGGTCCGGGTTCACACTCGCCGGCGGAGGATGGCAGAGGCAGCCGACTCTACACCGCAGGCTGGCGGCATGAATAAGGGAGTGGGGCTTGCAGGCTCGCCGTGCGCAGTGAGCGATGGCAGAGCAGCAGCCGATTCCAAAGTCAGTCAAAAGAGTTTATTGTCATGTGTCCCAGACAGGACAATGAAAATCTTTCTTTGCATAGCACAACAGAACATAGAAGGCATTGACTACAATTCTATACGTAAATACACCCATGAATTAATAAATTAATAAAGTGCAAATAATAGATGGAGGGATATTAATGTTCAGAGTCCCGAGCTAAGTTTAATACCCTGATGGTTGTGGGGGAGTAGCTATTCCTAAACCGGGTTGTTGCAGTCCTCAGGCTCCTGTACCTTTTACCCAAAGGTAGCAGGATGATGAGTGTGTGGCCAGAGTGGTGCGGGTCCTTGAAGATGCTGCCAGCCTTTTTGAGGCAGCGACTGCGATGAATCCCCTCGATGGTAGGAAGGTCAGAGCCGATGATGGACTGGACAGTGTTTACTACTTTTTGTAGTCTTTTCCTCTCCAGGGCGCTCAAGTTGCTGAACCAAGCCACAATGCAACCGGTCAGCAAGCTCTCTACTGTGCACCTGTAGAAGTTAGAGAGAGTCCTCCTTGCAGACCAACTCTCGGTAATCTTCTCGGGAAGTAGAGGCACTGATGAGCTTTCTTAATAATTGCATCTGTGTTCTCGGACCAGGAAAGATCTTCACCGATGTGCACGCCCAGGAATTTGAAGCTCTTGACCCTTTCAACCATTGACCCGTTGATATAAACAGGACTGTGGGTCCCCATCCTTCCAAAGTCCACAATCAGTTCCTTGGTTTTGCTGGTGTTGAGGGCCAGGTTGTTGTGCTGGCACCATATGGACAGTTGCTCGATCTCTCTTCTATACTCCGACTCATCCCCATCAGTGATACGTCCCACAACAGTGGTGTCGTCAGCGAACTTGATGATGGAGTTCGGACTATGACTGGCTACGCAGTCGTCAGTATAGAGTGAGTACAGCAGGGTGCTGAGCACGCAACCCTGAGGTGCTCCCGTGCAGATTGTTATCGAGTCTGACACATTTCCACCAATACGAACAGACTGTGGTCTGTGGATGAGAAAGTCGAGGATCCTATTGCAGAGGAATGCGCAATTGGATCCTCGACTTCCTCACCGCAGCCTGCAAGGATGCTGCGGGCTGACGGCATTAATAAAGGAGTGGGGGCTTGCAGTCTCGCCGTTCGCGGATAGCGATGGCAGAGCAGCAGCCTGTCTCTACAACCGCAGCCCACAGGACACTGCGGGCTGACGGCATTAACAAAGGAGTAGCGGCTAGCCCCAACTCAACTCTACTCCACAGCCTGCAATATCCCAGTGCTGTATTAAACAGGGATGGACCTTGCAGGACCTTATTTATGCTGTTGCCCGACCTTATTTTTACAACGGGGCAGCTCGTTGACCCAGTGGGGTCCGGGCTCACACTCGCCGTTCGCGCAGGGACGGCAGAGCGGCAGCACAAATCTGCGCCGCAGCCCGCAAGGACTCTGTGGGCTGACGGTTTTTATGTACAAGGAAATCAGACAAGCCCGTGGACTAGGATCCAGGGCCAGAAACTGCCATTCGCGGGTAGTGAAGGCAGAGCAGGAGCTCCGACTCGACGCCACAGGCCGCAGGTATGCCGCGGACTAACGGCTATGCTACCCTATAGAGGTAGTAGACAGAACCGGGACCCCGACTCACACACAGGCGGGAGCCTTGCCGTTAGTGGCAGTCTATGTCCCGCATGAGACTCTGGTCACCATTGGAGCTAGGGGAAGAGAGTGCGCTCCTCCACTGGAAGCTCATAAAGACCCTCAGGTAAGATACTAACCTTGAGTTGTTTAGCTTCTGTACTAGACTTTGCTTACAGAAACAATGGATAGGAGACCAGAATGAAGGCATCGAGTATGCCTTCCAGGGCCATGGGACTTCGGATGTGAGTCAGCGCCCACTATTCCCTGAGCTGCCCGCAATGCTGGCAGCACCCGCTCTGCGGGCCGGGATAAAAACACGGAAAACGGGGAGCCCTGCGCAGCCAGGACTCGATTCGCCACCACGGCTAACCATGGTGCCGTAAAGTGGTAGGAGCACCACGCAGGAGCAGGGTAGGCAAGACCCTGACTCCCTACCTCTGTCACTTAAACATAGCGACAGTGGAGCAAAGGTGCGTAAACGTATTATATTCTCGGTGGCACGTTCTTTCTCCCCAAATATGCAGGTCACCAGAGGGAGGACCTGGGGAAGAATCGCACAACAGTCGGTGAACCCCGCTATAGGAGCCGGGGTCAACTTTTCACCGGAGCAGGCCGCCAGATCATGGACCGGTGAAGGATTGAGGCCTGGGTCTACAAGCCCCGCATGTGCAGCTGGCACAGACTCATCACCGGGGGAGCCTGCCAGATTGCGTCAGTCACCGCACCCCCCTTTAGCGGCAGGACGTGACCGAACGACGCCTTTGTCCCAAAGGAGGACACATACTCAGCACCGGGGGAGCCTGCCTGATTGCAGGTCGGTGCAGTCTCATCTCGGTCACCGCACCCCCCCCTTTAGAGGCAGGATGTGACCGAACGTCGCCTTTGTCTCTAAGGAGGACAGGCGGCAAGCCCTTGCGGACGTCGGGGTACCACGCTTCGGCGGCCGGGACCGACTCATCACCACTCGTGTCTTATCAGACCAGCTGACTGCCTCCGTCCGAAAGATGACGGACTAGCGGCAGGTCCGTGCGGGAGTCGCTTAGCCACGCAGAAGCGGCAGGCAGCGACATCCTGTCTAGCCACCCTTGTTATCACCTCGACGAGGTGCAGGGCGATGACAGAAGCCTCAGAGTTTCTCCAGAACCTGAGGAAGTCGACTTGTTGTCCGCAGATGCGACAGCAGTCGCATGGCTTGCATGGAGCGCATGATGGAGCGTATCCTAGAGCACAATCTGCAGCTGGACCAGATGTCTTGGAGACATGAGGCTGGGCCACCCAGCATGTTCCCAGTCATTTGTGGGGAAAACTACAAATCAGCAGCTGGCTGACATGTAAGTAGGGTGGAGCAGGAACCTATAGTACCTAAGACAACCCAGGAGGAACTGCTGAATGTGGTCTCCAAGTTCGCCAAGCCTAAGCACAGGTCAGCATGTTGCAGCCCAATTATGGGGCTAGTGGACTACCTCACTACACACCAGCTGCAGGAACAGGTCCTTACCAAGACGGTCAACAAATACAAGGCCCAAACAACTGCACATCATTATATGTACAGTCTATGACGCCCATCTATGGCAACAACAGTCCCGGGATAGGGCACAGGAGCTGAGATTACAAAGATTCTGAAATTGCTGAGGTCGGGGATTACTGCCTTTGCCAGGTCGGTTGATGGTATGGAAATGACAGCAGAGCAGGAGGATGCTCTTGCGATCATGAAGTTATGATCTAGTCATGAAGTTAACGCTTCCCGGAATATCGCCATTTAACCGACTCCTGAACCCCATATTTGCGGGGTTGTACAAGGCATCTGCGACGCCTCCACCAAGACAGCTGTTTGGTGAGGACCTGCCCATACAGGTCAAGGACCTGGATTAGGAGACGGAGGCAGTCGGGTTGATAACCCACCTCCCTCCAGCAGGGTGGCAGTGCGCAGGCAAAACATCATACGCAAGATCTCTGGCTACCTGAAAGACCAGTAAGGACCTACACGTCAGCAGCACCTCAACACAATCCAATGGAACACCAGGAACCAGAACGTCAGACCCGCCGGTAGCCATGGAGGCAAGGGGTCTGGTTCTCCAGAGAGTGCTGCATATACAACCGCACAAGTAGGAGAGAATTTACATACATTATGGGATACATGGGTCTGATTGTCACCATCCCAGAAAACAAAGCAATAGACATCATAGAAGCATACAACAGCCTTGCTTGCGCCAGGAAACCGACTATTAGACATGCTGTTAAGGTAATTGGTAATCTTGTAGCTATATTCTAGGTACATAATTGGGCCATTACACTGTCAAAGCTTACAAAGAGCAAAATCTTGGCATTAATAGCAGATGCTGGACATTTTATGGGCCTATGCAGCTGCCAATCAAGGCATAAATTGAACTGCAATGGTGGATTAGCAATGTTTGTGATTATTAAATCCCATCATTCCATAAAACCCATTAGTCGTGTTATATACCGGCGCAAGCACCAATGGCTGGGACTGTTCAGATATGCTGGGAGCATGTCACGGGCTGCGGGTTTAATGCACTAATCTGCAGCATACGTATGTCTATCTTCAAATCTTGTGATGAGTTGGAAAATAAATTTGGCTATGGTGCATTGAAAGAAATATTTGGATATTATCTATGTACCTTCTGGTTAGCTCAATACAGTCACAAACACAGGTCACAAGTATCTAATAACCACACCATGTGGATGTTGAACCTCCAAATATTGCTAAAATTATAGCCTAATATCGAACACCAGATATCGACCTCCTTGCATCCAGGTTGAACCATTAGATACATATATGTGTCCCTTGAGAACCAGATCCTGGGGGAGTGGCGATGGACGAGTTCTCGCTACATTGGGGGAAATGGATTTCTATGATTCCCCATTCTGCCTCATCAGTCAGATGTTGCACAAAACGTCCCCAGATTCTGGAACACAAAGGACCATGGAGGTCATATAGCATTGTGCAGAGAAAGTCCACTAGGAAGCAGTACCTCACCTACATAGGATATGGGAGGTTTCTGTAGTCGGACCAAGACCACCTACATATCTGCTATGATTTCCAATGTGCTGGCATCCTCATGGGTCTTTATGATGAGTCCCTCAGTTACAGTGTCGTATACAGTGCCAGGAGTGCACTGTCATCCTATATCAACATTGGAGTGGGATCTCACCAGCTGGTATCCAAACTATGAGGGATATGTTCTATCCATCCCTCCCCGACCGTGATATTATAATACCTGAGAGATAAGGGTGGTGTTAACCCTACTCAGGAGCTGGTCGACTATGACGGATTTACCACTGGACTTATTCACCTTTAAAGTGGTGATGGCAATAGCACTGAACACAGCACAACGGGTCCAGACTCGACAGGAATTAAACCTGGATAGAATGATCGACCCATAATAAAGTAACTTCTTTATGAAAGAGTTACTTAAACTACACAGACCCCAAAATGGCCATCTGGAATATGGAGGCGGATCTGTTGTCAGCCATGGAAACCCACGTCACAGGGTTATGGTGCAGACTATCTCCAGATGGCTCAAGGTGGTATTCGGTGCAGCAGCTAAGACACTAAACATTTTAAATGTCATTCTACCAAGGCTGCATCCACATCAGCAGCGAGGACCATGGAGGTGTTCATGGTGCATGTCCTCGCAATAGCGGGCTGGGCCAGTAAAACTACATTTCAGCAGTTTCATAACAAACCTGTAGCCATTCCCGCAACATTTGCGGAGTCAGTTTAAGTGCTGTCCCTAAACGTTTGTCCCCGAGTTCAGGGGTTTATTGTTGTATTAACAATAATATTATTATTTTTCAGCTTGTTCAAGTCTGAAATACGTTAACATACTTCCTCCATTAGTATTACGGCAGTGTGTGGGCATGGATGTGATCCAGGGCATGTAATCACAGAGCTCCCAACCCTCTACTATAAGGTCAACTGGTATATAAAGTCTCTTCAATCTTACTATAACAAGTCATTTCTGTTGTTGGTTCTGTAATTCCACACTGCTGCTTTGAAGAATGTCGCGCATGCGTGCCTGGCAGGGTCTTCACGAAATCCCTCATCGCAACTCCTCATAAAATAAAGATCAAACTTCAAACTGATAAGTTCTCATTCAATTTTACTATACACACACACACACACACACACACACACACACACACACACACACACACACACACACACACACACACACACACACACACACACACACACACACACCCAACCGGTCCCTCCACCGACACTCCTTGACTCTCCACCCACAGGCCCGGAGCTGAACCGCGACGCCGCCTCGCTGACCACCACGAGGCCGATATGGCCACCACCAGGAGTAGCAACAACATCCACCCCTCTTCAACCCTCACCGCCTACTCGGCCAAACGCAGGCCCGGACCACCGAAACAGCCACCGGCGGCTGCCGCTCTCATCAACGGTGGGGCCACCGCTGTTGTCGATTAATCACCTCCCCGGGTGGGGCCAACCTTCACTGTCTTCAGATATCCACCAATGCTACTGCCCATATCTCTACTCCAGCCCCCCGCGGGCCTCCACCAGCGATTCCGCTGACCCTCATCTTTCCACCGGCCACCAGCGGGCTAGAGTAGTCAACTCACTGAGTTCCAGGCGCAGCACTCGGCCCACAACCTCCACGCTGCAGACAGCACGTGGTCTGGGTCTGCTGGATCCTAATGCTCCACCCCTCTTACATGGAAGATCCATCAAGTGATGGGTCTTCCCTTCCCCCTCTTTTAATCAGGTTACCCCGACCTCACACCCGCTAGTTAAATACCCCACTTTATTATGGATCACAATTTCTATGAATTACGATAGATAAAACTATATAGGCTCACACAACATGTGCATGCTAGTCTAAACAAAATATATTCAAACATTTTCTGAAATTTCAGATAATTCCCAGCCCTCCTCCTTTGGCTCCTGGGCCCACTTTTCGACCTCGGGCCCGGGTACGATGTACTCCCTGCACCCCCCCCCCCTCTCATTGGCCCTGCCTGCAGTTCCTTCCTAAGCATTAGTGGCCAATCTGTTCCAGTGTAGTTTCAATACTCTCTGGCTATCTTTTTGCTATATCTTATCAAAAATATTTTATAATCCAGATGTGCTACATTCACTGTTTTCCACTTATCTAGTCAGCAAATTATATATTCCAAATGATCTGTAATATTAATTAATTATATCCTCAAGGAACCTTTTATTGGATTTGTCAAATTATTATTTTCAATATTTATAAGTAACTCATTAACACTCCTGTTTAATTGCTTCGGAAAATCAATTTTTGCTTCAAAATCAGAAGGCTGTAGCGAATTGTCCGATCAGCAGACAAGGTTATTGGCTGCAACATTGATGAACTGTACACTGCAAGGGCCAGGAAGCAAGTGGGCAAGATCACCGCTGACCCCTCTCACCCTGGCCACAAACTCTTTGAATCACTTCCCTCTGGAAGGCCACTGTCAAAGCTGCCACGGCTAGACATAAAAACAGATTTTATCCATGAGTAGTTGCTCTACTCAACAACCAAAATCTGTAGCCTCCCTTTGATCTGGTATTTTGTTGGTTCGCATGCTTGATCAATGGTGTTTTATCATAAATGTGTTATTATTATGAATGTTTAGTGTTTTCTGAGTCATTCATAACTGTCACTGTATGTCACGTTGTTACTTGTGGGTGGAGCACCAAGGCAAATTCCTTGTAGGTGACTACTTCGCCAATAAACAAACTTAATTTCTTACTTCTAGTCCTTCCTACTATGGATCAGGCAAGGAGAAATACTTGTCAGTAAATCATCAGTTAAACACATATCTTTGGATAAAACTCAATGGATGATCACTCGGTGCACAACACTGGAAAGATGAATTGTTAAGCTCCTGTCCCACTTTTCCGAGTTAATCACGAATTCTCCCAAGTTTTCCCCTTGCTTCAAACTTGGAGAATGCCCATAGCGAGTCCGTAGCGAGGACGTAGGCGTCTGTAGATATTTCGTAGCGGCACGTAATGCATGTTTAATGCTTGTTTTTTCAGCATGTTGAAAAACGTCCACGAGTAAATGTCCACAAGTCCTGAGTACCTACGGCTGGCTATTACCGTAATTTTCCAAGTTTGAATCAAGGGGAAAACTCAGGAGAATTTGTGAGTAACTCGGGAAAGTGGGACAGGGGCTTTAGGTTAATAGCAGAGTCCTCCACATTGTCCAAAATGTGGATTTGGATAACATGCTGGGAAAAATCCTGCAGCCTTATGAGATGCACTAAGGCGCAAATAAACAGTGACAACCATATAGCAAGCTGTGCATTATAATGCGTAGGAAGGATCTGCAGATGCTGGTATTCACCGAATATAGACAAAAAAACGCTAGAGTAACTCAACGGGACAGGCAGCATCTCTGGATAGAAGGAATGGGTGGTGTTTCGGGTCAATACTGTCTTCAGAGGGTCTCGACCCTAAACATCACCCATTCCTTCCTGTCCCGCTGAGTTATTCCAGCATGTTGTGTACATTATAATGCATGGCTTATGCAAGTGTAGAAAATAATTAGAACATTTTTTATTAGTAAGGCATGGTGTGGTATTTGCAGATGCTTGTGGCCCTTATTAGAGCTTTGGTTGCATTACTAAATTTGAAGATGATTACAACCAATCTGAATAAGTATCACACAGGGGAAAATATGAACAGATCTGCAAATCTCTAGAAATTAGGGAGTCAAGCTGAATGAGCAATAATACTGGAAAATGTGAAGAAGTGCATAGCAGTATTAAGATAAAACATGGCTGCAAATTCAGGTGTTTTTTGTTCAATGTGACCTGGATGATGAGGGATTTTGCAAGCAGTTTAGCGTGGATCAGCCTAAATTTCTCAGTGCAAGTTCTGACAAGTTAAGGATTCCCATCGAATGCTGCATTCCTACCCTTCCTAGCCCAGATCTGCAATTGCATTGGGAAATCTTCTCTTACATCTGCCCCAGGCATATGAATGAAGATTTTGCAGTGGGCGGCACAGTGGCACAGCTGTGGAGTTGCTGCCTTATAGTGCCAACGACCTGGGTTTGATCCAGACTGTGAGTGCTGTCTGTACAGAGTTTCTACATTCTCCCTGTGACCGCATGGGTTTTCTCCAGGTGCTCCGGTTGCCTCCCACACGCCAAAGACGTACAGGTTTGAAGGTTAATTAGTGTTGGTAAATATTGTAAATTGTCCCTAGTGTGTAGGATAGTGCGAGTGTACGGGGTGATCGCTGGTCAGTGCAGACTCGGTGGGCCGAAAGACCTATTTCCGCACTATCTCAAATGCTAGTAGTAAGTTAAGAATAAGTTGTTTTCTCTTTGAATAATTGTTCTTCTTGTAATGTTTTTAATTGTTAATGTGCTCATTCATTGTAGGTGATGTTATTACATTTTTAATTGTTTCTTTAATTGTCATTAATTTTAGATGTTTCTGAATATCATACATTGAAAAATGTTGCCAATTTTAACAAATGCAAAGCATGGACAAAACATTACCAACAGTCAATATCAATTGGAGGGGCTTTGAGGGTGGTCCTTGATCTGGTCTGTCCATAATCGTCTGATCACATTGCACAAGGCCCTGGAGCTATTGATCCATTTTCGGCCTATTGTTGCTGTTGGCCAGTATATTTACAAATTTAGTGTAAAATCCTGGTGCTTTGCAGTTGAGAGTGGAGCAAGTGGGTCCATTTAGAAAGATCCAAGGATAAGATCACCGAGCTGAATAATTGTGTATTTTTTCAACTGATAACACTTATTTTCATATCTGTCTTCTCCACTTATCTTCAGCCCTTTCATCTCCAGCATTGGAAAGTCAACAAATCCTGAAAGTATTAGTCATAGTGTATAACAATGTGTTGTAGAATAATATATCAACCAAGAAGTACTACTGTCAGTGAATATAAAGTGCTAGCCAATTACTCAGCACTGACTCTGCTCAGATACTATTCAATCATTATCCATGAATAATTGTTAAATTTCCTTCTGAACTTATTGATACTGCCAAGCTAATCCATATAATGACACATTGTTTAGTTATGTGAATGTACCATTCTATACTTGCAAATAGGGCTATTGATCTCTGCAAATGAACTTCGCTTAGCACGATCCTCGAGGATAAAGAGTGAAAATTCTCACTGACAGAAAAGTACAATGCAGATTATGTTTCATTGACGTTCATTTGTTTGTTTTAAGTGAACAGCGTATTGAGATTCAAGAGAGCTTTCTCGCAAACCAAACAATATTGCTTATAACAGATGACCATTCACAAGGCAATTGTACAAGAAAAAGTGTTTTTTAAGCACAAGTAGAAAGCTTAATAATGATTAAAATCTACCGCTGGATTTAAAGCAGTGTACTTTAAAGGAAATATGCTATGGGAAAATTGTGAAAACTTGCTTGCATGGTAATGTATCACTAATCTTTTCTGATACACACAGACATGGCACCAATTGATTACTTGATGAAGGATTAGTTTGAGGATAGTAAAGGCCCACCATGTCCATGATGACCACCAATCAACACATTTTACACTAATCCAACATCAAACCAGGGTCCTGACCTGAAAGATCACCTATCCAAGTTCACCAGAGATGCATCCAGACCTGCTGAGTTACTCCAGCATTCTGTATCTTTATTTGTAAACCAGCATCTGCAGTTCCTTGCGTTACCATAAATCCCTTTTCTTTTATTCTTTCCACATTCTCATCAACTCCCCCAGATTCTACCACATACACTTGGGCATTTTACAGCAGCTGATTAACTTACCTACCTGATCTTCTTTGGGAAGTGGGAGAAAAGAAGAGTATCCAGAAGAAATCCACATGGTTACAAGCATGACATGTAAACTCCACACAGATAGCATAGATTGAACCTGAGTCTGCGGCACTGTGAAGCAGCGACTCTACTTATTTGTTTACTTTTTAGAGATACAACACAGAAACAGGCCCTTCGGCCCACCGAGTCCGCATCGACCAGCGATCCCCGCACATTAACACCATGCTACACAAACTAGGGACAGTTTGCACTTATCCCGAGCCAATTAACCTACAAACCTGTATGTCTTTGGAGTGTGGGAGGAAGCCAAAGATCTCGGAGAAAACCCAAGCGGTCACAGGGAGAACGTACAAACTTGTTGCAGACAGCACCCAGGTTTCTGGCGATGCAACTGTAAGGCAGCAACTCTACTGCTGTGCTACCATGCTGCCCCTAATTGTTATGAACAGTGTTATTAATAACTCTTTAAAAATTGTTCATTAGACAGCAATGACGACAAAGTGGGTTGTCAGTAATATCTGTATGTTGTAAATCTCATGCTCTGTCCATTATTGTTTCTATTTAATTAAAAATAACTCCCTCCTTCTTCCTGCTGAAACAACCACTGTAAAAACAATTGCAGTTCATAGGTACTCTGAAGTCAATAATTAATTAACCAGCATGTTATTATCATCAGAGCGCAATTATTTTTCCCAGAACTTCAAAGGTGCTCCATGAGGCTGTCATGCTCTTGAAAAAGGAGAATAAATAAAAATGAGGAGAATAATAACATGAGCAGCAAACCAGAGCTCGAAAACAAGAGATCTCGATATTAATGTATACTTTGGCCTACAGTTTGCTGGAATACATCACCTCAAAATGTTCCTTGGTAATTAGAATTTTTGCTATCTCAGCTCAAAGATGCATTGCTCTGCAAGTTGCTGGAAATGTAGTCTGATCAAATGTAATTATAGCTACTGGGTTAGTAATTAATGGGGCCAAAATGTCACTTCCATCAATAAAGTGAACTGATAATAAAAAAAAAAGGAAGAATAAGAGTGGGTGAATTAGAATAGGATAACTTAAGTCAATTCAGAGTCCAAAAGAAATATAAAGAGAAAAGTAATTGGATTTAAAAAAAAAGAGGAGAGCACAAAAGTAAGCCCAAATATAAGGAGACTTTCCTTACTATTGGGCTATATTTGTACTTTTTTAAAATCTAATCACTTTAAAGCTACAACTGCTACATTGTTTTCATTGCTGCTACCTGTTAACAGAGAGAATGTTTTGGATGTATCATCATTTTCCTCTTGATTGGAAAGAGAGGTCAGTTTTAGAGGATATTTTTAGTTTAGAGATAAACTTAGAGAAGCCCATCAGCTCCGCGCCGACCAGCGATCCACACATATTAACACTATCCTACACACTAGGGACAATTTTTACATTTACCAAACCAATTTATCTACGTACCTGTAAGTCTTTGGAGTGCGGGAGGAATCCGAAGATCTCGGAAAAAAACCACGTGGTTATGTGTAGAATGTCCAAACTCCATACAGACAACACCTGTAGTCGGGATCGAACCCGGATCTCCGGCTCGGCAAGCGCTGTAAGAAAGCAACTTTATCACTGCGCCAACATGCTGCCCACGTACCTACTTTAAGTTCATAGGTCGGAGTAATGAAAATTTGAGAAAAGAAAATCGTTCAATGGGGCATGGTGTCTGGAACTCGGTCAGTGTGTAGTGGTCATTTGGTTCATACAACATCTACTTCAGTTTAAACTAATCTAAACCTAGATATTTAATTAATCACCACTGACAAAATCCTGTCATAAAGACGACGTACCTCATTAATTGCAATGGCTCATCTAGAATTGAATATAAAATTAGTTAACATGATTTTTGTTTGCATTGCACCAGTTTTATGGACCTTGTGCAGATCAATTTCTTGGCTACGCATCTTTAGTATCATCATTTTACTATGAAATGCCTGGTTTAAATGTCGCATTGTTGTGGAGCCCAATGAATTAAGCTGGCTCATTCATCTAATTCATTAAAAGAAAATAAATGAACAAAAACAATTGATCTGAGGTACATTTGGTCTTTGATATTTTACAGTAAAATAAGAAACAAAAATGTGCTTATTGTTGGTTCTTTAAAGTCAAAGCAAAAGTCCAAATTACAAAGACCCAACATGGCAGGGAAAACAAACCTATGGAGGACATAGAGGCAAGATGACATTAAGAATTTAAGCAAGGTTTTGACAAGTTTCCATGTGCCACTTTGATCAAAATGTAAAAGCTCAAAGACACTAATCAATCATTTGATTAAAAATACACACATAAAGTGTTGGAATAACTCAGCAGGCCAGGCAGCATCTCTGGAGGACATGGATAGGTGATGTTATGGGTTGGGATCCTTCTTCAGGCTGATGGAAGGAAGGGAAGAAAACTGTAAAAGAGATGCCGGCAGGATATGTGGGCAAGTTTTGATTGGCGGATGGCTGGACAAAGGCCAGAGATAAAATAGCCAATGATAACGAGAGATAAGAAACAAAATGTAGAGCCAGAGGAATGGAAAGAGGTGGAAGGAGGGGGGTACGAGACACTGGGAGAAATGGGTGTGGTTCTGGGTGGAGGGCAGGGAAGGGAGAGGGAAAACAGAGAAAGGGTGTTACATAGAATTGGAGAATTCAATGTTCATACTACTCTATATAATCGACCTAATCTTACAATCCAGCAATATGACCATTGACTTCTCCAATTTTAGATGATGCCCGACCTGCAGAGTTACTTTAGCACTTTTTATTTGTAAAGCAACATCTGCAGTTCCGTGTGAATCCAATCATTTAGTTTAGTTTAGTTTAGTTTAGAGACACAGCATGGAGACAGGCTCTTCAGCCCACCCATTCCACACCGACCAGCAATCACCCATGCACCAATTCTATACTAAGCACTAGGGACAATTTACAGAAGCCAATTAACCTACAGACCTGCACGTCTTTGGAATGTGGGAGGGAATTGGTGCACCAGAGAAAATATATGTGATCATAGAGAGAATGTGCAACTCCATACAGACAGCCCCCCGGTCTCTGATGCTGTGAGGAAGCAACTCCACTGCTGTACCACTGGGACTCCCTATTTATTTGATTCAGTTGGTTTAAAAAAATGGCATGGTAGCAGGAAGCAAAGAGTACTGGTTGATATATGTTTTTGTGACTGTAAAGCTGTATCCAGTGTGGCTCTACAGGACTTAGCACTTGTTAAGTTTCTTTTGCATTATATATATTAATGATATTGACCTAAATGTGCACGACATGAGATTGCTGTTTGCAGATGGTACAAAAATTGTCATGTGGATGACTGTGAAAGGAAAAGCTTTGCCTATAAGCAGATACAAATGGCTTGGTCAGTTGAACAAACAAAAAGGTAAATGAAATTTTATCCAATAAAATGTGAAATAATACATTAAGACAATATATAAATATAAATTATTTGTAGAGACAGGACCTTCATGTGGATGCACAACGAGGTCAATAAGGTGGCTAAAAATTCATGTGGAATGCTATAGAAACATAGAAAACATAGAAAATAGGTGCAGGAGTAGGCCATTCGGCCCTTCGGGCCTGCACCGCCATTCAATATGACCAAGCTCATCATCCAACTCAGTATCCCGTACATGCCTTTTCTCCATACCCCCTGATCCCTCCAGCCACAAGGGCCACATCTAAATCCCTCTTAAATAAAGCCAATGAACTGGCCTCAACTACCTTCTGTGGCAGAGAATTCCAGAGACTCACCACTCTCTGTGTGAAAAATGTTTTTCTCATCTCAGTCCTAAAAGATTTCCCCCTTATCCTTAAACTGTGACCCCTTGTTCAGGACTTCCCCCACATCGGGAACAATCTTCCTGCATCTAGCCTGTCCAACCCCTTAAGAATTTTGTAAGTTTCTATAAGATCCCCCCTCAATCTTCTAAATTCTAATGAGTACAAGCCGAGTCTATCCAGTCTTTCTTCATATGAAAGTCCTGACATCCCAGGAATCTGGTGAACCTTCTCTGTACTCCCTCTATGGCAAGAATGTCTTTCCTCAGATTTGGAGGCCAAAACTGTGTGCAATGCTCCAGGTGTCGTCTCATCAAGATCCTGTACAACTGCAGAACCTCCCTGCTCCTATACTCAAATCCTTTTGTTATGAATGCTAACATACCATTCACTTTTTTCATTGCCTGCTGCACCTGCATGCCTACTATCAATGACTGATGTACCATGACACCCAGGTCTCGTTGCATCTCCATTTTCCTAATTGGCCACCATTCAGATAATAGTCTTCCCCCCTATTTTTGTCACCAAAGTAGATAACCTCACATTTATCCACATTATACTGCATCTGCCATGCATTTGCCCACTCACCCAGCCTATCCAAGTCACCTTGCAGCCTCCTAGCATCCTCCTCACAGCTAACAGTGCCCCCCAGCTTTGTGTCATCCGCAAACTTGGAGATGTTGCATTCAATTCCCGCGTTCAAATCATTAATATATATTGTAAATAGCTGGGGTCCCAGCACTGTGCCTTGCGGTACCCCACTAGTCACTGCCTATCATTCTGAAAAGGACCCGTTTACTCCCACCCTTTGCTTCCTGTCTGCCAGCCAGTTCTCTATCCACACCAATACTGAACCCCCAATACTGTGTGCTTTAAGTTTGTATACTAATCTCTTATGTGGGACCTTGTCAAAAGCCTTCTGAAGTCCAGATATAACACATCCACTGGTTCTCCCTTATCCACTCTACTAGTTACATCCTCGAAAAATTCTATAAGATTCGTCAGACATGATTTACCTTTCGTAAATCCATGCTGACTTTATCCAATGATTTCACCACTTTCCAAATGTGCTGCTATCCCATCGTTAATAACTGACTCTAGCAGTATCCCCACTACCAATGTGAGACTAACTGGTCTGTAATTCCCCATTTTCTCTCTCCCTCCCTTTTTAAAAAGTGGGGTTACATTAGCTACCCTCCAATCCTCAGGAACTACTCCAGAATCTAAAAAGTTTTGAAAAATTATCACTAATCCATCCACTATTTCTGGGGCTACTTCTTTAAGTACTCTGGGATGCAGCCTATCTGGCCCTGGGGATTTATCGGCCTTTAATCCATTCAATTTACCTAACACCACTTCTCGGCTAACCTGGATTTCACTCAGTTCCTCCATCTCATTTGACCTGCGGTCCCCTGCTATTTCCGGCAGATTATTTATGTCTTCCTTAGTGAAGACAGCACCAAAGTAGTTATTCAATTGGTCTGCCAAATTCTTGTTTCCCATGATAAATTCACTGCTTCTGACTGCAAGGGACCTACATTTGTTTTTAATCTTTTTCTCTTCACATATCTATAGAAACTTTTGCAGTCAGTTTTTATGTTCCCTGCCAGTTTTCTTTCATAATCTATTTTCCCTTTCCTAATTAAGCCCTTTGTCCTCCTCTGCTGGACTCTGAATTTCTCCCAGTCTTCTGGTAGACTACTTTTACTGGCTAATTTGTATGCTTCATCTTTTGTTTTGATATACCTGATTTCCATAGAAGCACTACCTTCCCTGATTTATTCTTTTGCCTAACTGGGATGAACAATTGTTGTAGTTCATCCATGCAGTCATTAAATGCCTTCCATTGCACATCCACCGTCAACCCTTTAAGAATCAATTGCCAGTCTATCTTGGCCAATTCACGTCTCATACCTTCAAAGTTACCTTTCTTTAAGTTTAGAACCCTTGTTTCTGATTTAATTCTCTCACTCTCCATCCTAATGAAGGACTCAACCATATTATGGTTACTCTTGCCCAAGGGGCCACGCACAACAAGACTGCTAACTAACCCTTCCTCATTACTCATTACCCAGTCTGCTCTCTCGTTGGTTCCTTGACATGTTGGCTTAGAAAACTATCCCGCATACATTCCAAGAAATCCTCTTCCTCAGCACCCCTGCCAATTTGATTCACCCAATTAATATTGAGATTGAAGTCACCCATTATAACCATTTTTCCTTTGTTGCACGCATTTCTAATTTCCTGTTTGATGCCATCCCCAACTCCACTACTACTGTTATGTAGCCTGTACACAACTCCCACAAGCGTTTTCAGCCCCTTCGTGTTTCGCAGCTCTACCCATATCGATTCCACATGCTCCAAGCTAATGTCCTTCCTTTCTATTGTGTTAATCTCCTCTCTAACCAGCAATTCTACCCCACCTCCTTTTCCTTTCTGTCTATCCCTCCTGAATATTGAATATCCCTGGATGTTCAGCTCCCAGCCTTGGTCACCCTGGAGCCATGTCTCCGTGATCCGAACTATATCATAGTCATCAATAGCTATCTGCCCATTCAACTCATCCCCCTTATTACGAATGCTCCTTGCATTGAGACACAAAGCCTTCAGGCTTGTTTTTACAACACTCTTACCCCTTATACAATTATGTTGAAAAGTGGCCCTTTTTGATTTTTGCCCTGGATTTGTGTGCCTGCCACTTTTACTTTTCACCTTGTTACCTATTGCTTCTACCTTCATTTTACACCCCTTGTCTCTCTGTCTCACACATTTAAGAAACCCACCACCTCTTATACTCTGTTTATTATTTTTTTCTTCTTTCCCCCCTCCATGTTGGGTCTGAGTGCTTCCCTTCTCTGCCTCCTGCCTCAGACACTGTCTACTAGCTTTCGCTATTTGAATCCTTGCCCCCCAACCGTTCTAGTTTAAAGTCTCCCCAGTAGCCTTTGCAAATCTCCCCGCCAGGATATTGGTCCCTCTTGGGTTCAGAAAACTATGAAGGGACCGGGGGTCAAATGAGATGGAGGAACTGCAACCCGTCCTTTTTGTACAGGTCACACCTTCCCCAGAAGAGGTCCCAATGATCCAGAAACTTGAATCCCTGCCCTCTGCACCAGTCCTTCAGCCACGCATTTATCCTCCACCTTGCTCCATTCCTTCTCTCACCGTCGTGTGGCACAGGCAATAATCCTGAGATTGTTACCTTTGCGGTCCTTTTCCTTAACTCTCCTCCTAACTCCCTAAATTCTCCTTTCAGGACCTCTTCTCTTTTTCTACCTATGTCATTGGTACCTATATGTACCACGACCTCGGGCTCCTCTCCTTCCCATTTCAGGATATCTTGGACACTTTCAGACACATCCCAGACCCTGGGACCAGGGAGGCAAACTACTATCCGGGTCTTCTGACTACGTCCACAGAATCGCCTATCTGACCCCCTAACTATAGAGTCCCCTATTACTACTGCCCTTCTCTTCTTTTCCTTAACTTTCTGAGCGACAGGGCCGGTCTCTGTACCGGAGGCCCGGCCGCTGTTGCTACCCACAGGTAGACTGTGCTCCCCAACAGTACTCAAACAGGAGTACTTATTGTCAAGGTACACCAAACTGGGGTACTCTCTAGTCCCTGCCTCTGTCCCTTGCCCCTCCTAACCGTGACACACTTGTCTGCCTCCCGTGGTTTTGGAGTGACCACCTATCTGTAACTCCTCTCTATGACGTCCATGCTGTCCCTGACCAGACGGAGGTCATCGAGCTGCTGATCCAGGTTCCTAATACGGTCCCTTAGGAGCCCCATTTCGATGCACCTGGTGCAGATGTGGACGTCTGGAGGGCTATCAGACTCCATGACCTCCCACATCTGACATCCAGGACCGTAAACTGCCCTGGCCCTCATACTCCCCCTTACCCTGGCTACAATACAAAGTACAATACAATACAATACAAAGTGCTGGAAGAAATCAGCAGGGATCTGACTCCCAATCAACTGCTTCCGCTATATTTTATTAGCTGGGACATAAAATATGTAAGGAAGAAAGTTAAGTGAGATTTCTGTATAATATTAGCAAGGCTATAGTTTGAGTCCAGTTGTGGGCATTGGTTCACAGGATAATTTCCATTGAAGGCTGAGAGAAGACCAAATTGGGGCACATTAGAAAAAATAAATAGGGAATACTTTTTTTCACATTATCAGAGGCATCAAAAACCAGGAGCATAAATTAAAACAAATGGCTCGAAAGATTAAGTGGCAGATAATGATTTTTCTCACTGAGTGTGTTTGGAATGTACTGCTTCAAAACCATCTTTGGTTATAAAAAACACTCTGATATGAAGATATAATGGACAAGTGCCGACAATGGAATTTTATATCGAAGTCTCGTGAGAGACTACGAGATGAGCCCACCAGCCCGCATGCGCGTCAATACGTCGATGGATGGCGTGGGATTCAGAGCAGTTCGAAACTGCTCCAGCGGGTAAGGAAATTTTTGTTCCAGGAACGGCCCGCTGCTCCGTTAATTGTGTGCAGCGGGCTTGGAGAAGCTGACGGCCGCGACCGGTGCAGCTACTTGAGAAGCGGCCACACTGCTACCGCCACGGAGGCTCCGTAAGGAAGCAGGTGGCCAAACTCGAAAAATTGATGCGCACCATCTGTGCAGCTACCGCCATTGAGGCTCCAAGAGGTAGCAGGCGGCTGTTTGTGTGAAAAGCTGACGGGCACAGACATCGTACAGACACCTCCGTTTTGGGGCTCCAAGGGAGCAGGTGGCTGTTCACGGAGCAGCTGACGGGCGCGGCCCGTACAGACACCTCCTTTGTAGCTCCGAAATGGAGCCAGCCAGAGGCCTGAGGAAGCAACACCTGCCTCTGGGTTGCATTATATTCCTCTCCTAGGAGACTCAGTTGAGGCTCCAGAAGCGAGCAATGCTGGACTCTGAGTCACTAGCAGGAGCAACCTGTCTAGTGAGTAAAAATATATATATGTGCTCCTGGCTCAGGAGACACTTACAGGTTGTGCCAGTCAGAAGCAGCACAGGTTGTGCCAGTTGTGGAAGCAGCACCTGGCTCAGGGTTGCATTATAATATCTCACACTCAGAATAAGGGAAGCAACATCTGGCTCACGGTTGCATTATAATATCTCCCACTCAGAAGAGGGGAAGCAACACCTAGCTCAGGGTTGCATTATTGTATCTCCCTTTAGGGCTAAGAGATCCACTGGAGGAAGAACTTGCTAAGAGCATTAGGGATTCAGCTTCACATTAGCTATGGAGGGGAATATGCTGGATACGGCTGGGGAAATATGCCAGTCCAGATAACTGCCAGACTTTTGGTTGTTCCATAAGTCAATGTCACCATTTGAGATATCTCAGTGATGATGCGTAGGCAAAGAATTATTTCAGTGAGTCCAAACACTGCTCACTGGAGTCATTACGGCCTTTTGCAAAGTCAATAGATGGGTCTCAACTCTCGGAAGTGTCTCTTCCTAACTTTATTTTCTACTACTGAACGACTAACATTAAAAATATAATTTTCTGGCTGGAAGATACATGTCAACAGGTAAATTGGTTGAAAATGGAGAGGGAAGATTGTTTACCTTTTAACATAGGCTCGATTCTTCTATCTCCAATCCATCTGAATAAGTCAACGTATGAGCAAAATCCGATAATACACAGTACCCTACGTATCTGGAAACAGTTGAAATTAAGTCTTAAACTGAGAAATATGTCTCTCCTTCTGCCTATTGCGAACAATCCTTCGTTTAAACCATCTACTTTAGATAAGATGTTTGTTCAATGGAAAAACCAAGGAATTAATACTGTGGGAGACTTCTATAAGAAGGGGACTTTCTTTTATTTTCAAGAACTACAGGAGAAATATCATTTGAAAGCAAGCAATCATTTTAGATACTTTCAAATCCGAGATTACATGAAAACATACATACAAGATTGTCCTTTTATGGGTCCAGATATACTAGACAATTGTCTGAATAGACATGCCGATACAAGTATGTTCATATCTTACATTTATAACACTCTTAAATTGTTTGGCAATTCAGGGTTTTTTTGTCTCTCTTTTTTGTATTTTTCTTCTTTTTCTTCATTCTCTCTTTTTTCTCTTTTTCTCGATGTATGCATCAATTTATTCTTCTCGATTTATGTATAAATTTATAAAATGTTTAAAATGAAGCTGTACGAAAATTGTATAACTGTCATGCTGATTGCTTTATTCTTGTACAATAAACATTTTAAAAAAAACTATCGGAAGTGCAGAAAGATGCATTAGCACTTCTATGTAATACGCAGTTGGGGCTATTGCCTTCGCAAAAATGCCATGGCATGAGATAATTCCTAAAATTGCTCATTTTTACAGGGCCAGTAATGCACAGCCTACATAGTATCTCTTCAGAGAGGACTTATGTAGCAAGTTGAAGACTTGCAGGGGGTATTTAAGGCGGCTGCGGGGGTGAAGTACCATCTTATGTGGGTGAGGCTCCAGTATTCCAGCGGGCTTTCCCCCCTGTATAACAAGGGTCAGGAACCGCCATTGAGTCTCCGCAAGAGCGGCCTGTTGAACCAGGCTTGCAGTACTGGCAGGCGTGACCTGTCCAGTGAGCCCCGCTGAGGCTCCAAAGGAGCAGCTGGCCAGAGGAACAGCCTGTCGATCCAGGCTGGGAGTATCTTGCAGCGCGATCTGCACAGTCAGCTCCAGCAAAGGCTCCAAAAAAGGCAGAAGGCCCGCAGGAGTAGCCTGTTGAGTCAGGCTCAGAGTAATGGCAGGCGTGGCCTGTTCAGTGAGCTCCACTAAGGCTCTGAAGGAGCAGAAGGGGCTGAAGGAGCGGCCTGTCAAACTAGGCTGGCAGTAATTGGTAGCGTCACCTGCACATTAAAGCTGCAGCAAGGCTCCAAAGAGGCTGTAGGCCGAAGAAGCAGTCTATCCCATTGGGCTCAGAAATGCTGGCAGGCATGTCTTGCACAGCAATGTTGCTTTTGAGCTCCGGAAAATAGCTGTTTGGCAAGCGTGGGGCTGAAGATGTGATCAGACATTGTTTGCAATGGAACTTCACTGAAGCTCCAACAAGGGGGTCGACCTGGGCTCAGAGATGCTGGCAGGTAAGGTCTCTTTACTAACCTCCATAACACACTGAAATGGAGCAGTCTATCGCCCCGGGTTTGGATTTACTAGCAGCAGAGCCTGTCTAGTACCTTTCACTGTCTCTGGAGAAGAGCAGGTTGATGCACAGACATTGGCAGGGCACCTTGCATAGCAACCTCTGTAAGTCGAAGTAGGAACAGTTTGGCCACCCTGGTTCAGGGTAGACCATCTTGGAACTGGCTGGCCATATGGAACATATTGGCCAGGGAAGCACTGCCTCAACATCTGTGATTGAGGTTATCAGGCTGCTCAGTAGAGTGTGGTTGTTTGAGGTTTCCCTCAAGACATGCTTAATTCTTTCAGCTCAGCTAGTAGAGTTGCCAGCTCGTTGGAAACATCATTTGCCATCCTCTCAGGGATAGGGAGCTATCAGCAGGAAGCCGGTCTGTCATGTAGCATTTTTTTCTGACCTGCAGGTTCATGTTGTGAATAGAAAATATATATAATATTAATCTAAAGGCTCTCAATACCAGAATTCTGATCGAGTTGATCTGGTCAAAGAGAGTGTGTTGCGCACACTGGCGACTGAGACAGGTTGTTCCTGTCAGAGGACTGCGGAGCAATTCCTGGTTCATGGTTGCCTTATGCTATTTTCCACTCTGAGGAAGGCTGTTGAGGATTCGTGGTGACTCTGACAGTGAGGAGTTGACAGAGAACTTGCATTCCCACATCAAATGGGCGTTGCACATCAACTCTAGTCATAAGGATCTGATTAAATGTTGTGATTCTGCCAGACACTGAAGTTCGGTAGGTTTTGTCACCACATGAAGCAAAAGAAGTAAAAATGCCTTACACCTCAGAAAGTTGGGAGTTTTCTCAGGGAAGGGTCGGCCTTTGCAAGGTCAGTAGAGGGAATTCTGCTGTCTCATTTACAGTAGACACTTGAGCACTTTCGTGTATTTGCAGTCTAAACTCAATTGTGTTACGATGGTACAGGCCCAAGCTCTATCCAAATTATGTTAATTTAGTGCAAAAGAATTTCAAGGCTGCGGTGTGTGTGGTAAATATACCCTTAGAGGGTAAGACCCCCATTTACATGCATATGGTTCAAAGAGAAAACTATGTCCATCCAAGTGGAACAGAGACATCTCACAAAGGAAGAGCAGTCTGCCCAAGAAATAGAAGGGTATATTCTAATATTTTTAAAAGGTTGAAGGAAAATGTAGGATGTCAAATCAGGCTTTGATTTGGATAGACTGATCATGTGGTTGGTATAACCAGTTTAATAATTGTCATGCAGCAATTTAACTGATTACGGAGGAATTAGGGCCTCAATCGATCTTGAAGATATATACATTTCCATATCAATACATGAGAGGGCATTTTGTCACAGAGTTTATTGACGACATGAATTATAGTAGTGCCATTTTGGCCTAATCACCCAGGGCTTCCATTGTAGATAAGTCTGCTGAAAGAAGCTCCAATATTTACTCGAAAGCACGAGTGGTGGCTAGTTCAGCCTATTTCTCGTGCATCTATTGCATGGTTGTATGGGAAGTTTGTGAAGAGATACGTGAGCTACTTTAAACAGAAGTAGCAAAGGTTTGTGGTTTCAGTTTGGGTTTAAGAGAAGCAATTATGTTATAGCGCAATTGACACTGCTCTTGTTGCTTTGTCATTGTATGTAGTTCTACAAGTGGGACAACAAATGATTGTTTATTCACCCACTGTTAACTAAGGTTATGAAAGGTGTATTTTATATGAACACTCTAAAGCCTAGATTCAAAGTAGTGGGAATGTGCAATCAGTATAAATTATTATGCAGATATTGTGTATTCCCAATGTTGGAGCAGTATCTTAAGTTAATTACGCTTTTGGCAACTGATTTCAGCACAAAGAACACAGTCTTTATTCAATCTCTGGCTGGATCTCTGGGTTATATATGACATAAGGATAGCTTTTATGAATGCACTCATAAAGCAAACAGGCACGGTTGGGTAAGTTGGAGTTGGCAGCATACCCACCACATTGGAGATTGGGGGTGTTGATTATGTAAAAAGGTACACTGAGCTTACTAGTACCTATGAAACGAAGGATAGTTTTTTCATAGTTATTTAATAACTTTTCAAGAGAGCATTGGTACAGACTATTTCAAGGTGGATAGAGTGTAAGCAGCTAAAAGCGGAAGTGAATTCAAATAATTTCAAATCCCACTCTACCAGGGAGGCTGGCTCGTTAGCAGCCAATAAAATGGAATTTCCCCTTTGATCAACTTCTTGCAACAGCAGGAGGCTCAGATAAGCGCACTTTTAGAAGTTATAAAATTTTGTTGAACATGTCTGGATGGATGCAGTTAGAGTTCCGAACAGTGTTGCATGAGCTATTGGCTAACCATATAACCATATAACAATTACAGCATGGAAACAGGCCTTCTCGGCCCTTCCAGTCCGTGCCGACCATTTATTTTCCCCTAGTCCCATCTACTGCACTCAGACCATACCCCTCCATTCCCTTCCCGTCCATATACCTATCCACTTTACTTTTAAATGTAAAAATCGATCCAGCCTCCACCACTTCTGCTGGAAGATCATTCCACACAGCCACCACTCTCTGAGTAAAGATGTTCCCCCTCATGTTACCCCTAAACTTCTGTCCCTTAATTCTCATGTCATGCCCTCTTGTTTGAATCTTCTCTACCCTCAATGGGAAAAGCTTATCCACGTCAACTCTGTCTATCCTTTTCATCATTTTAAATACTTGATAATGTCCCCCCTTAACCTTCTGCACTCCAAAGAATAAAAACCTAACTTGTTCAACCTTTCCCTGTAACTTGGTTGCTGGAACCCAGGCAACATTCTAGTAAATCTCCTCTGTGCACTCTCTATTTTGTTGACATCCTTCCTATAATTAGGTAAGCAAAATTGTACACCATACTCCAGAATCCATTGGTCTCACCAATGCTTTGTACAATTTTAACATTACTGCCCTACTCCTATATTCAATGCTCTGATTTATAAAGGCCAGCACACCAAAAGCTTTCTTTACCACCCTATCTACATGCGATTCCACCTTCAGGGAACTATGCAGTTATTCCTAGATCCTTCTGTTCCACAGCATTCCTCAATTCCCTACCATTTACCATGCACGTCCTATTTTGATTTGTCCTGCCAAGGTGTAGCACCTCACACTTATCAGCATTAAACTCCATCTGCCATCTTTCGGCCCAAATCTCTCTGTAGAATTTGAAAATCTACTTCATTATCCACAGCACCACCTATCTTAGTATTATCTGCATACCTACTTATCCATTTTCCACCCCATCATCCAGATCATTGATGTACATGACAAACAACAGTGGACCCAACACAGATCCCTGAGGCACCCCACTGGTCACCGGCTTCCACCCTGACAAACAGCCATCCACCATTACCCTCTGGCATCTCCCATTCAGCCACTGTTGAATCCTTCTTGCTACTCCGCCATTAACACCCAAAGATTGAACCTTCTTAACCAACCTTCCATGGGGAACCTTGTCAAAGGCCTTACTGAAATCCATATAGACAACATCCACTGCTTTACCCTCATCAATTTCCCTAGTAACCTCTTCAAAAAATTCAAGAAGTTTTGTCAAACATGACCTTCCAGGCACAAATCCATGTTGACTGTTCCTGATCAGACCCTGTTTATCCAAATGCTATATTTATTATCTCTAAGTATCCTTTCCATTAATTTGCCCACTACTGACGTCAAACTAACTGGTCTATAATTGCTAGGTTTATTTTTTGAACCCTTTTTAAACAATGGAACAACATGCGCAGTACGCCAATCCTCCGGCACTATTCCCGTTTCTCATGACATTTGAAATATTTCTGTCATAACCCCTGCTATTTCTACACTAAGTTTCCTCAATGTCCTAGGGAATATCCTGTAAGGACCTGGAGACTTATCCACTTTTATATTTTTCAAAAGTGTCAGTAGTTCCTCCTCTTTGAATCTCATAGTTTCCATAGCTACTCTACTTTTTTCCCTTACCTCACAGAGTTCAATATCCTTCTCCTTGGTGAAAACTGAAGAACAGAAATTGTTCAATATCTCCCCCAACTCTTTTGGCTCTGCAGATAGCTGTCCATTCTGGCTCTCTAATGATCCAATAACCCAAAGGTAATTGGGACTGTGGTCCAATTGTGTACATGTATGTAAGTTAGCATCATGTTGTTAATAGCCCATGTCTTTTCTAACATTTATGGTTTATCTGTTTACGTGTTTTACATACAGATTGGTTTAAATCATGAAACCACAGAGCTTCGAAGGCTTCATGTATTCTCTCAAGAGACCGGTATAAAATAGAAAGATTAACCGAGAACTTACCATTTGAAGTTTGATCTTTATTTTGTGAGAAGTTGAAGTGAGGGACTACATGCCCTCCACTCCCCAACCCTGAATCTCATAAAGATCATTCAGTAAGACAAGCGTTATTAATCTTTCTATAATTTAAGTTTGTGCAAGTGGTCTAAGGTTTCATACAGTTGCTTTGAAGATTGACACCCATGCGTGCTGGTGGGCTCTTCATGTAGTCCCTCACTTCAACTTCTCATAAAATAAAGATCAAGCTTCAAACTTCAAAGTTCTTGTTTAATCTTTTTATTAAGATGATTAGCACTGTATCAACCAGCAGGAATAGAATGAGCTCAATGGCTTCCTTTCTACATTGTAATTAAAAAATATTCTGTTATCTAATGACATTTAAGCTTGGAATATTGTTAGATTGTAAAATGAAGGAATATTTGGGTATTGTACAATTTTTATTGTTGAAGATGGTGAACTCCTTGAGACAAGGTACATTTACAGCAGATTTTGATATTCAATGAGGTAGGTAAAGATTCTTCAGGTAAATAGAGGAAGAGGTGAACAATTACTGAGAAACAATGAAAAGGAAAATTAGGTCTAATTAGAGATACAGCATGGATAAAGGCCCTTTGGCCTACCGAGTCCATGTTGACCATCCATCACCTACACACTAGCTCCATGTTATCCCACTATGGACAATTTACAGAAGCCAATTAATCTACAAACCTGCATGTCTGTAGAATGTGGGAGAACACCTGGAGAAAATCCATGTGGTCACAGGGTGAATGTACAAACTTCTCACAGACAACATCTATAGTCAGGATCGAACCCTTGTGCCTGACACTGTGGGTAGCAGCACTCTCCACTGTGCTGTTCTTATGGAATGAGGCAGCACATTACCTTTCCTCAAAGCTTCTCTCTAGAGCAGCTCCCCAACCAGTGAAACACAAAGACTTCAATCTTCCCCTGCATTAAAAATGATTGAGACACTTTACAGAGTCAGAAGGTGGAACCTTTTGAACAGAATGTTGGCTGTAATGATTGTAAGAAGGTAATAGATTGATTTCTAGGTGTCAGGTGTGGGGGGAGAGATGGAGCATGGTGATGCAATAGATTATAGGCCATGACTGCATTGAATGCTAGAACAGATTTGAAGCATCTTCATGTTGTTCAACATTTCTACGATTCTACCTGCACCATCTTATAGCTAATCTAGTTGAGGTTTTGGTCATTCGTGACTCCAGAATGGTGATGGTGGAAAATTTGGAGGTGGTCTCAAGATAATGGAGAGCTGATTCTGGGCATCACCATGGGGCACCTGGCTATATTGACTTGCTGTATTTATATTATTGAGCTCAATTCTAAAAATGCTCACACTTTGTATATATTGTCAACGATATCGGAGCAGGCCTCATTGCAATAGTGGATAGTCTTTGTGCAATAACCAGTAATGCTAAATCTGAAGATAGACACAAAATACTGGAGTAACTCAGTGGGTCAGACAGACCTTTGGAGAAAAGGAATAGGTGATGTTTGTCAGATCTGATCCAGTTTTTTTATGGAACAATCTCACCTCCCCAAACTACATTAAGACAGCTCATTAAAAAAATATATTGGATTCTTTCAACTAGCATTTGTAAGGGAGATTCAATTGAAGTAGAATTTATATCCTTGTCCCAAAGGTAATAAATCTGCCAAATATATATTTGTACCATCAAGAACATATTACCTACATTTTCCAAATAAACAAAGAACATTTAAATTATCTCAACAGGTCATGGCCTTCCCACCATTGAAGGAATATATAGGAGTCACTGCCTGGAAAAAGACAGCCTGTATCACCAGAGCAACATCACCCTGGCCACACTCTCATTTCACTTCTGCCATCGGGAAGAAGGTATATGAATCTAAAAACTGACCTCCAAGAATAGCTTTTTCCCAACAACCATCAGTCTCTTCAACTACAACACACTAACAACAGTATAAACTATGGGCAGTCTCTAGTTACACTAAGACATTTGGCTCCCTTTGCATGGCTATTAATTTATTGCTTATTTTTTGTTTATTGTATGTTATTTGTGAATATTGTCCCTTTTGTGTTGTTACGTAAGAATTTAACTGTTCTGTTGTTTCTTGTCAGTACATATGACAATTAAACACTTTTGACTCTTGTGTCTACTTCTGTCATATTCTTCCAGTAATGTGATGACAAGAACTGTACATTATACACCCAGCGCGCTCTAGCCAATGTTTTATATGAATGCCGGCTTTGAGGAGATAAGGTTTAGGTTTAGGTATTGGCACAGGTTTATGTTTAGATTTGTATTTACGTTTATGTTTGCGTTTACGTTTGCATTTAATTTCACGTTCACGTTCAGGTTCAGATTCAGGTTTATGGTCAGGTTTAGGTTTACATTTACATTTAGGTTTATGTTTAGGTTTAGATTTACATTTACGTTTACATTTACCTTCATGTTCATGTTTATGTTTATGTTTACATTCATTCCCGTTCATATTATAGTTAAGTTTACATTAAGATTATAGTTAAGTTTACATTTAGGTTTAGGTGTAGGTTAGGTTTATGTTTAGGTTTATCTTTACGTTTACATTTATGTTTATGCTTATGTTTAAATGTGTGGAGCAAGGAGTTGGTCTTCCATGCAGCAGAGAAGGCTGAGGCGATTAAGGTATAGAAAATCAGGAGGGCATAGACAGTGTAGGTGCGAAGGAACTTTATTTGTCTTAGCAGCAGTATCTAAAAGAGGGAAGATTTATAGAATAATAATTTGCACTCACTGCATGGTTAAAATTTGGCATATGGTGCCCAAGGAGGTGGTGGACAAGTGGCATTCATAACATTCAAGAAGTAATTAGATAAAAATTATAAATACAGATTGGAAAACCTCATGAAGGTATATGAAATATAAAAGATTAGTGAGAGAAAGTTCAGTCCCCTTCAGCCAATGAACAGAACACGTTGAAAAAAGAAAATGGCAGAAATGTTAAATACATGCTTTGCCATAATGGTAGATGCAAAGAAACATTTGTGAACCATCTGCTCAGAGAGAGGAACTTGAAGAAATTGCACTGAAGGAAAGAATTAAGATAACAATAAATGAAACCAAAACTCAATAAATCTGCAGGTTTATATCCTTTGAGAATTCAAAGAGAGGTATTCTCTATCGAGGTAACAGTTCCATTGGTTTCCACTTTACATGGCTTATCGAATGGTCTCCTTTTATGAAAGATGGCAAGTGCATCCCTTTCATGTGAGAGAGTTGAGATAAAGGGAAAGGTAAATGTATACCAGTTGGTCTGGTGTGATCTTGAATTATGCACCAAAGCTGAGAAATTCAAAACATTATTGCAAAAAATCAAATTGGATTTAAGAAAAAGAAATTGCATCTGAAAAATATGTTTGAGTTTATTGATACTGGAACCAGTATCTATTGAAAGTAGACCAGTGGATTTTCAAAAGGGATTTGATAACCTCGCAACCAATAAATTATTTTTCAAAATTCGGCGTCTCTGGAGGTGGTACTTTGTGAGCATCGATTCAGGATCTAATAATAGACCTAAGCTGAATGTATGAAAAGGGGATTTATTTGGATGGCTATCACATTCAGTATGGCTATGAACATAGACGAGCTCGCCATTTGTGAATGTGTGTGTGTGTGTATGTGTAGAGGTTTGCACATGTGTGTGTGTATGCAAAGAGTACACCTATAGAAGATCAAGCGAATATCCATTGACATACTAAATCTCCTCAATCTTCTACGGTAGAGGTGTTGATGAGCCCAGGACTAATCTTCAGAGAAATGCACACCCAGGAAATTGAAGTTGTTGACTCTCTCCACCATCAACCCATCAATGATGACAGGTTTATGGATACTTGACTTTACCGACATGTTGCCTGAAATGGTGGTCTATATTAAAGGAGGGATTGGGTAGCCAGACTTTATTCTCCCTGGAATGAAGGAGGTTGAGGAACTATAGAGGTTTTTTTTACAATTATGTTAGATAGGAGCGCTTCTCAGGGAACAGAACTCTAGGTAGCACAGGTTTAAGGTGAGAGGGGAGAAATTTAAAGGGGATCTGAGGGAGTAAGTATATTACAAAGAGACTGTACATTGCACTAACTTCAGAGTTTGTTGAGTATCTAACTATTAATATTAGAACCACTAGAACAATTGTTATTGTGCTCTAGAAAATTAATCCTCGGATGATTTAGTGACATATTACAATCTCTTTATGTTAATTTTCCTTGCTTTATTTTGTGTAGCTTTAGATTTAACAAATGAATTCTTTATGATTGGCGTGCAGAGATTTAAAAAAAAACGATTTAAAAGCCTAAATTACATGGATTATGCACCATGAGGACAGTGAATTGGCTGCTTAATTTACGTCGTATGTCATTGGCAAAGTTCTGATCTAAGCTCAAGCAACCATGAGTATCAATTAACCATTCATACAATGTAATTTTACTTCGGAGTCATGTGAGTCATCTGGGGCCATATGAGAGTAGGCATCAGGGCGCAGGAGATAAAGCTGCAAACGGTGTTGAAGCTGCTCGCATCGGGCATTAAGGATTGTGGTTGGTCGGTGGATGGTGGGCACCTGACTGACGTTCAGCAGGATGCCCTGGCTCTCTTGTGCAATGTGCACTTTGAGATAAACTGCTTTAGGAAGAGCACCATCTGCCCCACCATTAACCCGAGGTTCACTGCCCTGTGTAAGCCTATTAACATCCAGCCACCGAATCTGCTGTTTGGGGAAGACCTCGCAATGCGGGTGAAGGAGCTAGAGGATGAGGCAAAAACCGTTGGGCCCATCAAGGTGCCAATGACCAGCATAACCCTTCAGAGACAGTACCCCTACAAGCGGTTTGCTGAAACCGGGTCTGGTAAAGGTCTGGGGGGTATAGTTAGGTGTGAGGAGGATGCTTGGAGGCTGCAGGGTGATTTGGATAGGCTGAGTGAATGGGCAGATGCATGGCAGATGCAGTATAATGTGGATAAATGTGAGGTTATCCACTTTGGTGGCAAAAACATGAGGGTAGACTATTATCTGAATGGTGGCAAATTAGGAAAGGTGGAGATGCAACGAGACCTGGGTGTCATGGTACACCAGTCATTGAAAGTAGGCATGCAGGTGCAGCAGGCAGTGAAGAAAGCAAATGGTATGTTAGCATTCATAGCTAAAGGATTTGAGTATAGGAGCAGGGAGGTTCTACTGCAGTTGTACAGGGTTTTGGTGAGGCCACACCTGGAGTATTGCGTACAGTTTTGGTCTCCAAATCTGAGGAAAGACATCCTTGCCATAGAGGGGGTACAGAGAAGATTCACCAGACTGATTCCTGGGATGTCAGGACTTTCATATGAGGAAAGATTGGATAGACTCAGCTTGTACTCGCTGGAATTTAGAAGATTGAGGGGGGATCTTATAGAAACTTACAAAATTCTTAAGGGGTTGGACAAGCTAGATGCTGGAAGATTGTTCCCGATGTTGGGGGAGTCCAGAACAAGGGGTCACAGTCTAAGGATAAGGGGGAATTCCTTTAGGACCGAAATGAGGAAAACATTCTTTACACAGAGAGTGGTGAGTCTCTGGAATTCTCTGCCACAGAAGGTAGTTGAGGCCAGTTCATTGGCTATATTTAAGAGGGCGTTAGATGTGGCACTTGTGGCTAAAGGGATCAGGGGGTATGGAGAGAAGGCAGGTACAGGATACTGAGTTGGATGATCAGCCATGATCACATTGAATGGCGGTGCAGGCTCGAAGGGCCGAATGGCCTACTCCTGCACCTATTTTCTATGTTTCTATGTTTCTATGTTTCTAAAGGACCAAACCAGCCATTCACTGTGCGCAGCTGAGCACTCCAGCAGGAGTATGGGCAAACATACCTTTTCCCTCCAGAACCAGGGGACAAAGAACTCCACCGGTAACCATGGAGGGAGGTGGGTCTGGTTCTTCTCGAAACATATTGAGTGAAAATTACCTACCAGTTGGGGAGAGGTTACATTGGTTTCTGAAAGAATAGTATGAAATAACATCAAACTTGTTTATACTGCAGAGTAAACAAGGGCTTTGAATTGAATTTATTCCCAATTTGTGTGCACCCACCCAGAACATGCCAGAGCGGGCACTCATTTTCTCACAAAAAGAGAATTTGGAGGATCAAGCTGAAATTACAAAATTATATTTTAAAGGTGTAATTGAGAAGACAGTTTATCAAACTCACCAATTCGCATCTAATATTTTTCCTAGACCAAAGAAAGATGGTGCGAGTTGGATTATTTTGGACATGACAGGACTTAATCCATTCGTGCAGTATAATCATTAGAAAATGGAAACATTTGCTAGTGCCAAGCAATTGGTTTCCAGAGGGTGTTTTATGGCATGTATAGACCTTCGGGATGAATATTACTCAGTGCCTGGTCATAAAGAGTATCGGATATATTTGAAATTTAGCTGGATGGGGCAATTATAGCAAATTAATGCACTGCCTAATGGGTTAACCCCAGCCCCTAGATTATTTACAAAGCTGCTACATCCAGTACTGGGGTTACTCCAGGCTCTGGGTCATATTGTAATGGCTTATTTGGATGACATCTTAATAATTGGAAAAACCCATGTGGCAGCTGAGTTATCGGTTTCAGCTGTTCAACTTATGGTTGAGAGATTGGGGTTTATCATCCATCCAGCTAAATCAAAATTGGAGCTGGTTAAAGTTAGATTAGATTAGATTAGATTACCTTTATTGTCATTCAGACCTTCCGGTCTGAACGAAATTTCGTTGCCTGCAGTCATACAAAAATTCAAAATAACTTAAAAATAACAAAAACACACAAATTTAACATCCACCACAGTGAGTTCAGCAAACACCTCCTCACTGTGGTGAAAGGCAAAAGTCTTAGTCTTTGTCTCCTTCCCTCCTTGTACTCCCTCTGCGCTGAGGCGATCCAGGCCTCTGGTGTATTGTCCCTGCCGGGTGTTGGTACCGCTGCCGCCACCGGAACGCCGGAATGCCGCCGCCGCTCCAAATCGGGCCGCCGCCTCCACCGGAATGCCGCCACAGCTCCAGGCCGGTCCGCCGCTCCAGGCCGGGACGCCGCCACCGGAATGCCGCCGCCGCTCCAGGCCGGGACGCTGCCACCGGAACGCCGGAATGCCGCCGCCGCTCCAGGCCGGGACGCCGCTCCAAATCGGGCCGCCACCACCGGAACGCCGGAATGCCGCCGCTCCAGGCCGGTCCGCCGCCGCTCCAGGCCGGTCCGCCGCTCCAGGCCGGTCCGCCGTTCCAGGCCGGTCCGCCACAGCTCCAAGTCGGGCCGCCGCCGCCAGGCCAGGTCAGTCGAGCCACCGCCGCTGCAGCGAACGCCGCCCGAGGCCGTCAGCTCCGCCATTAGGGCCTCAGCGCAGACGGAGACAGGGGGATACAACAAGAAAAGGTTGTATCCCCCTGAAGGAAGGGACTAAGCCCTGTTTCTCCCACCCCCCATACAATCTAATAAACTAACTAAACTAACATAAACTAAACAGACATAAACAAAAACAAACAAAAAAAAGAAAAAACAGACGGACTGCAGGCGAGCCGCAGCTGCCAGGCAGCGCCGCCACTTCCGGTTAAAGTAATTGACTATTTGGAATTCACAGTTAATTCAACTCACATGTCTGTGACAATCACCTTCAATTAAACAGGTGGCCAGCTTGATTGGCAAATTGGTAGCTGCCTTTCCTGCTGTGCAGTACGGAAGTTTGCATTACCAAAATTTACAGAGGGCAAAGGTACAGGCACTCAAAATACATGCAGGTCATTTCAAACGGCCCATGCAATTAACATTTGAAGCCATTGCTGAAATACAGTGGTGGATTTTCAAATTGTTCTTGCAAAATTCTGATGGAAGCACCTTCAGTTGTTTTGCAGATTGATGTTAGTGCCCTAGGTTGGGGTGATACTGATACCATTTCTAACTGTGGAGGCAGATGGAATATGCATGAGACATTTATTCTCCAAGCACATGGAATTAATTATTTATAGATTTTAGGAGCATTTTACGGGCTCAAGGCTTATTGTATCACTTAGAATCACTTACATGTTCAGCTTCAGATTGACAACACCAGGGCAGTGACGTATGTTAATCACATGGGTGGAATCAAGTCAAAATCTTGTGAGGGGTTGGCTAATCTTTTTTGACACTGGTGCATTAAAAAGAACATTTGGATTTCAGCTGTCTACTTGCCAGGCAGATTCAATATGGTGGCAGACACCAGGTCATGCAAATTCAATGACAACACAGAGTGGATGTTGAATCATGATGTATTTAATGAAATTGTTGTTCATTATGGGATGCCAGATATCGATTTGTTTGCATCCAGACTCAATTACAAGGTACCGAAGTATGTTTAATGGGAACCAGATCCAGGGGCAGTAGTGGTAGATGTGTTCTCGCTACACTGGGGCAGAATGGTTTTATATGCATTTCCCCCCATTCTGCCTCATCAGTCGGTGCTTGACCAAGATCAAGCAGGACTCCGCTGCAGGAGTTTTGGTGGTACCCGACTGGCCTACACAGCCATGGTTCATTCCGAACATTATTACACAGTCGATTATGGAGGTTCCAAAACGTCATGATCTATTAGTGCATCCTGTGACTGGAGAGTACATCCCTCATGTCAGGAAATGGGAGGAGTTTTGTTTACATGGGAATGTTACATACCACACAGCTTCCATCCCAGATGTGCTCGACTTTCTATCCAAGTTACATTTTGATGAAGAGTTGAGCTGTAGTGCCATCAATAGTGCCAGGAGTGCCCTGTCATCGTATCCATGCCGGGGGTCGGAACTTCAGTCTGTAGGATCTCATCTATTAATATTCAGATTTATGAAGGGTGTTTTTAATTCCAATCCCCCCAGGCCTAGGTACTCTGAAATCTGGGATGTGAGCGTGGTACTCACGCTGCTTCGTCAGTGCACTACAGCCACATCCTTTTCTTTACCAAAAATTTCCCTAAAGTTGGTTATGATCATGGCACTGGTATATGCGCAAAGGGTTCAGACTTTGCACAAACTGCGTCTGGACAGGATGGTTTAATCAGTGAATTACGCAATATTTTACATCTATGACCTAATTAAACAAAGCAGACCCGGGTGTCAGGATTCAAGCTTGTACGGTCAGCATATCCCACGGATTTACGGCTGTGTGTAGTGGCACACTTGAGGCGTTATATCGATGTCACCAAGAGCCTCAGAGGCTCCAAAGTAGCATTGTTTATTAGCCACAAAAAGCCACATATGAAAGTGTCCGTTCAGACCATTTCAAGATGGCTGAAACAAGTGCTGGGTTGTGCAGGAGTTAATACTGACTATTTTAAATCTCACTCCACCAGGGCGACATCAACGTCAGCAGCAAGGGTAATGGATATCCCACTAGACCATATCCTCGCGGCCGCAGGATGGTCAAATGACTTGAATTTTCAGAGGTTTTATAATAAACCACTTATTGAACCCGGGGTGTTCACCCATTCTGTTTTAAGTTCTGTTTCATAGCTTCACCCTGGGAGAGAGGAGTCACTATTGTGCTTTCTTTTGTTTATTTGTGAATTAAAGCATCAACATGTTAATCAGTACCATGTTTCAATATATTGCTCATTATTCACAGTCAACTGATGCAGTGTGAGACGCCTGGATTTGGATTGGCGTGAAATCACAGAGCTTTGAAATCTTCACAGAATCACTCATGTGACTCCGAAGTAAAATAGTAAGATTAAACGATAACTTACCAGTTTGAAGTTTGATCTTTATTTTATGAGGAGTTACGATGAGCGATTACGTGCCCGCCGCTCCCGGCCCTCAAAATATTAAAGGTCAACTGGAAGGTCTGGTTTATAATCTTGCTATGTTACTTCAGTTACTGTTATCTGTGATTTCACACCGCTTCTTTGAAGATTGACGCGCATGCAGGCTGGTGGGGTTCTTCACGTAATCGCTCATCGTAACTCCTCATAAAATAAAGATCAAACTTCAAACTGGTAAGTTCTCTTTTAATCTTACTATTTTTCTGGTTTGTTGGTTCATCCAGTTTTATTAACCTCTGGAAATGTACACAGCTACACGTCAGCTCCAACAGGATATTCTATAATATTTCTGCACTAGATGTTACCAGCTATAGGGAGAGGTTGAGTAGGCTGGGACCCTATTCCTTGCAGCGCAGGAGGCTCAAGGGTGATCTTATTGAAGTGTATCAAATCATGAGAGGAATAGATTGGGTAGATGCACAATCTCTTGCCCTGAGTAGGTGAATCGAGGATCAGAGGACATAGGTTTAAGGTGAAGGGGAAAACATGTAATAGGAATCTGAGTGGTAACTTTTTCATATAAAGGGTGGTGGGTGTATGGGACGAGTTGCCAGAGGAGGTAGTTGAGGCAGGGACAATCCCAACTTTTAAGAAACAGTTAGACAGGTACAAGGATAGGACAGGTTTTTAGGGATATGGACCAAACATGGGCAGCTGGGACTAGTGTAGCTGGGACATGTTGGCTGCTGTAGGCAAGTTGGGCTGAAGAGTCTGTTGCCATGTTGTATCACTCTATAACTCTCTGACTTTAAACTGTCTCTCTTTTTCCATTAATCATACTGTTCATTCTTGAACTAGCCAAATATAGCTTCCTACTTAACAATACCACTTTTCATTATATTGGATGTGGTGCTCTTAAAGAAAAAAAGATATACCTCTTGAATAGCTCTCTTCTTGATTTATTTTCAAAAATATCCTCATTGACAACCATCAATAAATGGTCAAATATTGGATCAGATGGTGAGAGCTCATGCATGTGAAGTTGGGCAGTGGAACCCAGAAGGGACAATAACTGGTAGACGGAGACCATCACTGGTCTCTGCATGGATGACATCAACACACAACACACAGTTGACAGGTACGGTTAGGATGTCACTAATGAAGAATGAAGAGAATTAATACCCATATTCCAACCATGACTGAATACCGAGTTTGAAACTTGAAAATGCACCATTTATAATCAAATACATTTTTTGTTACTTCTCAGTCTGATGAAGGGTCCCGACTGAAACATCAACTATCCATTTTCTCGTGAGATGCTGCCTGACTCACTGATGTACTCCAGCACTCTGTGCCTCCTTTTGTAAACCAGCATCTGCAGTTTCTTGATTTCACATTTAGCCTTTACTTTAGACTTCAGAGATACAGTGCGGAAACAGGACCTTCTATCCAATGAGTCCTCGCCGACCAGCGATCCCCACACATTAGCACTATTGGACAATATACAATTTTATCAAAGCCAATTAACCTACAAACCAGTGTGTCTTTGGAAAGTGGGAGGAAACCAGAGCACCCGAAAGAAACCCATGCAGTTCATGGGGACAATGTACAAACTCCGTACTGACAGCACCCATAGTCACCTGTATTTGTTGGAGTATTTGCTGCTGTGCAGTGGATTCAGAATTCACAGGTCAGCAAACAGACTCAACCTCAAGAAATAGCATGAAGGGAATACTCGTTTTACTCAACGGTAACAAGCTGGAAGGGAATACTCGTTTTACTCAATGGTACCCAAAACTTATTCACATATCGACTACTTTTTAGTGGACACAAAATTAATTTCTTACACAATTAATCCAAAATATCACAACAGCATCATCTCTGATCATTCCCCGTTAACTTTTCTTTTAAAACTAGAAGGAATGCCTAATAAAAAATCGTTTTGGAGATTTAATCCCCAAATCCCAAATGATCCAGAAGGTGGTATATATCTAAAATAACAGATGGAACGGGAAAAACGGGAAAAAGATCATTCGATTTTAAAGATTAAATCAGATAAAGGTGAATTGTTAACTTTACCTAATGATATCAATAAAAGATTTGCTCAATTTTATCAAAATGTATATACATCTAAAACATCAGCAGATAGTACTAAAGTTATAAAGTTTTTGGATAATTGTAATCTCCCAAAACGTAATAGGCTCGAACAAGAGGAATTAGGAGCGCAGGTCTCAATTAAAGAAATAGAAGAAACAATAAATTCTCTGAAGAATGGTAAAACACCAGGACCGGATGGATTTAGTAATGAATTTTATAAAAGATTTTATGAGATACTTGCATCACGTTTACATAAAATGTATACATATGCTTTCAATGAACAAATATTACCGGAAACATTAGCAGAATCAACGATTACACTTATACCTAAAAAAAATAAAGATTTAGACCCTGGCTCATACAGAGCCATCGCATTTTTAAATACAGATCAAAAAATATTAGCAAAAACTTTAGCAAGAAGATTAAGTAAATATGTTAGCAAATTAATAAATGCGGATCAAACGGGGTTTATACCCAAGAGATACCCAATAATTTGAGACGTCTGTTTAATATAATGCATTCATACAAAACTGAAGAACAAGGCTTATCAATTATTTCATTGGACGCAGAAAAAGCATTCGATCAAGTGAAATGGGACTACCTGGTTAAAATATTGCAAACATTTCAAATGAGAGAGAATTTTATGTCATGGGTAAAATTATTACATGACAGGCCAACTGCTAGAATATTAACCAATAACATGTTGTCTCCAAAATTTCAATTATCCAGGGGCAATAGACAGGAATGCTCACTATCACCTCTGCTATTTGCTCTTGTAATAGAGCCCCTAGCTAAAAGCATTAGAACACATCCGAATATCCACGGTTATAATACAAAATACTTAAATAACAAAATATCATTATACGCAGATGATGTACTACTGTATATTACAAAATCGCAAATCAGTATACCAAATATATTAGATCTAATAGAGGAATTTGGATCCTTTTCAGGATATAGAATAAATTGGAACAAAAGTGAAATTATGACGATAAAACCGCAAGACTCGACACACCTGTTAAAATTCCCTTTTAAAATTGCTACAGAAAAATTTAAATATCTGGGAATCGAAATCACCAGAAAATATAAATCATTATTCAATGCAAATTAGATGCCCCTACTTACTAAATTAAATGCCCTAATTAAATTTTGGAAAACTCTTCCGACGTCTTTAATAGGCTGAATAAATGCTATAAAAATGATCTTCCCACCACAAATTTTATATTTATTCCAATCAATACCAATATACTTACCTAAAAAGTTTTTTAAAAAACTGGATATTGATATCACAAATTTTATATGGACTACAAATCCCATAGAATTCAAGGAAGACATTTGTGCAAACCTAAAGAATTTGATGGATTAACAGTCCCTAATTTTTTGTATTATTATTGGGCAGTAAATGTCAAAAATGTAATTCACCTGTTGGACAATTCTGCCCAAGGGGTGGATTGGATAGTAATGGAGAGAGAGGATTGTTCCCCATTTCATATAGGAGCGATCCTTCTCTCACCAATAAAACTGAATAATACAATATACAGGAAAAATCCAATTATTCATAGCACTATTAGAATTTGAAACAAATAAAATTAACCCTTAAATTAAGAAATCTATCGCTTCTCTCTCCCATAGTTAATAATCCGTTGCTTAAACCATCCATTATTGATAAATCACTTACACATTGGAAAGAATAGGAATTAAAACGTTTGAAATGTGTGAAACGTATGAAAAATGATTTGTTTTAATCATTCCAACAACTACAACATAAATACAATCTGAGAAATAATCAATATTTTATATTTTTTCACATCCGTGATTAATTGAATTAATATACACAAGAATACCAAAATTGAACGCCCGACCTATTAGATGAAGCTATGAATAGAAAGGCGGACTCAACTAACTTAATATCATACTTGTATAATATCATCTAAATATAGAAATACCATCATCCGATAGAATTAGAAGAGATTGGGAACAAGAACTAGCTATAAAAATCTCGAAAGAGAGGGGATAAACACTTGCTATATGTGCATAAATGCTCGATCAAAGTAAGACATATTCTAATCCAATTTAAAATGCTACACAGATTATATTATTCAAAAACTAAAATAAGTAAAATCTTTCCAAATGTTTCCCCCATTTGTGATAAATGTCTATCTCAAGAAGCAACTATAGCTCATTCCTTATTTTTTTGCATAAAAATCCAAAAATGTTGGAATGAAATCTTTGAAATTTTTACAAAATTATTTAAAATAAAATTGAAACCGAACGCAGAATTGATTATTTTTGGAACAATGGAATTCGGCTCTGAGCTGACTCCGTTCCAAAAGAGTTTCCTTAATTATGGCTTAATAACGGCAAAAAAAACTCATACTTAAATTCTGGAAAAAACGCTCCCACACCAGTGGTAAAAATGTGGATATCTAATATGTCCGAAAAGCTACACCTCGAAGATATGAGATTCCTCCTAGCAGGCAAATCAGACCAATTCCCAAAGATTTGGTCTCTATTTATCGACTTATTACAAGCATAGGGTACAGCATAACTTCGAAAATAAATGGTTTCAGGACCTGGTGAATGGTGTGTAAAGATATGAAGTAGGTACATCCCTTTTATCTTATCTCATTTTCTTATATTCTCTTTTTTCTATTTTTCTCTTTCCCTTTTTTTATTTTTTATTTAATTTTAATTTTTTTATTCTCACATTCCATGTCTTTATTGGCTCTTTCTTTTCACTTTCTCACGCACTTACTGTCTTATCTAACTTTCTCTATCTTTCTTCTACTTTCTGTTACTTTCCTACTATTAACAAGAAGTGGTACATGAAATGTATAATGTTACTTTTGGCTTATACTACTGTACTATACATTACTTCTAATTAAAAAAAAATAAAAAAAATAGCATGAGTAAATTTGCAATGTTTGGTCCTAAACAACATCAGTTGCTGGGCAAATAAAAACATTTAGCTTAGATATATATGGGTCTTCACAGTGGGAACAGGACTATTGCAATAGTCAGCATCCAGTGGATTTACAGCCAATTCCTCAGGAGAAATCTCTTGGGTTCACATTGCCTAATGGTAAAATGTATCACGCTAATAAATTAAACTCAAGGGGATAACCGAGCAATGCATCATGGTAAAATATTGAACAGGTGTACAGGGGAAAGTAAATCAGCAGTCTTGTAAATGTGCAGTCAATACAATTAATGGAGAATACAAATAAATAGGGCAATATAATGGCACCGCTGATGGAGCCACTGCCTCACAGTGCCAGAGACCAGGATTCAATCATATGTGGATTTTGCACATTCTCCCTGTGACTGTATGGGTTTTCTCCAGGTGCTCTGGTTTTATCTGACATCCCAAAGATATGCAGATTTGTAGGTTAATAGACCTTGGTAAAATAGCCCCTTGTGAATGTGAGAGGATGTTGATATAGAACTAGAATGAACGGATGATAAATGGTCATTGTGGGCTCGGTGATATGAATTATCTGGTTCCATGCTGCATCTTTCGATTAATCAATCAAATAAAACTACTAGTTGCTGGATAATCAGACTAAGTGACGTGATGAACTTCATCAAAGGTTTTGTTTTCTGTTGCTTAAAGTTAAGCAATCGTGTGTAGAAACTACATTTCAAATTTCACATACTTGGAATGTACTATTTCCATTTCAATAACTAAAATTATGAGACACAGGGTAAATCGAGTCTTTTTCTCAGGGTTGACATGTCAAGTACCAGACGTAAAGATTTAAGGCGAGAGTGGAAAGTTTAAAGAGGTGTGCAAGGCAGGTTTTTTTTTACACAGTGAGTAGTGGGTGCCAGGAACATGCTCCTGGGCAAGGTGTTGGAAGGAGGTTAGATACCAATGTTTAAAAGGATCTAGACAGGCACATGACGAGGTAAAGAATGGAGGAATACGGACAATGTGGAAAGTAGATGCAATTTGATGAATTTGGCATCATGGTTGGCATAATCATCATGGGCTGCAGGGACTGTTCTGTACTTTTCTCTGATCTTTGTGTGTGATTCTCATTCTACTCGTGCTGAAGTTACAGTACCAGCACAGAGATTGCTCCAGTTAACATTATTGTGAATGTTCATAAGTTCATACGTTACAGGAGCAGAATTAGGCCATTTGCCTATCAAGTCTATTCCGTCATTCAATCATGGGTGACCTATCTTTCCCTCTCAACCCCTTTCTCCTGCCTTCTCCCCACAACCCCTGTGACCCATAAGGCAGGTAACTGAGCAGAAAAAACTGCTGGAAATCCCATGTTACATGTGCAGATTATATTTAAATATCTATTTTAACTTTTTTAGTATTAACTTGCAGAAAGAGTGCAATATTGTTTTAATGACTCGGCCTGTAAAACAGAACTTCACAAATGCATCCCTTTAATTTACAGTGAGGCTGGGACTATTGCAACATTTAAGAAACAGTTGGACAAGTACATGGATAGGACAGATGGGCCAAATGCAGGCAGGTGGGACCAGTGTAGCTTGGACATGTTGGCCAGTTGGCAAGTTGGACCGAAGGGCCTGTTTCCCCGCTATATGACTATGAATTTATAGCTCTAAATGAGTGTCCCATGTTATCTGCATTTCTATTGTTGTACCTTGTTGTGTTACTGAGATTCACACTCCTTGGATTACCTGGGTAGCTCATTGTTTTGTATTAAGAGTAAAATCGTCTATAAGTAGATTCACATGTAAGCAAGCCCAGAGCATGCATTGTTTCTCTGACCTCATCATAATTAAGAGTGCACAATAGAAGTCGTCATTGATTACATTTAGGATTTTTTTAAATATCCTGCAAGGCCATTATTAGATCCTTGAAGACCACAATCAGAAGTTTAAGTTCAAGATATGTGCAGTGGGGATATATAAATGGCATGAATTAATAAAGGTTAATCTACATCCTTCTTCTTAAAGAAGCAAAGCATATATGGAGTGGTTAGTGGAGCATATTGTAAAGCACCAGCATAAGGTGCGGCATTTATTATTTTACGTGTACATGCTTGTGCATATGTGAGCACAGAAAACAGCGGATTTGGCTTGCAGACATGACCAGCACGTGTACGGTAGTACCCCTCATACACTTCATCCTTCTCTGAGGGAGCAAGTCCCTTATCGGGCAAACACGGAGGAGAAGACACTGGTGGAGATGGGGCACCAGGGAAGGCGAGGATGGCGCTGGCACCAGCAGAGGATTAGCTGGAGTAGCATTCGCCGAGCATGAGGGAAGACTGGTGGGCTAGTCCGGGTAGGGACGTGGAGGTGCCGGTTGATTAACCTGGAGGATGTGTTGGTGGTGTGGCTCTGCGGTGGACCACAGAATGACTCTGAGGCAGTCGTAACCTTGGAGTGACCATTAGCAGACAACCTGTCTCTTATTGAGCAGTTGAAGTGGAGAGCTGGTTTTATAGTAGTATTTTCTTCGTATGTCAAGGCGGCGTTGGAGCTGGGATTGGATCACTGACGGTGCACAAACTTGTAGTTCTAGTAGTTGCTTGGCCATAGGCAGGGTGGAGCATGTTTGCCATGACAAGAACCATTGACACGGCAAACACAGGAGAGGGTCGTGGACGATGTTCAGTAGGTTGAGTAACCGGCCCTGTGTGAGCGTTCCATTAGTTATTTTACACTTCTTACCGTGCACTCAGCCAGGCTGTTGGACTGCGGATACTCAGTGCTGCTGGTGCTGTGGTGAAAGTCCCAGTTTTGACTAGAACCAGGTATTGTTTGCCGTGCCGCTCAAAGATGTCGGCTGCTTCTGTGGACCAGGCTATGGCCGGTGTGGGGTGTGGTAGAAGTGGTTGTTTCTGTTAGTGCGGGGTTAGGCTATCGCAAATCGGGCAGGCAGCAACTTTCTTGAGAATGTAGTCAGCCATGTCAAGCCAGAAAAGCATACGTTTTGTATGTTGGAGGGTTATTTCTGTGGCAGGATGGCCCCCGTGGACAATATCGAAGTCATTTGCTGTGAAGTGACATCAGGATGACTGCTTATGTCCTTTCATTATAATGCCGTCTTGAATGACCAGTTCATTGCGGATAGGGTACAATGGGCGGACAGTTTGCAGCAGGTGGTGCTGTTTGTCTGGCCAGCTGTGGCGGACGATGGTGGCATTTGGTCTGTAGCTGTTTGTGCCACTAGGATGTCTAAGCCCGCGGACGGGTGGCAGGAAATCATCGTACCCCTCGTGCTCATCATAAGACAGCTGTTTTTTGCAGGTTGGGTGAGGTGCCCATGAGAGGGTGGCAGCTAAGTGCATGTCCTTACCACGTTTGTAGGTTAGTCTTATGTCATATCTCTATAGTTCCATCATCATGCGTTGTAGCGTGCTGCTGTCATGTGGATTGGTTTGTTGAGGATACTGACCAGGGGCTGGTGATCGGTTTTGACCATAATCGGGTTGCCAAAAATAAAGTTCTTGAATTTCTTTCAAGCAAAAGTTACTGCGAGTAGCTCTTTCTCGATTTGAGCATAGCGCTGTTCAGTTTCGTTCATGGTGCGGGAGGCATAGGCAACTGGTCTTGGACCCACCCGTCATCTTGTAGGCAAGCAGGGCCCAGTCCATACTGGGAGGCATCAGAGGTGAGGGTGACAGGTAACTTGGCATCAAAGTATGTGACAGTTGGAGCACAAGACATTAGTTGTTTGAGGGTTTCAAATGCACTCTGCTGGTGTTGGTGCCAGGACCAGTGCGTATCCTTGTGGGTCAGTTGTCGCAGCGAGGCTGACAGCTCGCTGAAGTTTGGGATGAATTTTCCCAGGTAGTTTACCATGCCTAGAAATCATTGTAGAGCTGTCACGTCCGTAGGTGCTGGCATTTTGTTGATGGCAATGATTTTAGACAGGCAATGGCCCACATAAATCTTTGTCGACCCGAAACCTGCATTTGAGAGGGTTGAGTTTGAGATATACCTCCCTGGCACAATCCAGGACTTGCTTCAGGTTTGAGTCATGTTCTTGTGCATTGCGCCCGGCGATCAGGATGTCGTCCGTGATTATGTCACATGGATAGCCAGTAAGGAGTTGTTCCATAGTACGTTGAAAAACGTTGCTGGCTGAATGGATGCCAAAAGGCATTCATAAGAATCGGTGGCGTCCGAATGGCGTCGTGAATGTGGTTTACATGGAGGATGTATGGTCTTGCGGTATTTTCCAAAATGCTTTATTTGTATCAAGGACAGAGAAGACTGTGGCTTTACCCTGGTTGGCTGCGACCTCTTCCACTGTCTGCATCAGGTGGTGTGGTCGTTTGAGGGCAGTGTTTAAATCTTTGGGCTTGATGCAGATCCTTATTTCGTCTTTCTTCTTCTTGACTGCTGTGACCCTGGTGGAGACCCAGAAGGAGGGGTCGTTGACAGGGGCTATTCTGCCCAGTGTTTCTATTCTAATTCAGCTCTAATTCAGCTTTGACGCGGTCCTTCATTGCGTGCAGGATTCGGTGAGGAGAATTGAATTGAATTGAATTGAATTGAATTGAATGCCTCTATTGTCATTCAGACCTTTCGGTCTGAACGAAATTTCATGCCTGCAGTCATACATATATAAAAATAACAATACCATACAATAAACACAAAATTAACATCCACCACAGTGAGTTCACCAAACACCTCCTCACTGTGGTGGAAGGCAAAAGTTTTAGGGTCTCTGTCTTTTCTCCCCTCCTTATTCTCCCTCTGCGCTGAGGGGATCCAGGCCGCTGCCACCGCTGACGCCGGAACGCCGGAACACCGCCACAGGGCCCGCCGCCGGAACGTCGCTGGAGCACCGCAGCTCCCGAAAGCCAGGCCACCGCTGGAGCACCGCAGCTCCCGAAACCCAAGCCGCCGCTGGAGCACCGCAGCTCCCGAAACCCAAGCCGCCGCTGGAGCACCACAGCTCAGAGGGAGCCAGGCCACCGCTGGAGCATCGCAGCTCCCGAAACCCAGGCCGCCGCTGGAGCACCGCAGCTCCCGAAACCCAAGCCGCCGCTGGAGCATCGCAGCTCCCGAAACCCAGGCCACCGCTGGAGCACCGCAGCTCAGAGGGAGCCAGGCCGCCGCTGGAGCACCGCAGCTCCCGAAACCCAGGTCGCCGCTGGAGCACCGCAGCTCCCGAAACCCAGGCCGCCGCTGGAGCACCGCAGCTCAGAGGGAACAACAGGTATGACTTCCTTGTCAGTTACAATGCTATATTGTGTGAGAAGCTTGCCCAGCTGATTATCAAAAAGGTCTTTGTATTGTTCGAGTAGTTGGCGGGTGGGACTTTGAGAGGTCGAAAGCTGGTACACAGTTTTTCCGAAGAAGACTAGGTTCCTATCGCGGCATGCATCAATGCCCAGAAGGAGGGGCACTTCCCCTCTAATGATGAAAAATTCTAGATTGTAAATCTGAAACGCTAGCTGGCATTGTAATGTGACCGTACCAACTGGTTGCAACTCCCCCCCACCAACTTTGAGTTTGTTTTCATGACAGTTTCATTGTTGTGAATTCATTGAAAGTCTGATAGAGAGACAGCGTTACATCTTGCTCCGGTATATATCTTTGCAGTAACTCTGGTATTGTTGCTACTGAGCATTGTCATGGGTTCACTGTTTGCAGACAGTGAATTGGCTATACAAGAATGTATGTTTTGGCTGTCTTCTTGCAGGTGCTGCAGCCATGGTTCTGCTGGATATGCTGATTCTGTGGGGAAGTGTGGGCTCAAGCACATAGAGAGATTATTGTGGCTGGGCCCTGTTGGCATGAGCATGGCAGCAATGGATAAAATTTAAGGATAAGGGGAAAGTCTTTTAGGACCGAGATGAGAGTGGTGAGTCTGTGGAATTCTCTGCCACAGAAGGTAGTTGAGGCCAGTTCATTGGCTATATTTATGAGGGAGTTAGATGTGGCCCTTGCGGCTAAAGGGATTAGGGGGTATGGAGAGAAGGCAGGTACAGGTTACTCAGTTGGATGATCAGCCATGATCATATTGAATGGTGGTGCAGGTTCGAAGGGCCGAATGGCCTACTCCTGCACCTATTTTCTATTATTCCATGATTCTATGAAATGACTTTTCTTTTTACCATAGTGACAAGTTTTGCCATAAGCGAGGCATTGCTCATGAAATTTTGGGTGTGAGCCACCACAACTACCACAGTTATGGACTAGGAGATTGGTTACCCTCCCTGGGGCTGTAGGCTGTTGTCGAGGGGTTGTTAATGTTTGTCGCAGGCAAATAGAAGGCATGGACATCATAGGCAGAGTGTGTTCCCGGTCCCAAGGCTTTGGTATGGGCGTCAGTGTATTCTGCAACCCGGCAGGCACGTTCAACCTTATCTAGTGTAAGCTCCTCATCCCAAAGTAATTCATTTCTCACCTTGTCATTCAGGATGCCATATACAAATCTGCTGTGGATGAGTACGTCGCGGTTTTGGAAGTGGCATTGGGCCACAATGCTCTTGAGGATCCAACTGCCTCGCCCTCTTGTTGGCAATGGGAAACAAAATTGTGGTGCTCCATGATATCGTTAGTGCAATGTTGGCACAGGTCTCTGAACTTTCGGAGAAGGCAGGCGGGTCTCTGATGGATTTGCCGGTGTCACAACTTGTGTTACAGCATCTGGGACGTAGTAGAAATCCTGCGCCCGCGGGGCAGCCTCTGTGCCTGCTACATTGAGGAGAATTGATGCAACGGTGTGGGGAGAAGCTCCTGGGTAGGCAGCATCTATGAAAATTCCTCATTCAACTTTGAAGATGCGCCAACGTTCGGCAAGTTCACTGTCAAACACTAAAGGATCTACGCTGTGGGCTGAAGGGCTTTTTGGTTCAAGTTTGTGACCCAACTCCCGAAACTAGCTGAATTTTTAACATATTGTGTAAAAATATTATATTAATCATATTGAAACTCGGCAAGATTAAAAGCTGCACATTTTCTTAAAATATGAGAAAAAGCTCAAATTTTCCAAGTAGTAATTGTCCAATCAATGCACGTTTGAGGTTGGATGCAAATTGACCAATCCCATACTTAGTTTTATGGTCACTAAGCAGCGCAGACCCTGGAATCATGGCTGCCTTGTAATTACATCAAAACAATAACAAGGTTTCCAAGGAATAAAGGTAATGCTAACTGTAGATTGGCTATTGCATATTAGCCAATCAGAATGCTTACTAATAATAAGCATGCTTTATAGTGTTAAGAACATTTATAACATTTAGTAGATGCAGCAGACTGAACGTATAATGTACTGCATATCTGACACTGAGAAGTCTATTAAAGATGTTTATACCTTTACCTGTGTATGAGTCACGTAATTACATGGTGTCAGAAAAGTGGTTCTAACCCACTCCGTTTGTTTACTGCAATTTATTTTCTTTATCAGTTTTACTTTGCACTTTTTCACCGTTATGGCCAACTCCTGTCGCAAGTCGAGTCCCATTGTTTTTGACTCCGACATAGCCAAGCGATGGTGCATGTTTGAACATGACTATGCTCACTATATTCGTATCGTTCACTGAAATGACCCGGATGATCTGAAGGCATTGCTACTGCCCAATCTAGCGGGTCCAGAGGCAATGATTCATGCAGACAACTTCAAGTTTGCCCCAGCTATCAACGACACTAATGGCCAGGTCCTACTGCCTGCAGAGACTATCAACAATCCAACCGTTCTACCTAGAACATTTAGAGAGTTATGTGACCTTCCCTCGAATCGCATCCTTGAAAGAACAAAGTTTTTTGTCCGTCAGCAACAGGTCGATGAACCATTCGAACATTTCAACAGTGACCTATGACATATGGCTACACGGTGTCGTTTCGGTGAGTTGACTAATGAGTACGAGATAAGATTGTGGGGGGAATGAGCGTTCGCAAGCTAAGGGCTGAGCTCCTTCAAAACCCAGAACTGACTTCAGATCAACCTATTCATTCATGTCGCATGGCAGAGGCCATTGCTTCACTCGCAGACTCTGCTCCTCCCAGCCCACATCAGCAACACAACGTTAATATTGCTAACTACTCTCCCTGCAATGTTTCAAATGTGTCTCGGAAAAGTTCTAATGTGCCTGCTAGGCGATGCCCCAACTGCAATTATTTCCAGTTCTGCATAGCTTATGTAAAGATTTGTCACCACTGCAAGAAGCTTAGTCATTTTGCGATGTGTTGTCGGTCTAGTGGGAACACTACCACAAGGACAAATCTGCACCTGTTACAAGAAGAACTGTCTGACTCTGATTCCAAAGAACACGACGATGCTTCCCACGACAATGATTCCGATAACACCGACAACAACTAAGCAGTGCTCTCTCTCCTACAATCCTCCAGCAAACTGCCTGACCCCAGCAGTGACCATGGTGATAAACAACAAGACCGCTAAAGTCGACACGGGTGCAAAGGTCAACATTATGTCATTAAGGGAGTTCAACAAGATCAGGAACACAGAGTGAATGAAAAAGTACTCCTCCACACTACATGCTTGCAGAGGTGAAGTCCTGCACCCACTTGGGAAAGCTGATTTAAAGTGCACTGTAGACGACCAAACAAGAAACCTGATGTTTTATTTCGTGCACCCCAACTCTGAAACCCTGCTTGGCATCAGTACATGCCATGACCTGGGGCTGGTATATTTTGGACAAGCTGTCCTCAAACTCTGGTTAACAGAAGAGCCAACACAGCAGCTGCTGTCCCTGTATAAAGACCTGTTGGACGACAAACCTGGCGAGTTGTTCACGACATACAGGATGGCCGTGGATCCTACAGTTACATCAGTGGTCCCCGCAACACACTGAGTTCCCCATGACATGTGGGAAAGAGTACACACTGAACTCAAATGCATGGTCTCCATCGGAGTTATTGCCGAGGTCAGCGAGCCTTGTGATTGGGTCTCCACTATGGTCGTAGCCACCAAGAAAACAAAGATGAGATATGGGTCTTCATCAACCCCAGTGACCTAAACACTGCAATCAAAAGCCCGCACTACCCAATAAAAACCACAGAGGACGTGGTTGCACATATTGGAAACGCAGCGGTATTCTCGGTTCTAGATGCTAAAAGCTCTTTCTGGCAAATACCACTGGACCGCGCATAATCTGCTCTGATGACTTTTGCAACACCACTTGGCCGTTACAAATTTTTAAGAATGCCATTCGGCATCAACTCAGCCAGCGAAGTTTTCCAACGTGCGATGGAACAGCTGCCAGTTCCCACTGACACCACCAGCTTGCAACGATTCCTCGGTATGGTGAACTATCAGGGCAAATTAATTCCCAACCTCAGCGATCTGTCTACCCCACTGCGACAACTGACTCACAAAGACACATCATGGTCCTGGTACCCTCAGCACCAACAGGTCTTCGACACACTCAAGCTTCAGCTAGCCAGCGCACCAACACTGGTGTACTTCAACCTCAAGCTGCCGATCACCAACACCTATGCTGCATCCCAGTATGGGCTAGGTGCAGCATGCCTACAGACAACCACCGACGGCGATGTGATAACTGTCTCCTATGCATCCTGAACACTAACAGACACTGAACAATGCTATGCACAAATTGAAAAGAGCTGCTCGCCATAGTTTTTACCTGTTCAAAAATCAAAGACTTCATTTTACGCAAAACAACCACTGCTGACCCTGACCATCATCCACTGGTCACGATTCTGAATAAGCCCATCCCCGCTGCCCCAGCTCGTCTACAATGCATGATGATGCAGCTGCAGCGTTCCGACTTCCGCATCGTATACAAGAAAGGTAAAGACATGCACATAGCAGACACGCTTTCCAGAGCCCCGCGCACTACAAGCAAACACCACCCCATTGAACAAGATGAATTCTCAGTCCTGAAGGTCTCGTTCATGCCCACTGATCGTTTACCACACCTTGCTGAACACACAGCTGCGGACAACACTTCACAACTGCTAACTACTGTCATAAGGAACGGATGGCCCCACAAACAGTCAAACACCCCACTCGAAATACGACCCTACTTCCTGGTTTGTGACGAGCTAGTGCTACAGGATGGAAAAATCTTCAAAGGCCACTGGCAGTTATCCCTCCCACTCTATGGAATGTGAGTACAACGACGACATTCACAGAGGCCACCCCGGCACGGAGGCCACTGTAAAACGGGCCCAAAACATGTTCTACTGGCCCGGGATGACAAGGTTCATACCGTGACAAGACCGAATCGTGCACTATCTTCTTCTTCCTCTTGCGTATGGCGTGCACAGCCTAAAGTTGTCGGACAACTTGTTCTATTTGATTGCGCACGCCGGGTTGATTGCATTTGTTGCAACAGTGTGGACCATGTGAATGCTGCAATCTCCCACCCTGTGCACTATCTGCAACAGCCTAACACCACACCAGCAGAAGCAGCCCCTCCTGTCTCAGCCAGCTCCCTCCCTTCCGTGGTCTTCACTGGCCACCGACATCTTTGAATGGCATGGAAAACACTACCTTGTCTTGGTGGACTCCTACTCAGGCTGGTTCAAAATAGACATGCTTCCAACAATCTCCTCCGAGACAGTGATCCAGAAACTACACATCCACCTGTCCGTACATGGGTCACCTGTCCGCCTTCAAACTGATAATGGAAGGCAATTCAAAAGTCAGGCATCTAAGAACGTTGCCAAATGGTGGAACTTTCAACACATTACCAGCAGCCCTGAATACCCGCAGTCCAATGGACTTGCTTAGCATGTTGTTCGGAGCGTTCAACGATTCATGGAGCGCTCATACTTAACAAAATCCGACGTCTACCTGGACCTACTCAACCTACGGAACATTTCAAGGGACAGCGTTGTCGGCTCCCCCGCCCAGCGGCAAATGTCTTGCCAGACGTGTCAACTACTGCCTGTCTCCCAGCAACAGCTGCAGCCACACATCTGCTCTCCCACTGTGATACAAAAGCGAGTACAATTTAAACGCGACACGCAAAAGTGGTTTTATGACAAGACCAGCAAGCCGTTTAAACTGGTACAAGGACAAGTGGTGCGCCTACATACCGACAAGGAACATACCAGACTAGGTCACATCCATGGCCCCTCAAAGGAACCACGCTCCTACCTGGTCGAAGTGGATGATGTCCTCTGCAGATGCAACCATCAACATCTCCTTCCAGTGAAGGAAACATGTTCGGCACCTGCGGGTCCTGATGCCCCACCATTCGTGTTTACATCGACGCGTGTTGCAGCCATCCCATCACCTGTTGCGAGTAATACCACACACTCCCTGCTTCATCCACCCCAACGTCTCCCATTATAACCACTGCCCCGGGCTCCCCGCGTCGGTCTACTGAAGGTTCCCCCGTGGCAGGCTCTCCCTACAAGTCCATTGGGTCACCAGCGGTATTACCAAACCCAGTTCCCATCTTTTCGGAAGAAAGGGGGGTGAGGCGGCTTCCTACCGCACAAGGGCCGGGCGGGTTAGTAGGCCACCCACTAGATACGGCGATTTTGTTTAACTCTACCATATTCCCTCAGCATATTGTTCAAGCGCCGTAGTTGCTTTTCACTTTCTATGAGAAGAGATGTAGATTGGCTATTGCATGTCAGCCAATCAGAATGCATACTAGTAATAACCCTGTCTAGTGCATGCTTTATAGTGTTAAGAACTTGTTTATTACATTTAGTAGATGCAGCAGACTGAACATATTATGTACTGCATATCTGACTCTGAGAAGTTTATTAAATATGTTTATACCTTTACCTGTGTACGAGTCAGGTAATTACACTAACCTTGCTGATAATTTTGTTTTTTAATTGATTTCTATATTACTAAAAGTCAGATCTTGACCGCTTTTGGCCCACTATGCTGCGATTTCCGAGAGAACGCCGCCACCTACGGCCGTTATTTTTGGCCACCTCGCTCAGAGCCCCCATCTGCCTTAATGGACAAGAGGATTTTTCCCATCGATGAAAAATGAGAGAGACATTAATGTTTTTTTTAAAAATTCCCATTCTCTCTGTTCTCTCTGCTTCCCCCCCTGGCGGCAGTGGGGAGGGGGGAGGGACTATAAAACCAGGAGGTTTAACTTTTCAAAAAAAAAATCAAAATAATAAAAATAAAAAATAACACTGGCAAACAAATATTTTACCAAAAAAAAAAATTGAAGTATACATATTAACAATGAATGGAACAATTTCAAATAACAATATATATAGAGACTAGTATACAAATCTCAGATTAGATGTTTTCATCTGATCCTCCCACCGGGTACTTATTGAGTTACAATGCTGAGCCCAGCTACCCTTTCTTATAGTCAGTGAATGGAGACCATATTTGTTCAAAAAGTTCATTAAACCTAATTCTCTCCAATTGCAAAGTCTCCAACATTTCCACTGTCCACATTTTAATTGTAGGGGATAATGGTCCCTTCCAGAATTTTAATATTAATTTTTTTCCAATTATTAAACAGTAATCAAGAAAATCTCTTTGATTTACTGTTAATGTTTGATTTGAATCTAAAACACCAAATATTACTAACTTTGGGTCAGGATTCAATATAATCTTAAAACCAAATTTCAGTCCAATAACTATTAAGTTTTGTGCATGTTACAAAACTATGCGTTAAATTAGCTTCTATGTGCTGACATTTATCACACAACGGAGATATGTTAGGAAAAATTCTATTTAATTTTGTTTTTGAATAATGTAATTATGTAATACTTTGAATTGTATCAAAGTATGTCTGGCATTTAACGAACAACAGTGTATACGTTGTAGACTTTCTTCCAGAAGTCTTTTAATATAAACTTGTTTCATTTTCCCATATTTGTCGAAGTGATTCTGTTGTTGGTATTTCCCTGTCCAAAAGGATATTATATATGTATGCTACTAATTTCTCTGTATTTGGGTGCTTGTTGAGCACGTCATCCAATAATCATGGTTCTCTATTTTTATAATCTTGCATATTTGATTTAACATAATCTCTAATTTGTAAATACCTAAACAAGTTATTTGAGTGCAGTCCATAAATATCTTTCAACTCTTGAAATGAGAGAAATTTCCCTTTCCTATAAAGATGTTCTATCCTTATAATTCCTAAATGTTTCCATTGTCCAAACCCCCCATCCAATAAAGAGGGTTATTCATATTGGTAAGCAATGCAACATATTTTCTAAATGTAAAGTCTTAACTATTTGTTTCCAAATATGTCTAATGCTAAAAATTATAGGATTTTCCCTATAATTTTTTGTTGTACCACCCTTGGAGCAAGGAGCATCGTACTTATATCAAAAGGTAAACAATCTTCCTTTTCCATTTTTAACCAAGCTGGTTCCTGATCCATGTTTACCAACCAAAAATTCATATTCTTAATCTGAACCGTCCAGAAATAATATAAAAAAATAGGTAGTGCTAATCCACCATTTATCTTAGATTTACATAAATGTTTTTTACTTATTCTGTGATTTTTATAATCCCAAATAAAGCTATTAACAATAAAATCAATTAAAAAATAAAAAGTTTTAGGAAGATATAGCGGGATATCTTGAAATAAATATAATAGTTGTGGAAAAAAAATCATTTTAATGGCATTTATTCTGTCAATCATTGATATTGGTAATGTTTTCCAATATATAATATTATTTTTTAGTTTATTCAATAATTGGGGGTAATTTGATTTAAATAGAGAATTATAAGATTTAGAAACATTAACTCCTAGAAATTTAATTTTGTCCGTAACTATTTTCAATGGAAATTTTTGTAATTTATTTAATTTTATTCCTGTTATAGGCATAATTTCACTTTTATTCTAATTAATTCTATATCATGAGAACATACTAAATTCAGTTATAACATTAAGTAACTTAGGAATACTAATCTCTGGTTTTGTTATATATATTAAGACGTCATCTGCGTATAAAGATATTTTATTCATTGTGGTATTGGTGTTATATCCATGAATTTCTGGTTCCGATCTAATCCTTTCCGCTAATAATTCTATTGCAAGAGCGAATAATAAAGGTGATAACGGACATCCTTGTCTACAACCCCTAGAGAGATTAAATTTGGCTGATAACATTTGATTTGTTAAGATTCTTGCTGTTTTACAAAATTTACAAAATCTTTCCCCCAGTTGAAATTTCTGCATTATCCTAAATAGATAAGGCCATTCAACCTGGTCAAATGCTTTTTCTGCGTCCAGGGATATAACAGCTAATTCAATATCAAATTTATTTTTTGAATATATGATATTGAATAGACGTCTCGAATTATAAGTAGAGTAGCATTTAGGGATAAAGCCTGTTTGATCATGATGTATTAATTTATTGATCACTAAACTTAACCTTTGAGATAAAATTTTAGTTAATATTTTTTGATCCGTATTTAGATGAGCAATTTGCTCTATATGATCCTGGATCTTCCAGATCCTTATCTGCTTTAGGAATGAGTGTAATTGTAGACTCATTTAAGGTTTCTGGTAACTGTTCTTGTTCATAGGTATCTTTATATATTGTTTGTAAATGTGGGGAAATCAAATCGTGAAACTTCTTATAAAATTCAACACCTAAACCGTCGGGGCCAGCAGCTTTACCATTTTTCAATGATCTGATTGATTCCTCAATATCTTTTACTAATATTTCAGCATCTAGCAAGTCTCTTTGTTCCTGATCCAATCCATTAATATGACATTCATGTAGGAATGTTTCCATACCATCAGATTGACCCATCAGTTTGGATGAATAAAGTTTTTGATAGTAATGCTGGAATCTATCATTAATATCTTTTGGTAAAGTTAGTATTCCTCCTTGTTCAGATCTGACTTTGTATACCATTTTTTCTTCATCAGATTTTCTAAGTTGGCGAGATAAAAGTTTATGTGGTTTATCCCTGAATTCAAAATGTACCTGTTTAGTCTGTTGGAAAAGTTTAATAACGTAATTTGATTGTATCTCATTTAGCTTGTATTTTAATGTTGCAATTTTGTTATATATCACCCTATATGGTGATATAGCATTTTCAATGTCTAATTGCTTTATTTCATTTTCCAAATTCTGTTGAATCTTTTGTTTTTCCTTATTAAGGTGTGCTTGTGCAGATATTATAGCAACACATACAAAGACTTTAAATGTGTCCCATAGAAGTGATGAGGAAATTCCAGGTTTATCATTAGTCTCAAAAAACAATTTAATCTGTTTAACCAGATAATCGTAACAAGCCTTATCACTTAATATTTGAGGGTTGAGTCTCCATTGAGAATATCTATTCATTATACCCTTTAAATTAATCTTGAATGTTAATGGGGCATGATCCGAAATAATATTATTATGATATTTTGAGTCATAGGTGAATGGGATTACCTTTGAATCTATTAAAAAATAATCCTTCCTAGAATAAGTTCCGAATACCGGAGAGTAGAATGAGTATTCCCGACCAGTGGGGTTATCATTTTCCAAACATTCTTGACATTTGCGGAACTGATAAACAAATTTATGAATTCGCTTGATTTAGATATAGCCTTCCTTTTGGTTGATGATCTATCTAAATAGTTATCCAAAGTACAATTTAAATCACCCCCGATTATTAAATTATGTTGTGTGACTATAGGAATAGTGTTAAATATTTTCTTTAAAAAAAAACGGATTATCGAAATTAGGTCCATGTATATTCATAAGAACGACCTTCTTTGAGTATAATTCACCCGTAACTATCATGTATCTACCTTCAGGATCTTCTATTATTGAGCTATGTTTAAATGGGATACCTTTACGAATAAGTATTGCAACCCCTCTGGACTTATGTGTAAATGAAGAGTGGTACACTCTAAAAATCCATTTTGCTGTTAGTCTATATTGTGCAACCTTTTTAAGGTGAGTCTCTTGAAGATAAATTATGTCTGATTTAATTCTATTTAACTGGGCCAAAACCTTACCTCTTTTAATTGGTTCGTTAATTCCCTTTACATTCCAACTACAGAAGGTGATTCCATCACCCCCATTTTTCATATTAATGCCTTGCATTCTAATATTAAGGTGGATTATAATGAGGTAGATGCCTCAGCACATTCATCCCAATTTCATACCCTTGTTTCTGATCGACGAATATTAATACTAATAACTTTTTCTTGCATACATATCTCTTCAAGTCTACTGTATGATACCATTCATAACTAAAATAATATAGTACAGTATATGAAATATAAAAAAATAAAATAAAAATGAAAATATAAAATGTTAGTGGTGTTAATAGAAAGGTGCAGAAAAAAAAGGTGACTACTACTAAAGTTGGTGTAAGCCACACTAGCGTGGCTATTAATCTATAGACTTCCGTTAGTAAAAAAAAAAGATGTTTATAATTCTAGCTCCGTAAATGCCTTAAGGGCAATATATTTAGGGGTGGGGCGTTAAATTTTAGTGCTTATTAATGCTTTATTATTTTTAACTACTACTTTCGATTTTAACTATTTAAGGAGGAATGACATACATTTGTAAATAATAATTAATAGTAAACTATTTCTAATGTATATTAGTTTGTTATTAATAATCATTAAACTCTCCATGTCCAGTAATTTTAAAAGTCTGTGATTCTTCTTCCTTCTCTCTGGGTAAACAGTATCATCAGGTAAGTGTTAAGTATAATTCAAGTTCACTATTTTTCGTCCTCATCTTCTTCTTCTTCCAGTGTTTCCACTATTTCTTCCTCTTCCAGCTTCTTCTCGATATTACAAGCAAACTCAAGTGCTTCAGTATGCTTGATAAAGTGATGCTCTTTATTATCATAGCTTACTCGTAGTGTGGCAGGATACATCAGGCCATATCTCAGACCCCTTATATTCTTGAGGATGTTTCTTGTTTCAGTAAATAAAGCTCATCTCTTGGTCACTTCCGCAGGGTAATCTCTGAATATGCTGATCTTGTCGCCATCATAAAACAGATTCTTCTTACGAATTATTATCTTCATCATATCTTCCAAGACATGATCATAAACCACCTTCACAATCAGTTGTCTTGGGGGTGAGCCCGTCTTTGGGCGTCGTCTCAGAGCCCTGTGCGCTCGGCCAAGCAGGGGTCCTTGCTCCAGATTCAAAACATTTTTTAGAAGATTTGCAGCAAATTCTCTAGGATCTTGATCTCCCTCCTTGCCTTCACGCTCTCCAACAATACGCAAATTCTGGCGCCTTTGACGTCCCTCCAAGTCAATACATTTCTCAGTTATTTTATTCAATAATTCTGTTAAACGTTTGTTCTTGGAGAGAAGTTTCTCATTCGCCTTAGCGTTTGAGTCAGCAATACTGGTCAGTTCCTTTATTGCCTCGTGTTGATGATCAAGTGATCTTAAAATAGGTTTCAGCTTGAAATCAACCGCCGATTCCATCCCACCGGCTTTAAGATTTACTTCATCCATCTGTTGTTTCAGAGCAGCATCCGCCTTTATTTTCCAGTCATCAATCATAGTTCTTACTGAGATTATAACTTCTTTTTTCAATTCATCTTTAACTTGTTCTTTAAACAATTCAATATCTGCTCTAAGTAGCTTTAAATCTTCTTTATACTCCTTTTTCATTTTTCTCAGCTCACCCATAATAGTAGTTTTAAGATCTTCCATCTCAAAACTATTTCCTCCTTGAAATATCTTCCTGGGAGCCAGTCAAACTCGAGGCCGAGGCTCCAGTCAGGCCTACTTCTTTTTTCGGCACACTTTTTCTCTCTTTGGTGGGTGTTTGTTGAGTCGACATTACTGTTGGTAAAGTCACGCGCCTGATGACGTCACGCACCTTATCAAGCTGCCGGTGCCGTTCTCAGACGTTCTTCTCTGGTAAGTGACTTTAAATCACCCCGTTTTTTCCCATTTTTTATACAATTTTTAAGGAGCTGGTTGGCGCGTGTTCCACCTACTCCATAGCGCTACCGGAAGTCCTCCATAAAATGAATTATGGTTGTCACATGGCTGCTTGCTGCCCAATTGTTTGCCTCACCTTTTATTTGTTTAAGTTTGTGTTCACAACATGAATGTTGGTTGTCAGGTGGCTGCTTGCTGCCCAATTGTTTGCCTCACCTTTTTTTTTTAAATGTTGTGTTCACAAAATTAATTTTGGTCGTCAGGTGGCTGCTTGATGCCAATTGTTTGCCTCGCCTTTTTTAAACAAAATTTGTGTTCACAAAATGAATTTTGGTTGTCAGTTGGCTGCGGCCCAATAGTTTGCCTCACCTTTTTAAAGAGTTTGTGTTCACAAAATGAATTTTGGTTGTCAGGTGACTGTGGTCCAATTGTTTGCCTCGCCTTTTTGAAGAGTTTGTGTTCACGAAATAGATTTTGGTTGTCGGTTGGCTGTGGCCCAATTGTTTGCCTCGCACTTTTAAAGAGTTCGTGTTCACGAAATGGATTTTGGTTCCCAGGTGGCTGCGGCCATGCTGGGACCCAACAGGTCCCACTCAGTCTAGTATCTTCATAAAGTTATGATGTGAACTGTTATATAAAAATGATAAATAAAAAATGTAGCGCTAGGATTAGGATTAGGATTAGGGTCAGTCAGTCAGTGAGTCGGTCAATCGGTCAGTCTGTCAGTTGGGCTTGTCAGTATGCCGATGGATGCTGTGGAGGATCGGTCATGCCGTCGGGCTGCAGGTGGGTGAGAATTGGACCGGGCCTCTGGTGGGTGGTGAGAGCGATTGATCGGGCCGGGCCTTCGGTGGGTGGTCAGAGTTGAGCTGGCTGACCTTGCTTGTGTAAAGCTGTGTGGTACCGTAATACCATGTAAAGGGTGGCATGCACATATGTGTAGTGGAGATTATAAATGGCATGAATTAACAAGGGTTAATCTACAACAATGCATCTTTATTATCCTTGCCCAATGTGGTGGACAGCATGGTTTTGGGTGCATTTGAAAGAACAACCTTAAAGGGCCTGTCCCACTGTCCGAGGTAATTCAAGAGTTATCCCGCGTTCCCCAATTCAAATTCGGAGAATTACGGTAATAGCCGTTCGGAGGTACTCGGGCTCTCGTGGACACTTTTCACAGTGCTGAAAAAACTTCATGAGTTACCGCGTTTCCCGAGTAACTGCCGTTAGCATTACGAGCCACTATGAGACATCCACAAGCTCCGACGTAGCCGCTACGTACATTCTACATACTTACCCCAAGTTTGATTTTTTTTTAACTAGGGATAGCTCTTGAATTACCTCATAGAGTGGGACTGGCCCTTAGGGCTCCAGTAAACCAAGGTCATTGACACTTTGAACTGAGGTGCAGCATACAAAACCACAAATGAAGCAAGTTGGTAGCTGTTCCAACATGGCTTGTGAGTCTTTTGAACAACCAAGTTACAACACCTTAGGAAGAATAGGCCTAATATTATTCAGGCATGGCCAAGTTGATTTCACAGCAGAGACAATCATTAAATAGTATTTTGTGGTGTGTATTTTTACTGAAGCCTTATACTTTAATAGCTCCTCTGTCTTTGTTCTTTCATTGCTAAAAAGGTCATTGATTAGGTTGAACAGTTTTGTTATTAGAAATGCTGGATGCCAGCCAGAATCTAGCCAAATTTAACGAATGGAACTCTCCTAACACGACCAGTGTTTCTATTATCCTCTAAAACAACCGTTTTTCATGATTCTAGTGACTGGTAATGTCGATTTAGCAACAGTATTCAGTGCAAATGCATCCTTTATCAATATATCCTATTGAGTGAATATATAGGCTTGAGTGAATGTTTGCTTGAAATTTCTCATCTCATTCCCAGACTTGGCTTGCCCATGTAAGACAGATAGCAGTTCAACCATTCATCTGTGCACATATAATACAATAATTTATTGAGAATTTATCTTAGATCCCACAGAGAAGGATATTGGACTCTGTGAGGTAAGGGAAAAAAGTAGAGTAGCTATGGAAACTATGAGATTCAAAGAGGAGGAAGTACTGACACTTTTGAAAAATATAAAAGTGGATAAGTCTCCAGGCCTTGACAGGATATTCCCGAAGACATTGAGGGAAGTTATAGAAATAGGGTGTTGAAATAGCAGGGGCTATGTCAGAAATATTTCAGATGTCATTAGAAACGGGAATAGTGCCGGAGGATTGGCGTACTGCGCATGTTGTTCCATTGTTTAAAAAGGGTCCAAAGAATAAACCTAGCAATTATAGACCTGTTAGTTTGACGTCAGTGGTGGGCAAATTAATGGAAAGGATACTTAGAGATAATATATATAAGCATCTGGATAAACAGGGTCTGATCAAGAACAGTCAACATGGATTTGTGCCTGGAAGGTCATGTTTGACAAACCTTCTTGAATTTTTTTGAAGAGGTTACTAGGGAAATTTATGAGGGTAAAGCAGTGGATGTTGTCTATATGGATTTCAGTAAGGATTTGACAAGGTTCCCCATGGAAGGTTGGTTAAGAAGGTTCAATCTTTGGGTGTTAATGGCGGAGTAGCAAGATGGATTCAACAGTGCCAGAATGGGAGATGCCAGAGAGTAATGGTGGATGGCTGTTTGTCAGGTTGGAAGCCGGTGACCAGTGGGGTGCCTCAGGGATCTGTGTTGGGTCCACTGTTGTTTGTCATGTGCATCAATGATCTGGATGATGGGGTGGAAAATTGGATAAGTAAGTATGCAGATGATACTAAGATAGGGGGTGCTGTGGATAATGAAGAAGATTTTCAAAGTCTACAGAGAGATTTGGGCCATTTGGAAGGGTGGGCTGAAAGATGGCAGATGGAGTTTATTGCTGATAAGTGTGAGGTGCTACATCTTGGCAGGACAAATCAAAATAGGACGTACATGGTAAATGTTAAGAAATTGAGGAATGCTGTGGAACAGAGGGATCCAGGCATAACTGTGCATAGTTCCCTGAAGGTGGAATTGCATGTAGATAGGGTGGTAAAGAAAGCTTTTGGTGTGCTGTCCTTTATAAATCAGAGCATTGAATATAGGAGTAGGGAAGTAATGTTAAAATTGTACAAGGCCTTGGTAAGACCAATTCTGGAGTATGGTGTACAATTTTGGTTGCCTAATTATAGGAAGGATGTCGACAAAATAGAGAGTGTACAGAGGAGATTTACTAGAATGTTGCCTGAGTTCCAGCAACTAAGTTACAGGGAAAGGTTGAACAAGTTAGGTCTTTATTCTTTGGAGCACAGAAGGTTAAGGGGGGACTTGATTGAGGTCTTCAAAATGATGAAAGGGATAGACAGAGTTGACGTGGATAAGCTTTTCCCATTGAGGGTAGGAAAGATTCAAACAAGAGGGCATGACATGAGAATTAAGGGACAGAAGTTTAGGGGTAACATGAGGGGGAACTTCTTTACTCTGAGAGTAGTGGCTGTGTGGAATGATCTTCCTGCAGAAGTGGTGGAGGCAGGATCGATTTTAACATTTAAAAGTAAAGTGGATAGGTATATGGATGGGAAGGGAATGGAGGGGTATGGTCTGAGTGCAGGTAGATGGAACTAGGGGAAAATAAATTGTCGGCACGGACTGGAAGGGCCGAGAAGGCCTGTTTCCATGCTGTAATTGTTATATGGTTATATGGTTATCCTGAATGTTAACACATTTCACATCAATTTTGTGCTGATCAGAAAATGTATTTTATTGAAATTAATTTTACATCATGTTATCCTTCATAGAAACATAGAGAAACATAGAAACATATAAAAATAGGTGCAGGAGTAGGCCATTCGGCCCTTCGAGCCTGCACCGCCATTCAATATGATCATGGCTGATCATCCAACTCAGTATCCCGTACCTGCCTTCTCTCCATACCCACATCTAACGCCCTCTTAAATATAGCCAATGAACTGGCCTCAATTACCTTCTGTGGCAGAGAATTCCAGAGACTCACCACTCCTGTGTAAAGAATGTTTTCCTCATCTCGGTCTGTAAGGAATTCCCCCTTATCCTTAGACCGTGACCCCTTGTTCTGGACTCCCCCAACATCGGGAACAATCTTCCAGCATCTAGCTTGTCCAACCCCTTAAGAATTTTGTAAGTTTCTATAAGACCCCCCCTCAATCTTCTAAATTCCAGCGAGTACAAGCCGAGTCTATCCAGTCTTTCCTCATATGAAAGTCCTGACATTCCAGGAATCAGTCTGGTGAATCTTCTCTGTACCCCCTCTATGGCAAGACTGTCTTTCCTCAGATTTGGAGACTAAAACTGTATGCAATACTCCAGGTGTGGCCTCACCAAAAACCTTTACAACTGCAGTAGAACCTCCCTGCTCCTATACTCAAATCCTTTCGCTATGAATGCTAACATACCATTTGCTTTCTTCACTGCCTGCTGCACCTGCATGCCCACTTTCAATAAATGGTGTACCATGATACCCAGGTCTCGTTGCATCACCATGTCATGACACAATGACATCATCACTTTACTCAGTGGGAACACTGTTGGTTAGAGTGCAACAATGGAATTGCAAGTCAGCAGTCTAAATTACAATTTACCCAATATTTTTATGCAGTGATTTCAAATGAAAAAGGCACAGGCAAAGGTAAAAAATAGCTGGCAGTACAAAGACTTGTCCTGTCTCAAATATTAGAGTGGTTCTAATCAAAATGCTTTTTAAATAACATTTTACTGTTGTCAGGGAAACTGGCCCTTCGGGCCATCTCAGCCATGCTGACCACGATGCCCCATCTAAGCTAGTCCCCTTTGCCCACATTCCCATCCATGTATCAATCCAAATGTATTTTTAAAGTATTACTAGATGACCCGTGAACCCGTTGGGTCCCCGTTGTGACAGCAGTGAAGTACACCCAACAACCCTCCCCAACTGCACTCGCATTCCAACTACACAAACGCGGTTGACAGGCCCGGCAAGTGGGAGCGCACTGCTCAGGCACAACTGCCACATTCAAACTTGTGCCATTGATGATTGAGAGTAAATTAAAGTTTATAAAGCGAATAGACGATGTAGCATTTGCTATAGCATGTTAGCCAATTAGAATGCTTTGTAATTAGAACCCCGCCTAATTGTATCATTCATAGTGTAAGATCCTGCCCACTGCTTGCCAGCCAGAGTAGCAGTTTGAACGTGTGATGACCTGCTGTGTAGTTGATGACCTGAACAATAAAGATGTTTGTGCTACAACTTGTGTGAGTTTGAGCTCTTTACATGGTGTCAGATTATTGGGTCTGCCCCTCGTCTGTTTGAAGTGGTTTATTTTGTTTACCAGTTTTTATTTGCATGTTTTTTTGTGATTTGGAAATATGGCTAGATCTTGTCACAAGCCTAGCCCACTTGTGTTTGATTCTGATATCGCCAAGCGATGGCGAATGTTTGAGAAGGTTTACTCTCATTATATATGCATCGTTCACTGCTAGGTCTGGAGGCTATGATCTGCGCTGACTAGTTCAAATTTGCACCTGCTCAACTGGACGGAAATGGACAGGTATTGGTGCCAGCAGAATTTATAGACAACTCCATGGTGTTGGTGAGTGCAACAGCCTGATGAACCTGTGGAACGATTCATCAGTGACCTGAGACACATCAGTTTTCGATGCAGATTTGGTGAGATAACAAATTAGCTTGTTAGAGATAAAATTGTGGGAGGAATGAGCGACCAAAACCTGCGAGCTGAACTATTACGGAATGCAGAACTGACTTTAGATCAGGCTATTCATGCTTGTCAGATGGCTGACTGTGACATCAGATGACTGTGGCACCATTGGCTGATTATGATAGGGCAAATGCTAATCAACAGCTAACTGTGAATATGGCTAGTTATTCTCCGCAAAGATTTCACAACGCGCCCAGCAAAGTTCAGAACATGCCTAACATGAGGTGCACAAATTGTAATTATTTCCACCCCAGGGGGCGCCAATTTAGCATAGCCCATGGAAAGTATGTCACAATTGCAAAAAACCCAACCACTTTGAAAATTGTTCTCGATCTAGTGGGAATACAGCTCCATGGATGAAGCTGCACCTGATTCAAGAACCGTCAGATTCAGATTCCCATGACAAGATGAATCTTCCCACGGGAATAACTCAGATAGCTCAGACACTGAGCCTACCATACTTTCCCTAATCCTGCACACCCCAGGCAAAGTTACTGATCCTGCTGTGAACAAACAATAACAAACCACTGATTGCCAAGGTCGATCCCGGTGTCCACGTGAACGTCATATCATTCAAAGTCTAAGGATAAGGGAAATTCCTTTAGGACCGAGATAAGGAAAACATTCTTTACACAGAGAGTGGTGAGTCTCTGGAATTATCTGCCACAGAAGGTAGTTGAGGCCAGTTCATTGGCGATATTTAAGAGGGCGTTAGATGTGGCACTTGTGGCTAAAGGGATCAGGGGGTATGGAGAGAAGGCAGGTATGGGATACTGAGCTGGATGATCAGCCATGATCACATTGAATGGCGGTGCAGGCTCGAAGGGCCGAATGGCCTACTCCTGCACCTATTTTTCTATGTTTCTAAAGTATTCAACAAGTTAAGAACCACTGAGTGCATGAAAAAAAGACTCCTCCACCTTACATGCTTACGGAGGGGAAATTCTTCACCCACTGGGCAAAGCCAACCTCAAATGTACCATCAATGACCAGATCAAGGATTTACTATTTTACATCATTCAGCAAAGTTCTGAAACCCCGCTAGGCATTGATGCATGTCATGACCTGGGTTTGGTCTTTCGGGCGTGCTGTTCACAAACTCTATTTGATAGAGGGACCAACCGGACAGATGCTATACAACTACAAAGATTTGTTTAACAACCAACTTGGCAAACTACCTACAATATACAAGATCATTGTTGACCATATAATCACCCCAATCATATGTGCCCCCCACCGCGTTATGCGTGATCAAATACACGATGAACTGAAATGTATGGGCTCCTTTGGAGTCCTCGCCGAAGTCAGCGAGCTCTCTGGTTGGTTTTCCACCTTGGTTGTCACCACAAAGAAAGACAAGAAGGAGTTACGCATCTGCATCAATCCTAAAGATTTGAATACAGCAATCAAATGCCAACACTATCCTATGAGGACCATCAAAGAAGTCGCAGCACAAATTGGTAACACAACAGTTTTTGCAGTCTTGGATGCGAAAAACTAATTCTGGCAAATCCCGTTAGACTGTGCTTTATCGGCATTAACAACATTCGTCACCCCGTTCGGACATTACCGACTCCTTAGAATGCCTTTTGGCATCAATTCTGCTAGTGAAGTTTTCCAATGTGCAATGGAACAACTGTTTGCAGACTTCCCCTGTGCCATCATATAACCATATAACCATATAACCATATAACAATTACAGCACGGAAACAGGCCTTCTCGGCCCTTCCAGTCCGTGCCGACCATTTATTTTCCTCTAGTCCCATCTATCTGCACTCAGACCATACCCCTCCATTCCCTTCCCGTCCATATACCTATCCACTTTACTTTTCAATGTTAAAATCGATCCTGCCTCCACCACTTCTGCAGGAAGATCATTCTACACAGCCACCGCTCTCTGAGTAAAGAGGTTCCCCATCATGTTACCCCTAAACTTCTGTCCATTAATTCTCATGTCATGCCCTCTTGTTTGAATCTTTCCTACCCTCAATGGGAAAAACTTATCCACGTCAACTCTGTCTATCCCTTTCATCATTTTGAAGACCTCAATCAAGTCCCCCCTTAACCTTCTGTGCTCCAAAGAATAAAGACCTAACTTGTTCAACCTTTCTCTGTAACTTAGTTGCTGGAACCCAGGCAACATTCTAGTAAATCTCCTCTGTACACTCTCTATTTTGTTGACATCCTTCCTATAATTAGGCATCCAAAATTGCACACCATACTCCAGAATTGGTCTCACCAATGCCTTGTACAATTTTAACATTACTTCCCTACTCCTATATTCAATGCTCTGATTTATAAAGGCCAGCACACCAAAAGCTTTCTTTACCACCCTATCTACATGTGATTCCACCTTCAGGGAACTATGCACAGTTATTCCTAGATCCCTCTGTTCCACAGCATTCCTCAATTTCATTTCGGAGTCACGTGAGTGACTTCGTGAAGAGCCCGCCGGCGCGCATGCTCGATGACAGGGGCCCCGGCAATTTTTCAGAGCCGGAGGACTCCGACCACCTGAGTGTTCAGGGTGAAGGGCGTATTGACCGTATGGAGCGGCTGCTGGAGCTCCTGCTTCACGGTCAACAGCAGCAAGCGTCCAGCAGCGACAGGCACAGGGCTGTTTCACCAACTTCCACCTTCGGCCTGGAGCAGCAGGATGAGGAGGTTTTGGTCGATCCCATACCACCTCCGTCAGATTTACCAGCGGAGGAACTTCTCGATGTTGCCGCTAAGTTCGCGGCCCCACACTCGTCTGGGCTTCCCCTGAACTCGAAATTGGCAGCCACAGTGGACTTCCTCAACAACCATCAGCTCCAGGAAGAAGTGCTCATTCAGGCCATGAGCCGTCACAAGGCTCCATCCAACTGCAACTCCCTCAACGTGCCTGTGGTCAATACGCCGATATGGGGCAACATCAGTGCGGCTATCCGTCAACAGGAGCTGAAAATTCAGCGGATCCTGAAGCTCCTCATGGCCGGTATTACCGCCTTTGTGCGGTCGGTTGATGGGGATGAATTAAATTTGGGCCAGGAGGATGCTCTGGCTCTATTGTGCGCAACTCAACATGAGATCAATGGGTTCCGCAAAAGCAGCATCCGCCCGGCGCTCAACCCTAAGTTTGCAGGGTTGTGCAAACCACCGCCGCCGCCGCCGCCCCATCAGCTCTTTGGAGAAGATCTCTCGAAGAGGGTCAAAGAGCTTGACGAACAAGCCAAAACGGTGGGACTCATGCGCTCTCACAGTGCCCCCAGGCCGTTGGGCTCGAAAGCTCCGCTTGTTCGTCCACGAGGGTCTGCCAGCACCTCTACAAGGACCTACCCTCCAGCTCCACCCCTTACCAACAGCCCCAGCAGCAGGGGGCTTTTTTAGGACAAGGTCGGCAGAACCCCTGGTGGAAGATGAGGACGCCGCGCCCTCAAGCCAACCCAGCACCTCCACGTCCACCCACACGTGTCAAGGACCGCCGGTAACCACGGAGGTGAGGCGGTCTGGTTCTCTCTTTTCTCTTTGTTTAACCTCACATGTTGGTGGGCACCTTCGGTTCTTTTTGGGTGCATGGGGTGATATTACTGGTGATGAGTATGTGTTACAAAATATTCAGGGTCATAAAATTGAGTTTCTTAATGGGGACATTCCTCCATCCCAGCACAGGCCTGGTCGAACATTTAAATTGTCTGCTGCAGAACAGGCAGCAGGCTATAAGGAAATTTTGAGGCTAGAACAGAAGGGAGTGATAGAGAAAACGGTTCATGAGCCAGTTGAATTTGTTTCTAATATATTCACTCGACCCAAGAAGGATGGAGGCTGTCGAATCATCATTGACCTGACTCGTTTAAATACTTTTGTCACATATACTCATTTCAAAATGGACACTTTTGAAACAGCCAAATCATTGATTTCACATGGTTGCTTTATGGCATGCATTGATTTACAAGATGCGTACTATACTGTATCCATTCAAAAATGTTATAGGAGGTTTCTGAAATTTATCTGGATGGGTCAACTCTGGCAATATAGGGCTTTGCCAAACAGGCTTACCACAGCCCCTAGATTATTCACTAAATTGGTGAAGCCAATTATGGCTTATTTACGACAACGACATCATATAGTAATGGCCTATTTAGATGATATCTTAATTGTCGGCCACACCCTGGAATTGGCTCAACAGGGTGTTGCAGCTGCTGTCAATATATTTCAGCAGCTGGGGTTCATTGTCCATCCAGCCAAATCAAAGTTCTGCCCCTCCCAGGTAATTCATTATCTGGGGTTTACGGTGGACTCTATTCACATGAGGGTCACCATACCAACTAATAAGGTTGAGGAGGTCACCCAGGTGTGTCAAGGTTTAATCAGCGCTAGTATACTATCGATTCGACATACAGCTACAGTAATTGGCAAGCTTGTAGCATTGTTTCCGGCAGCCCGATATGGGCCTTTGCATTATCAGAATTTGCAAAGGGCCAAGATCGCTGCGTTAAGACAGCACGCTGGTCATTATGATCGACCAATGCAGCTGCCGCCCGAAGCGAAGGATGAGTTACGATGGTGGGTGCGTCACATTAGTAACTCATTTAAGCCTATTATTGAGGCTAATCCGGTGGTATACTTGCAAACTGATGCGAGCTCTTATGGCTGGGGAGCTACGGATCATTACTCTAGTTGCGGGGGCAGATGGGATACCCTTGAGGCTACTATGTTGTTGTCTCAAGGGATAAACTATTTGGAGCTACTTGCAGCATTCCACGGACTTCGTGCTTATTGTTCCAAGGTTTTTGGAGCACATGTCCGTCTCCAAATAGAGAACACCACAGCGGTGGCTTATTTAAACCATATGGGCGGTACCAGGTCAGTTTCATGTGATAAATTGGCTAACTCAATTTGGCTCTGGTTTGTTCAAAGAGACATTTGGATTTCAGCTACCTATTTGCCAGGTGAGCTTAATACTGTGGCGGACACCAGGTCACGCAAGTTTAATGACAATATTGAATGGATGTTGCATCCTGAAATTTTTGCCAAAGTTACAGCCAAATTTGGGAAACCGGATATTGACCTTTTTGCGTCACGGTTGAACCATCAGGTACCAACATACGTCTCGTGGGAACCAGATCCTGGGGCTATGGCGCTAGATGCATTCTCGCTGGACTGGGGGAATTGGTTTGTCTATGCATTCCCCCCGTTTTGCCTCATCAGTCGGGTTTTACGACAGATTCAGATGGATGCAGCCAAGGGCATCCTTATTATACCCGACTGGCCTACACAGCCGTGGTATCCGGTGGTCTTTGACATGCTCAGTGAGCCTTGGGTCCTTTTGAAGGGTTGCCCAGAATTGGTTACTCACCCTGTCTCAGGGGAGCCACATCCCTGCCATGGCTATTTAAATTTGTTGGCTTGCAGGTTTTGAACAGGCCGTTAGTCCAATACGGCCTCTCAACTCGGACCATGGATACCATTGGGGCGTCGTGTCGAGAGTCCACAAGGCGAAGATACCGCTCACATATCAAGAAGTGGGAAGCCTACTGCAGCCGCTCTCGCATCACGTACGATGACGTGACTATAACCGACGTCCTGGAATTCCTCGCGGGGTTGCACCATGATGAACACTTAAGTTACAGTGCCATCAACAGCGCGAGGAGCGCGCTGTCGTTCTACCTCAAGATTGAGGTGGGATCCAACAGGCTAGTGTCCAGACTCATGCGGGGTATATTCAATATGAATCCGCCTACACCACGCTACAATATCACCTGGGATGTCAGGGATGTATTAACCCTGCTCAGGACGTGGTCTCCCATGGAAGGGCTCCAGCTGGACAAACTCACCATGAAGCTGGTGATGTTACTAGCACTGACTTCAGCACAGAGGGTACAGACACTGCATTAACTACGTGTCGACAGAATGATGTCTACCCCTACAGAAGTAGTCTTCTTTGTTGATGAGCTACTAAAGCAGCATAGACCTGGGTGCACAGGGCTGCAGCTGAAGTTCCCGGCATACCCCGCAGATGCTAGGCTGTGTTTAGTCTCACATATCCGTCACTATGTCAAGGTGACGGCATGCATCAGAGGAATGGAGAGATACCTGCTTGTCACTCATAAGAGACCTCATCATCGAGCGACAGTCCAGACGATATCCAGGTGGCTCCGGGTCGTCTTGGGTAAGTCAGGTATCGACACTAATGTGTTCAAGTCTCATTCCACCAGGGCTGCATCGACGTCAGCGGCGAGGATTATGGAGGTGCCTATGGACCATATTCTCGCCACAGCAGGATGGGCTAATGAAGCTGTGTTTCAGCGATTTTATAACAAGCCTGTTGCTGCTCCTCTACAGTTCGCGGAAGCCGTGCTGAATGCAGGTCAAGAACGTGGAGGTGTCCCCGCATGAGGGGTTTTTGATTTGTTGTTAATAAATATGCTCTTGTTTTGCAGTATGAACTATTTGAGCAAGTTTGTTCCTCCCATCCATCCCAGCTAGTGGTGTGTCAGCATGGACGTGGTCCAGGGCGTGTAATCACAGAAGCTTTGAAGTCTTCACGAAGTCACTCACGTGACTCCGAAATGAAATAGTAAGATTGAACGAGAACTTACCAGTTCGAAGGTTGATCGTTATTTCATGAGGAGTCGCGGTGAGGGATTGCGTGCCCTCCACGCCCAACCCTCAGTCACCTTCACCTGGTAATTTGAGTCTCTTTCATCTTACTATGCCAAGTCATTTCTGTTACTGGTTTCTGTGATTCCACACCGCTACTTTGAAGAATGTCGAGCATGCGCGCCGGCGGGCTCTTCACGAAATCCCTCACCGTGACTCCTCATGAAATAATGATCAACCTTCGAACTGGTAAGTTCTCGTTCAATCTTACTATTCCCTACCATTTACTATGTACGTTCTTTTTTGATTTGTCCTGCCAAGATGTAGCACCTCACACTTATCAGCATTAAACTCCATCTGCCATCTTTCAGCCCACTCTTCCAAATGGCCCAAATCTCTCTGTAGACTTTGAAAATCTACTTCATTATCCACAGCACCCCCTATCTTAGTATCATCTGCATACTTACTTATCCAATTTTCCACCCCATCATCTAGATCATTGATGTACATGACGAACAACAGTGGACCCAACTCAGATCCCTGAGGCACCCCACTGGTCACCGGCTTCCAATCTTTCTTTATACATTCTTTATACTCATCTAGCACCTCAATTACCCCTATAATTATTGTAGATATCTCTATTTTTACGAACCAAGTGTCCAATTTCCCTTGAAAACCATTCTTGATTACTCTGGATAAAAGACTCTATGCAGTCACCCTATCTATCCCCCATCATGATTTTATACACCTCTATAAGATTGTACTTCAGCATCTTGCACTACTAAGAATAAAGTCTGAGGCTGCCCAACCTCTTCTTATAGCTCTGCGCCTCAAGTCCTGGCAACATAAATATTCAATGCACTCCATCCAGCTTAACAACATCCTTACTACTGCAGGAATGTTTCTAAGACTTTTCATGTCTTTAATGCTCCAGAAGAGATACCAATGGTCCAATATTCTGAACCGCTTCTGTCTGTACCAACTACTCAGCCACTCATCCATGTGACCTAGCTTGCTTTGCTGTCACCCTCTGTGCAGCCTTCTCGGTGAAGTCTTGGACCATAAGTTACCATCAACACACTCCATCAAACACAACTCTCCACCTGAACACACAGTTCCTCCAAAATGTCCGCTCTGCTGTTGCCTGCATTCCTTTTCTATACTGCTCGGCGTAGTCACTCTCGGACAGTGACGGCTGCTTTTGAAATCTCCTGCATTGCTCTTCCTCGCAGCCATTCACTCACGTGAAGTTAACCCGGCCAGCTTCATATCTGATGAAGAAACACTACTGCAGTGGAACATGGTCTCTATTGAACTAGCAGACATAAGACTGTTAATCTGAAGGTTCACATTTCACATATTATAGGAGTAGAATTAGGCCATTAGGCCCATCGAGTCCACCCTGCCATTCAATCATTGCTGATCTCTGCCTCCTAATCCCATTTTCCTGCCTTCTCCCCATAACCCTTGACACCCGTTCTAATCAAGAATTTGTCTATCTCTGCCTTAAAAATATCCACAGACTTGGCCTCCATATCCCTCTGTGGCAATGAGTTCCACAGATTAACTACCCTCTGACTTAAGAAATTCCTCCTCACCTCCTTCCTAAAAGAGAGCCCTTTAATTCTGAGGCTATGACCTCTGGTCCCAGACTGTCCAACCAGTGGAAACATCCTTTCACACATCCACACTATCTATGCCTTTCATTATTCTGTAAGTTTCAATAAGGTCCCCCCTCAACCTTCTAAAATCCAGCCAGTACAGGCCCACTGCTGTCAAATGCTCATCATATGCTAACCCACTCATTTCTGGAATCAAGGTTGAAATAAACACTTTCATGGTAATGGCCCTGTCTCACGGTGCGAGTCCATCCACAAGTGATCCCGAGTGAACGAAAATATCAAACTCGTGGTTGTCTACGAGATTCCAAGTTTATGTTCACTTGTTTAAACGAGTTCCCACATGTCCAACTTTGCCATTTACTTCTCATTTCTGTGATGTACCAAGTTCCTCTCCCGAGTTACCAAGTTCCTCTCCCGAGTTACTCTTGAGCCAACAACGACTACCGACATGTGGAAAAATCATCACATGGATAAAAATGATGTCATGCAGTTTTTTTAACTATAAAAAGCCTCCCCTGACCATGGACAGAACTGCCCTGATGATCAGCTTCTCCGTGTCTCTTATGTAGCTGCATGCTTCTCTTGTCATGTAATTAACAGCTGAGTGTTTGCAAACAAAAAAAAACAGGTTGAACCTTTCATCAAATCGTTGCCTATCATTGCTGCAATGTAATAAATGACATTTAAAGTACTTGGCTGTCAAAAAAAACGCAAAACCTTAGGTGTTTAAGAAACGGACTGCAGGGAGAACTTCAAAGCTTTTGTAAATTGATTAAATTCAGGTAGAAGTTGAACTCAAGATTTAAATCCCCTGAAAGGTAGGTTTCTTAACACAGGATAGATGTTCTGCCAGAACGGAGTTGCTGAATAAAATCGTCTTCTGTTTTCCACCGTTTCTTGCATGACCTCGGCTTGCCAGCTTTATTTCACACTCCGTAATCTGTGTAATGTATATGTGTAAAATAATAAACTGTCCAAGAAGGTCCAGTGTTAATTTAGTTTAGTTTAGAGATACAGAGCGGAAACAGGCCCTTCGGACCACCAGCTCCGCGCCGACCAGTGATGCCCATACACTAACACCATCCAACACCAACTATGGACATTTTTACATTCACCAAGCCAGTTAACCCACAACCCCTGTACGTCTTTGGAGTGTGGGGGGATCTCGGAGAAAACCCACGCAGGTCACGGGGAGAACTTACAAACTCAGTACAGATAGCACCCGTGGTCGGGTCGAACCCAGGTCTCCGACGCTGCATTCGCTGTCAGGTAGCAACTCTAACGCTGCACCACCATGAATGAAAGCCTGTTTTAAGTAGCAAATGGAGGAGCTGGACAGCATCTCATACAGTAAGTATATTCTGATTCAGTATTGAAAGTTATTCAATTTCAGAACTTTAAAAAACTAAGCAGGATCTCGGCCCCGCACTCGCTGCCATTGTGCAGCAAGGAGGCGGTGGCAACGGACCGGGTGCTTCAGGTGGTGTCTTGGGCAATTTGATAAAGCTCAGGGTCGGCCGAGCCACAGATCATCATCGGCGGGTTGAGATTTTCCAGAGCTGCCCCGGTGGTGTGCCAGCGGAGCTTCCTTGTGTGGCTGCCGTTAATCTCCATAATCAGGTCCCGAATGACCTCAGTAAAACCAATATGATCACATCAACCTTCTCATCCAGTAAACGCTGGTGAGCAATGTCGAATGCAATTCTAAAGTTCCACTTGCTCACGTAACAATCGGTGAGAAAAAAAAAGTTTTCCTGCTTTGATGAATGCTCTGGGACAGATTGTCCATTACAAGTTATCCCGGGACCCAGTCTTTTTCTTCCAAGCACTGGGAGGATCGTCGCTCCCCTCGTTCTTCCAAATTGACTATCAACTTCTTGAGAATCCATTCTGCCACCGCATTGTCCCGAGTGTCATAAACAACAAGCGCCCCGTACTCTGCCTGACATTAGATATAGAGCGGTAGCCTTTGAACTTGGCCATGCAGAAGTGGTAATGTACCAAACATCCCAACCGAACAGGTAACCGGCAATGGAGACCATCAGGAGCAAGAGGGTGATCAACATAGAAATATAGAAACATAGAAAATAGGTGCAGGAGTAGGCCATTCGGCCCTTCGAGCGTGCACTGCCATTCAGTATTATCATGGCTGATTATCCAACTCAGTATCCTGTACCTGCCTTCTCTCCATACCCCCTGATCCCTTTAGCCACAAGGGCCACATCTAACTCCGTCTTAAATATAGCCTATGAACTGGCCTCAACTACTTTCTGTGGCAGTGAATTCCACAGACTCACCACTCTCTGTGTGAAAAATGTTTTTCTCATCTCGGCCCTAAAAGGCTTCCCTCTTATCCTTAAGCTGTGACCCCTTGTTCTGGAATTCCCCAACATCGGGAACAATCTTCCTGCATCTAGCCTGTCCAACTCCTTAAGAATTTTGTAAGTTTCTATAAGATCCCCCCTCAATCTTCTAAATTCCAGCGAGTACAAGCTGAGTCTATCCAGTCTTTTTTCATATGAAAGTCCTGCCATCCCAGGAATCAGTCTGGTGAACCTTCTCTGTACTCCCTCTATGGCAGGAATGTCTTCCTCAGATTAGCAGACCAAAACTGTATGTAATACTCCAGGTGTGGTCTCACCAAGGCCTCGTACAACTGCAATAGAACCTCGCTGCACCTAACCTCGCTGCACCTCGCTGCACCTATACACAGAGAGTGGTGAGTCTCTGGAATTCTCTGCCACAGAAGGTAGTTGAGGCCAGTTCATTGGCTATATTTAAGAGGGCGTTAGATGTGGCACTTGTGGCTAAAGGGATCAGGGGGTATGGAGAGAAGGCAGGTACGGGATACTGAGTTGGATGATCAGCCATGATCACATTGAATGGCGGTGCAGGCTCGAAGGGCCAAATGGCCTACTCCTGCACCTATTTTCTATGTTTCTATGTTTCTATACTCAAATCCTTTTGCGATGAATGCCAACATACCATTTGCTTTCTTCCCTGCCTGCTGCATCTGCATGCCTACTTTTAATGACTGGTGTACCATGACACCCAGGTCTCATTGCATCTCCCCTTCTCCTAATCGGCTACCATTCAGATAATAGTCTACTTTCCAGTTCTTGCCACCAAAGTGGATAACCTCACATTTATCCACATTATACTGCATCTGCCTTGCATTTTGCCCACTCACCCAACCTATCCAAGTCACCTTGCAGCCTCCTAGCATCGTCCTCACAGCTAACACTGCCCCCCAGCTTTGTGTAATCTGCAAACTTGGAGATGTTGCATTCAATTCCCTCATCCAAATCATTAATATATATTGTAAATAGCTGGGGTCCCAGCACTGAGCCTTGCGGTACCCCACTAGTCATTGCCTGCCATTCTGAAAAGGACCCGTTTATTCGACTCTTTGCTTCCTGTCTGCCAGCCAGTTCTCTATCCACATCAATACTGAACCCCCAATACCATGTGTTTTAAGTTTGCATACTAATCTCTTATGTGGGACCTTGTCGAAAGCCTCCTGAAAGTGCAGATATAACACATCCACTATTTCTCCCTTTCCCACTCTACTAGTTACATCCACGAGAAATTCTATAAGATTCGTCAGACATTATTTATCTTTCATAAATCCATGCTGACTTTGTCTAATGATTTCACCACTTTCCAAATGTGCTGCTATCCAATCATTAATAACTGACTCCAGCATTTTCCCCACAATTGGTGTTAGACTAACTGGTCTGTAATTCCCCGTTTTCTCTCTCCCTCCCTTTTTAAAAAGTGGGGTTACATTAACTGCCCTCCGATCCTCAGGAACTACTCCAGAATCTAAAGTGTTTTGAAAAATTATCACTAATGCATCCACTATTTCTGGGGCTACTTCTTAATGGGATGCAGCCTATCTGGCCCTGGGGATTTATATGACTTTAATCCATTCAATTTACCACTTCCCGACCTGGATTTCACTCAGTTCCTCCATCTCTTTTGAACCCCGGTCCCCTGCTATTTCTGGCAGATTATTTATGTCTTCCTTAGTGAATACAGAACCAAAGTAGTTATCCAATTTGTCTGCCATGTACTTGTTCCCCATGATAAATTCACTGTTTCTGACTGCAAGGGACCTACATTTGTTTTAACTAATCTTTTTCTCTTCACATATCTATAAAAGCTTTTGCAGTCAGTTATTATGTTGCCTGCCAGTTTTGTTTCATAATCTATTTTCCCTTTCCTAATTAAGCCCTTTGTCCTCCTTTGCTGGACTCTGAATTTCTCCCAGTCCTCTGGTAGTCTGCTTTTTCTGGCTAATTTGTATGCTTCATCTTTTGTTTTAATACTATCCCTGATTTCCCTTGTTATCCACAGATGCATTACCTTCCCTGATTTATTATTTTGCCTAACTGGGATGAACAATTGTTGTAGTTCATCCATGCAGTCTTTAAATGCCTTCCATTGTATATCCACTGTCAACCCCTTGAGAATCAATTGCCAGTCTATCTTGGCCAATACACATCTCAGAAAGTTACCTTTCTTTAAGTTCAGAACACTTTTTTTCTGAATTAACTATGTCACTCTCCATCCTAAAGAAGAACTCAACCATATTATGGTCACTCTTGCCCAAGGGGCCACGCACAACAAGACTGCTAACTAACCCTTCCTCATTACTGAATACACAGTCTAGAATAGCCTGCTCTCTCATTGGTTCCTCTACATTGGTTTAGAAAACTATTCCGCATACATTCCAAGAAATCATCTTCCTCAGCACACCTGCCAATTTGATTCACCCAATCTATATGTAGATTGAAGTCACCCATTATAACTGTTTTACGTTTGTTGCACACATTTCTAATTTCCTGTTTGATGCCTTCCCCAACTCCACTACTACTGTTAGGTGGCCTGTACACAACTCCCCCTAGCGTTTTCTGCCCCTTAGTGTTTTGCTGCTCTACCCATATTGATTCCACTTCCACCAAGTTAATGTCCTTCCTTTCTATTACGCTTAATCTCCTCTCTAACCAGCAATGCTACTCCACCTCCTTTTCCTTTCTGTCTATTGCTCCTGAATATTGAATATCCCTGGATTATCAGCTCCCAGCCTTGGTCACCCTGGTCCCATGTCTCCGTGATCCCAACTATATCATATTCATTAATAATCATCTGTACATTCAACTCATCCACCTTATTACGAATGTTTCTTGCATTGAGACACAAAGCCTTCAAGCATGTTTTTACAACACTTTTACCCCTTATACAATAATGTTGAAAAGTGGCCCATTTTGATTTTTGCCCTGGATTTGCCTGCCTGCCACTTTTACTTTTCACCTTGCTCCCTGTGGCTTCTATCCTAATTTTACACTCCTCTCTGCTCATGCTCCCACCCCCCTGCCACATCAGTTTAAACCCATCCCGACAGCGCTACCAAACACTCCCCCAAGGACATTGCTTCCATTCCAGCCCAGCTGCAGACGGTCCTGTTTGTACTTGTCCCACCTCGCACAGAACTGGTTCCAATGCCCTAGAAATTTGAAAACCTCCCCCTTGCACCATTTTTCAAGCCACATATTCATCTGAAATATCTTCCTATTTCTACTCTGACTACCACATGACACTGGTAGTAATCCAGAGATTATTACCTTTGTGGTCCTTTTAAGTTTATCTCCTAGCTCCCTAAATTCTCCTTGTAGGACCTCATCCCATTTTTTACCTATATCGTTGGTGCCAATGTGCACCACGACATCTTGCTGTTTACCCTCCCCCTCCAGAATGTTCTACAACCACTCAGAGACATCCCTGACTCTTGCACCAGAGAAAAAACATACCATCCTGGAGTCTTGTTTGCGGCCATAGAAACGCCTATCTATTCCCCTTACAATTGAATCCCCTATTACTATAGCCCTTCCATTCTTTTTCCTCCTCTCCTGTGCCGCAGATCCACCCACGGTGCCATGAACTTGGCTGCAGCTGCCTTCCCCTGATGAGCCATCTCCCCCAGCAGTATCCAAAATGGTATATCTGTTTTGGAGGCAGTGACAGCAGGGGACTCCTGCATTACCTGCCTACTGCTACGCTGGCTAGTGGCCACCCATTCCTTTTCTGTCCACTTAACCTTTACCTGCAGTGTGGCCAACTCACTGTACATGCTATTCACAACATTCTCAGTATCGTGGATGCTCCAGTATGAATCCAACCGTGGATCAAGGCGGATAATATGCAGAGGCCAATGCCCAGGTAGTTCAACTCGCAGGAGTGCAGGTCCACTATGACAACGCCATGGACGCAGTGGGCTTTGGGGGAGGTGCAGGTGACGTTGGCGAGCAGGTGAGGGATGTAGACCGTGGTCTGATTGATCCACCACACAAACCACCTGGCATCGCAGGTGCAGAGAAAGTGGTAGCCACTTAGCCGCAGCTCCCGAAGGTGTTTGATGCCGCTGTCCGGGAAACTGGAGGCCTGGATGGTCTTCAGGTTGTTGTAGCTGAGATCCAGGTACTGCAGGGAGGTCATGTCCTTCAGGAGGTCCTTGGTCAGCTTTGAGATCTGGTTGTGGGTGAGGTTGAAGACACGCAGGGTCTGGGTGCAGTTGGACAGCATGCGAGGCATCGTGGTCAACAGATTGCTACCCAGGTCCAGCAGCTCCAACCAGCCTACCAGGTAAAGCCTGCCCCAGTTGAAGCTCCGCAACTGGTTACTGCTCAGCACAAGCTCCTTGAGTAGCGGGGGCAGGTGGTCAAACACGTCACGCGGCATGAAATGCGAGTTTCTTCCCCTAATAATCCGCTGTTATCTGTGTTCGAGAGCGAAAACTTGCAAAAGGCAGGCACGGTTCCCCGCCAGTGAAGATAGACACAGAATGCTGGAGTAACTCAGCGGGACAGGCAGCATCTCTGGAGAGATGGAATGGGTGACGTTTCCGGTCATGACCCATTACTTCTCTCCAGAGATATGCCAACAGCACAGCACAAAACCAGTCTGACGAAGGGTCTTGACCGACCCGAAACATCACCAATTCCTTTTCTCCAGAGATGCTGTCTGCGCCGCTGAGTTACTCCAGCATTTTGTGTCTATCTCCCATGGCTTATAATGTCACCTCACATTGTAAAATCATTATCTGAAGAAATGTCTCCTCACTGGCTCAAACACACTCTATGTAGAACTAACGTTTCCCTCTGCTTCATATATGTGGGAATTCCCTCAGTATGGTCACTTTTCACGTGTCCCGCCCGGTGTTAACCATTTCCATCAATGCTTGAGCTCCCATCTTCGCTCTGTACCTTCAGCTTCATCGGCGGCTCTCTCCCACCGAATGTATCCAAGTTAATTTCAGACCCCTATCCATCCATCCATCCATCCATCCATCCATTCATTCATTCATTCATTCATTTCCCATTAAGATCTGACTAATCTTCAACATTTCACTTCTGGTACTCAGGCCAAACCCATGAGTTACTCACGAGTCACTACGGTAAACTCACGGGCTACTATGGTATGTCAACGAGTTTAAAAGTTTCACATTTTTCCTTCAAGAGTATATTTGACTCATGGAAATCTTTCAACATGATGAAAATTTTTCACGAGTTAACAAGTTTCTCGAGTACCTGCCGTTAGCGTTACAAGTTGCTAAGTTACATCGATGAGTTCTGACGTTCCCGCTATGTTAATTCTACGTGGTTACCACGAGGTTGATTTGTTTTTAACTCGGGATCACTCGTCGGTGGACTCGCACCGCAAAACGTGTTTAATGCTGGTCAGGTTTTTATGCTTTCAGCTGAGATGGAAGTATAATATTTAATGCTCTACGGAGGGGGAAAAATAGTCTTGTGTCATACAAAAACACACACATGTATAAATTCATGCTTTGCTCCGGATTTTAAAGCTTGTTTTATGTCAAATGCTTTTAGTTTGGTAGAAATGTCACTGACCTGAAAGGTTAACTTTAATTAAAGCCAGGTTAGTTAAATTGCATCTATTGTAATGCTTGATACCTGTTAGGTAAGGTGGACAAACTCAGGGTGTGGATAGATACTTGCGACTGGGATGTTAAAGTCATTACAGAAACAACTGAACGCTATCCAGTTACGTTTAACATCCAGGTTGTAATAACAGAATTGCAGCATAGTGAGAACAAAGGTTTCAGGAATCAGATCAATGTGTTGTAGGTTAGTAAAACATTGGAAACAAAATATCATTTAATTATACTTTAAATAAGTAATTATTTTTATCTACGCAGGGAATTCATTTCACAAGTGCTTAATACGGAATGTTAAATTTTAAAAAAATGTTTCATGCAATGTCAAATGTGGAATTAGACTGTGCTTGTTTTATTTTTACGTTACCTTGTGGTGTCAGCTGATGGTCAGACCACTTACTGTTGAACCCTCGTCAGTGGTTATGAGGTGTGTCATGTGACGTCATGGGTTAAGGGGAGTGTCCTGCTACATAAGCAGATCTCACTTTGAGATCAAGAGTCTACATGTAGCTGAGCTCGAGTCAACACCCTCGTCAGCAGCGGCATTGACTCAATATGTTAGAGGAGCAAACAACCATGTAATGTCTGAATAAAGCAACTATTTATTCGCTACGTTTGGTAGCGCTACATTGGTGACCCGCAACAATCCAATTTGGAATTTTGGAATTCTGCCGACGCATGCAGCCTCAGGAGACCTGATGGCTGCAACAGCCCAGCCCTGCCTCAATGCTGTGACTGGTCTCAGCAGCCGCAGGCCGCCCGGGTCAATGGGCGCGGTCTGGGCCTTGTTTGATGGCCACCAATCTCCCCCACATGACCCGCCCGAAGCCGACCACCGGAGCTGAGAGGCTGCCGCTCCCGCCGCACCCTCACCAGCTGCTGCCCAATGGAGCTGAGAGGTCGTGGCTACCGCTGCTCACCCACTGGCCGCCACTTCCCCACTGGCCGTCAATTCCCAACCAGCTGCTGCAGGAGCTGCACGTTTTGCAGCCACCGGTCTCAGGATCACGGTTTGGTATGCTCCAACCTGGTGGATTAATCACAATTTTTACAGAACTGTTCGAAACAAAACAAAATAAACTCTGAACCTAAAATAAACTCTGAACCTGACTGAACACAATCACTTGAAATCGTTGATGTCATATTTGATAATGCCAAACTAAGATTCAAAATGTGATTATCATTAATACAGCACAGAGGTGCAGCACTTTCTTCCTCACCTCTTCTCCTCTTTAATATGTCCACCACTTGTGATGCTACTCACGAGCAATGTTCAGGCATAGATCATCTCAAGAGTACATCCTCCATTTTCCCATTACTTGCTTCAGTGTCCCATGAAAAAGAAGCTACTATGACCAACCATCCTGCAGTCACATTTATATTTATATTTGTTCTATGCCAATTTTCATGTTTAGTTTAGGTTAGAGACAGATTGCAAAAACGGGCCCATCGGCCCACCCGGTCTGCGCTGACCAGAGATCCTCGCACACTATCCTACACACACAAGGGACAATTTACAATTATACCAAGCCAATTAACCTCCAAAGTCATTGGAGTGTGGGAGGAAACCGGAGAAAACTCACCCAGGTCACGGGGAGAACGTACAAACTCTGTAAAGACAGCACCCGAGGTCAGTATAGAGCCTGTATCTCTGATGTTGTACAAACTACCTCCTTTGACATTCTGCCGGTGTCATAGTCCTCACATTTTGCAGACTTCTTTTTCATTTTGTCCTACCTGTAAGATTAATACCTACATGAATAATAGGACAAAACCCTCCATTTACCCTGTATGTTTCTCTCCAGTCTGTGCTGATGTGCTAACATCTGGCTTTGGGTTGGCAACGCAGTCTTCTGGACTCTCACATTTTACTGCAAAGAACAGTGTCAATGCCCTTCACTGTACTGACACTAATGTCCTAAATTTTAATTTGGAGTCACGTGAGTGACTACGTGAAGACCCCGCCAGCACACATGCACGACATATCATCGAACGCATTGCGGAAGCGACAGTCGGGAGGAGCGTCGCTCTTCCAGCGTAAGTTTAAAAACTTACAGAAGGTAAGTCTCACTAGTAGTGGTGAACATATGCAACTTGGTGTTTCTTGTTTCCACAGAAAAACCTCAAATGGAGTCGCGGAAATCGAAGAGAGCAGCAGCAAAATCCGCTGCTGTGGAAAGCAGCCAGCAGCATGCCGTTACTCCAGAGCTGCAGGTGTTACCAGCAGCTCCCGGCTTCTCGCCGATAAGGACCGCAGGTGCAACGCTGTCGGGCGGCAAAACCACCCGGAAGTCGGACGGGACCGTTGACTCGGCTGGGTCCGGACCCGAAGACACCCCGTTCGCAGATAGCGACGGCGGGTGTCTTTCCCGCATGGAGCGGATGGTGGAGCAGTTGCTCCAGCGTGACCTGCTAAGGCAGGGGCAGAGTCACGGTGGGTCTCCTAGCAGACCCACGGCAGGATCCTATCATGGACTGCCAAATGTCTCACCCTCTTCGCAGGGGAGCATTAGGGGTCAGAGCTGAACTGATCCTGAAGAGGGGGTCATGGCTGAACAACCAGCAGTGCTGGGGGTGCCAGAAGAATTATTGGGCATGGTGAACAAGCATGCGGTTCCTACACAAAAAGGACTGCCTATTCACCCAAAGCTGGCAGCCAGTATAAACTATATGGCCACTAACCAGCTGCAGGAGCAAGCCATTAATACCATGGCTGAGAAGTATCTCGCTCCTGAGAATTGCAACTCGCTCAATGTACCGGCAGTCAACAACCCTATTTGGGGGAACATGAGCCCTTCAATAAGAGGCCAGGAGGTAAAGCTTCAAAAGATTCTGAAACTGTTGGCCGCTGGAATCACAGCAGTGACCAGGACTGCTGTCGGGGTTGAGTTACCAGAAGAACTACAAGATGCTCTGGCGTTACTGTGTAACACACAGTTTGAAATCAACAGCTACAGGAAGAGCATCATCAAGCCTGCACTCAATCCCAAATTCGCGGGATTATGCAGGTCAGGTAACAAGCAACCGCCAAATCTGCTGTTAGGGGACAACCTCCCGAAGCAGGTGAAAGACCTGGATGAGGAGGCCAAGGCTATAGGCCTGATCAAGGTACCAAGTACCTCAAAATCCCATTACCAGCAGTGGCAGCACCCCTACACATCCACCAGACAACAGTACTATGACAGACCATCTGGTGGTGAAAGCTTGAAGCCGGCCCACCTGCACAGCGGTCTTTTTTAGACCATGGCCCAGCCCGGCCTTCCTGGAAAATGCGCCAACCCCACAATGCAGCAACACAGCAACAGAAGAAACAAGGGCAGAGACCACAACACCGGCGGTAACCATGGAGGTAGGTTGGTCTGGTTCCCTCAAAAACATTGCATGTTTAAATTCATCAAATGCTGGGGGACGGTTGCACTTGTTTCATCATGTGTGGTGCACTTTTACCTCTCATCCTTGCATACTCGGAAGTATTGAGGATTACAAAATTGAATTTGTATACGAACTCCCCACCCCAGTTCAGCATTCGCCTAGCTGGAAGTTCATACTTTCACAAAAAGAAAGAATGGCAGGCCATGCTGAACTATTAAGATTAAACAAAAAAGAGGTAATTGAGAAGACTATCAGAGAATCTCAAGAGTTCGTATCAAATATATTTACAAAAAACAAACAAGATGGTGGTTGCCGCATCATTATAGATATGACCAAACTAAATACTTCCGTTCAGTATGCCCATTTCAAGATGGTCACATTTGTCACAGCTAAACAGCTAATATCTGAAAGGTACTACATGGCTTGCATCGATCTTAAAGATGCGTACTATTCAGTACCTATACACAAGGATCATAGGAAATAACTAAAATTTATCTGGATGGGACAGTTGTGGCAGTACAAAGCCTTACCCACTGGGTTGTCATCAGCATCTAGACTGTTTACAAAAATATTAAAACCAGCTTTAGCTTATTTAAGGAACCAAAACCACATTGTTATGGCCTACCTTGATGATATCCTCATTGTAGGTGATAACTTGGAGATGGCTACATTGGCAGTTTCAGCCACAAAACATCTTTTTCAAAAGCTGGGATTTATCATACATCCAGATAAATCAAAATTGGAACCCTCCACTACCATGGATTATTTGGGGTTTACTATCGACTCTGTGCTAATGTCTATCCCCTTCCCACCTAACAAAGTGGTGGACTTGATAGAAGCATGCAGAAGCCTCAATGGCATCAGGGAACCATCCATACGGTAAGTAGCCAGAGTGATTGGAAAAATAGTGGCTGCATTTCCAGCAGCACAATTTGGGCCACTCCATTATCAAAACCTTCAAAGAGCAAAAATCTTAGCTCTCAAAAATCATGCAGGCCATTTTGATAGGCCTATGAAACTACCAGGGAAGGCAAAATCCGAATTAAATTGGTGGATAGAAAATGCTCAGCTTTGTTCTAACCCCATCACTATCATGAATCCCTCGGTTACATTACAGACTGATGCCAGTGCTAAAGGTTGGGGAGCAACTAATACCACCACAAGTTGTGGAGGCAGATGGAATGCACAAGAGTTAACCCTATTCAAAACATTAGGGATTAATTATTTAGAAATGCTGGGACCATTTCATGGACTCAGGGCCTACAGTTCAGATGTGCACCAGTTGCATGTAAGATTACAAATTAACAATACCACAGTGGTGGCCTATATTAATCATATGGGTGGAATAAAGTGGATATCATGTGATGAATTGGCCAATAATATCTGGCACTGGTGTCTGCAAAGAGAGATTTGGATCTCAGCCACTTACCTTCCAGGTAAGCTAAATACAGTGGCAGACACCAGATCACGTAAATTCAACGACAACACAGAATGGATGTTGGATCGGAAAGTGTTTACAGATATTATAGAATGTTATGGGACACCAGATATCAACTTTTTTTGCATTCAGACTGAATCACCAACTTCCAACATATGTTGCTTGGGAACCAGACCCAGGGGCAGTAGCGATGGACGCTTTCTCGCTACATTGGGGGGATTTGTTCTGCTATGCATTTCACCCCTTCTGCCTCATCAGGTGGATCTTACAAAAAATTAGACAAGACTCCGCAACGGGTATTTTGGTTGTTCCCGACTGGCCTACGCAACCATGGTTCCCAGCAGTACAGAAGATGGCCACAGAACCCTGCATCCAGATAAACAAACAACCTAATTTGTTGGTACATCCCATTACAGGGGATAGTCATCCATGTCATGGCCGCATGGATTTATTAATTTGTAGATTCTGAAAATGCCATTTCTGGGATACGGACTCTCCGACAGGACGATAAATGCCATCTTGGCATCGTGCAGGGAGTCCACCAGAAGACAGTACCTGACGTATGTCAGGAAATGGGAAGTGTTCTGCACCACAATGAACACTACTTATGAAACAGCCACCATCACGGAAGTACTGGAGTTTCTGGCTACCCTTCACTTCGATGAAAGATTAAGTTACAGTGCTATCAATTGTGCAAGGACTGCTCTATCAAATTATCTGGGCAAAGGGAGTGATCATCTGGCAATAGGATCACACCCATTAGTGTCTAAACTAATGAGCGAATACTTAACTCCAATCCCCCTAGGCCAAGATACAACCATACGTGGGACATAAGCATAGTCTTGACTATGTTACGAGGATGGACACCCATAACGGGGCTCACCTTGGACAAACTCACATATAAGATGGTAATGATTATGGCACTTGTAACAGCACAACGGGTCCAGTCCCTACACAAATTAAGTATGGACGCCATGACTATCACCAATGTTAAGATAAGTTTTCTCATACAGGGATTGTTAAAACAAGACTGACCCGGTTCATCTGGCCAAAAATTAGAATTTCAGGCCTATCCTGCAGATACTCGACTCTGCATCGTCACACTTATATTGCAATATATAGAAGTCACTAAGACTCTAAGGGGCACGGAGAGAGCTTCACTTATAAGCCATAAACGGCCTCATTGCAAACCATATCAAGATGGTTAAGGGTGGTGTTAGATGCAGCGGGGGGGGGGGGGGATACTGATGTTTTCAAATCTCACTCCACTAGGGCTGCATCTACATTGGCGGCTAGGATGATGGAAGTTCCCATGGACCACATCCTGGCCACAGCAGGTTGGAGCAATGAAAAGACTTTCCAACGCTTCTATAATAAACCCATGGCCGCTCCTGACATATTTGCAGGGAAAATTTTGAGTTCTGCAAAATAAATTACCCAATGTGGGGATATGTTATTTTGGTATGAATAAATACCTTCTTTGTTTTTCAGCACAGTGTCATGTCTGAAATATGTTCATCCTCCTTTTCCCAGCATGGCAGTGTGTGAGCATGGATTCGTTCCAGGGCATGAAATCACAGAGCTTTGAAATCTTCACGTAGTCACTCACGTGACTCCGAAGTAAAATAGTAAGATTAAATGAGAACTTACCAGTTTGAAGTTTGATCTTTATTTTATGAGGAGTTACGATGAGGGATTACGTGCCCTCCGCTCCCAAAACCCTCTATTATAAAGTTCAACTGGTATGAAAGTTCTCTCTTATCTTACTATATTAGTCTACGTTGGTATCTGTGATTTCACACCACTGCTTTGAAGAATGTCGCGCATGCGTGGTGGCAGGGTCTTCACGTAATCCCTCATCGTAACTCCTCATAAAATAAAGATCAAACTTCAAACTGGTAAGTTCTCATTTAATCTTACTATTCTTGCTTGCTTTCCCCACTTGAGTGGCTATCTATGGCCACTATGTTATCATTATGGAAAAGAAGATTAAAGCTGCACTTTGTAACTTCCAGTTCATCCCACTAACATTCATTTGCAAAATCACAAATGTAAAATCTTCCATGGGCAGTTTAATAGTAAGCAATCCGTTTTCCATTCCCATTAAGAAGCATTTATTGATGTAACTACGAGAGTTACCTCATTTTATTGATGTAATTGGGTTCATAACTATGAATAAGTGACCTTAATAAGGATGATTAGTCCTTCACCTGTGTGCAATCCAAATTGAAATAATTAAAAATGACTTTTTAAATACTATATTCGTCCATTTACTACCTTCATTGCCCTATACAGTTCTGTTCCTTGGGAAATTAAATCACATCTGGTGTATCAAGAAAATAAAGTATGACTACCAGTGTATGTGCACCTAGGAACATTTGAACATCAGATATTACAACTGAAATAGACCACTTGGGCCCTTGGGCTTGCTCGGTAATTTAATTGGTTTCTGGTTTATTTTACATTTAACTCTATCTTGGACTCTCTCTTTTTGGGTCAACTTAAAAAAGATGCAGCTGCCTGTGAAGAAAATAAATCATATAACCATCACAATTAGAGGAAAGGCTTCTCTCTCCCACTCATCTCAACCTCCCACAAAATATTCACTTTATGCTTCTCACTTGTACACTCAGAACAACTTTATTTACAGCAACCTTGTTTAAAATATTAATAATAATGATATTCCTACTTGTTCATTAATAAAACAAAGCAACGTGCTGTGCTCAACAGTAGAAAGAAACAAAGGAAGCCCAAGGATTCTTGTCTCACAAGGAAATATAGACACAAAATGCTGGAGTAACTCAGTAGGTCAGGCAGTATCTCTGGAGAAAAATAGGTGATGTTTCGGGTCGGAACCCTTCTTTAGACCCATGATGGTTCCATCTGAAGAGTTCTGAACAAAAACGTCAATCTGAAGAAGGATTCTGACCCATTCTTTTTCCCAAGAGATGATGCCTGACACGTCAAGTTATTCCAGCTTTCTGTGTCTATCTTCGGAATAAACCAGCATCCACAGTTCCTTTCTTCACAAACAATTATGTCCATAGGTTTGTGCAAATCTATTTTTCTGCTGGCCACGTTTAGTTAGGACAGCTTCCTCTTGCACTTAAGATAGACACATAAACGCTGGAGTAACTCAGCGGGAAAGGCAGCATTTCTGGAGAGAAGGAATGGGTGATGTTTTGGGTCAAGACCCTTTCTCTTGCACTTGTTTAATTAAAAATGCTTCTCGGTACCAATATTGTCATACGTACATGACCTGGATATTTAATATCACTTCCTCTAAATATTTAAGGACCACTTTACCTTTGTGTGAGGGAATGGCTTGCCAGTTCAAAGGTGCATCTTAAAATGATAACGGTGTGAGAAGTATGTGAAATTGCATGTAGTAATTGACCATCAACATTTGTGCAGTCTTTTATATCAATGCAAATTGTTGTGGCATTATTGCTGGGCTTGGGTTCAACTTGTTTATCAAAAATTGCAGCAGGATCTTGGGCAAGTGGGCTCAGAAATGGAGTCTAATGCAGATAAGTATAATATTTGGGGAAATAGTGAATAGCAGAGCTATGGTGAATGTTGTAGAGCAGAGGGATCAAGGAGTGCAGGTGTACAGTTCCTTGAAACTAGTGTCACAGGTATATAGGGTGGTCAAGAAGACTTTTGGCACATTGACCCTCAAGTCATTGAGTGCAGAAGTCATCAGTTATTATTGAGTATAGAAGTTGGAAGGTTATGTTATAGTTGTACAATGCTGTGGTGAGGCCAGATGTAAAGTATTGTGTTCAGCTTTGGTCACCCTCTTAGGGGAAAGATGTAGTTAAGCTGGAAAAGGGTGCAGAGAAGATTTAAGAGGATGTCGACTGGACACAAGGGCCTGAGCTATACAGAGTGGTTGAGCAGGCAAGGACTTTATTCCTCAGAGCGCAGGAGGATGAGGAATAATCTTGTAGAGGTGTATTACAACATGTGAAGGATAGATTGGGTAAATGCACAGTCTTTTACCCATAGTGGGGGAATCAAGAACCAGAGGATAAAGGTTTAAAGTGAGGGGGAAACATTTAATAGCAAACTGAGGGGCAACCTTGTTACACAAAGGGTGGTGGGTACATGGAATGAGCTGCTAGAGGAGGTAGTTGAGACAGATATCAATACAATGTATAAGAGGCATTTGGACAGGTACATGGAAAAGATAGATATAGAGAGACACGGATCAATTGCAGACAGATCAGACTTCCGCAGATGGGGCATGTTGGTTGGCATGGGAAAAAGCAAAAGGGTCTGTTTCCACGCTATATGACTCTAAGACTCTATAACTCATCTTCAGCTGAGAAGAACGTATTTTACAGTTTGTTACTGCAAAAATATTTCTGAATAATTTTGCTACTTCAATTTAGCAGAAGAAACATTTATGCAAATGTAGCAAAATCATTTTCAAATAATATATAAGAAAATTAAAATGTAGGGTGAGATATGATCAGTGAAGATCTCCATGGTATTTATCCATGTCTCTTTCTTAACGTGAATTTGGACCAGCAAAAATAATGTTTGTTGGTATCTTTATTTGAAAAACACGGGCCTGGTTGTTAATTTGATGGTGCACCATGTGGATTGAAGTGGCAGAAGTTTGAAGGACTCCCTGTCAAAGCTGCCACAGCCAGACATAAAAACATCTTTTTTTCCATGAGTAGTAGCTCTACTCAATAACCAAACATATGTTGCCTCCTTTTGCTCTGGTAGTATATTTAATTCACATGTTCAATCGATAATGTTTTATTATTAATGTTGTGCGTCATTCCGAACTGTCACTGTATGTCATGTTGTCACTTGTGGGTGGAGCATCAAGGCAAATTCCTGGCATGTGAATACTTGGCCAATAAACTTATTCATTCATTCATTCATTCGTTCATTCATTCATTCATGACAGACATTTTTCCATCTATTAAAAATCATTGATGTTTTTGTGCTGGACCATTTTAATCATCAGGTTATATTATTGTTGCTGTCCGTTGATTAGCATGAAACTTGCTGGACAAGGTCTGTCTCTGTAAAAGAAAGGAACACCAAGGAAATACTGTTCTGATACTATATTTTTCATCTTTTATTATAAAATAGCCTGATTCAACAATCATTTTTCTCCAGGTTGAGATGAACTGAGGCAGATTCAGCTCCATTTCTGTTCATCTTCTGCTTTACCAAGGCGTGGGAGAGCCTGTCACAAAAGTGAGTACATTTAGATGCAGCAGTGTAATGAAGGGACAGATAAACAGATTATTAAGGAGAAAGAATAGGTCCCTCAGATCACTGCCTTTTAATGTGATCATGGCTGTTCTGATTGGAAGCTCATTCCTAATTACCCCGATGATATTTCACCTCTTGTTCAACAAGAATGTGTTTATTTCTGCTTTTAAAATTATTTAAGGACTCAACTTCAACCACAGTCTGAGGAAGAAATTTCCAAAGGATTGCGACCTTCTGAGTGGTAATTAATGCACTTAATTTCCTCTTATAATGGGAAAAAAGGACAGAATGCTGGAGTAATTCTGTGGGTCAGGCAGCGCCCCTGGTGAACATGTTCACTTCTCATGTTCTACACGGATGCTGCCTGACCCCTTAAGTTATTCCAGCACTATAACTAGCATCTGCAGTTCATTGTTTTTTGTGCTTTATTCTTTATTGGTAGCCCCTAGTTCATGATTCTCCCACAAGAGTAAATATTTGCTTTGCAACCACCATGTCAAGACCACACAGGATCTCAGATGTTTCAATCAAATCCCCTCTCATTCTACTGAAATTCAGTGAATAAAAATCTATCCAGTCTATCCTTCCTTTATTACAACCTGCCAATTCCAAGTATTAATACACAAATAAATTAGTAAATACTCTATCAGTTGGTTCCAATGTATTAACATCCATTCTCAAAAAGGAAGACCAGTACTGGGCACAAAGGGCAGTTAGGCCAAAAGTCGTGAGGCCATGTCCTCATTATGATATTTAAATTACCAAGCTGCCCTCTATGAAATTAAAAGCCATAATCCCTTTCACATGAAATTGGACATGGCTTTTTTCCAATCAAATTTAATTCCTGTTTCAGATTCTTCAATTACCAACCTCAACTCATTCCATCTTGAGAGCTAACATTTGGCCCAGGGAGAATCAATGGATTCTGAAGGCTTTTCAAACCTTTTATTTGCATAATGCTCACACCACAAGGCTTATGTTGAAATTCAGGTATGCACATGATCAGAATTGTAGCATTTTCCTCAGGATTAAGTTGACAGCCCCAGCCACTTTATTTGTTTAGAGGCTGTATATCCTTACCCAGGCAATGTTACTGAGAATGCTTGTTGGCAATTTATGGTTGTATGTCATCAGGTAATACAAAGCACAATAAATAGTCCCCTACATACAATTAAGAGTGTAATAATACAATGGGGCCTAATCTAACACAACACTGAGCAAAGCCATCGACAGAATTCATGGCCAATTATAAACCTGAAGCACTTGAAACCTCATGAATGTCAAGTATAATATAACCACAGCAGATAGGCACTAGAAAATAGTGTCTGATGGATGTGTGAAGTGATTATGAGGAAAGTTGTTAGCCGCAGCTTCCTCTTTATATTTTACTGATAACCTAGCAAAACGTTAATAGTTTAATCATTATGGCATTCAATACATCGAGTAATATTATCCGTATCACAGACATTTACAGCATATGAGCCCATTTGATCTATGATGGTTAAAAAGAACTACCAGCAAAATCCATTTACTAATTATTGTTTGCAGTTTTTAAGTTACAATGTTAATCGGTCTTTTATTGGACATGCATTATCAATAAAACAGTTAACATGCGTATTGTTGCAAAAGGCTGTTTTAGAGAAGCATAACCAATAAAATTAGTTAAGACAAATATGGACCCCTTGAAGACAGAAACAGGTGAATTTATGATGGGGAACAAGGAAATAGCAGAAGAGTTGAACAGGTACTTTGGTTCTGTCTTCACAAAGGAAGACACAAACAATCTCCCAGATGTACTTGGGGACAGAGGACCTAGGGTGACGTATATACTGAAGGAAATTCACACATTAGTAAGGAAATGGTGTTAGATAGAGTGAAGGAACTGAAGGCTGATAAATACCCAGGGTATGATGGTCTGCATCCCAGGGTACTCAAGGAGGTGGATCTAGAAATCATGGACGTGTTGGTGATCATTTTCCAATATTCTATAGATTCTGGATCAGTTCCTGAGGATTGAAGGGTAGCTAATGTTATCCCGCTTTTCAAGAAAGCAGGGAGAGAGAAAGCAGGGAATTATAGACCACTTAGCCTGACATTGGTGGTGGGAAAATGCTGGAGTCGATTGTCACAGATGTAATAGCGGGAAATTTGGATAGCAGTAACAGGATTGGTATCTGCATAGACCAAGTCTGCATAGATTTACGAAGGCTTGGCAAATCTTCTGGAATTTGTTGAGGAGGTAACAAGTAAAATGGACAAGGTAAAGCCTAGGGATGTAGTGTCCCTGGACTTTCAGAAAACCTTTGATAAGGTCCCACACAGGAGATTTTATTTTGTTGCTCCAAACGGTAGCAGGCGGCCGGACTTGGAGAGGCCGCCAGTGAGGCTCCGAATAGGAGCAAGCAGCTAGATTTACAGAGGCCGTCATGGAGGCTCCGTAAGGAGCTGATGGGATGGAAAATTGTGGCTGCCGGCGCGGCCAGGTCAGCGACCGCTGCAGAGGCACAGCAGGAGCTGGCGGTTTAAAATTAGTGGCTGCCGGACGTGGCCAGGACAGCGACTGCCATGGAAGCTCAGCTGCCAGTTCACCATATGCTGTGGAAGTTCCGCAGCAGCTGGCATTTTAATAATAGTAGCTGCCACCTGAGGTTGGTTCAGCAAACGCTGTACAGCAGCAACCACTGGGAAGGAGAAGCTGACGGCTATAAATAGTGGCTGCCGCGGAGGCTCAGCAGGAGCTGGTGGTTTATAATAGCGGCTGCCGCTCGGCCACGTCTGTGACTACCATGGCAGAATGGGCTTCACTGGAGCAGGCGGCTGTTCGGAGCATCTGACGGGCATTGCCTGTACAGATTGATGCTCCGAAAGGGAGTCAGCCAGAGGCCTGAGGATGCAACACCTGATTCAGGGTTGCATTCTATTTCCTCCCCTAAGAAACTCAGTTGAGGCTCCAGAAGGGAGCAAGGAGCTCCTAGCTGAGGTGGCATTTACAGGCTGTGTCTGTCAGATGACTCTAGGAGCACCACCTGGTTCAGGTTTGTGTCATGATATATACCGCTCAGAAGAGGGGAGTGTTGGAGATTCTTACATAAGTGACTCCAACTATGTGGATTTCAATAATGAAATTGAATCCCTGAACTAATAGGGTTATGCTTCATTTTAATCATGTGAACAAAATATGCTCTGTGCAACGGAAGCATTAACAGGCGGCTCCAGCCAAATGCCTGTGGCAACACCTGGCTCAGGGTTGCAGTATTCCTTCCGCTCTAATGAGGGGAGTATTGGAGAATATTACAGAGGTGACTTGATTATAGGAATAATAACAGGATATCTGAATCCCATGATTTATTGATGATATGCGGGAGCTACCAGCTCGTGTCACATATTTGCCATCCCTTTGGGGATAGGAGATTCACTGGAGGAAGATCTGGCTAAAAGCATCTGGGACATATGCCAGTCCACATAAACTGCCAGACTTTTTGGATGTTCCATATATCAATTTTATCTGTTGAGATATCCCAGTGATGATACGTAGGCAAAGAATTATGTTAGCAAGTCCAAAATCCGCTCTGGAGTCATTACAGACTTCTGCAAGTCAGAAATGCAGAAAGCTGTATTAACACTTCTCTGTAGTACACAGTCACAAAATGCTATAAGGCGTGAAATAATTCTCAAAATGGTTTATTTTTTATAGTGCCAGTAATGTCCAGCCTGCTTAGTATCTCTTCTGAGAGGACTTATGTAGCAAGTGAAGACTTGCAGGGGTTAGGCGGCTGCAGGGGTGGAGTACAATCCTATGTGGGTAAGCTTCAGTATTCCAGCGGGTTTTCTCCCTGTATTCATAGGAGCAGGAAGCGCTGTCAAAGCCCTGGAAGTGAGCAGTTGGAAGTCACTAGCTGGCCTTGCAAGAACAGCTTGTTGAACCAAGTATGGCAGGCATGACCTGTCCAGTGAGCCCGCTGAGGCTCCGAAGCAGCTGCCCAAAGGAGCAGCCTGTTGATCCAGGCTGGGAGAAGTTGGCAGCTCGATCTGCACAGTCAACTCCAGCAAAGGCTTCAATAAAGGCAGAAGGATGCAGGAGTTGCCTTTCGAGGCAGGCTCGGAATTATGGCAGACGAGGCCTGTTCAGTGAGCTCTTCTAAGGTTCCAATGGAGCAGAAGTAGTCGAAGGAGCGGCTTTTCAAACCAGGCTGGGAATAACTGGTAGCGTGACCTGCACAGTAAAGCTCCAGCAAGGCTCCAAAGAGGATGTAGGTCAAAGAACTAGTCTGCCCCATTGGGCTCCGGAATGCTGGCAGGCGCGCCTTGCACAGCAATATCACCCTTGAGCTCCGGAAACTAGCTTTTTGGCAACGTGGGGCTGACAATGTGGTCAGATGGGTCTGCAATGGAACTTCGCCTATGCTCCAACAAGCAGATCGGCCTAGCCTAAGAAACGTTGGCAGGTAAGTTCTCTTTATTAGCTGCTGTAAACTAAAATGGAGCAGTCTGTCGCCCCAGGTTTGGATTCACTGGCAGCATGGGCTGTCTAGTACTTTCCACTGTCTCTGGAGAGATCATGTTAATGTAGAGACATTGGTAGGGTGCCTTGCATGGCATCCTCTAAGTTGGAACTGGCTGGCCATATGGATCCTATTGACCATGGAAACTCTGCCTCAACATCTGTGATTGAGGTCATCAAGCTGCTCAACAGAGTGCGGTAGTTTGTGGCTTCCCTCAACATATGTTTAATTCTTTCAGCTCAGTTAGTAGAGTTGCCAGTTCGTTGGAAGCTTCATTGCCATCCTCTCTAGGATAGGTAGCTACCAGCAGAAAGCCGGCCTGGCGTGTAGCATTTTTTATCTGACCTGCAGGTTCATATTGTTGATAAAAAATATATATCCGATAATCTGTAGGCTCTCAATACCAGTATTCCGGATTGAGCAGCTGGTCGAAGACAGAGTATAGCACACACTGGCGACTGAGATGTGGTTTCAGTCAGAGTACTGTGGAGTAACTCCTCATTCAGGGTTGCATTATGCTATTTTCCACTTTGAGGACGAAGGCTGAGGTTTTGTGGTGACTCTGACAGTGAAGAGTTGACAGGGAACGTGTTCTCCCACATCAACTGGATGTTGTGTTTCAGCTCTAGTCATCAGATCTGATTATATGTTATGATAAAATAAATAAATAAATAAATAGATAAATGTACCTTCGCGGCAAGAGAAGCCAAACATTTCCTCTGTATGGTCAATAAAGGGAATGATGATTATCCAACTGGATACAGAGATGTCTAGTCTGCCCAAGAACAAGAGGAGTATATTTCTGATATTTCTCAAGGTTGTAGCAAAGTGCAGCATGCCAAATCAGGTTAGGATTTGGCTAGTCTGATCATGTGCCTGGTAACCCACTTTAAGATGGATAATTGTTTTCAGCAATTTAGCTAATTCAGGGGATGAGGGCCTCAATCGATCTTGAAGATGCATACTTTGCCATACCTCTTCACGAGGGGCACAGATATATCTGGTGTTTTGATGACAAAGCCAGTGGTCCTAGGGGTTTTCTTCAGGCCTAGGCTATTTACAAAGATTCTAAAGCTAATGCTGCTCTACTCAGATCAAAAGGGCATTGTGTCATGGAGTTTATAGACGATATGCACATTTTGTAGCTGATAAGACTCAGGGGTTTATATGTAGATGCCTCTTAAGGTATTAAGGATGAGGCAACATAAAATTTAATAATGCCAAATTTGCCTACTCATTCAGAGTGTCCATGGTAAAGGCAGCTGAAAGAAGCTCCTATTTACTCAAAGTCACGAGTGATGGCTAGCTCAGCCTATTTCTTGTGCAGCTAGCTGCGCGGTTGTATGGGAATTTGTGGAGAAGACAAGTGAGCTACTTTTAAACAGAAGTAGCAGAGCTTTGTGTTTCTTTCAGTTTGTGCTCAGAGAAGCGATTATGTTATAGTACAATTGACATTGTTTGAGCTGCTTTGTCATTCTCTATAGTACCACAAGTGGGACAATAAATGATTGGTTATTCTCCTGTTGTTGACCAACATCATGCAAGGTGTCATTTATATGACCGCTCTAAACCCTAGCCTCATAATAGTGTGGAATGTATATCAGTAATTTTTTTCTGAAGATATTCATCTACTGCTTTCCTAATGGGAGCAGAATCATTTAAGTTGATTATACTTTAGCAGCTGATTCAGCACAAAGAACACACCCTTTACTCAATCTCTGGCTCGGTCTCTGGGTCATAACTGACATGAGGGTAGCTTGTTTTGGGAATGATCTCATAAAGCTAAACGGGCATGTTGGGTACAAGTTGGAGTTAACAGCATACCCACCAGATCGGAGATTGGGGGTGTTATTATGTATGTAGGTACACTGAGCTTGCTGGTACCTATGCAATGAAGGATATTTTCTTCATTGTTAATTAATAGTTTTCAAGAGTTTGTTGGTGGCTCATTAGCAGCCAATAGAATGGATATTCCCATTTATCCATCTTCTTGCAACAGCAGGTGGTTTACAACAGCAGGAGGTGCACTTTCAGAAGTTATAACATTTTGGTTGAATATGCCTGGATGATTGCAAATAGAATTCTGTTCAGTGTTGCTTGGGTTATTGGGCAACTCAAAGCCAATTGGGACTATGGTCCGATTAAGAGCCTTGGCCATGTATGCAAGTTAGCATCATATTGTTAATAACCCAAGTATTTCTACCATTTATGGTTTTATCTGTGTTTCACACACAGTTTGGATTACTGCATGAAACTACATAGCTTTGAAGGCTTCACATAGCCATTCACATGACTTCAAAATGAAATAGAAAGATTAAACGAAAACTTACCATTTGAAGTTTGATATTTATTTTAGGAAAAGTTGAAGTGAGGGATTACGTTCCCTCCACTCCCAACCCTGATTCTCATAAAGATCATCTGGTAGGTCTCGGCTCATTAATCTTGCTATAGTTTAAGATCTGCAACTGGTCTGTGGTTTCATATAGTTGCTCTGAAGGTTGACACATATGCGGGCTGGCGGGCTCTTCACGTAATCCCTCACTTCAACTTCTCTTAAAGAAAAGATCAAACTTCAAACAGTAAGTTTCCATTTAACCTTTCTATTAGTGGGCAAAATGAGAGCGCATTGTATTGGGGTTAGGATATTGACATGGATAGAAAATTGGTTGGCAGGCAAGAAAAAATGAGTAGGCATTAATGGGTCCCTAATAGAATGGCAGGCAGTGACAAGTGGGGTGCCATAAGGCTCGGTGCTGTGACCGCAGCTATTTACAATATACATTAATGATTTAGATGAAGGAATTAAAAGTAACATTAGCAAATTTTCAGATGACACAAAGCTGGGGGGGGGAGTGTGAACTGTGAAGAGGGTGCTATGAGGATGCAGAGTGATTTGGACAGGTTGGGTGAGTGGGCAGGTGCATGACAGATGCAGGATAATATTTATTTATGTGTGGTTATCCACTTTGGAGGCAAGAACGGGAAGGCAGATTATTATCTGAATGGTGTCAGGTTAGGAAAAGGGGAAGTACAATGAGACCTGGGTGTCCCAGTACATCAGTCACTGAAAGTAAGCAAGCTGATGCAACAGGCAGTGAAGAAAGCTAATGGCATGTTGATCTTCATAACGAGCAGAGTTGAGTATAGGAGCAAAGAGGTCCTTCTGCAGTTGTACAGGGCCCTGGTGAGACCACACCGGGAGTATTATGTGTAGTTTTGGTCTCCTAATTTGAGGAAGGACACTCTTGCTATTGAGGGAGTGCAACGTAGGTTCACGAGGTTAATTCCGGGATGGTGGGGTTGTCATATGATGAAATAATGGAACGACTGGGCTTGTATTCACTGAAATTTAGAAGGGTGATATGGAATCTTATAGAAACATATACAATTATTAAAGGATTGGATACGCTAGATGCAGGAAACATGTTCCCTATGTTGGGGAAGTCCAGAACCAGGGGCCACAGTTTATGAATATGTGGTAGGCCATTTAGAACTGAGATGAGGAAAAACGTTTACACACAGAGTTGTGAATTTGTAGAATTCTCGGCCTCAGAAGGCAGTGAAGGCTGATTCACTAGATGCATTCAAAAGAGAGTTTGATAGAGCTCTTCAGCCAAGCGGAATCAAAGGGTATGGGGAGAAGGCACGAACGGGGTACTGATTGTGGATGATCAACCATGGTCACATTGAATATCGATGCTGCCTCGAAGGGCTGAATGGCCTACTCCTGCACCTATTGTCTATGTATCTATAAAAACTATAACATTAAACAGTAAAAAGACACTAAGTGCTGGAGTAACTAAGTGGGTCAGGTAGCATCTATGGAGAACAGGGATAGGCAGCGTTTTGGGTCAGGACCCTTGCTTTGTTTGACAAAGATTCCGACCCGTCCAATTTTCAAGTGTTGAGGTTTCTCCAGGGATGGTGCCAGACCCACTAAGTTATTCCAGCACTTTGTGTCTCTACTTGTAAACCAGCATCTGCAGTTCCTTGCATCAAAATTAAATAGTAGCCTGATTTATTTTTAGCTGCAGAAATAAATTACCAGCAATGCTGCAATTTCTATCTTTGCCATGGCATTACCACCTCAATAAACCTTTACCAAAATTTGGAAATGGAGGGGGAGATTAGCCTGAGTGAACATAGAACATTGATCATTGAGCAGCACAGATCAAGAACAGGCCCCTCAGCTCACAATATCTGTGCCGAACATGAGGCCAAGCCCATCTCTTAATTAACTGTACGTAATCCATATCCCTCCATTCCCCGCATATTCATATGCCTGTCCAAAAGTATCTTAAATGCCACAACCGTATGTTGCTCAACCACAAAACCTGGCAGAATGTTCCAAGCGTTCACCACCCAGTGCGTAATAAAGTTGCCACATACATCGTTTACACATTGCCCTCTCACCTTAAAACTATAACCTGTTACAAATATCCTAACAACTTATTGCTGTTTTTCCCCTTATTATTGCTTGCATCTTTAAATAAACCTAAGCTGGTTTTCTATGCTAATTGCATTTGTCTTAGGACTCCACTCATGCCTTCTTCATAACAGTGCACCAATAAACAAAACAGGGTTATCAAGATTTCAAGAGTTCAAGAGAGTTTATTGTCATGTGTCCCTGAGAGGACAATGAAATTCTTGCTTTGCTTTAGCACACCAGAACATAGTAGGCACAAATACAGAACAGATCAGTGTGTCCATATACCATTGTATAAATATATACACACATGAATAAATAAACTGATAAATTGCAAATAAACAGATTATGGGCTATTAATGTTCAGAGTTTTGTTCAAGCCGAGATTAATAGCCTGATGGCTGTGGGGAAGTAGCTATTCCTGAACCTGGTTGTTGCAGTCTTCAGGCTCCTGTACCTTCCACCTGAAGGTAGTGGGGAGATGAGTGTATGGCCCGGATGGTGTGGGTCCTTCATGATCCTGCCAGCATTTTTGAGGCAGCGACTGTGATAGATCCCCTCGATGGACGGGAGGTCAGAGCCGATGATGGACTGGGCAGTGTTTACTACTTTGTGTAGTCTTTTCCGCTCCAGGGCGCTCAAATTTCTGAACCAAGCCATGATGCAACCAGTCGAAAAGCTCCCTACTGTGCACCTGTAGAAGTTAGAGAGAGTCCTCCTTGACATACCGGCTCTCTGTAATCTTCTCAGGAAGCAGAGGCGTTGATGTGCTTTCTTTATGATTGCATCAGTGTTCTCGGACCAGGAAAGATCTTCAGAGATATGCACGCTCAGGAATTTGAAGCTCATAACCCTTTCCCCGATTGACCCGTTGATATAAACAGGACTGTGAATCACCATCCTCCCCCTTCCAAAGTCCACAATCAGTTCATTGGTTTTGCTGGTGTTGAGGGCCAGGTTATTGCATTGGCACCATTAGGTCAGTCAGCCAATCTCACTTCTGTACTCTGACTTGACCCCATCAGTGATACGTCCCACAATAGTGGTATCGTCAGCGAACTTGATGATGGAGTTGACCGGCTACACAGTCATGAGTATAGAGTGAGTACAGCAGGGGACTAAGCATGCAGCCTTGAGGTGCTCCTGTGCTGATTGTTATCAAGGCTGACACATTTCCACCAATACGAACTGACTGTGGTCTGTGAATGAGGAAGTCGAGGATCCAATTGCAGAGGGATGCGCAGAGACTCAGTTCTGCGAGTTTGGTATCCAGCTTGGAGGGGATGATTGTATTAAATGCTGAGCTGTAATCAATGAATAACAGCCTGATGTATGAGTTTTGGTTGTCCAAGTGGTCCAGAGCAGAGTGGATAGCCAGCGAGATCGCAACCACCGTTGCAGAGGGTCCAGGTTTTAGTCGAGGTACGAGTTGATTTGCGCCATGATCAACCTCTCAAAGCACTTCATCACCACAGACATTAGTGCCACTGGTCGATAGTCATTGAGGCACATCACCTTGCTCTTCTTGGGCACCGATATAATTGATGATCTTTTAAAGCAGGTGGGAACGTCAGACCTCAGAAGTGAGAGGTTGAAAATGCCCGTAAAAACTCCAGCCAGTTGGTCCGCACAGGTTTTTAGAACACGACCAGGTATACCAGCTATTTACAATATACATTAATGATCTGGATGAGGGAAGTTAAATATAGCCAATGAACTGGCCTCAACTACCATCTGTGCAGAGAGTGATGGGTCTCTGGAACTCTCTGCACAGAGGGTAGTTGAGGCCAGTGCTTTGGCTATATTTAAGAGGGAGTTAGATGTGGCCCTTGTGGCTAAGGGGATCAGAGAGTATGGAGAGAAGTAGCTAGTAGGCAGGTACGGGATACTGAGTCGGATGATCAGCCATGATCCTATTGAATGGCGGTGCAGGCTCGAAGGGCCAAATGGCCTACTCCTGCACCTAATTTCTATGTTTCTATGTTTCTACCATCAGGTCCAGGTGCCTTTCGAAGGTTGACCCCTCTGAAGGATTTTCTGACATCGCCCTCTGTGACTGTGACTGAAATACCATCACAGCGAATGGGGGCTCGAGAAGGCAGATCAGTGTTCTTCCTATCAAAGCATACGTAAAATGCATTGAGCTCATCAGGGAGTGATGTTTTGCCGACATTCGAGCTGCCTCCTGATCTCGCCTTGTAGGAGGTAATTACATTCAAGCCCCGCCACAGCTGCCAAATATCTGTCTCATCCCTTTTGGTCTTTTTAGACCACTGTACCATCAGTCATGAATGCCCACCACATGAGCAACTCTGTGCAGTCCTCACCAAGCGGGGGGGGGGGGGGGGGGGGGTGCGTTCTTCAATTGCTGCCTGTTGGCAGGAAGAAGCAGCACCGCTGTGTGGTCAGATTTACCGAAGTGAGTGCGAGGGATAGAGCGATAAGCAACCTTGATTGTGGTGTAGCAGTAATCAAGGGTGTTTGGTCCTCTGGTGCAACAGGAGACATGTTGGTGGAAGTTTGGGAGCGATTTCTTCAGGTTGGCTTTATTGAAGTCTGGTGCTTGTTGACCACGGTGTGCAGCTCCTCCAGTGCCAGACGGACGTCTGCATGTCAACCGTGGTCAGGGTAATGGAGGTGAATTCCCTTGGGAGGTAGAAGGGACGACACTTCATTGCCAGATATTCAAGGTGTGGAGAGCAGGAGTTGGACAGGATTGCCACGTCTGAGCACCACGCAGAGTTGACCATGAGGCAGACCTCTCCTCTCCTTCTCCCAGATGCCAGTGTACAGTCCATATGGTGGATGGAGAACCCTTCATGTTGGACCGCTGAGTCTGGGGAGCTGGGGGTGAGCCATGTCTCCGCGAAACAGAACACAGATATTCCCTCAGCTCCCTTTGATGAAGCAGCCTTGCCCTTAAGTCCCTCACTTTATTTTCAAGGGACTGTAAATTGGCCAGTAGGATAGTAGGGAGAGGGGGCCGAAGTCCCCTGCGCTTCAGTCTGACCTGAAGTCCAGCCCGTCGGCCATGTTTCCGGACACAATGGAGGCCTCCCCTTTGTTTCCAGGTACTGAGTTTACTGTACCTGCTGAATTTCTAGCCAATCATTCTTCTATTCTTTTTCCTTTCGTCCCACATTCGCCATTTAAATTAAATAGCCACTCCATACCTAAAAAGCAAACTTTTTTTTTGTTTTGAAGAGTTTTTTTGAATTTGGAAGAGTTGATGCTCATGTTATTCATCAGCATTACTATTCTCTTGAGAAAACATATTTGGTCTATGGTTTTCATTGCACAATTTGAAATAGATTCCTTGGTTTGGGTTCCTCCCCTTCCCATCTTCTGGGAATTTGGAATATGCATGGGATGGATTTTCTCAGCAATTGTCATGGCTATCCCTGGAGGTCGAGGATGATGGTCTATGTTCTGTTGTTTTTGTGGACTCTCAGGTGGCTTATGAGTCCAATCCTGGCTTTGAAAGTTCTTCAGGACAAGTAATTCCATAGCAGATCAAGCTTTGGTTGTTGCTACCTCTCTTTCCAAATTTTTCTCTTTTCTTCTAATTCTGCGCCTCAGTTGGCTTCGGGGGTCGCTGTTCCTTCTTGGATGATGGTTCGGCAGAGTTTCTGGTCCTTGGCATTGGTTTTCCAATTGTTGATGTTGTAATTGTTTTCCACATTTCTTTATAATGATTGTTAATGTGTCTTGGAATCTCTTCTTTTGTCCGCCTCTTTTACGTTTGCCTTCTTTAAGCTGGGAGAAGAAGGTTTGCTTTGGTAGATGCTCGTTTTCCATCGGAACAACATGACCGACCCATCTTAGTTGGTTCTTGATGACAAAGGCTTTGATTCTTGATGTTTTTGATTCATTCGACATGTTGACATTGGTTCTTCTGTCTTCCAAGCTGATACTTAAGCTGCTTCAAGACATCGTTGATGGAGCTTTTCAAGTGTTCAAGCGTCGGTATGTTGTCCATGTTTCTGATGCATACAGGAGCGTTGGAATCGCCACTGCTTTGTACACTAACAATTTGGTGTCTGTTCAGATGTTACGATTTTGAAAGAATCTCATTCGAAGATGTCCAAAAGCTGTTCCAGCACACTTAAGATGATGTTCTTATGCATGGGATGGATTTTGCCAACAATGAGGAAATTATAAAAGGCTGGGGCTAATGTTTGTAACGTATTATTAACAGGCATGGCTGTCTGGCTGTCAGTGTAAATCCAGGGGGATTGCTCCTTTTTGTCTGTTGCAACTTCAGAGAAATACTTCAGGCTTTCAGTGGGATTTCTAGAGCTCTTCATCCAAAGTTGCAGTAAAAAATGGAGAAATCCCTTTGGAAATTCATTCCTTACACTTAAAGAAAACCCAACATATTGTCTACAATATTGACACAGATTGAGCAAACAAAATATCAATTTGCTTGACAGTGCTTGCCATTAAGAAAATGTAGATAGCTCAGCAGCTTGTGATAAAGAAGAGATTCCTTTGCTCGTATTTTTTTCTTTTTTTTCATAATGCTCACTTTGGTTGGTTTAGGTGACATACTGCTGGACCCTTCCTTCAAGAATCGCTGGAAATGATCATGTCCTTGCAATACTATTACCAGCTCAAGCATCCAGTGACTAATGGGTCTAACGTTTGCTGTTCAGGGATGAGGAAAATGACTGGAGACACCAAGGAACTGCAGGTGCTGAATTACAAAAATAAATAGTACGAAGCGATGAAATAACTCAATGGGTCAGGTAGCATCTCTGGAGGGGATGGACAATGATGAATAGATTATTCATTTTAGCAAATGCCCAAAATGGAGAATTCCATGTGACCACAGAGGAGGGGGGAGAGTAGGTGATTTGCATCATTCCAATAAATCCTGGTCCCAACCTTTTATTGGAGCAGATTGTGAACACTGCGCAATCTCACCACAACCTGTCGATTGCTGGGAGGATGTAATATGAAATTACTTTTCCATAAGACCGGAAAATCATTAGACAGATGAGCAGAATTAGGCCATTCTGTCCATTGAGTGTTCCACCATTCAATCACGATTGATCCATGTTTCCCTCTCCAACACATTTCATTTCGGAGTCACGTGAGTGACTTCGTGAAGAGCCCGCCGGCGCGCATGCTCGACATATCGTCGTACCGCGTTGCTGCGACGGCTGGCGGTGGAGTGCGCTCCTCGCCAGCCCTTCATAAGGGGCCACGGAGGTGAGTATTCTACCTTTAGTTGGTGGTCCTTGTTGTTGGTTGTGTCTTGCAGCAAGGACATGGATGGGAGTTCCAAGGGCCGGAGGACGACAGGACGAGTTCGCCGGTCAACAGTTCCGGGGCCTTTACCATCGGCAGTACCTGCAACGCAGGCCGGGACTCAGGCGGAGATGTGGGTAAGCCCTGTGGTTACAGGTCCAGATCCGCCAGCACACCACAGCTCGGAGGAGTTCGACGAGGAGGAGTGTGGTGTGCCGCCAGAGCAGGGGGACCCTGCCATGGCAGTCAGGTCGTCAGCGGGCTCGCTGGCGACCTCGAGCAGGGTGCGTGCGGCTGCACGGCCTGTTCCACTCCGCCCTCCGAGTAGGGGAAGGGCAGGAGCCCAGAAGCCTAACCCTACCAGGGCTAAGGCATTGCCTGACACGGAGGTGCGGTCAGGTTCCAGGGCGAGACCCGGGGCGGCTGTGAGGTCCAGCCGGCACACCCCGACTCTCGACGCCGGGACGGGTCGGTTGAGTCGGGTCTCGTCACGGTCGCCGAGCCCCCCATGGATGGGTGGGCGAGACCATGCGTCGGCAAGGTCCACGATGTGGGCAGCCGGCAAGCCTGCGCGGGCTTCAGGCAGCCATGCTTCGGCTGGTGCCGACACCATGCCGCAAGTGCCCTTAGTGGCAGCGGCTTCAGCTCCCGCTAAACGGAGGCGGTTGAACACGCCCGCGCGGGAATCGCGCAGTTTCGCCTCGGCGGCTGTTAGCGACAACTACCGGCACCGGCAGGGCCTCGATGAGGTGCGGGTCGATGATAGGAGCCCGGTTTTCTTTTCAGAGCCGGAGGACTCCGACCACCTGAGTGTTCAGGGTGAAGGGCGTATTGACCGTATGGAGCGGCTGCTGGAGCTCCTGCTTCAAAGTCAACAACAGCAGGGCAGCAACAGGCACAGGGCGTCGTCACCAGCCTCTACCATCAGCCTGGGGCAGCAGGAGGAGGAGGTTTTGGTGGATCCCATACCATCTCCGTTGGAGGTGCCAGCGGAGGATCTTCTGGATGTGGCGACCAAATTTGCGTACCACATTCATCTGGACTTCCTTTAAACGAAAAGCTGGCAGCCACTGTAGACTTTCTTAACAACCAGCAACTACAGGAAGAAGTCCTCATTCAGGCAATGAGCCGTCACAAGGCTCCATCCAATTGCAACTCCCTCAACGTGCCTGTGGTCAATACGCCGATATGGGGCGACATCAGTGCGGCTATCCGTCAACAAGAGGTAAAATTGCAGCGGATCCTGAAGCTCCTCACGGCCGGTATTACCGCCTTTGCGCGGTCGGTGGACGGGGACGAACTGAATTTGGACCAGGAAGATGCTCTGGCCCTCCTGTGCGCGACCCAGCACGAAATCAACGGGTTTCGCAAAACCAGCATCCGCCCAGCGCTCAATCCGAAGTTTGCAGGATTGTGCAAACCACCGCCGCCGCCCCCGCCCCGTCAGCTCTTTGGGGAGGACCTCTCGAAGAGAGTCAAAGAGCTTGACGAACAAGCCACAACGGTGGGGATCATGCGCTCTCAGAGTGCCCCCGCACCGTCAGGCTCAAAGTCTCCATACATTCGTTCACGAGGGTCTGCTAGTACCTCGACGAGGACCCACCCTCAAGCTCCACAATGACAGCAACATCAGACCCAGCACCAGGGGTCTTTTTTAGGACAGGGTCGGCAGAGACCCTGGTGGAAAACGAAGACGCCGCGCCCTCAAGCCAACCCAGCACCTCCACGTCCACCCACGCGTGTCAAGGGCCGCCGGTAACCACGGAGGTGAGGGGGTCTGGTTCTCTCTTTTCTCTTTGTTTAACTTCACATGTTGGTGGTCGCCTTCGGTTGTTTTTGGGTGCATGGGGTAATTTTACTGGTGACGAGTATGTGTTGCAGAATATTCAGGGGCATAAAATTGAGTTTATTAATGGCGACATTCCTCCATCCCAGCACATGCCCGCTCGAACGTTTAAATTATCTGCTGCAGAACAGGCAGCAGGCTACAAGGAACTTTTAAGTCTTGAGCAGAAGGGAGTGATTGAGAGAGCGGTGCATGAGCCAGTTGAATTTGTTTCGAATATATTCACCAGACCTAAGAAGGATGGAGGTTGTCGTGTCATTATTGATCTAACCCGTTTGAACACTTTTGTAACATATACTCATTTTAAAAGGGATACGTTTGAAACAGCCAAATCATTGATTTCTCATGGTTGCTTTATGGCATGCATCGATTTGAAAGACGCATATTATTCAGTATCCATCCTGAAATACGACAGAAGTTTTTTGAAATTCGTCTGGATGGGGCAACTCTGGCAGTACAAGGCTTTGCCTAATGGGCTCACCACAGCCCCTAGATTGTTCATTAAATTAGTGAAACCAATTATGGCTTATTTGAGACAACGACACCATATAGTTATGGCCTACTTAGATGATATCTTAATTGTGGGCCACACCCTGGAATTGGCTGAACAGGGTGTTGCAGTTGCTGTCAATATATTTCAACAATCAGGGTTTATTGTCCATCCAGAGAAATCAAAGTTCTGCCCTGCCCAGGTGATTAATTACCTAGGGTTCACGGTGAACTCTATGAGCATGAGGGTTACCATTCCAATTAACAAGATTGAGGCGGTTACCCAGGTGTGTCTAGATTTAATCCGCACCAATATACCATCGATTCGGCATTCAGCTACAATAATTGGGAAGCTTGTAGCTTTGTTTCCGGCAGCGCGATATGGACCTTTGCATTATCAGAATTTGCAAAGAGCTAAAATTGCTGCGTTAAAACAGAACGCTGGTCATTATGATCGGTCCATGCAGCTGCCGCCCGAAGCGATAAATGAGTTGCAATGGTGGGTGTGTCACATTAGCAGCTCATTCAAGCCTATCAGGGAGGCTAATCTGGTGGTATATTTGCAGACTGACGCCAGCTCCAATGGCTGGGGAACCACGGATAATTGCTCTAGTTGTGGGGGCAGATGGGACACCCTTGAATCGACGATGTTGTTGGCTCAAGGGATTAACTATTTGGAGTTGCTGGCAGCATTCCACGGACTTCGTGCGTATTGTTCCAAGCTTGTTGGAGCACATGTCCGTCTCCAAATAGACAACACCACAGCAGTGGCATACTTAAACCATATGGGCGGTACCAGGTCAGTTTCGTGTGACGAATTGGCTAACTCAATTTGGCTCTGGTGTGTTCAAAGAGACATTTGGATTTCAGCTACCTATTTGCCAGGTGAGCTTAATACTGTGGCGGACACCAGGTCACGCAAATTTAATGACAATATTGAATGGATGTTGCATCCTGAGACTTTTTCTAAAGTCACAGCCAAATTTGGGAAACCGGACATTGACCTTTTTGCGTCACGGTTGAACCATCAGGTACCAACCTACGTTTCATGGGAACCAGATCCTGGGGCAATAGCGCTAGATGCATTCTCGCTGGACTGGGGGAATTGGTTTTTCTATGCCTTCCCCCCGTTTTGCCTCATCAGTCGGGTATTGCGAAAGATTCAGGCAGATGCTGCCAAGGGCATCCTTATTATACCCGACTGGCCCACACAGCCTTGGTATCCGGTGGTCTTTGACATGCTCAACGAACCTTGGGTCCTTTTGAAGGGTTGCCCACAATTGGTTACTCACCCTGTCTCAGGGGAGCCACATCCCTGCCACGGCTATTTAAATCTGTTGGCTTGCAGGTTCTGAACAGGCCGTTAGTCCAATACGGCCTCTCGGCTCGGACCATGGATACCATCGGGGCGTCGTGTCGAGAGTCCACAAGGTGAAGATACCGCTCGCATATTAAGAAGTGGGAAGCCTACTGCAGCCGCTCTCGCATCACGTACGATGACGTGACAATAACCGACGTCCTGGAATTCCTCGCGGGGTTGCACCATGATGAACACTTAAGTTACAGTGCCATCAACAGCGCCAGAAGTGCGCTATCATTCTACCTCAATATTGGGGTAGGATCCAACAGGCTAGTGTCCAGACTCATGCGGGGTATATTCAATATGAATCCGCCTACACCACGCTATAATATCACCTGGGATGTCAGGGACGTATTAACCCTGCTCAGGACGTGGTCTCCCATGGAAGGGCTCCAACTGGACCAACTCACCGTGAAGCTGGTGATGTTACTAGCGCTGACTTCAGCTCAGAGGGTACAGACACTACACAAACTTCGTGTCGACAGAATGACTTCTACCCCTACAGTAGTAGTCTTTTTCATTGACGAGCTACTAAAGCAGCATAGACCTGGGTGCACAGGGCTGCAGCTGAAGTTCCCGGCATACCCCGCAGATGCTAGGCTATGTTTAGCCTCACATATCCGCCACTATGTCAAGGTGACGGCACGCATCAGAGGAATGGAGAGATACCTGCTTGTCACTCATAAGAGACCTCATCATCGAGTGACAGTCCAGACGATATCCAGGTGGCTTCGAGTCGTCTTGGGTAAGTCAGGTATCGACACTAATGTGTTCAAATCTCATTCCACCAGGGCTGCATCGACGTCAGCGGCGAGGGTCATGGAGGTGCCCATGGACCAAATTCTCGCCACAGCAGGATGGGCTAATGAAGCTGTGTTCCAGCGTTTTTATAACAAGCCTGTTGCTGCTCCTCTACAGTTCGCAAAAGCCGTGCTGAATGCAGGTTCAGAACGTGGAGATGTCCCCGCATGAGGGGTTTTGATTTGTTATTAATAAATATGCTCTTGTTTTGCAGTATGAACTATTGAGCAAGTTTGTTCCTCCCATCCATCCCTGGTAGTGGTGTGTCAGCATGGACGTGGTCCAGGGCGTGTAATCACAGAAGCTTTGAAGTCTTCACGAAGTCACTCACGTGACTCCGAAATGAAATAGTAAGACTGAACGAGAACTTACCAGTTCGAAGGTTGATCTTTATTTTATGAGGAGTCGAAGTGAGGGATTTCGTGCCCTCCTCGCCCAACCCTCAGTTACCTTCATCTGGTAATCTTAGTCACTTCAATCTTACTAAGCAAAGTCATTTCTATTGTTGGTTTCTGTGATTCCACGCCGCTACTTTGAAGTATGTCGAGCATGCGCGCCGGCGGGCTCTTCACGAAATCCCTCACTTCGACTCCTCATAAAATAAAGATCAACCTTCGAACTGGTAAGTTCTCGTTCAATCTTACTATTCTCCTGCCTTCACCTCATAGCCTTTGAGTCCTAACTCTTGATTAGTACAGGTGGCAGATGTTATGGGGAGAAGGCAATAGAATGAGGTTAGGAGGGAGAGATAGCCTCCTAACCCCATGATTAAATGGCGGAGTAAACTTGATGGGCCGAGAGGCCTAATTCTACTCCTATCCCTTATGACATTACTAATTAATAACTTTTTAATATCTGCTTAAAAAATACCGAATGAATTAATTCCACAATTCCTCCTCATCTCCATTCTAAGGTATGTCCTTTTAATCTGAGGCTGTGCCCTCTGGTTCTAGACTCTCCCACCACTGGAAACATCCTCTCCCCATTCACTCAATCTAATCTTGCATGGTTCAGGTTTAGATTTAGTTTTGTCGCGCATACTGACATACAGTGAAAAGCTTTATTTTGCATGCTGTCCAATCAAGTCTGAAAATACTATACATAAATACAATCATGCCAAACCCAAGTGCAATAGGTAAAGTTGAGGGAAAGATACAGAGTGCAGGATATAGTTCTTATCATTACAACTTAATGGTTGTAGAGGCAAAGTCCTATTGTCTGCAGTGAAGTGAACATTTTGAACAACTGCCCTCTGCATTTAAAGTTGTTGATTCATTAAGTGATGGAGCCATTTTAAGGAGAAACATGTATAAGTCACAGGGTTACATAGTAAGTAGAAGGTTTGTTGAAAATTACTTACCCTTTACATCCAATACATCCCTGCCTGAAAATTCAAGTTTGAGTGCTTAAGCGTAGGAGAATAGTGCAATAAAGATTTTCAGGCATCAAAAGATATTCCGAGATGAAACCACCCAGTGTTTCTTTTTTGCACGCATCCAGAAAAGGTATGCATTCAACAGTGTTCCCTTTCAAGTGCTTCACCATTTTCTGTATCTCCCTGCGAAAAACTTCGACAAATACACACTTCACCATTTAACTTGCACACCTGACTGCAGTAGGGCATACTTTTCACCTATTAATTATTAGCAGAAAATTCTAAAAGCCTGGTATAATGCAACATTTTCACACACACTCTGTGGCAAGGATAATATGCACTTGAAATTCACAGTATTTGTTCTCGAGGCTGCTGATATATCGGTATATCAACGAGACTCCATGACCGCAGACAAAGTCAATTCATAACAGGATCAAAATAAAAGCAGGACTGCAAGCTCTTCCGGCAAACCGTGTGTTTGGAAGTGTACTTGTCATCACAAGTGGTTCTCTTGACTCGTGTCCAAGTCTGGCATAGATAATTTGAAATAGATTGATTTCCATGATCTGTTGGCAACTCTATTGGTTTTATACTGTGTGATTAGCAAAATGATGGTAATTCAACACCCATTTACATTAATCTCCTCACATTCCCCTCAACTCACTCCACTTCACATTAGGGGTAATTTACAGCAGCCAACTAACCTACCAACCTGCACAATCACTGGGATCGAGGCAGAAGCCGGAGCACCCAAGGAAACTCATGCAGTCACAGGTAGAACACGCAAACTCCATGCAGACAGCACCTAGAGGTTAAGATCAAACCAGTGCTGCAGGAGTTTTGAGAGCAGTTCTATTACTTCTGCCAGTGAGTTACCACATTAATATGTGTTTTTCATTCTAATTTCATGTCTCACTGCCTTCAAAATATAATACAAATATTAACAACGAATATTTCAGTCAAGTAGACTGCTGACATTTGATCTACATTTTGATCTGACCCAATATTGTGTGCCGGCCCTCTGGCTCACTAACTGGCATAACATGGCATAACCCTGCCTCCAAATGATGCATCCTGAGGCTTCACCTTGTGCCTTGCCCCTTGCCCGTCGCCCTCAGCCCTTTCCCCCTTGCCCTCACTCCTCACGCTTCAGCCCTCACTCCTCACCATTCACACCTTGTCTCTCACTCCTTGCCCTCATCCCACGCCTTTTGCCCGTTGCCTCTCACCCCTCTCTTGCCCCTCGCCCCTCACCCTTCGCAGCCCCATCTGAGAGCAATTGACAAACATTCATAAATACAGAAATTTATCTAAATAACGACAACTTGAAAATTAAAAACTTCCAACATTTAAAAAAAAACATTATTAATTAAAAAAATACATTAAACAGTTGCTTATTTCAAAACAAAAATATACAGAAAAATCACAGAAATTTGGGCAAAAAGAATGCTTATCTTTCTAATTAAGGCTGGTGACTCAATTTAAATGATGGCCAACTGAAACTAAAGCAAAATTGATTGTTTGTGTATATAAAATATATTCAGCTCCTTGCCCCAGTCACTTTGGAACACCCCTGGAGGGCAGAAGAAGGGGTAAGATGTGGTCACAATGTGCAGCTTGTGACTGCAAGGAGCAGACAATCAAAAGCTCATGGATTAATTTAAGGGGAAGATAGAATGGGCAATATTGTAATGTTCTACTCACTAATTAGAATGGAGACGAGGAAACACTTTTTCTCACAGAGAGTGGTGAGTCTGTGGAATTATCTGCCTCAGAGGGCGATGGAGGCAGGTTCTCTGGATGCTTTCAAGAGAGAGCTAGATAGGGCTCCTAAAAATAGCGGACTCAGGGGATATGGGGAGAAGGCAGGAACGGGGTACTGATTGGGGATGATCAGCCATGATCACATTGAATGGCAGTGTTGGCTCTAAGGGACAAATGGTCTACTCCTGCACCTATTGTCTATTGTGTATTGTCTAACAATGATCGATTCAATATTTTCCTTGATCTCCATCACTTTTGTCTTGTTTTCACACCTTACATTTCCTCATCTCTGTATCTCCCACTCTTCTGATTCTCTTCTTAAAAAGGTCACCCATTCCTTCTATCCAGAGATGCTGTCTGTCCCGCTGAGTTACTCCACCATTTTGTGTCTATCTTGGAAAATTATGCTGATTGAGTTGTTCAAGAGGCATAAGTGGAGACTTATGTGACGGACCATAAATACTGGCTTGGACAACATGGGTCGAAAGGCCTTTCTCTCTGTCTAATTAAATCTGCATCATAATTCAAGCAACATAATTTAAATAATTCAAAACAATAAATTGTCATAAGATATTATTGGCTTCTACATCTCTGCTGTTTATATGCACCACACATTATGGAGTAGTTTATTAATGTAGTAAATAATTTGATTTGCCTGCCCATACAACTGGTAATATTTTAATTGTGGACACAGGCTGTAAATTCCTTAAGTAACCCAGTTTAATTGCAATTCCACCGCCTGTGCATTAACGACTGAGCAGTATTACTCTGAGATTTACTGGCTTTGTTTACATTAAGTTAATGGCAAGATATAATAAATCTCAATGGTGGTATTTACAGTGCCCTCCATAATGCTTGGGACAAAGACCCATAATTTATTTATTTGCCTCTGAACTCCACAATTTGAGATCTGTGATAAAAAAAAATAATATGTGGTTAAAATGCGCATTGTCAGATTTTATTAAAACTTATTTTTATACATTTTGGTTACATCATGCAGAAATTACAGCTGTACATAGTCCACCCATTTCAGGGCACCATAATGTTTGGGACACAGCAATGTCATGTAAATGAAAGTAGTCATGTTTAGTATTTTGTTGCATATCCTTTGAATGCAATGACTGCTTGAAGTCTGCGATTCATGGACATCACCAGTTGCTGGAGTGTTGCCAGGCCTTGTATCCGCACCTGCGCAGTTGGGGGAGGGTTTCCGGGCCCGGTATCCGCATGTATGAAATCCTTCGATTCCATCAACCGCTGACACAACAGGAACCCGACAGGTCTATGGTGCGTCTAGTCAGCATATAAAAGTCATGCTCAATTGGGTTCAGATCGGGTGATTGACTTGGCCACTTGAGAATTGACCATTTTTTGGCTTTGAAAAACTTCTTTGTTTCTTTAGCAGTATGTTTGGATCATTGTGTTACTGCAGAATGAACTGCCGGCCAATAGGTTTTGAGGCATTTGTTTCAACTTGAGCAGATACAATGTGTCTATACACATCAGAATTCATTATGCTACTTCCATCAGCAGTGGTATCATCAATGAAGATAAGTGATCCTGTACCTTCAAAGGACATTTATTGTCACATACACCAATTGGTACAATGAAATTTGAGTTACCATGCAGCACACAAAGAAGATAAACATAACATTATAGAATTTAACATAAAACATAAAACGTAAAACGTAAAACGTAAAACGTAAAACATCCTCCCACAGCGGAATCAACATTTCCCACTGTGAGGGAAGGCAAAAAAGTCCAGTCATCTTCCTCCTGTTCACACGTGGTCGGGGTCTATTGAAGCCTCCACAGTCGTCGCAACGATGCCTGATGTTTCAGACCCTCTTGCCAGGATGATGGAGTTCCGGCGTCGGAACGGAAGAACATTCTCAGCGGCTTGTAGTTTCTGAATCGGCCGCTTTCTACTGGAGACTGCTGCTCCCGAAGTCCACAGGCTGAGCTGGGCAGAGCTCCAACACTCCGCGATGTTAAAGTCAGCAATGCCCGTGGCTGGAAGCTCCATAGAGCACAGCTCCACGATGTTAAAGTCAGCAGTCCGGAGCAGCAACACGGCGATCCCGGTAAGGCATCACCCGCTCTGCGATGGTACTTCAGTGCTACGTCATTGCCGGTCTCCGGCATGAAAGGCTGCACCATTCCAGATGGTAGGCCGCGAGGAGGGGGTGAAAATGAGGCGGAAGAATCCTCGACCAGATAGTGACTGAGAAAAACAATTTCCCCCTTTCCACCCCCCCCCCCCCCCACACCCACTCCCCACACAAAAAAGACTATACGTGCAGCCATACATGCCCAATCCATAACACCCCCATCACCGTTTTTCACAGATGAGGTTGTGTGCTTTGGATCTTTGGCAGTTCCTTCTCTCCTCCATAGTTTGCTCTTGCCATCACTCTGATATGTTAATGTTTGTCTCATTTGTCCACAAGACCATTTTCCAGAATTGTGGTTGCTCTTGTAAGTACATTTTGGCAAACAGTAACCTGGCCATCGTATTTTTGTGGCTAACCAGTGGTTTGCATCTTGCAGTGTAGCCTCTGTATTTCTGTTCATGAATTCTTCTGCGGACAGCAGTCATTGACAAATCCACATCTGACTCCTGAAGAGTGTTTCTGATCTGTCGGACAGGTGTTTGGGTATTTTTCTTTATTGTAGAGAAAATTCTTCTGTCATCAGCTGTGGAGGTCTTCCTTGGCCTGCCAGTCCCTTTGCGATTAGTAAGCTCACCAGTGCTCCCTTTTTTCTTAATGATTTTCCAAGCAGTTGATTTTAGTAAACCTAAGGTTTGGATGATGTCTCTAACAGTTTATTCTTGTTTCACAGTCTCATAATGGCTTATCTGACTTTCATTGGCATAACTTTGGTCATCATGTTGATAAACAGCAATAAAAGTTTCCAAATGTGAAGGAAAGACTGGAGGAACGATTAGGCGCTGAGAGTTCTCTTATAGCTGCATTAAGAAGGCATTTAAAAATACCTGAGCAGTTACAAACACCTGTGAAGCCATGTGTCCCAAACATTTTGGTGTCCTGAAATGGGTGGACTGTGTATAAATACAGCTGTAATTTCTGCCTGGTGTAACCAAAATATATAAAAATATGCTTTAATAAAATCTTACAATGTGCATTTTAACCATGTTATTTATTCTATCACAGATCTCAAATTGTGGAGTTCAGAGGCAAATAAATAAATTATGGGTCTTTGTCCCAAGCTTTATGGACGGCACTGTAAATACCAGCATTGAGCTATATTTGTCAAGCTATATGCTGGAGTTTTTCCCTAACCACAGAGATTTGGGATAAATTCAGAAGCTGTGATTTTTTAAACAAACGATGTACACAATAGTCCTATCGCTTGTCAATTGCTAAAACAAATAGCTTATCTCATGCCTCCTTTAAAAAATATATTCTTTTAACATGCCCATTAAAATGACTGGAAATTAATCATTCAACTAGCCCCTCACTCCCATTCTTCTGTTAGTAACAATGTTGAAAAAAAGCCTAATACATCAAGTTATGTGAAAATAAACTTTACAATGAGAAGGCTTTAATTATTCATATAACCATATAACCATATAACAATCACAGCACGGAAACAGGCCCTCCCGGCCCTCTCGTCCCTTCCAGTCTGTGCCGACCATTTATTTTCCCATAGTCCCATCTACCTGCACTCAGACCATACCCCTCCATTCCCTTCCCATCCATATACCTATCCACTTTACTTGTAAATGCTAAAATCGATCCTGCCTCCACCACTTCTGCTGGAAGCTCATTCCACACAGCCACCACTCTCTGAGTAAAGTAGCTCCCCCTCATGTTACCCCTAAACCTCTGTCCCTTAATTCTCATGTCATGCCCTCTTGTTTGAATCTTCCCTACCCTCAATGGGAAAAGCTTATCCATGTCAACTCTGCCTATCCCTTTCATAATTTTAAAGACCTCAATCAAGTCCCCCCTTAACCTGCGCTGCAAAGAATAAAGACCTAACTTGTTCAACCTTTCTCTGTAACTTAGTTGCTGAAACCCAGGCAACATTCTAGTAAATCTCCTCTGTACTCTCTCTATTTTGTGGATATCCTTCCTATAATTAGGCGACCAAAATTGTACACCATACTCCAGAATTGGTCTTACCAATGCCTTGTACAATTTTAACATTACTTCCCTACTCCTATATTCAATGCTCTGATTTATAAAGGCCAGCACACCAAAAGCTTTCTTTACCACCCTATCTACATGCGATTCCACCTTCAGGGAACTATGCACAGTTATTCCTAGATCCCTCTGTTCCACAGCATTCCTCAATTCCCTACCATTTACCATGTACATCCTATTTTGATTTGTCCTGCCAAGATGTAGCACCTCACACTTATCAGCATTGAACTCCATCTGCCATCTTTCAGCCCACTCTTCCAAATGGCCCAAATCTCTCTGTAGACTTTGAAAATCTACTTCATTATCCACAACACCCCCTTCTTAGTATCATCTGCATACTTACTTATCCAATTTTCCACCCCATCATCCAGATCATTGATGTACATGAGAAACAACAGTGGACCGAACACAGATCCCTGAGATACCCCACTGGTCACCGGCTTCCAACCTGACAAAATGCCATCCACCATTACTCTCTGACATCTCCCATTTAGCCACTGTTGAATCCATCTTGCTACTCCGCCATTAATACCCAAAGATTGAACCTTCTTAACCAACCTTCCATGGGGAACCTTGTCAAAGGCCTTACTGAAATCCATATAGACAACATCCACTGCTTTACCCTCATCAATTTCCCTAGTAACTGCTTCAGCAAATTCAAGAAGGTTTGTCAAACATGACCTTCCAGGCACAAATCCATGTTGACTGTTCCTGATCAGACCCTATTTATCCAGATGCTTATATATATTATCTCTAAGTATCCTTTCCATTAATTTGCCCACCACTAACATCAAACTAACCAGTCTATAATTGCTAGGTTTATTCTTTGAACCCATTTTAAACAATGGAACAACATGCACAGTACGCCAATCCTCCGGCACTATTCCCGTTTCTAATGACATTTGAAATATTTCTGTCTTAGCTCCTGCTATTTCTACACTAACTTCCCTCAATGTCCTAGGGAATATCCTGTCAGGACCTGGAGACTTATCCACTTTTATATTTTTCAAAAGTTTCAGTACTTCCTCCTCTTTGAATCTCATAGTTTCCATAGCTACTCTACTTTTTTCCCTTACCTCATAGAGTTCAATATCCTTCTCCTTGGTGAATACCACATGAAAATAAATTGTTCAATATGTATCAATATGTCATTATTCTGAAGAAATGTTCACTTTAGAATGCTTTACTTTGATCATGCTTCTGACATAACTAGGTAATTGATACAAATCTGCACTCCAGGCATGAAGCATCACCTACTGAGTGCACATATCAAGTAATCAGAGCACATGCTCCTCTTTCTGTGCATAAAGGATGGAAAATCATCTGAAAGTGTGCTTGAATTCCTCATTTAATTCTCTGGTGAAGTTCTGTGCGAGAAGTATACATTTCAAACATCGTCCCTTCACACTTTTCATTTGGAAAGTTTATCATTGCACTTTTCAGATTTTAGACCAAGAGAAACACTCAAGATGCCAGTTCTTGATGAAGTGTGCATCTGCAACTCCACTGGTGAGAATGGGGAACTCCCAATATAATGCACTTAAGTTAGGATGCAGCAGAACAGCCATCTCTTCACTCACCTCATCCTTGAACAGATTGGAAACTATTTTCTCAACCGTGTCAGAGAAGGGGGTCTGGTTGAGGATTCACTGTACCACTCTCAGCACAGCTGGGGTGCCTCCTTGCTGAAACAGTCGCTGACCCCTGGTGCTGAGGCTCTGGTTCCAAATGAAAATACCTTGTTTTTGTATTAGTTCGATGACTGACTGCATTGTTAAAGCCTGTGGCTTTCGAACATCTGCTTTCCTATGCTTCAGCAGTGGTGTAGTAAGGCAACTTCATTCATTCTGAGCTTCACAATTGTAGTTGGATTCCAGTTACAGATGGTTCCATTATAACACAATAGTCATGCTCCTAAGAAACCTCATGTACTAGAAAGTCGTTTCATTGAAGAACAGGCTGCACTGTACCTTCCTTCTAAGCAGAAAATTAAACAGGTTTTCCTGTTTGCGGTCATGCCACAACCAATGCAACCTGCAAAATGCAAATTAAGTTCTGGAATCCATCTTACACCTTGTAAAAAATTTGCATTATGGAAACGCATATTATAGCGCAAACACCTGTGGGTGTTTTAAGCAGGGACTGCTCTGGCTTTGCCTAAATAATTTTAGTGCCGGTAATGTAATATTGTTAACAGCTGGATTGGTGTCTGAAGCCTATTCAGACGATTGGCAATGGTCCCATTTCATCCGAACCCCACTCCTCTCGACCCCTTGTGTACTTGGTCCAGTGTTTGCAAGGCAATTGTGGAGGCGGTGAAGGAGTTACTAATTCCTCTCCTACTCGAACAGCCATTGTGGGTGAACAGCCTCAGCAGAAAACAGCAAAATACATCCAACAGGTCTGCTTCAAACAGCCATTTGGAAAAAAAGACTATTCATTTGGAATCAGTTAATTGCTCATCTGTTGCTGAGGTATTGCATAGGATTAGCAGGCTTATCTTACTGCTTTTTTCCAAGGTTTGAACTGCTTTCAGTTGAAATTTGAATATTCTGTCACATATTTCTGACCTTGGGCCCCACCACAGAGGTGTGGACATACATTTGAGTCGATCCCTTGCCTGGGATCGCTCCAACCGCGGCCTGCGGACTTTACATCGAGAGCTCACAGTCTCAGGAGAAGCTGTGGATGTCGGGAGCTCCAATGTCGCAGAAGGTTTGACCAACTCTGCTACGGGGTCAAGATCGTCACCTCGACGGAGGGCTCGAGGTCCCTGACCGTGGGAGAGCAAAGGGAGGAGATTGAACTTTTATTCACCTTCCATCACATTGAGGAATGCGGAGGGTCACTGTGATGAATGTTTATGTTAAAATATGTTTTGTGTATTCCGTTGCTTTTTAATTGTATGACTGACTTGGCAAATGAAATTCCTTGTATCTTGCAAAACATACTTGGCTAATAAAGTATTATTGGGATTGTGTGCTTATGGTATTTTCTGCCAAAAGAACCAATTCAGAGTTTTGCCTTACCTTTGCAATGTTTCTCAGTTCATCATCTCTAATGAAAGGATTACACATGGTGATACATGTGCTATTTTCAGCATTTGGTACATGAATCTACAGTGCTCTATGATGATCCCACAGGTCACACTATTATTTAATTAGATTTTGAGCAGTGAAGGTTATTTCCAGATAACTAATCCATATAATATGCATGTAAATTCCACCGTAGTGGTTTAATGAGTCATAGAGTAATACAGCACAGAAACAGATCATTTGACAAAAATTACCCATGTAGATCAAGATGCCCCATCTAAACTAGCCCCATTTGCCAATGGTTGACCCATGTCCACTAAAACCTTTTCTACCTATGTAGCTGTCCATGCATCTGTCTCGAAAATTGTGCTATAGTATCTGCCTCAACTATCTCATCTGGCAGCTCATTCAATATACCCAGCACACTCTATGTGAAAAATTGTCCCTTACATTCCTATTAAACCTTTGCCCTGACACCTTAAACCTGTATCATCTGATTCTTGATTCCCCTCTAAGACACATTGATTTCACACTATCCCCTCTTCATTTTATATACCTCTATAAGAGCACCCATTAGCCTCCTGTGCTCCAAGAAATAAAGTGCATGCTTGCCCAATCTTACCCAAATCAGACCATCAAGTCCTGGCAATGTTGTTGTTAATCTTCTCTGCACTCTTTCTAGTTTAATGATTTAAATTCAGTTTGCTTTAAATAACAACTAAAAGCATCATGTAAAGTGCTATGTAGTTGAAAATGTTTTTACCAACGTTATTTAAGGAAGAAAGCTTGCTAACCAGGCTTGGTCTATATGTAACTCTACCCCACGCCACTGTCGATAATTGAGACTACAGATGCTGGAATCTTGAGTAACAAAAATAAATGCTAGACTGCAGAAAGATCTCAACCCAAAACATCACCCATTCCTTCTAACCAGAGATGCTGCCTGTCCCGCTGAGTTACTCCAGCATTTTGTGCCTATCTTCGGTGCAAACCAACATTTGCTGTTCCTTCCTACACTCAGATTATTGAACCTCAGAAAACCTCTGGAAAGTAACTCAGATTATGCCGGTCAGGCATAATTGGTGGAGGGAAATGAACAGATGATGTTTCGGGTTGGGACCATTCTTCTGTCTGATGAGCAGAGGGGAGAAAATTGGTAAAGAGAAGAAGGGGGAGGGCAAATCATGATAAGTGGCTGATTTCTATAATTTCTCCTAACACTGGCCAACAGTGCCCTGAGTTGTATCATATCAAGCAGTAATCCTTAAATTAAGTCTATCACTGCTTTCGTAGGGAAAGGTTGTGAAGAGAATAAATAAATATCTTGCCAGCAATTAACACATCCTGCAAAGTATCATGCAAGTTTATTGAAACTTCAGATACCATAAATTATTTTATTTCATTTGAAATATAACAAAGTTAGATGGAAGCATAATTTTGTCACATGGTGGCTTAACTGCATGGGAGATTTTTCACTGAGAGAATGGTTTTGAAAGTTTGCACTATTGACAATAATTTAGGAATGTAGATGCTTCCAGCAGGTGGGAAGTCATTTTGTATCAGGGTTTTTATTTTATGAGTCTATGCTTGCTGTAGTGAAATCGATATGTCAACATATTGGAAAAATCAAAGGTCTCACTCCCTTGATTTGTTTAACATATATTGGCATCTAAACACATTGGAAAATTACCCAGGGTTGGCAAAGACCACTACCTTTGCTGCTGATACTATCTTTGAATGAAAGTTTGTTTATGAATCATCCTAGCCCTTTTTTTAGTTCTTTTCTGTAGTCGTTAGGTTGTTGTTATTACAGTAAAATAGATCATGAGCATGTCCGAAGAAGGGTTTTGGCCCAAAACATTGCCTATTTCCTTCGCTCCATAGATGCTGCTGCACCCTCTGAGTTTCTCCAGCACTTTTGTCTACCTTTCATTTTCCAGCATCTGCAGTTCCTTCTTAAACAGATCATGAGCATTATTCTTTCAAAATAAATCCTTAGCTGCTACCTCCTGTAAAACCGATGTTCAGTTGCACATAAGCACTAAATGATGAGCAATCCAGATATGAAAATATATGCATATTTTGAAGACTTGCCTTTGGAGATGGGACATTTGTGCAGTACATCTTGAGTAGATTTTTAAAAATGGTATGATGAAGACACTAGGAACTAAGCATACAAATGAGCCCGAAAAAAACAGCCAATCAGTGGACTGGGAGAACTTCAGAGTCCAGCAGAGAAGGACAAAGGGCTTAATTAGGAAAGGGAAAATAGATTATGAAAGAAAACTGGCAGGGAACATTAAAAACTGACTGCAAAAGTTTTTATAGATATGTGAAGAGACAGAGATTAGTTAAAACAAATGTAGGTCCCTTGCAGTCAGAAACAGGTGAATTGATCATGGGGAACAAGGACATGGCAGACCAATTGAATAACTACTTTGGTTCTGTCTTCACTAAGGAAGATATAAATAATCGGCCGGAAATAGCAGGGGACCGGGGGTCAAATAAGGTGGAGGAACTGAGTGAAATCCAGGTTAGCTGGGAAGTGGTGTTGGATAAATTGAATGGATTAAAGGCCGATAAATCCCCAGGGCCAGATAGTCTGCATCCCAGAGTATTCAAGAGAGTAGCCACAGAAATAGTGGATGCATTAGTGATAATTTTTCAAAACTCCTTAGATTCTGGAGTAGTTCTTGAGGATTGGAGGGTAGCTCATGTAACCCCACTTTTTAAAAAAGGAGGGAGAGAGAAAACGGGGAATTACAGACCAGTTAGTCTAACATCGGTAGTGGGGAAACTGCTAGAGTCAGTTATTAACGATGGGATAGCAGTACAATTAGACAAAGTCAGCATGGATTTACAAAAGGTATATCATGTCTGATGAATCTTATAGAATTTTTTGAGGATGTAACTAGCAGAGTTGATAAGGGAGAACCAGTGGATGTGTTATATCTAGACTTTCAGAAGGCTTTCGAAAAGGTCCCACATAAGAGATTAGTATACAAACTTAAAGCACACGGTATTGGGGGTTCAGTATTGATGTGGATAGAGAACTGGCTGGCAGACAGGAAGCAAAGGGTAGGAGTAAATGGGTCCTTTTCAGAATGGCCGGCAGTGACTAGTGGGGTACTGCAACGCTCAGTGCTGGGACCCCAGCTATTTACAATATATATTAATGATTTGGACGAGGTAATTTTTTTTTTTTTTTTTTTTGAATATTTTTTATTAGAAGTATAAGTACAGGTATAAGTACAAGTATAAGTACATATAAAAACAATGTTCTTGATAAAGAGATAGGTAATAATTACCATGTTTTCTTATATATACTTCTAAACATTTTATTTTAGTTTTTTTTATAGTGAAAAGTAGGAAAATGTGAAAAATGATTAACATAAAGATAGTTATGAAATAGCCAAAAGAAAAAAGTAAATAAAATGACAGTGGTATATTATACAAACAGTATTTATATAATAATATATCCGTGATCAATAATGTATTATTCTTCGTCTAATCCTTCGTTCAGGTCTCAATCAAGTCTGCAAACCGAGTCATATTGATCCCTTAAGATATTCAAGGAATGGAGACCAAATCACATTAAATTGGTCTAACTTGCCTAAAAGGGCAAGTCTTATTCTTTCCAAGTGTAAAGTCTCCGCCATTCCTGAAATCCACAATTTGATTGTAGGGGGTATGGGGCCTTTCCAAAATTGTAAAATTAATTTTTTTACCAATTATTAAACTATAATCTATGAAAGTTCTTTGTGCTGTCGTGAGTAATTGATCCCTTTCTAATATTCCCAATATTATTAATTTTGGGTCTGGAACTAGATTCTTATTTACAACCTTCGAGATTACCTTAAATATTTCCAACCAAAAATTCGTAATTTTTATACAAGTTGTAAAAGAATGTGTTAAATTAGCTTCTGGGTATTGGCATTTGTCACATATAGGAGATACATTAGAAAATATTCTATGTAATTTAGATTTTGAAAAATGCAATCTATGTAAGACTTTGAATTGTATCAGAGAGTGTCTAGAGTTTAATGAACAATTATGTATATATCGTAAACTTTCATCCCAGATATCAGATTCGATTGTTTCACCTATTTCATTTTCCCATAGTTGTCTGTACTTTTCCGTATTGGGTATATCATTTTCTAATAAAATATTATAAATGTATGATATTAATTTTTCAGTATTTGGGTGTTTATTTAAGCATTCATCTAGAATTCCCGTCTTTCTCTTTTTATATTCCTGTGCAGTTGTTTTAATGTAGTCAGTTATTTGTAGATATCTGAAGTAATGTTTAGAGTGTAGTCCATATATTTCCTGTATTTCTTTAAATGAAAGATAAAGATTGTCCCTGTAAATGTCACTGATCTTATTGATTCCTTGATTTTTCCATTGTAAGAATCCTAAATTTTCCAGGGATGGTTTAAAACTTACATTATTAACAATGGGAAGAACTAATGGGATATCTTCTAGTTTTAACGTTCAACTGTCTCCAAATATTAATTCCACTATTAATTATTGGGTTTTCTCGATAAGTTTTCTAAAATATTTTAATTTTAGAAAATAATATGGAACTGATTTCATACGGTAAGCAGTCTTCCTTTTCCATAAGTAACCAGTTTGGATTTTCATCAAGTTCCATCCACCAAAAGTTCATATTCTTAATATTAACTGACCAGTAATAAAATATAAAATTAGGTAATGTTAAACCTCCATTAATTTTCGATTTGCATAAATATTTTTTATTTATTCTATGACTCCTATAGTCCCAAACAAAATTATTGACTATAGAGTCAACCTTTTTGAAAAAATTCTTAGAAAGATATATCGGGATCATTTGAAATAAATATAATAATTGTGGGAGAAAAATCATTTTTATCGCATTAATTCTACCTATCATTGAGATAGGTAGAGTTCTCCAATATAGAATATTCTTAGATAATTTATTTAGTATAGGTAAAAAATTATATTTAAATAAAGAATCATATTTTTTTGTAACGTGAATTCCTAAGTACTTAATCTGTTCATTAACAATCTTAAAAGGAAATTGTTTTAATGTAGTTAAATTATCTTGTGTTAATGGCATAAGTTCACGAGGGAATTTAATGCAACATCTCCAAGTTTGCGGATGACAAGAAGCTGGGGGGTAGTGTTAGGTGCGAGGAGGATGCTAGAAGGCTGCAAGGTGACTTGGATAGGCTGGGTGAGTGGGCAAATGCATGGCAGAGACAATATAATGTGGATAAATGTGAGGTTATCCACTTTGGTGGCAAAAACAGGAGGGTAGACTTATCTGAATGGTGGCAAATTAGGAAAAGGGGAGATGCAACGCGACCTGGGTGTCATGGTACACCAATCGTTGAAAGTAGGCATGCAGGTGCAGCAGGCAGTGAAGAAAGCAAATGATATGTTAGCATTCATAGCGAAAGGATTTGAGTATAGGAGCAGGGAGATTCTACTGCAGTTGTACAGGTTTTTGGTGAGACCGCACCTGGAGTAGTGTGTACAGTTTTGGTCTCCAAATCTGAGAAAATACATTTTTGCCATAGAGGGGGTACAGAGAAGGTTCACCAGACTGATTCCTGGGATTTCAGGACTTTCATATTTGGAAAGACTGGATAGACTTGGCTTGTACTCGCTGGAATTTAGAAGACTGAGGGGGGATCTTATAGAAACTTACAAAATTCTTAACGGGTTGGATAGGCTAGATGCAGGAAGATTGTTCCCGATGTTGGGGAGGTTCAGGACAAGGGGTCACAGTCTAAGGATAAGGGGGAATTTCTTTAGGACTGAAATGAGGAAAACATTTTTCACACAGAGAGTGGTGAGTCTCTGGAATTCTCCGCCACAGAAGGTAGTGGAGGCCAGTTCATTGGCTATATTTAAGAGGGATTAGATGTGGCCCTTGTGGCTAAAGGGATCAGGGGGTATGGAGAGAAGGCAGGTACAAGATACTGAGTTGGATGATCAACCATGATCATATTGAATGGCAGAGCATGCTCGAAGGGCCGAATGGCCTACTCCTGCACCTATTTTCTATGCTTCTATGTTTCTATGTAACTGTAGATGCTGGATTCTTTTGCAAAACAGAAAATGCTGGAGTAACTCAGGCAGCATGGAAGTTTGGAAATATGGTTGTAATTTATATTGTTGGAGGTGTCGAGGATTGATTATTAAGAAGGGTGATAAGATGAGAGTCAAAGGAAAACTAAATTAAGAATTCCGAGGAGAATGAACCATGAATGATATGAACTTACATGGTGGCCATAGAGGGAAAGTTAGTAATTAGGAGTTTGTGACAGAAACGTGAGCCCACATCAGTAGGAAGTGTTTTTTTTTAAATTTGATCAACATCAACATCGCTAAAATACTAAGAAGGTTACCTTGTAAGATTGTTTATGATTTTTCCTCAAATAGCAAAAGGAGAATTTAGTCTTACAGTTTTAGTTCTCCAAATAATTAAATCAATTATGTCAAAAAATCAGGATAATTAAGCACAATTCAGTGGTGTATTGTAAGCAATCTATTAATGTTAGATCTGATATAGCATTGCAGCTCCAATGACTTGAGTTTAATCCTAACCTCCAGACTATTTGCGTGGAGTTTGGACATTCTCTATGACCAAATTGCTGTTCCTGATGCTCTGATTTCCTTCCACTTCAGAATGGCGTGTAGGTTGGTAGCTGACTTGGCCACTGTAAACAGCCTCTAATATGTAGGTGAGGCTGTAGAATATGGAGGGAGTTGATGGGAGAGCAAAATATAATTGGCGTAGGATTACTGTAGCTGGGTGGTTGGTGTCAGGAGTTTTGGGGTGAAGGCAAGAGAATGGGGTTTGGGGGGGAGAGATAGATCAGCCATGATTAAATGGCGGTGTAGATGGGCTGAATGGCCTAATTTTGCTCCTATCATTTATGACTTTATGACCTTATGTCTACCGCAGCGTCAATCGGTTTAACAGTCTGTTTCCATGCTGTATGACTCTCGATGGCTTTGGTAACCGAGGAAGCAGGGACAGCAAATACAAAAAAGTAAAGCACTTCCATGAAAGGGTGGAAGTGAGGAGAGATGATATGATAAAAAGCTGGTTGGTGCAATAAATGAGCTGGAGATGAGCAGAGAAAGAAAAGATGGATTAGATGAACTGAAAATTAAAGTGGTAAAAGCAAGACGATATATTTTGTATTTATTGTTGATTAGAAAATGTTCTATTTGAAAAGTAAGGTGTTTAGATTAGAGATACAAAGGGCCCACCAAAACCGAAGATCTCGAAGAAAACCCACGCAGGTCACGGGGAGAACGTACAAACTCCATTCAGACAAGAACCCATAGTCAGGATCGAACCCTGGTCTCTGGGACTGTAATGCCTTACTGCTACACCACTGTGCCGCCCCTGTTAGTTGTTGAGTTTACTGTGTTAACAGTGGTTCAGTTGGAAACAGTGTTAGAAACATAGAAACATAGAAAATAGGTGCAGGAGTAGGTCATTCGGCCCTTCGAGCCTGCACCACCATTCAATATGATCATGGCTGATCATTCAACTCAGTATCCTGTACCTGCCTTCTCCCATACCCCCTGATCCCTTTAGCTACAAGGGCCACATCTAACTTCCTCATAAATATAGCCAATGAACTGGCCTCAACTACCTTCTGTGGCAGAGAATTTCAGAGGCACACCACTCTCTGTGTGAAAAATGTTTTCCTCATTACGGTCCTAAAGGAATTCCCCCTTATCCTTAGACTGTGACCCCTTGTTCTGGACACGCCCAACATCAGGAACAATCTTCCTGCATCTAGCCAGTCCAACCCCTTAAGAATTTTGTAAGTTTCTATAAGATCCCCCCGCAGTCTTCTAAATTCTAGCGAGTACAAACCGAGTCTATCCAGTCTTTCCTCATATGAAAGTCCTGACATCCCAGGAATCAGTCTGGTGAACCTTCTCTGCACCCCCTCTATGGCAAAAATGTATTTTTTCAGATTTGGAGACCAAAACGGTACGCAATACTCCAGGTGTGGTCTCACCAAAAACCTGGACAACCTCAGTAGAACCTCCCTGCTCCTATACTCAAATCCTTTTGCTATGACATTGTGTTACTGTTAATGAGTTTACTGTTAAATCAGAATTTTTTGGGTTCAAATGTCAGTCCAAAGAACTGTTCTTTAAAAGCCAGGCTGGCATTGAGGTGAAATACCATATTGTATTGCATTGCAGGAGTTGTTGTGTCTCAGTCATGATGTCACTTTGAGACACTATCTACTATCTCAAGTGGAAATTAAATGTCACTACGCACATAATGCAAAGAAGATAAAGTGAGCTGTCCATTGTACTCAGGCCCGAATGAATCCCAAATTAACATCACTAAAACATACTGATTATAACATTACTTGTAAGAGCTGACATCACTAGAAGGTAAAGCTTTAAGTGAGAGGGGCAAAGTTTAACAAAATTGCACAGGGCAAGTTGTTTTGGTAGTGAGTTCCTATAATGTGCTGCTGGGGATGGTGATGAAGGCAGATACAACAGTGGCATTTAAGAGACTTTTGGATAGGCACATAGATATACAGGGAATGGAAGGATATGGATTATATACAGGCTGATGAGAGTTTGTCTTGGCATCATCATGTTCGGCACAGATATTGTGGACCAAAGGGCCTGTCCCCGTGCTGCACTGTTCTATGTCTTATATGCTCAACTGTGCTTCTCAGTGTCCTGCATCACAACAGTGATAATACTTCAAATATATTTCATTGTTTGCAAAGCAGTTTGGAGCAACCAGAGTTATAGACAATAGACAATAGACAATCGGTGCAGGAGTAGGCCATTCGGTCCTTCGAGCCAGGACCGCCATTCAATGTGATCATGGCTGATCATCCCCAATCAGTACCCTGTTCCTGCCTTCTCCCCATATCCCCTGACCCCACTATTTTTAAGAGCCCTATCTAGCTCTCTCTTGAAAGCATCCAGAGAACCTGCCTCCACTGCCCTCTGAGGCAGAGAATTCCACAGTCTCACCACTCTCTGTGAGAAAAAGTGTTTCTTCATCTCCGTTCTAAATGTCTTCCTCCTTATTCTTAAACTGTGTTCCTGGTTCTGGACTCCCCCAACATCGGGAACATGTTTCCTGCCTCTAGCATGTCCAAGTTGTGGAAAGTGCTGCACAAAGCCATCTTAATTCACTTCATAAAAATGCATTTTATCTTTACAGTTTAGTAGACCTAACAACATTCTGCTGATCTGAAACATGGGTTAGACCTTGCTAGTAGGAGTCTGATAACTTCCTTCATTGCCCATGGTACCACACACCTAAATTTACCCAGTCTGGTTGCAATGGGGCTTGCTTGTTAGACCTGCCTTTCATGTACTTTAATCACACATTGAAGAAGCCCTGCACTCGAAACGTCCCATCAAGTTTTAAAAGCCAGCATAGTCCCTCAATCAGCTTTAATTCCTGTCTGGCAAAGCTGTTCAAAAATGCACACCTCCAAATTCAAGGACAGTTTCCTCCCAGCTGTTATTAGGCAACTGAATCATCCCATCAACAACTAGAGTGGTCCTGTGCTACCATCTACCCCATTGGAGACAGCCAGACTATCTTTAATCAGAGTGTTATAGAAGGAACTACAGATGCTGGAGAATCGAGAGTTACACAAAAAGCTGGAGAAACTCAGCGGGCGCAGCAGCATCTAAGGAGCGAAGGAGATAGGCAACGTTTCGACCCGAAACGTCGCCTATCTCCTTCGCTCCTTAGATGCTGCTGCACCCGCTGAGTTTCTCCAGCTTTTTGTGTAACCCCCTATCTTTAATCAGACTTTACTGGACTTTATATTGCACTAAACATTATTCCCTTTATCCTGTATCAGCACACTATGGAGAGCTCGATTGTAATCTTGTATAATCTTTCCGCTGACTGGATAGCGCGCAGCAAAAAAAAGTTTTTAACTGTACCTCAGTACACGTGACAATAAACTAAACTAACCTAAAAAAACATTGACAAAGAGTTGCATAATGAAGCATCCAATTCAAGAAAATTAAAATTCAGATTTTATTTTTTTGAATAATGAATTTAGCCAAATATATTATTGATGAATCAAAACCAAGCTAATTTAAAAAACAACTCACCCACGCATTTGTTTCTTCCTCTGTTGCCCCATAATCCTCGACACAATCAATGGTGTTTCAGATCTTCCTGCCAGACCGAACTTGGAGCAGGATCTGACAACCAATTCCCTACCTGGGGAACCTCAGCAAGTGTGAGCTCCACCACTACAGTCCATGGGGAGGATAACGGTGGGATGCCTTAATTTCCAGTTTTAATCAATAATATTGTGACTTCAATGACTGACTACATGTGAATGATGTGAATTCCTTGCCATTAAACTGGCAAATACCAACAATCTGAAAAGGCAGCATTTACTGGTAAATCTGGAGCTACAAGACCTCTTATCTGTTCCACAGATGCCGAGTTCCTTTTACTTGTGGTTTCCACCTTTCACAGTATTTCGCTTTTACATTAATTTATATTTCCCAGATTATCTTGCCCTGTTTAAGGCTGCTCTGCTTTCTGGCACCAGTGAAATGCAGCTATGATTTAGTGTAATTGGCACAGAGCTCATGTCAGAAATTTGAGAAAAGAAATCAGTTGTCTGCACAACATTTTCCATATATTAAAATTAATGTGAATAAAATCTTGCTGGATCTACTGACCTCTGCATTGTATTGCTGATATCCACATCTGGTATGCAAAATCTTCAAAGCCTACAGTATATGCAGCTTCTTCTTTGGCCTCTCTGCATATTTCATTGAATAAAAGATTCAGTGTTCATCCAAATATATATTATACAGAAGAGCTGCTTGTTTCATTAAATATAATAGAAAAACACAGTTCTTGTGCTTGAAGGTGGATTTCATTCTTGGCTTCCTCAGTGAAGCTTGTTTGCATGTTGAACAAAAAATGGAAAAGAGCATTTTGTTTTAACAATAACTATTAGACTAAAACATCAAATTTGTTTCAGGTGAGAACCTCATAAAAATCATTTGCCCAGATTTTGCCTGGGAAATGTTGGCAAAAATAATCAACATTTTCTTTCATAACTCCTAGAACTCCTGGATTTCTGCAAATATTCATGTACATATACAAACATTGTAGGTTGCAGTCAGTGGTTTCTTGCTGTTGAGTCAACCTCCCTTTATTGCTCGACTTCACGTAGTTCATGGTGGAAATGGGAGGTATCAAAGCCACTGCACAAGTTTCAGAAGAGAATCTGGATAAAGATACTGCCTCGGGTCGGTTCTGGTGTGGGGAATTGAATGCTTCTCATTCATTTTAATGGTAGGAAACAGCTCACAGTGGTAAGAAATAGGCAATTTTAAACTGAAAGTTTTGTTTTTTACAAATATTTTAAAATGCATATATTATTTGAAAGATTTAATACGATTTTAGAGTGTTATTTTTGAATAGATTTTAATAGACGGAAATACGGAACGACGGAAGGATTCTTAGCATCTAAAACATTGACCTAAAATTGATAGATGGCAAACAAACCACAGGTTAAATCTATTAAAGGCACTGGAAAGTGATTACATTCCACAATGTACATCATGTTATTATACTTTATGATTTTAATTAATAATTTTAAATATTTTGGATTTTTTTTTCTAAGTGTGAGGGAGTGAAGAATGGAGCAACAGATCTCACTCATTAAATAACAGAAAAAGTCTTTGATAGCTGTCTATGTCCCTTCAAACAAACCAAATAACAGGTTCCTGGCTCTCAGATATATTTATTGTTCTCAGTTACTGTCAACTTCTTTTCAAACCTTTTATTACTATTCTGAGAATTGAATGGATAAAGCACTTAGAAAAACCATCCCAATATTTTAAACAGTTTAAATAAATTGACAAAGTGTGACAACAGAATAATATTAATGCAAACCTCGATCCTACACTAGTGACTGAAAACACTAGAGGAACTCGCTGTGCTGACATTTACATGATATTAAGTATTTGAGCGGATTCTACACAATATATAGTGTAGAAATCTCCACGCCTGTACTTCATGAGGGGTTCAACTTGGGATCTCATTCTTGAAAAACGTTGCAAAACAGCTGACAGCAACTTTGCAACCAAAACAATGACATGGAGATCCTAGAGATGCTATCAGTTAGTGGAAATTTTGGCATTTGTGCAACAATCTGCCTTTGCCATTCCCAATTTAGTGTTAGGACCTGCTTACATGGCTGTCAATGGTTTTCTATATTTCTGTGGATGCTCTTTGTCCAGCTACCATCACATGACTTAATTGTGATGTAGAAGACCGTATGACTGTCAGGGATTCTGGGATTAGATGACAACCTCCCATTGTTTCCTACTGGAAAAAAATTAGTTAATGTAAATGTACCATGTGATCCACCCACTGAGATGATATGAAGAACTTGAAACAAACAAGGATGATCAAGTTAACAGCACAGAATTAGTAGCTAGCTACTAAAAATGGTTCTAATTGCTGACCTCGAAGTAAGCTTTTCTTAATGTTCCAGTGACCTTGGCAGAGTGTAACACTTCTTTCTCAGCATCAACTGTTGTCAGCCACCAGCCCGAAAAGCAATGGCATCAATCTCATCTAGTAGCCAATTACATTAAAAATCCTCCCAGCCAGCAAACCTGGAGGAGACTTCAATCAATGCAGCCTGCAGAGGAGAGCTAAATCATTAATTGCAACTTTGGAGTTTCTGCATTAACTTTCACATGCACTGAAATCCCAAAACTGGCCAGTATCGCTGCAGCACAACAGCAAACAACCATAAGTTTCTGTATATTTGAACCATATAATCCAGGTTAGTGAACTAAAATAATTCATGTAATGTTTACATTGATAAAGACCAATAAGAGAGTTATGTAATAAGGAACTGCAGATGCTGGTTTAAATCAAAGATAGACACAAAAAACTGGAGTAACTCACCAGGACAGGCAGCATCTCTGGAGAGAAGGAATGTGTGGTGTTTCAGGTCGAGACCCTTCTTCAGACCTGTTTAGTTTTAGTTTAGTTTTGAGATACAGCGCGGGAACAGGTCCTTCGGTGCACCCAGTACGCACCAACCAGCGATCCCCGCACATTAACTCTCTCTTACACACACTAGGGACAATTTACACTTATACCAAGCCAATTTACCTACAAACCTGTATGTCTTTGGAGTGTGGGAAGAAACCGAAGATCTCGGATAAAACCCGGAGGTCACGGGGAAAAGGCGCAAACTCCGTATAGACAGCACCCGTAGTCAAGATCAAACCTGGTCTATGGCACTGCAAGTGCTCTAAGGCAACAACTCTACTGCTGCGCCACCATGCTGCCCAAAAATATTGCTCAAATTTTGCTCAAAAATATTTTCTGTACTAATATTCTGATCTCCCTTTCAATTCCAAATGTGTTTGATACTTTAATACAGTCAATATTTCAGTTCTTCTTATATCCCAGTTTTTAATGTTTGGACAGATTGTGCAAGATCATGTCTGCTTAATTGAAGTTTGAAAATAAAACAGAAAAGTTCATCACAGGAACGGCACTTTGGCCCACAATATCTGTGCCAAGATAAACTAATCTAATTTGCCTGCATATGACCCACATCTCTCCGTTCCCAGCATACACACATACCTCTCCAAAGGTCTCTTAGATGCCACTATCATATTTGCTTTCACTACCACTAATAATTAAAAAAGAAAGATGATGCAGATTATTTGAGTTTTATTTTGGAAAGAGAAAACGGATTAATTTGGTGCTTTTTAAAAAAATTGTATTAGATATTATTCTCCTGACTGCATTTCACTGCCTGCAAACAAATAATGCTTGGGGAAAAAATGATTCAGCCAAATAGCAAGCAGCTCTACAAATGATAAATTGGAGGCCACCATTGTTATCCAGTCTTTTTTATTTATTAAACTCATTTACACTGAGAGAATGGATCATGCAATTTCACACACAACCTCCATAGGTTGTAAATTGTGAAGTCCAGCTATAGAACTCTTTAATATATCACAATGCTGTAATTTTCAATGGGACATTTTTATGAGGCAAATTAGTTTTTTTGAAATATTCAGGGTGAATTCATATTTATCAAAATGAATGATGTTAGTGATGAGAAATGGAAAGTTAACTTTTCACCTCTATGGCCTAATATCTCCATCTAATCTATTCTTCCCTGGCACTTAACCCCATTTTTTAAGGTTTCCTTTGGCAGTTACTATTGTTCTTGCCAACTTATTACAGTGAAGGTGCCAAGTTTTGAACTACAGAGCTATCCCACAATAAGACATCACAAATCTGAGGCTGATGTGTAATTGTTTTTCATTCAATTGAAAAAACGAAGCATATCACATAATCATAAGTCCTGTCGTTAATATTTGTACCTAAGTTCCAGAAAGGTATTTTACCACTGCCTTGTGCCAGCAGTTCAAATTTGTGGAACGTACCTCACAGTGCAAGAAAAGATTGATTCAACTCCTCTAGATTTACTGGTCTCAGTTGCTTATTAACTTGAAACGTGGTTCAATAAAAACTCCAGCAATACTCCAGAACTAATCAACTAACATTTCCTGTTGTCACTGTTTGACAAACGGATTTCCAGTGCTTGCTTTCATCATACTTGTAAATGCTGATTTCAAGTGTACGATCAATGAACAGACCAAGGACTTGCTATTTTACATTGTTCAGCCAAGTTCAAAATCCCTGCTAGGCATCGACGCGTGCCATGACCTGGGTTTGGTCTACTTCAGGTGTGTTGTTCACAAACTCTGTTTGACAGAGGGACCAACAAAACAGGTGTTATCTAACTATTAAGACTTGTTTGACAACCAAATCAGCAAACTACCCACAGTATATAAGATCATTGTCCACCATATAGTCACCCCGATCGTACGTGCCCGTCACCGCATCCTGCATGGTACGCGTGACCAAAGACACGTTGAACTTAAACGTACGGTCTCCATTGGAGTCCTCGCCGAAGTCAGCGAGCCCTCTAATTGGGTCTCCACCCATAGATGTCACCACAAAGAAAGACAAGAAGAAGTTATGCATCTGCATCAATCCTAAAGATTTGAACACAGCAATCAAACGCCAACATTATCCTATGAGGACCATCGAGGATGTTGCAGCACAAATCGGTAACGCAATGGTTTTCTCAGTCTTGGATCCAAAAACTCATTTTGGCAAATCCCGTTATACTGTGCCTCATCGGCATTAACAACATTCACCACCCCGTTCGGACGTTACCGGTTCCTAAGAATGCCCTTTGGCATCAACACTGCCAGCAAAGTCTTGCAGTGTGCAATGGAACAACTGTTTGCAGAATTCCTCTGTGCTATCATAGTTGACGACTAGTTTATGGCCGCGATGCCACCAAGCATGATGAAAACCTACGTAAAGTACTGGACTGTGCCAGAGATATTAACTTAAAAGTGAACCCACTTAAATGCAAGTTCAGGGTTCCCGAATTCACTTACGTAGGTCACGTGTTCACTAGCAACGGACTAAAACCAGACCCACTGAAGATTGCAGCAAACAAAGAGCTGCTGGTACCAACTGACGTCACCCGCCTACAACGATTTCTAGGCATGGTTAACTACCCCAATCTCAGCAAACTATCAGCCCCCCTGCGTCAACTAACCCACAAAGACAACATCTGGTGTTGGTACCCAAACCACCGGTGATCTTTCGAGACTTTAAAACCACAGCTTGCTAGTGCACCAACTCTGTCTTACTTTAACCTCAACTTGCCAGTTACAATCACCTGTGGTGCATCCCAGTATGGACTAGGCGCTGCCTGCCTGCAGACCTCTTTCAACTGCGATGTTTTGCCGGTATCCTACAATTACAGAACACTAGCAGATATCGAACAGCGCTATGCCCGGATAGAAAAAGAGCTGCTTGCCATGATTTTTGCAGTGTTAGGCATGTTCTGAACTTTTCTGGATGTACTAAGAAATCTTTGCAGAGAGTAACTAGCCAAATTCACATTTAGTTGTTGATTAGCATTCGCGCTATCATAATCAGCCAGTGGTGCCACAGTCTCAGCCATCCGTCATGCATGAATAACCTGATCTAAAGTCAAGTCTGCATTCGGTAATAGCTCAGCTTGCAGCTTTCGGTCGCTCATTCCTCCCACAATTTTATCTCTAACAAGCTTATTTGTTATCTCACCAAATCTGCATCGAAAACTGATGTGTCTCATGTCCACGGGTTCACCAGGCTGTTGCACTCGGGCAAAAAATCTTGTCCTCTCAAGGATTCTATTAGGCGGCAGGTCACACAGTTCTCCGAACATTCTCAGCAACACCATCGAATTATCTATAGATTCTGCTGGCACCAATACCTGCCCATTCGCATCCAGTTGGGCAGGTGCAAATTCAAACGGGTCAGCCTCTGGACCCGCTAAATTCAATAGTAGCAAAGCCTTCAAATCATCAGGATCGTTGCGGTGAACGATGCGTATAAACTCAGAGTAAACCTTCTCAAACATTCGCCATCGCTTGGCGATATCAGAATCAAACACAAGCAGGCTAGACTTTCAACAAGAGCTAGCTATATTTCCAAATCACAAAAAAACACGCAAATATCAACTGGTAAACGTAATAAATCACGATAAACAGACACGGGCAGACCCGATCTGACACCATGTAAAGAGTACAAACTCACACTGGTTGAAACACAAGCATCTTTATTGTTCAGGTCATTAACTACATAGCAGGTCACCACACGTTCACACTGCTACTCAGACTGGCAGGATTTTACACTATGAATGTTACAATTAGGCGGAGATATAATTACTTAGCATTCTAATTGGCTAACATGCTATAGCCAATGCTACAATATTGTTGAAATATTCATGATACAATTTCACATTTAATGCACAATTATGACAAAGCAAAATCATGGAGAAATCACATTGTGTCCCATTTTCAATGGCACAGAATATGTTATACAGTCAACATTTTAGGACAAAATTTCAAAGTTTTTAGTATTAAAACTTAAGTTAGACAAAAATGCTGAAGAAACTCAGCAGGTGAGGCAGCATCTATGGAGAAAAGGAAATAGGCAATGTTTCGGGTCGAAACCCTTCTTCAGAATTTGAATTAAGCTTATAATTTGAATTAAACTGTGCAAATTAAAGCAAAATTGATTTTGTTTGAAAAAGAAATTTTGGACCTTTTGAACAAATTGATTTTCTATTATGAAAAGTAGACAATTGTCATAATTTATATTACTGCAAAATGAGTGACAATACTTTCATAAATACAGCAAGAATTTTGAAAGTTACGCTACACATTCCTCTTTTAATGGTCATTTAAAACGTCAAAGATTTTTAAATGTTCAAATCAAAAGATTTTTGCTGAGCTACAAGAGCTGTTATTGGGAATACTTCTGTCCATCATATTTGGGATCGAAACTTCATCTCATTTGAAATTGTTCACTTCACTTCCCTAACTTGTTTTACCATTATTTTACCAACAAATATATTTGCTCAATAGTCTGGAAAAATGGCTGAGGGTTCTCTTTCTAGTTAACGATGATTGGCCACAGAATGATGATGGATACCTACCAGCTGGAGTTTTAATGGCTTGATGCCAGACAACAAAAATCTTGACAAATTGTGTACATTACAAATGATTAACAGAAACAATTAAAAAATATGTTTGCCCAAAAAAGTACCAATGCCAAGATCCTTTATGGTGATCTTACATAGAAACATAGAAACATAGGAAATAGGTGTGGGAGGGGGCCATTCAGCCCTTTGAGCCAGCACCGCCATTCATTGTGATCATGGCTGATCGCCCCCTATCAATAACCTGTGCCTGCCTTCTCCCCATATCCCTTGACACCACTAGCCCCTAGAGCTCTATCTAACTCTCTCTTAAATCCATCCAGTGACTTGGCCTCCACTGCCCTCTGTGGCAGGGAATTCCATAAATTTACAACACTCTGGCTGTACAAGGACACCCAGGTCTCGCTGTACCTCCCCCTTACACCTAATCCCATTGAGGTAATAATCTGCCCCTTTGTTTTTGCGGCCAAAGTGGATAACTTCACATTTATCTATATTATACTGCATCTGCCACGCATCTGTCCACTCACTCAACTTGTCCAGGTCACCCTGCAACCTCCTAACATCCTCTTCACAGTTCACACTGCCACCCAGCTTTGTGTCATCCGCAAACTTGCTAGTGTCACTCCTAATTCCCTCTTCCAAATCATTAATATATATGGTAAACAGTTGCAGCCCCAACACCGAGCCTTGCGGCACTCCACTCGCCACTGCCTGCTATTCTGAAAAGGACCCGTTCACTCCTACTCTTTGCTTCCAGTCTGCCAACCAATTTTCTATCCATGTCAACACCCTACCCCCAATACCATTTGCTCTAGTTTTAGGCACCCGTCTCCAGTGAGGGTCCTTATTAAAGGTTTTCTGAAAGTCTAGATACATTACATTCATGGCACCCCTTCATCCATTTTACTTGTCACATCCTCAAAAAATTCCAGAATTAGTAATGCATGATTTCCCTTTCATAAATCCATGTTGACTTGGACTAATCATTTTACTGCCATCCAAATGCTTCATTATTCCCTCTTTAATAATTGACTCCAGCATCTTTCCCACCACCAAAGTCAGGCTAACTGGCCTGTAATTTCCTGTTTTCTCTCTCACTCCTTTCTTGAAAAGTGGGATAACATTAGCTATCCTCCAATCCACAGGAACTGATCCCGAATCTATTGAACATTGGAAAATGATCACCAATGCGTCCACTATTTCTACAGCCACCTCCCTGAGGACCCTGTGATGCAGACCATCAGGCCCAGGGGATTTATTATCCTTCAGTCCCATTAGCCTACCCAATTCTATTTCTCGCCTAATGAAACTTTCTTTAAGTTCCTCTACCCCCTTAGATCCTCTGTCCTCCAGTACATCTGGGAGATTGTTTGTGTCTTCCTTTGTGAAGACAGATCTGAAGTACCTATTCAACTCTTCTGCCATTTCCTTGTTGCCCATAATAATTTCACCCATGTCTGCCTTCAAGGGACCTGTCTGCCTTCAAGGGATCTTCTTACAGTAACAACATTAATTGGAAAACAGAGGAGATATTTTATTTTTGTATTAGAAGTTTGGACATTTTAAATAATGTCTTCTTGTGGATAGTTGTCGAAACAGTCATTTTTATCTTGCACATGTGACAATACAGAAGTAATTATAATTATACTTATACTTAAGTAATTATAATTGTACTTCAACCAAATTAAGAAGCAGTAGCAAGTTACTGCAGTGAGATCTGGACACCACTGTACATGAGGGGACAAGTAATCTTCATCTTCATTAATGTGAGGAACAAAGCAATGGTCATGTTGAGAACAATTGACCATGATTTATTATTCGTGCCTACACTACTTTAAAACTCCCAGGTCTAATCGCCTGGAATTTGTTTTCCTGCAAAGATCAGAAAGGTTGGGATTTCCTCTCCTCCTATCACATTCCATTGTCACATGTCTAATCTTCCCTTCTGTGCCATACTTCCAAGTGCAAACTTAACCATATATTGGAAGTCATATCTGCAAACCCATCATCTGCACTTTGGGATGAGGGTAGGTTTGTCTGGAGAAACTTTATATTTGTAGTATTTTCTTCTTTTATTTCATTTCTGACCTATCCATTTAGTCTACATGGACTTAAGTAAGGCTCTGGACAAGATCCCACATGGAAGTTTGAACAAAAAGGTTAGAGCCTTTGGTAAATTGGATCCAAAGTTGTCTTTACAATAGGAGACAGAAGGTGATGCAGAAGATATGCTTTTGTGTTGTAAGCTTGTGACCAATGGTGCCCACAGGGATCTGTGCTGAGACCCTTGCTGTTTGTCATATACATTAATGATCTTGGTATGAATGTGGGGGCATTGTTAGTAGGTTTACACATAAATCAAATATGCATGGTGCTATTGCTAATAAGGAGTGTGGTCTTGGGTTGCAGGAAAATATTGATCTGCTTGTAAATTTGGTTGCAGGAAAGCAGAAATAAATGAATCCTGAAAACTACACTGTTGTGCATTTTGGGAGATCTAATAAAGATAGGACATGCACAATGATGGGTCCCAAAAGCGCATTAAGGAACAAAGATGACAGCACAGCTGGGTAAGGAGGTGAAGAAGGCTAATGGGAACTGAGCTTCATTAGATGGGCTGCAAAACATATGAGCAGGGAGGATATGGAGACATTTAACATAATTTTTGTTAGGCCACAGCAGGAGTACTCGATACAGTTCTGATCGTCACTTTACAGGGAAGAAGCCATTGCTCTAGAGAGGATGCAGAGAAGATTAAGCAGATATTATCAGGGAATTAATTTGTTTTGCTTGGAGTGGAGAAGGTTGAAAGAGGGGACCTAGAAGAGTTATATAAAATTGAGGGGCAGAGTTGGGATAAGGAACTAATCCCCAAAATTTTAGACTCTCCATCGAGAGGAAACAACCCTGCTGCATCAATCCTGTAACTCACAGCTATTTGTATTGTGTAAATTGATGGGTTTGTGAAGATACCCTTTCATAACTTCTAGCAGTTTTCCACTTTTGTAGTCAGCCAGACATTTGTAGTCTGCCCATCAACTGGCACTGATTACAATGTCTCTTTTATGTGTTCATTATTATTTAGAGATCTATTTCCCAACAGGTGCAAAGATTAGTCCCAAAAGCATTAACCGATTGCTTGATATTAAAGAATACTTAGTGGTGCAACTGTCAGGGCTCTAGTTTCACAGCACCAGAAACCTGGGTTTGCTCCTGACCTCGGGTGCTGCTAGTGAGGCATTTGCACGGTTTCCCCTTGACTATGATTTCCACCGTTTTCCCCTTTACAATGATTTCCACCGGTTGCTTAAATGTCCTCTAATGGCCCAAAAACTTGAGTTTGTAAGTTAATTGGCCTCTGTAGATTGCCCCCAATGTATAGGCGTGGATGAGAAGATGGGATAAAATAAAACTAGTGTGAACGGGTGATTGATAGTCAGTGTGGACTAGGTGAACTGAAGGATCTGTTTCCATGCTGTATCTTCAAAAAAAACAAAATTATGCAAAATTTTAGCAATTTCCATTTTTAAACCAGGTCTCCAGTATTTATAGTCTTTTTTGTATAAATTGTCATTTTTAAAGGCTGTTCTGTCGTTCTTTCATATTAGCACCCAGGAGATGCTAACCTTAAAGGAGACCTTCATGCAGGTATGCCAGTGTAACATTGGTTTTCAAGGACACTTCACCTTGTTTTGAGGACCTCGCAAGACCCGGAGCTAAATTTACCATTCTCTCTTCCCTAGTGAGGAACTGCACTTCAAGCCTTTTACGCTGTGAGACCAATTCATTGACTTACACCCTTTCCCACTTTCTCCTTTCTCTCCTCTCTCTCTCTCTGTCAGCAGGAGAGATTTGCCTTGCTGGCCAATGTATTATTTACATGTCGAATATGAATTTGGGCAATGTTGACAAAATATCTGCTAGTCATAAGGTCATAAGTGATAGGAGTAGAATTAGGCTATTCAGCCCATCGTCTACACCATTCAATCATGGCTGATCTATCTCTCTCTCCTAAACCCATTCTCCTCTGCATAACTTCTGGCATCTGTACTAATCAAGAATCTATCTATCACTGCCTTAAAAATATCCACTGGCGGCCTCCGCAGCCTCTGTGGCAAAGAATAGTAAGATCAAACGAGAACTTACCAGCGGTGTGAAATCACAGATAACAGTTGTTGACCTGAATATAGTAAGATTGGAGAGAACTTGAAAACTACCAGATGACCTTTATGATACGAGGGTTGGGAGCGGTGGGACGTAATCGCTCATCGTAACTCCTCATAAAATAAAGGTCAAACTTCAAACTGGTAAGTTCTCGTTTAATCTTACTATTTCATTTCGGAGTCACGTGAGTGATTCCGTGAAGACTTCAATGCTCTGTGATTTCATGCCGGATACGAGCCCAGGTGTCACACACTGTATCAATTGACCATGGATGAGTGAAAAAAGATTAATGCATCAAGCCATTACATAGTTAGTTAAAAATACTGATGCTTTAATCATCAAAAGAGAATAATGGTGACCCCTTCCATCCTTGGGGAAACAACGAAACAAATCATAAATGGAATTTGGCAAATACCCCCGGTCTGGCAATGGGTTATTATAAAATGTTGGAAAGTTCATTTGTTTCACCATCCTACAGTCGCTAGGGTGTGGTCCAGTGGAACGTACATGACCCTTGCTGCTAATGTAGTAGCAGCCCTAGTGGAGTGAGATAGAAGATATAGTATCTACTTCAGCATAAGCCAAAACCCTGTTTGACCACCTACAGATGGTCTGGATAGATACCTTTTATGAGGTTTTTAGTAACTAACAACCATTGCTAGTGCAGATCCTCTAAGGCTCCTGGTGACCTTGATGTATTGTTGCAAATGAGTGACTACAGACTACCAAAGGTCCATGGGGTATGCCATGAGAAATAGTTTGGGAACTGACACCCCTGGTCTGCTCTCTTTAACTACATCATAAACATAAAATATTATATTATTAGCAGATGTAACCATCCCGTCCAGTCGCAATATAAGTAGTGGCTGGACCAGTTGCTCTGAGACTAGCGCCATGAGCATAAACATTTTGTAAGTGAGTTTGACCAGAGATACAGATGGAGCTGGGCCCTACTGGCCCTATAGAGCTCTAGGGGCTAGTGGAGTCGAGTGATATGGGGAGAAGGCAGGCACGGGTTATTGATAGGGGACGATCAGCCATGATCACAATGAATGGTGGTGCTGGCTCGAAGGGCTGAATGGCCTCATCCTGCACCTACTTTCTACGTTTCTATGTTTCTATGGAAGCCAGTGGATTGGGAAACTTTCATAGGACCACAGAAGGAAACAAAATGGGCAATACGGGCTGAAAAGATGAAGCATGAAGGGAAGCTGGCCAGGAATATAAAGAAGGACAGTAAAAGCTTTTTTAGATATGCTAAGGGAAAAAGAGTAGCAAAGTCAAACGTGAGTCCCTTGAAGGCAGACACGGGTGAAATAATCATGGGGAACAATTAAAATGGCAGAAGAGTTGAACAGGTACTTCGGATCTGTCTTCACTACGCTTCTGCCGACATCACTGTCGGCAGAAGCGTGGCAGATGCAGTATAATATAGATAAATGTGAGGTTATCCATTTTGATGGCAAAAACTAGGGGGCAGATTATTATCTCAATGGGGTTAGGTTATGTAAGGGGGAGGTACAGCGAGACCTGGGTGTCCTTGTACTGAACGTTGGCATGCAGGTACAGCAGGCAGTGAAGAAAGTTAATGGAATGAACATTGACTTGGGGATGGGGAGAGGGGGGAGCAAGAGCGGAGCTGCGGGCTATCGAGGACACCCTAGTGAGAGCCTCATCTGTAATGGAAGAGGGAAACCGAGTTTCCTAAAGAATGAGGTATGAACATTGATTTCTCTAACTTCAAATAGCCCTTGCTTTCCCTCTCTCTCCATCCCCTCCCCCTTCCCAGTTCTCCCACCAGTCTTACTGTCTCCGACTACATACTATCTTTGTCCCAACTAATTCCCAGACATCAGTCTGAAGAAAGGTCATGACCCGAAATGCCATCCATTCCTTCTCTCCAGAGATGCTGCCTGTCCCGCTGAGTTACTACTGCATTTTGTGTCTACCTTAGATTTAAACCAGCATCTGCAGTTGTTTCTTACATATCTCTGTTGACATTTTCCTCATACATTTTTCATCAACCCAACAGGTCAGTAGGATCATGAGGCTTCACTTTTGAGCTTTATATTTGTACCAACAATAAAAAGCAAGTGAACTTTTGAACTGCTTTTCTCCCTGAACCCGTCTTAGACGACCTGCATTAAAATGTGATTCAGGGTAGTTTCTTCCCAGCCGTTATCGGGCAACTGGATCATCCTACCAAAACTAGAGAGCAGTCCTCAACCACTTTCTACCTCATTGGTGACCCTCACACTATCTTTGATCAGAGTTTACTGGCTTTACCTTGCAATAAATGTTATTCCCTTATCATGTATCACACTGTCAAAGGCCCTATTGTAAACACATATCATCTCTCTTGACTGGTAAACATGCAACAAAAGCTTTACATTATACCTCAGTACACATGACAATAAACAAAACTAAACTGAATTGAACTGAAGTTGTCCCCTGTCAAATTCACCAGCAGCTGCTGTCCCCAGAGCAGGTTGCTCTGTTTACCCAGGATGTTTCTGACTGGATATGAGAGCAGTTCGGGGTTTGCCTCCAGATAAGGGAAAAATTGATCAGATGTGGATGTCATAAGGTCATGTGATTATAAGTGTTTGGAGCATGATTAGGCCATTTGGCCCATCAAGTCTACTCTGCCATTCAATCATGGCTGATCTATCTATCCCCCTCAACCCCATTCCCCTGCCTTCACCCTACAACACCTGACACTTGAGAAATTATAAGGGTAAAAAGACCCTAATGGGTGTTATCTACAGGCCCCCAAACAGTAGCATGGAGATAGCATGCAAGTTGCATCGGAGTTAATATTAGCATGCAACAAAGGTAATGCTACGGTGGTTATGGGAGATTTCAACATGCAGGTGGACTAGGAAAATCAGGTTGGTACTGAACCCCAAGAAAGGGAGTTTGGAATTGATTTGATAAGGGAACTCAAGGTAAAGGAAGCATAAGGAGGTAGTGACTATAATATGATAAGTATTAATAGTAAGATTAAACAAGAACTTACCAGTTCGAAGGTTGATCTTTATTCTATGAGGAGTTGCGATGAGGGATTTTGTGAAGAACCCGCCAGCACGCATGCGCGACATACTTCAAAGCAGCGGTGTGGAATCACAGAACCAACAAACAGAGAAGTGACTTGTTATAGTAAGATTGAAGAGATTTTAATTACCAGTTGATTTATGATCGAGGGTTGGGAGCAGAGGGCACAAAATCCCTCATCGCAACTCCTCATAAAATAAAGATCAACCTTCGAACTGGTAAGTTCTCATACTATTTTTACTATTAAATCTTACTATTTCATTTCGGAGTCACGAGTGTGACTTCGTGAAGACTTCAAAGCTCTGTGATTCCATGCCCTGGACCACGTCCATGCTGTCACACACCACTTATAAGGATGGATAGGAGTAATCAACTTTCCAGACTGCTTGTACTGAAAAATAATAACAATATTTATTAACAACAAACAAAGGAAAAAAACCCTCACTGGGGGACATCTGCATGCTCTTGACCTGCATTCAACACGGCCTCCGCGAACAATATAGGAGCGGCAACAGGTTTATTGTAAAACCACTGGAAGGTGGCTTCGTTCGCCCAACCTGCTGTGGCAAGAATATGGTCCATGGGCACCTCCATGACCCTTGCCGCCGACGTCGATGCAGCCCTGGTGGAATGGGATTGAAAGACATTAGTGTCAATACCTGCCTCAGTCAAGACGATCCTGAGTCACCTGGAGATCGTCTGTACCGTCACTCTATGGTGAGGTTTCTTGTGGCTGATGAGTAGGTATTTCTCCATTCCCCTTAATTTTCTCGTCACTTTGATATAGTGGCAGATATGGGTGGCTAAACATAGCCTTGCATCAGCGGGGTATGCCGGAAACTTCAGCTGCAGCCCAGTGAACCCAGATCTATGCTGCTTGAGTAATTCATCTATGAAGAAGATTACTTCGCCAGGGGTAGAGATCATCCTGTCGATCTTGACCTTGTGGAGTGTCTGTACCCTCTGCGCTGAAGTCAGTGCCAGTAACATCACCAGCTTCAGGGTGAGTTTGTCCAATTCAAGCCCTTCCATGGGCGACCACGTCCTGAGCAGGGTTAATACCTTCCCAATATCCCAGGTGATGTTGTAACGAGGTCTTGGCGGATTGGAATTAAATATTCCCGCATGAGTTTGGACACCAGCCTGTTGGATCCTACCTCAATATTGAGGTAGAATGATAGCGCACTCCTGGCGCTGTTGATGGCACTGTAGCTGAGATGTTCGTCATGATGCAACCCCGCCAGAAATTCTAGCACGTCGGTGATGGTAACGGAGTCGTATGCAATGTGGGAGCGGCCGCAGTAGGTTTCCCATTTCCGGATATGTGTGAGATATTGCCGCCTGGTGGACTCCCGGCACGACGCTCCAATGGTATCCATAGTTCTAGATGATAGGCCATACCGCAGTAATGGCCAGTTCAGAACCTGCAAGCCAATACTTTTAGGTGACTGTGGTAGGGATGCGGTTCCCCTGAGACAGGGTTCATCACCAATTGTGGGCAACCCTCTAAGAGGACCCATGGTTGACTGATCATATCAAGGACCACCGGATACCATGGCTGCGTAGGCCAGTCGGGTATGATAAGAATGCCTTTAGCAGCATCTCACTGGATTTTCCGCAATACCCGACTGATGAGGCAAAATGGAGGAAATGCATAGAAAAACCATTTCCCCCAATCTAGCGAGAATGCGTCCATCGCCATTGCCCCAGGATCTGGCTCCCATGAAACGTATGTTGGTACCTGATGGTTCAACCGTGACGCAAAAAGGTCGATATCCGGTTTTCCAAATTTGGCTGTAACTTTAGCTAATATTTGAGGATTTAACATCCACTCGATGTTGTCATTGAATTTACGTGACCTGGTGCCCGCCACTGTATTGAGCTTACCTGGTAAATAGGTAGCTGAAATCCAAATATTCCGTCGAATACACCAGAGCCAAATTGTATTTGCCAATTCATCACATGAAATTGACCTGGTACCGCCCATATGATTTAGATATGCCACTATTTGGAGACGGACATGAATGTCAGTAAGGTTAGAACAATAAGCTCGAAGTCCGTGAAATGCTCCTAGCATCTCCAAATAATTTATCCCTTGTGACAACAACAGGGTAGATTCAAGGGTGTCCCATCTGCCTCCACAACTAGAGTAGTTGTCCGTGGCTCCCCAGCCATGGGAGCTTGCGTCTGTTTGTAAGTATACCATTGGATTGGGCAAAATGATGGGTTTAAATGAGTCACAAATATTGTCAATTCACCAGTTTAACTCAACTTTTGCCTTTAGAGGCAGCTGTATTGGTCTATCGAAATGTCCAGCGTTCAGTTTTAACGCTGAGATCTTGGCTCTCTGCAAATTTTGATAATGCAAAGGTCCGTATTGGGCAGCTGGAAAAACTGCTACGATTTTGCCAATCACCTTAACAGTTTGTATAATTGATGGTATACTGGCGCAGACTAGATTCTTGCATACTTGAATGACATCCCCAACTTTGTTAGTTGGTATGGTGGCCCTCATGCGATTGGAATCCACCGTGAACCCCAGATAATCCATGACCTGTGAAGGGCAGAACTTTGATTTATCTGGATGGATAATGAACCCCATTTTTTGAAAAATTTCCACGGTGGCTGAAACTGCCAGTTCCGCTGATTCAAGGGTGTTCCCAATAATTAGGATATCATCTAGATAGGCCATCACTATGTGATTTTGTCTCCTTAGTGTAGCCAGTATTGGTTTGAGCAATTTAGTAAATAATCTAGGGGCTGTGGTAAGCCCATTTGGCAAAGCTTTTTATTGCCAGAGCTGATCCATCCAGGTAAATTTCAAGAACTTCCTGTGGTGTTTCTGATTGGATACTGACTAGTATGCATCTTTTAAATCAATGCATGCCATAAAGCAGCCCTCAGAAATCAATAACTTGGCTGTTTCGAACGTGTCCATTTTGAAATGGGTATATTTTACAAAAGTATTCAAATGGGTCAGATCAATAATAACCCGACATCCTCCATCCTTCTTGGTTTTACGTTAGATACAAATTCAATTGGCTCGTGTATAGTTCTTTCTACCACGCCTTTTTCTTGTGACCTTAAGATTTCAGCATAGCCTACTGCCGTTTCTTTGCTGGACAGTGTAAATTTCCGATCTGGCATATCCTGGGATGGAGGGATTTTACCATTGATGAATTCAACCTCATGGCCTTGAATACTTTGTAAGATAAACTCATCAGAAGTGATGGTTCCCCATGCCTCCATAAAGAACCGTAGTCTCCCACCAACATGCGAAGTTAAGCATGCAGGTGCATGAAATCCAGACCGCCTTACCTTCATGGTTATCGGCGGTCCCTGATATGTTTGGCGGGACGTGGAGGTGCTGGGTTGAGTTGATAATGCGGCGTCTGCATTTTCCATGCTGGCCGCTGGGGGCCTAGCCCTAAAAAAGGCCTAGGCTGTTGAGGTTGCTGATATTGAGGCGGTGCTGGAGCATAGGTCCTTGCTGGCCTGACGGCAGGGCCTCATGGCCTGAAGAATGGCACTTTCTTGGCCGGCTGCCTGGTCGAGATATGTGACCTCATGAGTCCCACCGTCTTAGCGTGGTCATCCAGTTCCTTGACCCGCTTCGGGAGGTCCTCCCCGAACAACTGTCTGGGTGGCGGCGTAGGAGGTGCTTTGCATAGTCCTGCAAATTTCAGGTTCAGTGTGGGTTTTATAATGCTCTTCCTAAATGCATTTATTTCGTACTGTGTGTTGCACAGTAGCGCCAGAGCATCCTCCTGCTCGGTGTTCAGATCCACCCCGTCCACCGACCTTGCAAACGCGGTAATCCCAGCAGTGAGCAACTTCAGGATCCATTGCAACTTCATCTCCTGAGTTCTGATCCCTGGGCTGATGTTGCCCCAAATCGGCGTATTGACGATGGGCACGTTGAGGGAGTTGCAATTCCCTGGGGCCTTGTGCCTATTCATGGCCTCCGTAAGGACCTCCTCCTGAAGCTGGTGGTTTGTCAGGAAGTCAACGGTGGCAGCCAGTTTGGAGTTGAGGGGTTGTCCTGATGTCTCCGATAGTGCAAATTTAGTTGCCACATCCAGGAGCTCCTCCTGAGGGGCCTCAGATGTGGATGGTGCATGGACCAAGATGTCCTCATCCTCCGGCTGTCTCATGCTTCCCGCTGACGATGGGGATAAATCCATGTGCCCCCTGGAACTAAATGTTTCCCGCCTCTGGTTTTGTTGCAGGATAAGTTCCAACATCCTTTCCATCCTATCAATACGCCCTTCGCCCTGCGAACCCGGGCGGTCGGAGTCCTCATGTTCAACGGAACTCCTGAGGCTCCTGTCATCGGCCCGTACCTCGTCGAGGTAATCTCGGTGCCGGAAAGAACTGTCGCTACCAGCCGCCTCAGCGAAACTGAGCGATTTCCGCGCGGATCTGCTCAAACGCCTCCTTTTGGCGGAGCTCGATCCCGCTGCCTTGGGGGGCAAACGCGGTGAGAGGTCGGCACCCGATGCCTCGGCGTGGTAACCCGACATCCACGCGGGCTTGCCGACTGTCCTAATCCTGGACCTAGACGGCGTACGGTCCCGTCCTCCCATCCATGGGGGACTCGGTGACCGTGGCGGGACTCCACCTGAATGACTCTTCCCAGTCCTGCTGGTTGGTGAGTCCATACTGGCCCTCTCAGGTCTGCCAGTGGACCGCCAATTCACCAGTCCGCAATCTAGCGGCCTTAGGTGATACCTCCGCCCGCGAAGGGCTAGGTAGATGGGCTCTATCCCTGCCTCTCCTGCGAGGGCTCAGGGAGAAGGGCCGTGCGGCAGCACGTGAACCCTGTTTGCCCGGGTCGACCAACGAGCCCGTTGGCGAAAGAGATATGGAGTCAGGGTCAGCCTGCTCCGGCGGAACACCGAAATCCTGCTCTGCGGGATCCTCGCTAGAGCTGCGGTGTATCGGTGGGTCGGGTCCTGTGACGACAGGGCTCCCCGACTTCCTCGCCTTTTTCCCGGCCTGACTCGCAGGTGTAGCCGTTGATGAGGGCTCCGGGACGGGTGGCCGGCGACTCCTTGCGGATGTCCTACAGCCCTTATTCTTCCTATCCATATTTCTGTTGGGAGAAAACACACTCACAACAAGAAACAACCAACTCAAGGTTAGTTACACTTACCTGAGCAGCCCTTATGAAGGGCTGGTGGTGAGCCGCGCTCCACCTCCAGCCGTCGACTGCAATGCGTTGCGACGATATGTCGCGCATGCGTGCTGGCGGGTTCTTCACGAAGTCACTCATGTGACTCCGAAATGAAATCTGCAATTTGCGAGGGAGAAGGTAAAATCGGAAGATGAACAAAGGGGACTCTGGAGGCATGAGGGAGGAGCTGGCCAAAGTTGACCTGAAAGGAACCCTAGCAGGGATGATGGTGTAACAGCAATGGTAGTAATTTCTGGGAATAATCCAGAAGATGCAGGATCATTTCCTTCCAAAGAAAGCCTTTTTTTCAATCTCTTACCTTGCCGGAAATGCGATGTTTGTCCGGATCGTATCTCTAGTCGCTCTGCAGCCTAACATCATGGAGCTGGCAGCCTTGCTCGAGACTGATTTTGAGCCCCACCGTGGGAGAACACTTACCATCGAAGCCCACGATCCCTTGCCTGGGATTGACGCTCCAACCGCGGTCTGCGGATTTCAACACCGAGGAGCTCGTAGTCTCGGGTAGAGACTGATGTCGGGTAACTTCAAGCCGCAGGAGGTTTGACCAGCCCCGACTCGGGAGTCTGATCACCCGGCATGGGGAGCTAAGATCCCCCTGATGTGGGAGCTTGATTGCCCTGACAACGGAAGGTTCGAGTGCCTCGACCGCGGGAGAACAAAGAAGGGAGGAAGATTTAACTTTTTTTGCCTTCCATCACAGTGAGGAATGTGGTGGATGTTCATGTTAAAAAATTATTTGGGTGTCTTGTTGCTCTTAATTGCTATGACTACATGGCAATCTGAATTTCACTGTACTTGGGGACATAGGGTGATGGAGGAACTGAAGGAAATTCACATTAGTCAGAAAATGGTGTTGGGTAGACTGATGGGACTGAATGCTGATAAATCCCCAGGGCCTGCCTGATGGTCTGTATCCCAGGGTACTCAAGGGGGTGGCTCTAGAAATCATGGCACATTGATGATCATTTTACAATGTTCTATAGACTCTGGATCAGTACCTGTGGATTGGACGGTAGATAATGTTATCTCACTTTTCCAGAGAGGACGGAGAGAGAAAGCAAGGAATTATAGACCAGTTAGCCTGACATCAGTGATGGGGAAGATGCTGATTATCAAAGATGTAATAGCGGCAAATTTGGATAGCAGTAACAGGATCAGTTCAAATCTGCATGGATTTACAAAGGGACCATTGACTTCACTAACTTCAAATCTTCGGTAATTTTTTTGAGAATGAAACAAATAAAATGGACAAGGGAAAGCCAGTGGACTTTCAGAAAGCCTTTGATAAGGTCCCTCACATTTTATTAGTGGGCAAAATTAGAGCACATGGTATTGGAGGAAGGGTATTGACATGGATAGAAAATTGGTTGGCAGACAGGAAGCCGAGAGTAGGGATTAACTGGTCCCTTTCAGAATGGCAGTCAGTGACTAGTGGGCTACCGCAAAGCTCGGTGATGGGACCACAGCTATTTACAATATATATTAATGATTTAGATGAAGGAATAAAATTAGCAAATTTGCAGATCACACAAAGCTGGGTAGAAGTGTGAACTGTGAAGCTGATGCTATGAGGATGCAGGGTGATTTGGACAGGTTGGGTGAGCGGGCAGATGCATGACAGTTGCAGCACAATGTGGATAAATGTGAGGTTATCTACTTTGGTGGCAAGAACAGGAAGGCAGATTATTATCTGAATGGTGTCAGGTTAGGAAAAGGGGGAAGTACAACGAGATCAGGGTGACCTTGCATATCAGTCACTGAAAGTAAGCATGCAGGCACAACAGGTAGTGAAGAGAGCTAATGGCATGTTGGCCTTCATAACGAGAGAAATTAAGTATAGGAGCAAAGAGGTCCTTCTGCAGTTGGACAGGGCCCTGGTGAGACATACCTGGAGTATTGTGTGCAGTTTTGGTTTCCTAATTTGAGGAAGGATATTTTTGCTATTGAGGGAGTGCAGCGTAGTTTCACGAGGTTAATAGTAAGATTAAATGAGAACTTACCAGTGTGATTTTTATTTTATGAGGAGTTAAGATGAGGGATTACATGATTATGAGCCACGGGTAAACCAGCAGATTTCTGCGTTTGGGAACAGCCATAAAGGGCTCTGTTATCATTCCCAGTATGACTGGACCCATGGCTGTGAAGGCCAGACAGGCACTATCAAATAGCCTGAGGCGGAGTCTTGCTAGATCTTAAGCAAGCACGGACTGACGAGGTAAAATGGAGGAAAGACATTAAGAACATTCCTCCCCAGTGCAGCGAGAATGCATCAATCGCCACTGCCCCCAAGTATGGCTGCCATGCCATATATTTTTGCAACTGGTGATTGAGCCTAGATGCTAACAAATCTATATTTGGTGTTCCATCGAGCCACAATGTCCTTAAATACTTTGTTATCCAACATCCATTCTGTGTTGTCATTGATTTACGTGATGATACAAATGAAAGTAGGTAAACTACCACAGGATATTGACATGATTGCACCCATGTGATTAATATATACTACCACCGTAGTGTGTCAACTTGTAGATGAACATGCAGATATGCATATTCGCACAATAAGCCTTTAACCCATAGAATGACCCTAGTGTCTTTAGGTAGTTGATACCATATAACTGAGGAATTGGTAATCCATGCACATCCCATCCGCCTCTGAAACTAGAGATGGTATAGTGATAGTAAGATTAAATGTGAACTTACCAGTTTGAAGTTTGATCTTTATTTTATGAGGAGTTACGATGAGCGATTACGTGAAGAAGACCCGCCAGTCCGCATGCGCGTCAATCTTCAAAGCAGCGGTGTGAAATCACAGATAATAGTTGAACTAACATAGTAAGATTAAAGATGACTAGAACTACCAGATAATCTTTATAATACGAGGGTTGGGAGCGGAGGGCACGTAATCGCTCTACGTAACTCCTCATACAATAAAGATCAAACTTCAAACTGGTAAGTTCTCGTTTAATCATACTATTTTACCTCGGAGTCATGTGAGTGATTCCGTGAAGATTTCAAAGCTCTGTTATTTCATGTCGTAGATTCAAATCCCGGCGTCTCACTCCTTGATTGACTCAGGATGAGTGAATAATCAACAATGCATTAAGCATGACATTGATTTAAACGTATTAATGGTTTATTTTAAGAAAGAAAATCAATAGCAACCCCTATATCTCAGGGGAGGCTAAACTGAATGCAAAATAGAATGGACAAATAGTCCCGCGTCGGCAATCGGCCTATGGTAAAATGTTTTGAAAAATCAATTCACTTCACCATCCTGCGGCCGCGAGGATATGGTGGATGCGGACGTCCATTGCCTTGGCCGCCGACGTTGATGTCGCCCTGGTGGAATGAGATGCAAGTTGTCAGTGTTAATAGTAAGATTAAACGAGAACTTACCAGTTTGAAGTTTGATCTTTATTTTATGAGGAGTTGCGATGAGGGATTTCGTGAAGAACGGGCAGCACGCATGCGCGACATACTTCAAAGCCGCGGTGTGGAATCACAGAAAAACCAAGCCAAGAAATGACTTGTTATAGTAAGATTAAAGAGACTCTAGTTACCAGTTGACTTTATGATCGAGGGTTGGGAGCGGAGGGCACGAAATCCCTCATCGCAACTCCTCATAAAATAAAGATCAAACTTCAAACTGGTAAGTTCTCGTTTAATCTTACTATTTCATTTCGGAGTCACGTGAGTGACTTCGTGAAGACTTCAAAGCTTCTGTGATTTCACGCCCTGGACAACGTCCATGCTATCACACACGCTACTGAAAAGGTGGACAGCAGTAATCAATTTCCGTCACTGTTTCTCTGAAAAAATAATAATATTTATTAATAACAACAAGAAAGGACCCCTCACTGAGGGGGAACTGTATGTTCTTGGCCTGCATCCAGCACGGCTCCTGCGAACATTCCAGGTATGGTGACGGGTTTATTGTAAAACCGTTGAAAAGTGGCTTCACTGGCCCATCCCGCTGTGGCAAGTATCTGGTCCATGGGCACCTCCATGGCCTTTGCCGCCGATGTTGATGCTGCCCTGGTGGAATGGGATTTAAAAACATCAGTGTCAATACCTGCTTTGTTCAAGACGATCCTGAGCCATCGGGATATCGTCTGCACCGTCACTCTATGGTGAGGTTTTTTGTGACTGATGAACAGGTATTGCTCCATTCCCCTTATTTTCCTCGTCACTTTGATATAGTGGCGGATATGGGTGGCTATGCATAGCCTAGCATCAGCGGGGTATGCTGGAAACTCCAGCTGCAGCCCTGTGAATCCAGGTCTATGCTGCTTGAGCAATTCATCAATGAAGAAAGTGACCCGTTCAGGGGTAGAGATCATTCTGTCGATCTTGGCCTTGTGAAGCGTTTGCACCCTTTGTGCTGAAGTAAGTGCCATCAACATCACCACCTTCAGGGTGAGTTTGTCCAATTCGAGCCCCGTCATGGGTGACCATGTTCTCAGCAGGGTCAGCACTTTGCCAATATCCCATGTGACGTTGTAACGGGGCCTCGGCGGGTTGGAATTAAATATCCCCCGCATAAGTTTGGAGACCAATTTATTGGATCCTACCTCAATATTGAGGTAGGACGAGAGCGCACTCCTGGCGCTATTGATGGCACTATAGCTGAGATGTTGATCATGGTGTAGCCCCGCAAGAAATTCCAGCACATCTGTGATGGAGACGGAGTCATATGCAACGTCCATGCGGCCACAATAGGATTCCCATTTCCTGATGTACGATAAGTACTGCCGTCTTGAGGACTCCCTGCATGATGCTCCCATGGTATCCATTGTCCTTGAAGATAGACCATACTGAAGTAGTGGCCTGTTCAGATCCTGCAAGCCAATAGATTCAAATGACTATGGCAGGGGTGTGGTTCCCCTGTGGCAGGGTTCGTCACCAATTGTGGGCAACCCTCCAAGAGGACCCATGGTTGACTTATCATTCCAAGGACCACCGGATACCATGATTGCGTAGGCCAGTCGGGTATAATGAGGATGCCCTTGGCAGCATCGAGCTGGATTTTCCGCAATACCCGACTGATGAGGCAGAATGGAGGAAAGGCATAGAAGAACCATTTCCCCCAGTCTAGCGAGAATGCGTCCATCGCCATTGCCCCAGGATCTGGCTCCCATGATACGTATGTTGGTACCTGATGGTTCAACCGTGACGCAAAAAGGTCAATATCCGGTTTACCAAATTTGGCTGTAATTTTGGTGAATATTTGGGGGTTCAACATCCACTCGATGTTGTCATTGAACTTCCGTGACCTGGTGTCCGCCACTGTATTGAGCTCACCTGGCAAGTAGGTAGCTGAGATCCAAATATTCCGTTGAATACACCAGAGCCAAATTGTGTTTGCCAATTCATTGCATGAAATTGACCTGGTACCGCCCATATGATTCAGATAAGCCACCGCAGTGGTATTGTCTATTTGGAGACGGACATGAGTGTTAGTCATGTTTGAACAATAGGCTCTAAGTCCGTGGAATGCTCCTAGCATCTCCAAATAGTTTATCCCTTGTGCTAACAACAAAGTAGCTTCAAGTGAATCCCATCTACCTCCACAACTGTTATTGTTGTCTGTAGCTCCCCAGCCATGGGAGCTTGCATCTGTTTGCAAGTATACCTTTGGACGAGGCACAATGATGGGTTTAAATGAGTTATGGATATTGCCAATCCACCATAGTAACTCATGTTTTGCCTTAACCGGCAACTGCATGGGTCTATCATAATGTCCAGCATTTAATTTTAATGCTGTTATTTTTGACCTTTGTAAATTCTGATAGTGTAAAGGTCCATATTGAGCAGCTGGAAATACTGCTACAATTTTGCCAATTACCCTGGCAGTTAATCTGATAGACGGTATACTGGCGCAGACCAGGTTCTTGCATGCTTGAAACACATCACCAACTTTGTTAGTTGGGATGGTGGTGATCATGCGATTGGAGTCTATTGTGAACCCCAAGTAGTCCATGATCTGTGCGGGGAGGAACTTTGATTTGTCTGGATGGATTATAAACCCCATTTGTTGAAAAATTTCCACTGTGGCTGAAACCGCCAACTCTGCGGATTCCAGAGTGTGCCCAATTATCAGAATGTCATCCAAATAGGCCATGACCGTATGATTTTGTCTCCGCAGTGTAGATAACACTGGCTTGAGTAGTTTGGTGAACAGTCTGGGGGCTGTAGTAAGCCCATTGGGCAATGCTTTGTATTGCCAAAGCTGATCCATCCAGGTAAACTTCAAGAACTTCCTATGATGTTTCCGAATGGATACTGAATAGTATGCATCTTTTAAATCAATGCATGCCATGAAGCAGCCCTCCGAAATCAAAGATTTGGCTGTTTCAAATGTGTCCATTTTGAAATGGGTGTATTTTACAAAGGTATTCAAGTGAGTTAAATCTATAATGACCCGGCATCCACCGTCTTTTTTAGTTTTAGTAAATATATTAGACACAAATTCAACTGGTTCATGTGTGGTTCGTTCTATCACACCTTTGTCTTGTAAACTCAAGATTTCAGCATAGCCTTCTGCCAATTCTTTTTTGGAAAGTGCAAATTTGCGATTCGGCATATGCTGGGGTGGAGGCAATTGGCCATGAATAAACTCAATTTCATAACCCTGAATACTTTGCAAGATAAACTCATCTGAAGTGATGGTTTCCCAAGCCTCCTTAAATCCCCGTAATCTGCCCCCAATTCGTGAGGTTAGACATGCAAGTGCATGGAACCCAGACCCCCTTACCTTCATGGTTATCGGCGGTCCCTGGGATTTTTGGTGGGACGTGGAGGCGCTGGGTTTCGTGGTTGGTGCGGAATCCGCATCTTCCATGCTGGCCGCTGAGGGCCTAGTCCTAAAAAAGGCCTGGGCTGATGAGGCTGTTGATATTGAGGAGGTGCCGTAACGTAGGTCCTTGTTGGCCTATCGGTCTGACCTCGTGGCCTGAAGTAAGATGTCTTCTTGGCCGAAGGTCTGGCCACAAAATGTGGTCTCATCAGACCTATGGTTTTCGCATGGTCATCGAGCTCTTTGACCTGCTTTGGGAGGTCTTCCCCGAACAGCTGTCTAGGTGGGGGGGTAGGAGGTGCTCTGCATAGTCCCGCAAATTTGGGATTCAAGGAAGGTTTGATAATGCTCTTCCGGAAAGCGTTGATCTCGTACTGCGTATTGCAGAGCAGAGCTAGAGCATCCTCCTGTTCGGTGCTTAGATCAACCCCATCTACCGACTTTGCAAAAGCGGTGATCCCAGACGTAAGCAATTTTAAAATCCTCTGCAGTTTCACTTCCTGCGCTCTGATGCCCGGGCTGATATTACCCCAGATTGGCATGTTCACAATCGGCACGTGGAGTGAATTGCAGTTCCCTGGAGCCTTGTGTCTCTCCATGGCCTTCGCAAGGACCTCCTCCTGCAATTGATGGTTGGTAAGATAATCTATGGTTGCGGCCAGTTTGATGTTGAGGGGTTGTCCTGATGATACGGGTAACCCGAATTTGGCTGCCACATCCAGCAGATCTTCCTGAGGGACCTCAGGTGCTGCTGGGCTCATCTGGTCTTATGTTGTCCATAGATGGGGACGGGGATATATCCATGAGTTCCCTGGAGCTGTGTGTGTCCTGTTTCTGATTGAGTAGAACTTGCTCCAATATCCTCTCCATACGATCCAAGCGCCCTTCATCGGGCGGGTGTGGGAGGTAAGAGGCCTCGTGCCCGAAGGAACTCCTGAGGCTTCGATCATCAGTCCGTACCTCGTCGAGGTAATATCGGTACTGTGATGATGTGTCGCTACCAGCCGCCTCGGCGAAGCTGAGCGATTCCCGCGCGGACCTGCTCGAGCGCCTCCTCTTCGCTGAGCTGGACCCGGCTGCCTCAAAGGGCATGGGTGGGGAGAGGTCGGCACCTGACGCCGCAGCGTGGTGACCCGACGTCCGCACGGGCTTGCCGACTGTCCTAAATCTGGACCCAGACGGCGTACGGTCCCGACCTGCCCCCAGCGGGGGAAGCGGTGACCTAGGCGAGGCTCCACCCTTGTGACTCCTCCTGGTCCCTCTGGGTGGTGAGTCGACACTGGCCCTTCTTGGTCTGCCAGTGGACTCGGGCCTGCCTGATTCACCAGACCACTTCCTAGTGGCTCCTGGTGAGACCTCAACCCACGAAGGGCTAGGTAGTGGAATTGTATCCCTGCCTCCTTCAAGAGGGCTCAGGGAGAAGGGCCGTGCATCAGCACGCGAATCCCTTTTACTTGTCTCTGCAAACGACCCAGTGGGTGAGAGAGAGATGGAGTCAGGATGCACCTGCTCCGGCGCTGTACCGACTGATTGTTCTGCAGGTACCCCGCTAGGGCATAGCTGCGTCGGTGAACCGGATCCTGTGAATACAGGGCTCCCCGGCTTGCGCGCCTTTTTCCCGGCCCGTCCTCCTGCCGTGGAGGGGGGCTCCGGGTTGGGTTGCCGACAACTCCTTGCAGAAGTTTTACGGCCTTTACTTTTCCTACTGTCCATGTCTCTGTGGAAGAAAACACAATTATTCACACAGAACAACCAACTCAAGGTTGTTAGTACTTACCTGAGTGGCCCTTATGAAGGGCTGGTGATGAGCCGCGCTCCTCTCCAGCCGTCGACTGCAATGCGAGCGACGATATGTCGCGCATGTGTGCTGGCGGGTTCTTCACGAAGTCACTCACGTGACTCCGAAATGAAATACCTGCACAACCCAGAACCTGCTTCAGGCACCTTGAAATAGTCTGAACCAACATTTTCTTGTGTGGTTGTCTGTGGCTAATAAACAATGCTAATCCCACACCAGTTAGGGTTCTGGTGGCCTAGATATAATACAGCAAGTGTGCCCTCACACCTAGACGTGAATTTGTGGGGTATGCCAAAATATTATCTTAAGCCCTGTCCCCCTGGTCTGCTTGTGTAGATCAGAAATGTAAAACGTAATGGGAGAACTTGTGTTAAAGACATTGTTTACAAACTTGATATCCGGGGTTGAAACATGACAGTGGGTCCCGTTTGCTGCAGCTAATATGATGGGAAGGCATGTTGGGCACAGTTAATGGCCCTATAACTCTATTATTGTCAAAGACCATTTAAGAATGAGCTCCAAGACGTCAATAGTCTGTTCCGTATTAAATGTAACATTAGCATTAAACAAAATGCTTCCCATCGCCTGAAAAGGAAAGGTACTGCTTTTTTGGTGCTATCCCAGCACCCTGGAGTGAACACATACCTGGATCGGTGTGACAACCCAAGCCGTAGGGGCAGTCGATTCAGAATCCACAATGTCATAAATTGATGTTATCATACAAAGGCTTGTTTCCCGAGCCACAGGCTGAACCAGCAAAGTTCACATTTAGAACAACCGTATAAGGTTGTATTATCATTCCCGACAAAGCGGGAATCAAAGCTGCATAGGCCAGTCAGACAGTAGGAAAAGCCTAAAGCGGGATCATGATTACTTTATTTCACAACTGATGAGGCAAAATGGAGGAAGACATAAAACACCAAGTGTTGTACAACCAAGTGTAAATATTACCAACGTGTAAGTGTAAACTTACCCATGTTTTGGCAAAGCCAGACCAACCTATCTGCCTGGTTACCTCATAGAGTAGGGTGTGTGGAACCTCTGCCCAGCTTTCATGCTGCCACTAGCTTCAGTGAATCCCTTACTGCCGATGAGGCATAGGGTGCGTTGTCACCGAAACGATGAAGCTTTGTTCCTCTTCGGCCTTGATTGGTCCAACAGCTTTTGCTTCTTCCTCCAGGTTTTGCCTTTTGAATAGGCCTTACCTGAATAGACGATTCGGCTGCTCCAATATCCCCCTGATAGCACTGTTCACTGCCGGCACACATGACTCAGTTACATCTGACCAATCGCACTCCCCACCTCAGAGAGGGCAATTCATAAGCAGCTCTGAAACCGATGCTGCTGCAGGTCCCTGAGGATACCTGCACTGATATAGCCCTTCCCATGGACCTATACCAGGATGGAACATGTTTGCACTGATTCTGTTGGGATGGCAACTTTGCTGCCAGGAATGGTACCTCTGACGCGTGCCCTTCATCTCTTGGGGTATGCTTCACTGTTATACCCTCAGACTCGGCGTCAGAATTAAACTGACCTGGCATGCTCTCCTCCTCCACGAGGGAAACATTAAGCAGCCCTGTCCCAGGTGCTGCTGGCGCGGGCTCTCCCATAGGCCGGCGCTTCTACAGATTTGGCATCAGAATTACACTGACCCAACATGGTCTCTTCTTCCAAGAGGCAGACATTAAGCAGCCCTGTTCCAGGCACTGCTGGCGTGGGCTCTCCCATTGGCCGGCACTGCTACAGATTTGGCGACAATATTACACTGACCCGGCATGGTCTCCTCCTCCATGCGAGGGACACTAAGCAGCCCTGTCCCAGATGCTGCTGGCGCAGCCTCTCCCATAGACCAGCGCTGACACCACTCCTGATGTTGGAGAGTACCTATGCATTACCAGAGGGGAAATCCTCCCAGCCTGACTCGTCCGAGTCCATAGGGCTGACTGATTTATTCGTAATTCTACCCCATGTCCGGGGACCATTGTGTTTGTGAGTCACTGGTGGCACTGTCAACGACTCTGGTGGTGACACTGCCTTCCTGCTGGATTTCACAGCAGTCTGGAAGCCACTGACCCTTCCTCTCAGTGACTGGGATCGCGAGCCCGATATCCACTTCCGTGGCCGGTACCGGGGTCTCCCCACAGCCCATAGCAGGTTCACTCACAGACGTCGGTCCCCAGGCAGGGAATAAAATTGGTGAGAAAGGACTCACCTCTATTTGGACTCGGGTGAGTCGGAATACAAGGGTTTTCTCTTAAAAATAAAGTTTAATGTATGTTATAGTGTTTTTCTTAAAGTTAAAAGTTTAAAGCAAAGTTTGTCATAAAAAGTTATTGTCACATGTCCCTGACAATGAAATTCTTGTTGTTTACCACAAGTTGCCGTGAAGGGTTAAAAATTGTTTTAACCTTTCAAAGGTAAAGCTGTACACTACCAATTTTGATTTAGTGAGCCTACACTGTAATAGTGCGGTCCTATGGGACAGGCCGCGCCAGCAGCACCTGGGATAGGGCTGCTTCATGTGTAATAGCACAAACCAATGGGACAGGCCGCGCCAGCAGTGCCTGACAGGGCTGCTTAATGTATGAAAGTGCCGGCCTATGGGAGAGCCGCGCCAGCAGCGCCTGATACAGGGCTGTTTCATTTGTGACATTGCCGGCCTTCGGGAGAGCCACACTAGCAGCACCTGGTACAGGGCTGTTTCATATCAAAAATTGCCGGCCTCTATGAGAGACGGCTCCAGCAACGCCTGGGACGGGGTTGCTCAAGTTCATTCATAAGTCTGCTACGCCCACGGAGTCGGGAGATGATTCTCAACCGGGGCTGGATAGTGCATTTGAAACGACTATCCAAATGCAACAACTGTTGCATACAGTGTTACAACAGGGCACATGCCAACAATAGGAGTGTCGGCTCCATCCTGAACAAAATGCGCCAGCTGTATCTAGTAGAGAATTGTTTGATAGCACCTTCATAGATGAGGATTAGTTCTGACACCAAATCTGATGGTAAGGTTGAGACAGAAGTTCCACCTCTGCAGGCCGCACCAGCAGCTCCAGTTGAGAGAGCTGTTACAAGTCTCCCTCTTGGAGGCAGAGACCAAGACAGGTCAGTATCCTGCTGACATTGAGCCTCAGGGTATGGCCATGGGGCATATCCCAAGGTGATGAAGGGCATGTTTCAGAGGTACTTTTTTAATTCTGGCATCCTCTCAAGTTGCCATCCCAGCAGAATATTCTATTTGGGTATAAGTCCAATAGGTTCATATCAATATAGGTATCCTACAGCCTGCGACACATACAGCCAGGACTGCCTACGTATCACCCTCTCTGAGGAGGGAAGAGCAAAAGGTCAAGATATAACTGACTCCAGGCTCTAAAGAAGTCAATAGAACATACTGAAGCACATATGTGCCGGCAGTGAACAGCGCCAACAGGGGGATGTGAGAGCCAGCCGCCGAATCTGTTATTCAGGTAGGCCTATTCAACAGGGGATGAAAACCTGGCAGATTAATCAATTAAGTCCAACGGCGGGCAAAGGTCATCATTTCAGAACGCACCCCAGGCGCTCATCGGCAGTAGGTGGTTCACTGGAGCTGGGGGCAGCATGGTAGCTCAGAAATTTCATGCACTTTACCAACCTTACTCAACAAAGTGGGTCTAGCACTTCCAAAACATGGGTAAGTGCACCGTTCACAACGTGTAATATTTACATTTGTTTGCACAACACACAAAGGATAAAAACATCTGGTTGAGGCACAGTAGTAGCATTCCAAGCAAGTTTGGATTATGGCCAGGGTTATTTTTCAAGTTAAGGTTTGGAAATCAGGCGAAAGTTCTCATGCAACCACCCATGGAACAAGGCAGGAGTGGCATGTTTATTATGAAAAATGGAGAGTGTCGGGCATATGAACTTTCCGAATATGAAAACTTATTTTCCTGACTAACAACAGATTCATAAGGTTCTCAAAGATCCATGCTAAGCAATTCCCATTACAGAGGTTATCAAAGACAATATACTGTACTAATAACAGTAAAACATTGTGGAATGGCATAAATTGTTCATTGGTCATTGGGATTTACTTTTATTTATTAATTAGCCTATGACTCCACCTTATGGCAAGAAATTGGAGTTAATAACAACCTGTTAAAACTGACTTTATTTAATCAAGAGTAATTGGCAATATAGTAGCTGTGTTTCAACTGAGCAAATCAAGGAACTGATATCGTGCAAAGTAGCAACCTCTCAAAGGACATGTAGACCATTGTTAACAACCTTATGCTATTGTCAGCTGGAGCTACCTCAGTCACAATGATGAAAAAACAGTATTCAGCATTGCTGAACATGACAATAAACTAATTTGCACTTGAACTTGAACTTGAACTTAGTCCAGTAGCTTGGTCGGAGTAATTCATTTATTACAAACTGATGCTAAGGACTCTAAGGTGAGAGTTCCGAAAACCATCTCTAGTTGGAGGTACTGGAGAATTACATGACTTACCATTTCTTCAATTTTTGGTATCAACTAAATATATACACTAGATGCACCCCATGGGTAAGGGGTTATCGAGCGATTATACATATTCTACATGCTCAAGTTCAAGTTGCTACTCGACAATGGTGACATATGTTAGTCACATAGCAATCAAGTAAAAGTATCCTGTAATAATTTACCTAATCTCCTTTGCCACTGGTGTATCATCCAGTTCAGAATGATGACAACATAGAATAGGTATTGGATCTCAAAGTATTATGAAAGTATGGTTCAATGCTACATCGAATATCAACCTGTTGGAGCATGTTTATTCACTGATTGCAAAAATATGTGGCACAACAGTGCGGAGAAATACATTCTCGCTACAAAAGGAGGAATGTTGTTTTATGCCTACTCCATTTTTTGCCTCATTAGCCAGGTCTTGGGTTCATACTATCAGACTGGTTAAGCAGCCATGTTACCTGCTTCATCAGGCATAATAATACAACAGTATACGGCTATTCCAAAAACCAAAAACTCGCTGGTTCAAACTGTGGTTGCGGAGACCGGCCTTTGCATAATAAAACAATTATTGACATTTTGAATGGATTGACTTATGGCTCAGGTTGTCACATCAAGCCATGAATGTGCTCATGGCAGAGTGCAGGGATAGCATCCAAAAAAGCAGTACATTCCTATTGAGGGGATCGGAAGTGATTTTGTTTAAATGTTAGTGTTACATTTAATATGGTACAGATTACTGACGTCTTCCAGTTCATTCTTAAATGGTATTTGACAATAATTCAGTTATAGAGACACTACTGCTGCAACAAATGGGAACTACTCTGTTGGGTTCACACGGATATCGAGTTGTTAAAGAGATCTTGACACAAGTTCTCCCACTACAAGAATATGCAGTTGGGTAATGAAAATGTGTGAACACTACTTCACCAAGGGCCAGCTACATCCTTAGTTATGACACTAATATTAGCACAATGACAGCAAACATAACAAACGCTGTGGCTAGATAGGATGGAATTGGCTGCTGGTGCCATTACATTTTACACAAGCAGAGCAGACCAGGGGTGGCATGATTTAAGATCGTTTTCAGATACCCCGCGGTCTCACGTCTATGTGGGAGTGCAGCTTGCTATATTATATTATAGAAACATAGAAAAATAGGTGCAGGAGTAGGCCATTTGGCCCTTCGAGCCCGCACCGCCATTCAATGTGATCATGGCTGATCATCCAACTCAGTATCCCGTACCTGCCTTCTCTCCATACCCCCTGATCCCTTCAGCCACAAGTGCCACATCTAACGCCCTCTTAAATATAGCCAATGAACTGGCCTCAACTACCTTCTGTGGCAGAGAATTCCAGAGACTCACCACTCTCTGTGTAAAGAATGTTTTCCTCATCTCGGTCCTAAAGGAATTCCCCTTTACCTTAGACTGTGACCCCTTGTTCTGGACTCCCCCAACATCAGGTACAATCTTCCAGCATCTAGCCTGTCCAACCCCATAAGAATGTTGTAAGTCTCCATAAGATCCCCCCTCAATCTTCTAATTTCCAGCGAGTACAAGCCGAGTCTATCCAGTCTTTCCTCATATGAAAGTCCTGACATCCCAGGAATCAGTCTGGTGAATCTTCTCTGTAACCCCTCCATGGCAAGAATGTCTCTCCTCAGATTCGGAGATCAAAACTGTACGCAATACTCCAGGTGTGGCCTCACCAAAACCCTGTACAACCGCAGCAGAACCCCCCTGCTCCTATACTCAAATCCTTTCGCTATGAATGCCAACATACCATTTGCTTTCTTCACTGCCTGCTGCACCTGCATGCCTACTTTCAATGACTGGTGTACCATGCCACCATTCAAATAATAGTCTACCCTCATGTTTTTGTCACCAAAGTGGATAACCTCACATTTATCCACATTATACTGCAATATCAAGGCCACCAGAATCCTAAGAAGTGTGGAATCAGCATTGTTTATTAAACAACAAACAAATACACAAAGGAAGGTCGGTTCAGACTATTTCAAGGAGGCTGCAGCAGGTTCTGGGTTATGCAGGTATTAACATTGACGATTATTCATCTCATTCCACCAGGTCAGCATCAACGTCAGTGGCCAGGGCAATGGACATGCCCATCGACCATATCCTAGCGACCGCAAGATGGTCAACTAAATTGATTTGTAATTTTTTTTCTATAACTCTAGTTGGTATCAACTTACTGACCCGGTGTTTTGCCCATTCTGTTTTGCGCCCACTTTAGCCTCCCCTGAGAGAGAGGGGCTGCTATTGATTTCTTTATTAATGTAAACCATTAATACATTTGAATCAATATCATGTTTAATGCATTTTTGATTATTCACTCATCCTGAGTCAATTGATGAAGTGACGCCAAGATTTCGATCTGTGGCATGAAATCACAAAGCTTCGAACTCTTCATGGAATCACTCACGTGACTCCGAAGTAAAATAGTATGATTAAATGAGAACTTACCAGTTTGAAGTTTGATCTTCATTTTATTATGAGTTACGGTGTTTACGTGCCCTCCACGCCCAACACTCTCTCATAAAGATCATCTGATAGTTCTCGAGTCACGCATCTTACTATGTCACTTCGGTGATTGTTATTTGTGATTTCATACTGCTGCTTTGAAAATTGACGCGTATGCGACCTGGATAGTGTTATTCACGTAATCACCAACGTAACACCTCATAAAATCAAGATCAAACTTCAAACTAGTAAGTTCTCATTTAATCTTACTATTCTAATCTCTTGCCCTAGGGCGGAGTCACAGACAAATTAATAGAGTTAAAGGTAAATCCCGATAATCTATAACTCTAGTTGGTATCAATTTAAATTTAACTGGATGGGTGAGGAACCCCAATTTCTCAAATATTAGTTTTGCGGCTGAAAAAGCTAATTTAGCAAGATTCTACATTTTTAGAATATCATCCAGATAGGCCATAACAATATGTTTTTGAGCTCTGAGCAGCCCAATCATTGGCTTGGTAATTTGGTAAATAACCTGGGAGCTTAAGTTAGCCCATTTCGCAATGCTTTAACTGCTATCATTGTCCATCCAGCTAAATTTCAAATCTCCAGTGATCCCTGTGAATGGGAACTGAATAGTATGCATCTTTGAGATCGATGCATGCGAAAAGCATCCAATGAAAATCATTTGTTAGACAGTAACGAAGTTTTACATTCTAAAAGTCTATACTGCACATGTGAATGCGAGTTAATCAAGGGTGATCCGGCATCCTCCATGTCGTCATTGAAACGGTGAAGCTATGCCCGTCGTGGGTGCTTTAATTAACCCAACAGCTTTTGCTTCCTCAACCAGATCTTTACTTGTTTGGATATCTGCTTATATACCCAAACCTTTTTGTTTGGAATGAATAAATGTCCATATGTATATTGTATGGGTGTATATTGTATGGGTGGCAATGAATTAAAGAAAATTCAATTTGGCACCCTTGTATACTGTGCAGTATAAACTGATCTGATGTTACCTTGTCAGTTATAAACAGATGTGAAGTTATCCATCGTCATTCATGCAAAAACAAGTGTAATCTATTACCAACTTGTAACTGCTCCACACACCCCATGTTTCGGAAAGAACCATACCCCATGGTTACCGGTGGTCGTATGGTAAGCCCAAAGGCCCCTGATGCGGGTTCCATTTCCATCCTCAGGGTCTATTTCCGTCCTTGATGTGGAGGATAGGACTGCTGGGTGCGTGGATTGCACATTTTCCCTGAGGGCCGGTTTGGGCCTTGGTCTGAAAGACCTCTGCCCAGAGAATCAGCTTACAATCTGCCACCAGCTTCAGTGAACCGCTTACCGCCGATGGAGACGTAGAGGTGATGTCGCCGAAATGGTGAGGCTTTTGCTTGTCGTAGGTACCTTGACTATCCGATAGCTTTGCTTCCTCATCCAGGTTTTTTACCTGTTTGGCTAGGTCTTCTCCGAGAAGATTCGGTGTCTGGACATTGCTGGCCTTACATAAGCCTGCAAATTTGGGATTTTTAAGACAGGTCTGATGGCGTTCTTCTGAAAGTAGATCATTTCGAAGTGTGCACTGCACATCAATGCCAGGGCATCCTGCTGGACGTCCGATAACCTGCCATCCATAGTCTCTCCAGATAGCGTTGTTCACTGCCAGCACTATGTGACGCGAGGTAACTGATGCTTACAAAGCTTGTAATGTGAGGGGAACCCTGAAACAGGTGCTGCTGCAGGCCCCCGAAGAGACCTGCACTGATATGGCCCCGTTCCACGGACCATATCAGGATGGAGCATCACCTCAGTGGGCTGAACTCCCTCCAGACGCTATCCATGCTCCATCTGGGCAAAAACGTCCAAGGACATACCCATGTCGGACGGGAACCCTCCTGGCCTAACTCGTCCCAGTCTAACCTCTCAGACTCCGTTTGGCTGCACACCCTCTCGGGCTGCCAGAGTCTGAAGTCGCTGACCGCCCTGTCAGCGACTGCCACCGCCGGCTACCCACAGTTCCGTGGTCCGTAACTGTGTCTTCCCATGGTCCCCTTAGTCGGGTTTCCCCGAGCCGGGTTGCCCCGCGGTCTCATGTCTTCCCACGGTCCCCATAGCCGGGTTTCCTCGAGCTGGGTTTCCCTGTGGCCTTGTGTCTTCCCACGGTCCCCACAGCCGGGGTTCCCCGTGGTCCACATTGCCGGGTTTCCCGCGGCTCACAGGATTTAGCCCTGGCTTGTCATCGAGCAGGAACTCTGTAAAAGAGCTTCCTGCAAGCAAAAAACAACCTGCAAATAAGTTTGAAACTTACCTGCAGGTTTTGAAACTTACCGCTGGAGGAGCAGCGCGCATGCCAGCCAGTCATACGCCATGCATTAACGATAATGATGCGCATGCGGGCTGGTGGGCTCTTCACATAGTCACTCATGTGACTCCGAAGTGAGATTCGTTTTCACAAGGTAAACGTTAACGGTAACATTACCGTTTTCACAAGGTAAACGTTAGTACCATGCCCTTTACACTATGTGTGATCCCATCAATATAAGGGAAGTTTAAACTAAAAGTTTGATTTTATTATTCACATACTTTTTATTTCAGTCAATTATCAGTTTCCAGAGAGGCTGGACAAGGTTCAATTGCTGCATGAAATATTACTTTTCTTATTCTTTCTGATAACAACATTTTAAGCACAATTTAGAATTATCTAGGAACAAGTTTAGACAATTGCTAAAACCTGCCACTGCCCACCCTCACAACTGACAATGCCACCAGTTCATGTTGATACAATTGAGAGCGCCTACTAATTGTGTCTGTTGCTTGAAGTATTTGAGATGGTTTCAAATATGTAGTTGGTTCTTTTGGGTGCGAGTGACACTAATAGAACTCATTCACCTCCTAATGACTTTTAATTTGCCTCTCCCCGATTCACCTCTACCCATTGCAGACATTGGACTTTTTCTATAGACTTCAAAAAAGTTCAGAACTATTTGTTAATACGCAAAATTGACAATATTCCTTCAATCCAGCCAGCAACTAACTCGGTATATCATTTTATAAGTTATTTTCAGTGATTTTAAAATCAGCTTAGAGCCAATAATTGAGTTGAGAAAATTACCAAAATTATTTATTGTGGTAACTAGATTTACATTTGCATTAATCAAAATGCACCAAGTCACCAGACTGAATTATATTAGGACATATTTAAGGACCTATTCATGTTCCCCAGAAATGGTGCTTGACCTGCTGAATTGAGTAATTGTGTCCTTTTTGGACTGCCTGATTTTGCAGGTCTCTGGAAGATTTTACATTTGCTAAAATGTAATTATGTTTGATCAGCAACCTGAGAGAAATACATAATACAAACTGTACATGGCTCTTGTAACCTAATCAACAACTGCATGCCAAGCCAAAAACTCATTCCATAGTCTTTCAATATCCTTGAAATCCCTTCAGTGTGATGATGTTACTATTATTAAGGGAATAAAACAGGATACACATGTTTTAGATTCATAGTTGAAGTACATATTAGCAGGTTGAATGCCACATTACATTTATATTGGTTAGTTGCTTTTCAGAAAGGCTTTTTATTGACTTTGGGATGGAAATTTGTTCTTGCATGCTTGCATCGAAGGTTAAGTATACTGGTGTGGTAGAATACACTCCATTTAATTTCAGAAATTCATTATCATTGATTTTAGAGGAAATCAATTTTGGGAATGGAATACCAAATACTGACAATACTGTAGCACATCTTAGTCGCATGCAAGCGAGGGAGAATTTGATGCCGCTTGATAATGATAACTTACTAATCTGTAAAAGCAATCATCTGAATAAAACATAGATATATAGGTATTTATATATATAGGTATTTTTATAAATAAATAGGTATTTTTCAATTATTGTTTGAAATGTGCTTAATCCTCTTTTTTTGTATAATCTAAATAGTTGTTGAACAGTTTTAGAGAAGAAGAATGACTAAGAAAAGACATTCAGACAATTTAGTTTAGTTTAGTTTTGAGATGCAGTGCAGACTTAGGACTTTTGGCCCACCAAGCCCTCACTGACCTACAATCCCCGCATACTAACCCTATCCTACACACTAGGGACAATTTACAATTATACCAAGCCAATTAACTTGCAAACCTGCATGCCTTTGGAGTATGGGAGAAAACTGAAGCACCCAGAGAAAATCTAAGCAGGTCACGGATCTGTACGGAGTTTGTACATTCTCCCCGTGACCTGCGTGGATTTTCTCCGGGTGCTTCGGTTTTCTCCAAAAGTCCAAAGTCTCTGGCACTGCAAAATAGCAACTATCGCTGCACCACCTTGCCACCTAATTCTTTTAAAAGATCATTGGTCCATTCATCAGACAGGATGGATGAAACTTTTGTGCACAGTGTTAACTGAGAATTTAATTTTATCCAAAGACTTCAGACGCCATAATAATTCTGAGGCATAATAGATAGATGATCTTTGTAAACTGAGTTTGAACACATTGATGAAGTGCAATTGGAAATCAAGTCCTGCGCTTTACTTCATTGACTTGACAATATTAGTGTCATGCTGGGGAGTGGGATGCTGCCTGACCTGCTGAGTTACTCTGGCAGTTTGTGCCTTTCCTTGCCAAACCAACATCTGCAGTTCGTTGTTTCTAGTATTAGTGTCATTCTGCGGAGTAGAAATGTAATGGTTTTGTTACGGGAATTGTGGTCCAGAGACCTGAACCAATGATCTGGAGACATAACATTAAACCATAGCAGGATATATGGTGATTTTAAATTCAATTAATGCAAATGTGATTGCCCTAGCATATTAGTACACCTCACACTGATTTCTGCATCTGTCATTTCCTTTTACTTGGTAAACACTAATGACAAGTACTGATTTAGTACATCGCCTACATTGGCTGACTCCAAGCACACATTCCCTCCATCCTTGAATGGTTCTACCTTCTCCCTGCTTATCCTCTTCTTTTTATTGCACATATACAAATATTTTGGAATCTCTTTGATTTACCAATGGCATTTATTGGCTCCGTCTGTCCCTTCAAATTCCCTAACTGAGTCCTTACCTGCTTTATATATTCCTTCAAAGGCTGTAACTGATTTTAATTTCATAAACTTTACATATTTTTGTCTTTTATCTTTTTGACCAGATTTGCAACTTCTTTGCGCCTCCTCCTCACTAGAACATGGACCTGAACTCTGATCAGTTTATCTTTAATCAACTCCCATAGGTCAGAATGTTTAAGAAAGAACTGCAGATGATGGAAAAATTCGAAGGTAGACAAAAATGCTGGAGAAACTCAGCGGGAGAGGCAGCATCTATGGAGCAAAGAAATAGGTGACGTTTTGGGTTGGGGGTGGGAAGAAAAAAGGAAGAGATGGAGACAGTAGGCTGTGGGGGTGCTGAGAAGGGGAGGGGAAGGAGGGAGAAAGCAAGGACTACCTGAAATTGGAAAAGTCAATGTTCATACCTAATGAAATATGAGGTGCTGCTCCTCCAATTTGCGGTGGGACTCACTCTGGCCAGAAAGACGCTATGACTCTTTGGAGACCTCTCACAACTATAGGAGACTTCTCATGACCGTACAGGCTGTATGGTCATGAGAGGTCTCCTATGGTCGTGAGGGGCCACCCGCAACATGTTGCCAGGGGTCGCTGTATGGTCGTGAGAGGTCTCCAAATAGCCGCAGCGTCTTTCTGGTCACCGCTGAATTTTCAACATGTAGAACATTTTGGTGACCCATCACGGGTGCCGGCAGTCACCTGTAAAGGTCATGTAAGTGGATCAGGCCCTTTGGGAATATCTGCACAGTGGCACAGCTTGTGGAGCTGCTACCTCACAGTGCCCGAGATTCAGGTTTGATTCTGACCTTGGCTGCTGTCTGTGTGGAGTTTGCACAATATCCCTGTGACCCTGTGGGCTTTCTCCATGCTCTCTGCATTCCTCCCACATCCCAAAGATGTGTATGTTTGTAGGTTAATTGTAAATCACCCCTAATGTGTAGACAGTAGATGAGAAAGTGAAATAATATTGAACTAGTGGCGAATAGTGATCGATGAATGGCGTGGACTTGGTTGGCTGAAGGGTATGTATCCCTGCTCTATCACTAAATAAATGAATTAACAAAAAAATAATTAAATTGCTACGGTGTAGCGGGTGCGTGAGAGAGCCTGGAATGAAGGCGAGAAGCGAGACAAATTCTGTAGAGGCTTTAATGAGCACAGCACACTAGTCTCCATTTCAGTGAGAGACTGAAGACTGATCTCGTGTCAAAACTCCCTGCTCTTATCTTCGTAGCTGGAGGCCGCCACCGGACCTGTCCATCAAGTGCCGAGTGGGATGAACCAGGAACCGCCACAGGATCCCTACCAAGAACTGAAGGCACTAAATGGACAGGGGAATATACGAGACGACCAGCCCGTGAGCGCACCACGGCGGGTGCAGGAACCGAAGACACACTGCCAGGCGAAGGTGGCGACGCGGGCGCTTGGGGAAAGGGCCGGAACCGAGGGCGGCCTGAGGGCGAGGCTGCGCAAGTAGCACCGTGGCTGATGTCCACATGTGCCGGCTTCAGCCGCGCAACGGAGACCATCTCACGACGCCCCCATGTCCAAACTGAACGTGGAAGGGCCATACTCGAGGGCCTTGATTGGTCCTTCGTACGGCCGAAGGGGCGTCCGGTGCCTGTCCCGACGCAGGAAAACAAACGGGCAGTCCTGGAGAATGGAAGTAATGTACAGCCTGAACGAACCATGGCGAGACGTTGGCACCAGTGCCAGCTTGCCCACCGTCTGCCGGCCATTGCAGGGCGGCTGATGGCTGCTCTGTCTGGCCCTGTGCTGATGGAATGAACTCACCGGGCACTGTCAGTGGGGCCCCATACACCAACTCATCTGAGGAAGTGGCCAAGTCGTCTTTGGGCGTGGTGCGGACACCCACCAAAACCCATGGCAACGCGTCGACCCAGTCCGGGTCTGTGAGCCGAGCTTTCAGGGCAGCCTTGAGCTGGCGGTGGAAATGTTCCACCAGGCCGTTCGCCTGCAGATGATACGCCGTGGTGTGGTGCAGGTTAACCCCGAGAAGGCGAGACATGGCCGACCACAGTTCAGACCCTTTACATCCCTGGTCAGACGTAATGTCCAGCGGCATTCCGAATCAGGCAATCCAGTGCGCTGCCAAAGCACGGGGACACGTGGCCGCAGAGGTGTCTGCCCCACGATGTCCACATGGATATGGTCAAACCACTGGCGAGGAACGCGGAACTCCTGGAGCGGTGCCCGCACATGCCACTGTACCTTGGCAGTTTGGCACGGAATGCAGCTGCACGCCCAATGCCCAACCTGTTTGGACAACCCGTGCCACATGAAACGGAAAGACTGAAGGCCGTCATCGCCCGAAGGGAAGGGTGGGCCAGCCCGTGGAGCAACTCGAACGCTCTGTGCCGCCAGACGACAGGGACGATGGGCTGCAGCTGACCAGTCGAGACGTCGCACAGCAGCCTCGCACCCCCGGGGCCACATGGAATGTGTTCCAACCGCAGGCCCTAAATTGCGGTACTATAGGCGGACATCTCATCATCCATCAGCTGGGCAGCAGCCAGGGCTGAGTCTTCAATGCCATCGGACACCTGCAAAACTGCATTGACCATGGGACGAGACAAGACGTCGGCTACTCTGCTGTCTTTGCCCTCTATGAAACGAATGGAGGTAGTGTATTGAGAGACGAACGGCAACTGCCACTGCTGGCGAACGGACCATGGGTCAGAAAACTCAACAAACGCAAATGTGAGGGGTAAGCGGTAAATATCCACCTCTCCAAAAAGTAACGGAAGTGTCTCACATTGAGGTAAAGGGCGAGGAGCTCGTGGTCAAAGACACTGGAGTGCCGCTGTGTGCTGCTGAGGTGCTTACTGAAAAAGGCCAGAGGCCGCCAACGCCCGTCGATCAGCTGCTCTGGCACGCTCCAACCGCTACATCGGAAGCGTCGACCATCAGCCTGATTGATACATCCACCCGTGGGTGCACGAGCATCGTGGCTCCAGCCAGGGCCTCTGTAGCCTGGTGGAACACAGTCACCACTACGTCAGCCCATTCGACCTCCTTTTGTTCGCCCGCCATGAGGTGAAACAGTGGGTGCATGACCCTGGCTGTGGAAGTTACAAAACGGTGGTAGAAGGCCACCATCCCGACGAATTCCTGGAGGCCCCTCACAGTGGCCAGTTGTGGAAACTGGCGCACACTGTCTACCTTGGCCGGGAGCGGCACCGCACCCTGCGGAGTTACGTGGTGGCCCAGGAAATCAATGGACGTCACCCCGAAACGGCATTTGGCTATATTGATGGCCAGCCTATGATCGCTGAGATGCTGGCATATCTGGCGGGGATGGGTACAATGCTCCTGCCACGAGCGTCTTGCCACCAAGATGTCATCGAGGTAAACAAACACAAAGTCCAAGCCATGGCACACGCAGTCCAAAAGCTGCTGAAAGGCCTGCGCAGTGTTCTTAAGCCCGAATGGCAGTCAGGAACTCGAAAAGGCCGAATGGTGTTATGATGGCCGTCTTGGGCACATCATCAGGGTGGACTAGAATTTGATTGTAGCCATGCACCAGGTCGACCTTAGAGAACACCGCAGCCTCGGCATGGTGTGTGTTGTACCTGTCAGCGATGGTACCCGAGTACCTGTCAGCGATGGTGGCATCATTTAGCCGATGATAGCCTCCGCAAGGGTGCCAGCCACCATTCGCCTTCGGGACCCTATGGAGCGGGGAGTGGCCAGAGTGAGTCCCACCGCAAATTGGAGGAGCAGCACCTCATATTTCATTTGGGTAGTTTACACCCCATCGGTCTGAACATTGACTTTTCCAATTTCAGGTAGTCCTTGCTTTCTCCCTCCTTCCCCTCCCCTTCCCAGCACACCCACAGCCTACTGTCTCCATCTCTTCCTTTCTTCGTCCCACCTCCCTGCCCTGATGCACGATGAGGAAAGGAGACCCAGTGCGGCGATCCCACGCAAACAAGCAAATCTGGCCGGCCGCCGAAGCAATCACTGACGGCCGGCCCATACATTTTCCAGGAATGTACAGGGCTGCCGACACTGATGAGCTACAGCCCCTCCAGCGGCGGTGATAGTAGCACCAGCTCCCCACCTCTGGTGGCGTCCAAAGGAATTGATGGCAGGCCACGCTGGAATGACGTACCGTCGCCCGGGTCGCAATGGCTGCCGGATCCCGCCGCGGAATGTTTTTAGGCGCGGCAGAGATGCGTTCAATTGAAGCACCGACCTACTGTGTGCTGTCCGGCGCCGTCGAGAGGATCTCTAGCGCATCCAGGGCCTGCTGACAGGCCATCCAAAGTTGATCAGGGCGTCGCCCACCGACTGCATATCGGTGAAAGGGTCACTGGTAACCTGCTGGCAGATGTCCGATGGGAGCTGCTGCAGGTAGGCATGTTTAAAAAGAAAACAGGGCTCGTGGTCGCCCATAAGGGCCAGCATATCACCCAGCAGGGCAAATGGCCGGCGGTCACCATGCCATTCATCCATAAGATTTGGGTCGCCCGCTCGGCCTCGGCTAAACTTACATATGAGTAGGGCCTTAATCTTGTTCTGGAAGTGGCCGCGCTGGCTGGCAGCTGTGGCTCACCTGCAGTCTGTCTGTTTTTTTCTTTTTTGTTGTCTTCTAGTGTTTGTTTTAGTAGAACTTTATTAGGTTGTGTATGTGGGGTGGGGGGGGGGGGGGGGGGAGGTGGGAGAAACTGAGTTTAATCTCTCCCTTCAGGGGGATGTGTGTCCCTCGTCACCATCTGTGCTGAGGCCCAATGGCGGAGCTGTGGCGGCGGCCTGGTTTGGAGCTGCGGTGCTCCAGCGGCGGCGGCGGCCCAGCTTAGAGCTGCGGTGCTCCAGCGGCGTCAGAGGCCTGGATCGCCTCAGCGCAGAGGGAGAACTAGGAGGGATGAAGACAATAATTTAAGACGTTTGCCTTCCACCACAGCGAGGACGTGCCTGGTGAACTCATTGTGGTGGATGGGGGGTTACACAAAAAGCTGGAGAAACTCAGCGGGTGCAGCAGCATCTAAGGAGCGAAGGAGATAGGCGACGTTTCGGGTCGAGACCCTTCTTCAGACTCATGGTGGATGTTGGATATGTGTTTATTGTGTGTTTTGTTTTTTATTATATGTTATGACTATGGTAACAATTTCGTTCAGACCGAAAGGTCTGAATGACAATAAAGGAATCTAATCTAATCTAATCTAATCTTAATGGCCTCATACTTATTAGCTGCCAGGTGGGCGCAGAGAAAAGGCTTAACCCGTTGTGCAGAGGCCTGGTTGAGGGCGCTGATAATATAATAATATTTTGTGCATCTGCTGTCACACCCTGCAGTACAAACAGTGCCTCAGCCTGGTGAAACCAGATTTCGGGCTCGAAGCTGCCTACCCACAGGGTAGACAACTTCAGCGCAACGGCGTGGAGATCAGCAGGGCCCAAGGACGGTTGACCGGGTTGTGCATCCTGTAGAACATTCTGGTTCATCGCGACATGCGACGAAATGTCGAAGGTCACTAGCGTAGCACGTGCGTGAGAGAGCCCGGAATGAAGGCGAGAAGCCAGGCAAATTCTGTAGAGGCTTTAATGAGCACAGCACACTACTCTCCACTTCACTGAAGACTGGTCTCGCGCCAAAATTCTCTGCTCTTATCTTCGTAGCTGGAAGCCGCCCCCAGACCTGTCCATCAAGTGCCGAGGGGGATGAACTAGGGAGTGGCCTACTCCCCAGGAACGCCACAACGGATTTAAAAATATAAAATAGTCAAATCACTTAAGACATTTGATAATACATATACATTAAGATCATTGTTGAAATTACTAACCCTCTCCCTTGTTCCTCTCTATTCAAATTACTGAGCCTGTTCCTAAGGGGGGGGTCTCACCCGATGCATTTTCTGGCTTATTAGCAGAATATTAGACAATTAAGAGGATCAGGCTCTTGTCCAGGTGCTCGCCAGAGAAGTACGATGTTGGACACAGTTGAAAAATCTCCTATCGGACGTCCAGCAATGCCAAGACTTTGGCATCTGCAAATATGGTCTTGACTTCTCTATTATTTATGTGGCAGGGAATTGTCGGCATTTCCTAACAAGATATTGTCCTGTTTTGTTTGCTGATCATAGCACATTCTGCAATTATTCTGAAAATATGGCAATTTATTATATTTATTGATCAAAGGAGACAATTGTAACAGTCACTGGTACAGTAAATAGGCCAGCGCAGATGTTAGGTTATAAGATCAGCAGTCTGCATTCTGTACTTACGCTCCGCAGATATGAGTTTGAATTCCACCATGGCAACTCGAGAAATTAAATTCAACTGAATAAATCGGTCCTGAATTAAAGTTCATTTTAATTGAAGAAAACGACACAACTGAACTTTCATTGAAAACTCATTGTTCACTAATGAGATTCCAAGACGGAAATCTGCCAGCCATACGTGTTCTGGCCGACAAGTAACTCCAGACCGTTCCATGGTATTCACAATTAACTGCTAGGGATTGTACATTTGAAAGAGAATGGGCTAATTGGGGGAAGTCAGTGGCAGATCACAAATTGGAAACTTGATTGAGTCTTTTTGTGGAAAGTGATCGGTGAGAACAGGACAGTGGATGTTGTCGACATGGATCTCAGTAAGGCATTTGATAAAGTCTCTCATGGTAGACTGATCCAGAAGATTAAGATGCATGAGATCCAAATCGCAAAACATGAATAAAAATAGAAGTGGTTGAAAAATTTGGTTGAAGATTGGAATATGGGATCTCGCTCGGCTGAATTCAACCTGCAGTTCTGTAGATATTCGCTAGTCTAGATATTCCAGACTCACCAATTGATGGTCAAGTGGAGAAATTAGTTGCTGAAAGTCAACTAATGAACTTTCATTGAAAACTCATTGTTCACTAATGAGATTCCAAGACGGAAATCTGCCAGCCATACGTGTTCTGGCCGACAAGTAACTCCAGACCGTTCCATGGTATTCACAATTAACTGCTAGGGATTGTACATTTGAAAGAGAATGGGCTAATTGGGGGAAGTCAGTGGCAGATCACAAATTGGAAACTTGATTGAGTCTTTTTGTGGAAAGTGATCGGTGAGAACAGGACAGTGGATGTTGTCGACATGGATCTCAGTAAGGCATTTGATAAAGTTCATTAGTTGCTGAGAGTCCAACACATCTGATTCACAGTCTAGACCAGTGGTCGAGCAGCGACTCACGGGATTGCGCACACCTTGCACCAGCTCCTCAGCTTTATACAAGGGGAGCTAGTATGAATGACAGCACTATAGGGCAGCACAGTGACACAGCTATAGAGTTGCTGCCTTACAGTGCCAGAGACTCGTGCTCAATCATGACTACCGGTGCTGTCTGTACAGAGTTTGGGCGTTCGCCCTGTAACCCTGGGGGGTCTTCCAGCTACTCCAGTTTGTTCCCCCACTCCAAATACATAAATGATTGTAGGTTAATTTGCTTCGGTAAAGAATTGTTAATTGTCCCTAGTGTGTAGGATAGTGGTAGCTGGTCAGCGCGGACTCAGTAGTCCGAAGGGCCTGTTTTCGCGCTCCGATCTGAAAAGTTAAGTCTAAAGTATTCATTTGAATGGGGTCACCAATCTGCTCAATGCTGGTTAATGCTTAACTTATTTACATTTATTTTACCTTATATTAAATTGGTTAATATTTTAGTGCAGTGTGAAATTAATTATGTTTTCTTTTTTTTAAATCTTAACACTAAAGTTATATAATAGCTAGCAGAGGATACACTTTCCTTTCTCTCAATGCCTTCAACAGTGAGCTGTACCTTGCATGTACCAGCAGTCTGGGAGATTTATCTATTGATGATCCAAAGAGGCATCTGCTCTGATGACTGACATCAGGCCACCCTTTCCGACTGCTGTATTTTTATTGCGGCAGTTATTACTCCTGAGTAAAATCATGCTGATCATACACAATTGTAATTGCAGTTTCTCCTTTGACAGAATACTATTTTCTTTCTGGACTGAGCAGAACTATTTTTTTTTTTCCCCTTTCATGCCTAGTATTTATGCCGGCTGTTTGATACAATCTCTAATGTGACCAAATTGCAATTCTCAGTTACCTAACTATAATTCTGAACTCTGGGTAGTTGAATGAAATTTCAATCATTTTGATAGGGTCACTTCCCTTAAATTTTGTTACACTTTGAAAACATTTTCAGTGGGATTATCCATTCACAATGAATTTGTATGTTAGTTGAAAGACAATAGACAATAGACAATAGGTGCAGTAGTAGGCCATTCGCCCCTTCGAGCCAGCACCGCCATTCAATGTGATCATGGCTGATCATCCCCAATCAGTACCCCGTTCCTGCCTTCTCCCCATATCCCCTGAGTCCGCTATTTTTAAGAGCCCTATCTAGCTCTCTCTTGAAAGCATCCAGAGAACCTGCCTCCACCATCCTCTGAGGCAGAGAATTCCACAGACTCACCACTCTCTATGAGAAAAAGTGTTTCCTTGCCTCCGTTCTAAATATTCAAAAGAAATTTTGAAAAAAAATATTAATGTAAAAATCTTCCCAGCACCTGTCCTTCACTCAGGCTGAACTAATCACATATTAACAAAATATTAAACAAACAATTCCTACAGCACTCTTTCTGAAAGCTTTTAACTGGCTCAATAACTTTTGACTACTCCTGTAATTATAAGTGATAGGGGGTATTGCAGACATGGATAATATATTACAGCCATGTTGTGATATATATTATCTCCATGGACTTTGAAAAACGTCAGGGTGTTCAAGAAGGAAACATTGGGTAAACTGGCAGACCTCTCTCTTTTTTTTTTCCTTTTCCAAAAACTATATTCAACACAATCATATAATACAACATATCAAAACATAATCAAAAATAACACTATAACAAACAAATCATTGTAGTACAACAGTACATTCATTGTTTACAATACTCTCAACCCCACGTGGTGACCAGCGTTGACGGAAGGCCTCCAGAGTCCCCGTGGACACCGCGTGTTCCCTCTCCAAGGACACACGTGCACGGACGTAGGCCCGGAAGAGGGGCAGGCAGCCGACTCTAGCCTGACCATCGACCGCCCGCTGCCTGGACCCGCGAACGGCCATCTTGGCCTGGCCCAGGAGCAAACTGACAGGTAAGTCCCCCCCCCACACTCGGCTCTCCCCACTCCCTGCCTTGTGTCCGAACACCAGGATTGTGGGGCTAAAATGCAGCCAGAAATTGAGGAACAACCCCTTCAGATATTGGTACAGGGGCAGTAACCTCTCACACTCCATATACCTATGGAACACGGTCTCCTCCTCTCTGCAGAAAATACATGCGGCGGACGAGCCCGTGAACCGGCTCAAAAGTTTATTACATACCACCGCTCCATGCAACACTCTCCATCCCAGGTCCCCAATGTAAAGGGGAACGACTCCCTTATAGAAGGACCCCCACTGGGGACCTCCCCCACCTTCAGGTGGTAACACCATCCGCCATGGTGTGTCAGGACGGGAGACGAAGGCAAGGAGGTTCAGAATGTGCAGGATGCCCGCCACCGGGAGCCGCGAGACCCCCCTTAGGCAACGACCCTGACGGAAAATATACGTGGCCAGAGCGTGCCAACTGGGGGGGTTCCCTACATACATGTATCTCCGCAGAGTCCTGAGACGGAGAGCCGCCACCTGGGTACGCATGCATACCAAGGACTGGTCGCCCTCCTCTAACGGGAGACTCAGGACCGCTGCGGAAACCCAATGCTTCCTATTTCCCCAAAATAAATCTACCAGCTTCTTCTGTAAAGCAGTTACAAATATAGAGGGCGGAACAAGAGTAGCCAGCCAGTACCATAGCATGGAGGCCACCAGCTGGTTTATTACCAGCACCCTCCCCCGAAAGGAAAGAACTCCAAGCAGGCCTGACCAGCGCCCCAGCCGGGCAATCACTTTCGTCTCCAACTCCTGCCAGTTTGCCGGCCAAGCATCCTCAGTGGGGCTCAGGTACACCCCCAGATAGAGGAGGTGCATGGTACTCCACGCATACACTGTCATCTCCTCCGGCAGGGAGTCTACCTGCCACTGACCCACTAAAAGTCCAGAGCACTTACTCCAGTTAATCCTAGCAGAAGATGCAGCCGAGAAACTCTCCTGGCAGTCACGCATCCTCCGCAGGTTACCAGGATCAGTGAACATAAGAAGTACATCATCGGCATACGCCGATAGAACCACCTCAACCCGGGGGCCAGGTAGGGCCAGGCCTGTCAGCCTCCTCCGAAGAAGACACAGGAATGGCTCCACACAGACCGAGTACAACTGGCCCGACATAGGGCACCCATGACGGACCCCCCTCCCAAAATGAAAAGGAGACAACAATGCACAATTAACCTTCACAAGGCACTCCGCAGCAGCGTACAAAAGCCAGACCCGGGCCACAAAACGCGGTCCAAACCCAAACGCTTGCAACGTCCCGAAGAGGTATTCATGCTCTACTCTATCAAAAGCCTTCTCCTGATCAAGAGACAGAAAAACAGCTGACTGACCAGTACCCTGGGCTAGATGAATCAGGTCCCTAACCAGGTGGATGTTATCCTGAATGGACCGGCCAGGGACTGTATAAGATTGGTCAGGATGAATCAATTGATGCAGCACGGAGCCCAGGCGATTTGCCATTGCCCGCGGAAAGCTTTATACTATGTGCATAGGAGAGAGACTGGACGCCAGTTCTTCAACAAACGGAGTTCGCCCTTCTTAGGCAGCAAGACAACAACTGCCCTATGCCACGAGAGAGGCATCTCCCTGGTCGCCAGGCTCTCTCCCAGAACCAACATGTAGTCACCCCCGAGGATATCCCAGAAAGCTCTAACAAACTCCACCGTCAACCCATCCAGCCCGAGGGATTTACCCCTCCTGAGCTGATGCAAGGCACGAGTCAACTCCTCCAAAGATAAGGGGCCATCAAGAAGATCAGCCACCTCCCTATCTACAGTCGGTAGACCCTCCCACAGATCTTGCTGAACCTCCACGCTGAATCCATCCGCAGAGAACATGGACCCATAAAAGGACCTAACCAAGGCATTGATCCTCTCTGGATCAGTGACAGAGGAGCCGTCATCTGCAAGCAACTCCACGAGCTGTTTACGAGCTCCCCGCCCCTTCTCCAGGGAGAAAAAGAAAAGCGATGCTCGGTCCAGATCGTGCAGCATCTGGACCCGAGACCTCACGTATGCGCCTCGGGACCGCTCAAGCAGCAGACTCCTCAAAGCCTCCTTCTTCTTCTGAAACTCTCCCCATTCACTGGAGTCTTCACCAAACTGACCCAGGCGAGACTCAGTGTCCAGTATCTCCCTCTCAAGCTTCCCGACCGCTGAATCCAGCCTTCCGGTCGACCCCCATGTATACTCCTTACAAAAGAGACGGATGTGAGCTTTACCCACATCCCACCACTGCCTAAGGGAAGAGAAGCACCTCTGCCTCTCTCTCCACTTCACCCAAAACCGAGTGAATGACTCCCGGAAACACCGATCCTCCAGCAGCCTGTTGTTGAAGTGCCAGTACGCGGACCCAGCCCGAGCGCACGCTGGATTAAAATCCACACGCACCAGACAGTGGTCCGAGCACGGCACCAGCCGCATTGAGGCCGCTGAGACACGGGAAACAAACGCTCGGGAAATATAAAACCGATCAATGCGGGAACCACCACCCTCAGACCTCCGCGAAAAAGCAGTGGAATCCGGGTGAAGGTCCCTCCAAGCATCAACCAACTCAAAGGAGTCAATCAAGCCTCTCAGCTTCTTTGCTACAGCAGGCGCACACTGAGTACCAGAATGGTCCCGCACCTCAAGTGTGCAATTAAAGTCCCCACCAAGGAAGACACACTCTCCCCTATCAATAGTGCCCAACAGAGCATTCATCTCCTGAAGTAGGCCAGCCTGCATCGTGCCGGAGCTAGGGGCATACACGTTAATGAAATGCAACAGCATGCCATCCAGGCTCACGGCCAGATGGAGCAAACGGCCTGGCACCACTTCCTCCACTTTTAAAACGCTTGGCAGAAAATTTGTGGCCAACAGAAAAGCCACCTCACTCGAAGTCGAGCTGAGATGGCTCATATAGACCCCCCCTACCCACTCCAGTCGCCAGGTAGGTTCGTCACTAGCAACGGTATGTGTCTCTTGCAGAAAACAAACCGCAAATTTCCCCTCTCTTAGGGCTGATAAGAGCTGAAATCTACGAAAACTCGCTCTACTCCCATTTAAATTTAATGTAGCTACTGTGAATGTGAAGGCACACTAGATTGAGAACCTCACACTCCCCGTAGACTCAAGAACTCCTTTTCTGAGGGCCTTCAAAAAACCCCGAAACTGCCCCAAATCAGAGTCAGGAAGACCACTATCCTTGTTGCCAAGGATAGCCTCGAGACTCGCAATCAAATCTAGACAATCCCCCCACCGCCTTGTAGCAGCAACCCAAAGTGTTTTGGAGGCGCGGCTTGTTTTTAGAAACTCTCGCACCTCAACAATAAGATATGCCTCAGACACGGCCTTGGAGTCTGGGCTCGCAGCCAACCCGCTCGCACCTGAATCAACAAGCTCAGAAAGACCAGAACTCTCTGACAAATCACTCTCTGTGCTGCACCCACTGGCCGCATCGCTTTCCCCCTTCTCAGCCATGACACCACCCCCAGGATCAATGCTGGGGGTGGGCCCCGACACCCCTGCCTGACACTCACAGCCCACTGTAAGGCTGGGCTCCTGCACACTACCATCACCCTCCACGTCTGGGCCTGGGGAAGCAACAACAAGAGGCATCCCCAGGGCCTGTGGAGCACTGGCACCCTCGGAGTCTGAAAGAGGATCACGACCCAAAACAGCCCTGACCTCCACATCATCCAGAGTGCCCTCTCCACAGGCATCACCCAGAGAATCACCAGCTGCTATTAAACTCACCCCAGACAACTCATCCGGTGAGGCATCCCGCCCCCCAGCACCTCCACTGGCACTGATATGGAGCACAGACTTGAACGACAACACCCCCGAACCTCCCCCCTCGGGCTGACTCTGCACATCCCCCGTCCCTGAGGGCACACTACCAGGGGAGCCAACCACGTCACCTAGCATGCTAGCACCCTCTGTAGGCCTCTGAAACGAGGGGACCTCGTCCGACCCAGAGGGTACGCACCCAAGGGAGCTAACCTCAACACCCGATGAGATAACTCCCTCAGAGGGCCCCTGAGAAGAAGGGACAAGCTCCCGCCCAGAGGACACAACTCCACCGGAATCAACCTCAGCACCCGGTCCTGTGACACCCGCTGTAGATCCATGAAGAGAAGGCCCAACCACCGACCCAGAAGACACCAGGTCAAGACCACTTTCAGCCACATCAGTGGTGGAAAGCCCGGAGAAAGACATCCCCTTAGCTCTGGACCCACGCCCTTCCTCATCTTCACCAGGCAGATGCCTCCTTTTTATCCCACTCGCATGCGGAGGTACGGTAACCTCCATAAGGGAAGGGTCATCCGCCTCCACATTACCCCCATCCACTTTGCCACCCACATGTTTAGGCTTCCTTGCCCTCTTCCGAATCACCTCAACTCCTCCCTGGGCCCCAGCAGGTGCAGTCTGCACCTCACTGGAGCTTCCAGGCGCCCCTCGGGTGGTCACAGAACTCGGCAGGTGCACACCCGATTGCACTTTCTTCGCTCGGGTGGCCTTTTGCCTCTCCCTCTTCCTGATGTGCTTCCCCTGTTTCTCCCAAATCCCCCCCTCTTCACTTCCCTCCTCCTGAGCCCCACCCTCATCCGCCGCCACAGGCGCAGGACGCGGGGGGCGTGGGCTTTCGCTGCCCAGGGTCCCCAAAGCGGAACCTGCGGACCCAGAAGGATTATCACTGCCGCCCCGAATCCCCAAGGCAGAGCCCAGGCGATTTGCCATTGCCCGTGCAAAGATTTTATATTCTGTGCAAAGGAGAGAGACTGGACGCCAGTTCTTCAACAAACGGAGTTCGCCCTTCTTAGGCAGCAAGACAACAACCGTCCTACGCCACGAGAGAGGCATCACTCCAGTCGCCAGGCTCTCCCCCAGAACCAACATATAGTCACCCCCTAGGACGTCCCAGAATGCTCTAACAAACTCCACCGTCAACCCATCCAGCCCGGGGGACTTACCCCTCCTGAGCTGATGCAAGGCGCGAGTCAACTCCTCCAAAGATAAGGGGCCATCAAGAAGATCAGCCTCCCCCCTATCTACGGTCGGTAGACCCTCCCACAGATCTTGCTGAGCCTCCACACTGAATCCTTCCGCAGAGAACAGGGACCCATAAAAGGACCTAACCAAGGCATTAATCCTCTCTGGATCAGTGACAGAGGAGCCGTCATCTGCAAGCAACTCCACAAGCTGTTTTCGAGCTCCCCGCCCCTTCTCCAAAGAGAAAAAGAAAGGCGACGCTCGGTCCAGCTCGTGCAGCATCTGGACCCGAGACCTCACGTATGCGCCTCGGGACCGCTCAAGCAGCAGACTCCTCAAAGCCTCCTTCTTCCTCTGAAACTCTCCCTATTCACTGGAGTCTTCACCAAACTGACCAAGGCGAGACTCAGCGTCCTGTTTCTCCCTCTCCAGCTTCTCGACCGCTGAGTCCCGCCTCCCAGTCGACCCCCATGTATATTCCTTACAAAAGAGACGGATGTGAGCTTTACCCACATCCCACCACTGCCTAATGGAAGAGAAGCACCTCTGCCTCTCTCTCCACTTCACCCAAAACCGAGTGAATGACTCCCGGAAACACCGATCCTCCAGCAGCCTGTTGTTAAAGTGCCAGTACGCGGACCCAGCCCGAGCGCACGCTGGATTAAAATCCACACGCACCAGACAATGGTCCGAGCACGGCACCAGCCGCATTGAGGCCGCTGAGACACGGGAAACAAACGCTCGGGAAATATAAAACCGATCAATGCGGGAACCACCGCCCTCAGACCTCCGCGAAAAAGCAGTGGAATCAGGGTGAAGGTCCCTCCAAACATCAACCAACTCAAAGGAGTCAATCAAGCCTCTCAGCTTCTTCGCTACAGCAGGCGCACACTGAGTACCAGAACGGTCCCGCACCTCAAGTGTGCAATTAAAGTCCCCACCAAGGAAGACACACTCTCCCCTATCAATAGTGCCCAACAGAGCATTCACCTCCCGAAGCAGGCCGGCCTGCATCGTGCCGGAGCTAGGGGCATACACGTTAATGAAATGCAACGGCATGCCATCCAGGCTCACGGCCAGATGGAGCAAACGTCCTGGCACCACTTCCTGCACTTTTAAAATGCTTGGCAGAAAATTTGGGGCCAACAGAAAAGCCACCCCACTCGAATTTGAGCTGAGATGGCTCATATAAACCCTCCCTTCCCACTCCAGTTGCCAGGTAGGTTCATCACTAGCAACGGTATGTGTCTCTTGCAGATAACAAACTGCAAATCTCCCCTCCCTTAGGGCTGATAAGAGCTGAAATCTTCGAAAACTCGCTCTACTCCCATTTAAATTTAATGTAGCTACTGTGAATGTGTAGGCACATTAGATTGAGACCCTCACACTCCCTGTAGTCACAGGAGCTCCTTTTCTGAGGACCTTCAACAAACCCCAAAACTGCCCCAAATCCGAGTCAGAAAGACCACTTTCCTTGTTACTAAGGATAACCTCGAGACTCGCCTGCAAATCTAGACAGTCCCCCCACCGCCTTTCAGCAGCAAACCATAATGTTTTGGAAGTGCGGCTCGTTTTTAGGAACTCTCGCACCTCAACAATAAGCTTCGCCTCAGACACGGCCTTGGAGTCTGGGCTCACAGCCAACCCGCTCGCACCTGAATCAACAACCCCAGAAAGACCAGAACTCTCTGACAAATCACTCTCTGTGCCACACCCACTGGCCGCATCGCTGTCCCCCTCCTCAGCCATGACATGACCCCCCGGATCAATGCTGAGGGTGGGTCCCGACACCCCTGCCTGACACTCGCAGCCCTCTGAAAGGCTGGGCTCCTGCACGCTACCATCACCCTCCTCTTCTGGGCCTGGGGAAGCAACAACAAGAGGCATCACCAGGGCCTGTGGAACACTGACACCCTCGGAGTCTGAAAGAGGATCACGACCCATAACAGCCCTGACCTCCACATCATCCAGTGTGCCCTCTCCACAGGCATCACCCAGAGAATCACCACCTGCTATTAACCTCACCCCAGACAGCTCATCCGGTGAGGCATCCCGCCCCCCAGCACCTCCACTGGCACTGATATGGAGCACAGACTTGAACGACAACACCCCCGAAACTCCCCCCTCGGCCTGACTCTGCACATCCCCCGTCACAGAGGGCACAATACCAGTGGAGCCAACCACGTCACCTAGCGTGCCAGCACCCTCAGTAGGCCTCTGAAACGAGGGGACCTCGTCCGACCCAGAGGGTACACACCCAAAAGAGCTAACCCCAACACCCGCCGAGATAACTCCCTCAGAGGGCCCCGGAGATGAAGGGACAGACTCCCGCCCATTGGACACAACTCCACCGGAATCAACTTCAGCACCCAGTCCTGTGACACCCGCTGTAGATCCATGAAGAGAAGGCCCAACCACCGACCCAGAAGACACCGGGTCAAGACCACTTTCAGCCACCTCAGTGGTGGAAAGCCCGGAGAAAGACATCCCCTTCGCTCTGGACCCACGCCCTTCCTCCTCTTCACCAGGCAGATGCCTCCTTTTAGTCCCACTCGCATGCGGAGGTGCGGTAACCTCCATAAGGGAAGGGTCATCCGCCTCCACATTACCCCCATCCACTTTGCCACCCACACGTTTAGGCTTCTTTACCCCCTTCCGAACCACCACAACTCCCCCCTGGGCCCCAGCAGGCGCAGTCTGCACCACACTGGAGCTAAACTCACCCGATTGCACTTTCTTCGCTCGGGCGGCTCTATCCCTCTCCTTCTTCTTATTGTGCTTCCCCTGCTTCTCCCAAAACCCCCCCTCAACACTCCCCTCCTCCTGCGCCCCACCTCCATCCGCCGCCACAGGCGCAAGACGTGGGGGACGTGGGGGGCGTGGGCTCTCACCGCTCAGGGTCCCCAAAGCGGAACCTACGGACCCAGAAGGCTTCGCACTGCCGCTCCGGGTCACCAAGGCAGAACTGGCAACCTTAGCCGGGTCAGCAGTACCACCCCGCGCTGCTGGGGTTTGACAAGCCACCCCAGATGGGCCGGCAGCGCTTTCCTGGGCCACTGCACTAGAACCTCTAGCAGTGCCCCCGCGAAAAAGACACTCCCTACGGAGATGTCCAAATTCGCCGCACGCATGACACCGTGCCTTTCCCCAACTCCAACGCACGGTTCTGGGGACACCCTTATGCACCACCTCAAAACTCCCCTCGGCACCATCCCCCTCACCCACCTTCATGAACACCCTCCTCTTGAAACTGAAGACCCCTTTTTCCTCCGGGTCCCCCCCAGGATGCAAGAGACGAAAACATTTAGACCGCACCTCCCCGAACTTGGACAGGTATGGAAAAAGTACTGCATCTGAAAAATAAGTGGGGCAGCTCCGCAGGAGAACCGGTCTCACCCTTGATACCCACGGATCCACCTGTATGTGGACCCCCCCCACTGAGATCCCCTCCTCCAACGCTCGGGCCACACACTCCCGGGTCTTAAGTATCATCTCCACCTTTCCTCTTTCGAGCTCAGAAGAGACAATAGCCCCCCTCCCAAGAAGTTCATTCATGGCCCTCGTAATTTCCCCCCTCGACATCATAGGCCCAGTTTGAACAGAAATACCAAAACTGTCCCCATCCAAGTCAACATGAGGCTCAAGCTCAGATGGCCTCGCACCCGCCACTGATGCCATCGCTGCGTAGGTCCGGACCTTCGGCCGCGCCCCCTCCATCGCCATCCTCACAGAGGCACAAACCAGCTCCAGGCACCTCAGCAGCACAGCTCCAAGTTAAGTCCCAAAGACAGTCACAGTCAAAGACAGGCAGCAGAAAACAGAAACCTCCAGCAGAAGCAGGAAAGTCCCCAGGATCGTCCACAGCCAAGAGCAGCTTTTGGAAAGCTCTATCGCAGTCACGCCGGAAGCACAAGTACCTTCTTCACATTAAGCCAGGCAGCCGCACTGAGCAAAATGACTTTAGGGCAGAGAAACGGCGCTAAAAACAACAAAGACACCGCCAATATTCCAAACCCACGATCACAGGCACTATTGGCAATCCGCCAGCGACAACCGCACCCTCGACAATGTGGAGAAACTCAGGAATCTTCACACAGATGGAGGCTTCCCAGACCAGAGAAAAGCTTCAACAGCCCAACAATAAGTTGAACTATGAAGCCCCCCTGGGTCTGTGCCCTCTCCAACGGCAAAATCCTTGAAAGGCTGCTTCAATCCTTCTCAACTGCAGAGCTGAGAAGAAAACACAACCTCTCTCTCTCTCTCTCTCTCTCTCTCTCTTTTTTTTTTTTTTTTTTTTCATTTCAAAAACTTTATTCAACACAAATCATAAATACAACACATCAAAACACAATCAAAAATCACACTATAATGAACAGATCATTGTAGTACAGCAGTACATTCATTTATAATCGCCTCAACCCCACGCGGCGACCAGCGCTGACGGAAGGCCTCCAGAGTCCCCGTGAACACCGCGTGTTCCCTCTCCAGGGACACACGTGCACGGACGTAGGCCCGAAAGAGGGGCAGGCAGCCGACTCTCGCCTGACCGTCGACCGCCCGCTGCCTGGACCCACGAATGGCCATCTTGGCCAGGCCAAGGAGCAAACCGACAGGTAAGTCCCCCCCCCACACTCGGCTCTCCCCACTCCCCGCCTTGTGTCCAAACACCAGGATTGTGGGGCTAAAATGCAGCCAGAACTTGAGGAACAGCCCCTTCAGATATTGGTACAGGGGCAGTAACCTCACACACTCCATATACACATGGAATACGGTCTCCTCCTCTCCGCAGAAAATACATGCGGCAGACGAGCCCGTGAACCGACTCAAAAGTTTATTACAAACCACCGCTCCATGCAGCACTCTCCACCCCAGGTCCCCAATATAAAGGGGTACAACTCCCTTATAGAAGGACCCCCACTGGGGCCCCCCGCCGCCTTCGGATGGTAACACCGTCCTCCATGGTGAGTCAGGACGGGAGACGAAGGCACGGTGGTTCAGAATGTGCAGGAGCATCCTGTACAGTGCGCGTCTCCTTGCATCACAAAATGGCATGCTGGTCATCTCAGAAAGGCAGCTCAGATTATGCGGAGCCGGAGGCCGAGAAATATCCCGAAGCCTAGGCCCGATGAGCAGATCTGACGGAGCAGGGGTAAGCTCTATCTGAACCACTCTAGGCTCGCGCCTCTCCTCGACAACCACCATGACAGGATGAGGACCAGCCACACCCGCAGCCACAACATCCCCCTCTCCTCGTGGAACAACACTCTGGCTGAACACCACCAAATTCCTCACTCTTAACACATCCCTATAGAAAACAGGCAAGCCCCTTAGAGCGGGTCGACTGACACCCGCCACCGGGAGCCGCGAGACCCCCCTTAGGCAACGACCCTGACGAAAAAAATACGTGGCCAGAGCGTGCCATCTGGGAGGGTTCTCTACATACATGTATCTCCGCAGAGTCCTGAGACGGAGAGCCGCCACCTGGGTGCGCACGCACACCAAGGACTGGCCGCCCTCCTCTAACGGAAGACTCAGGACCGCCGCGGAAATCCAATGCTTCCTATTTCCCCAAAAGAAATCCACCAGCTTCTTCTGTATAGCAGTTACAAATATAGAGGGCGGGACAAGAGTAGCCAGCCGGTACCATAACATAGAGGCCACCAGCTGGTTTATGACCAGCACCCTCCCCCGAAAGGAGAGAACTCCAAGCAGGCCTGACCAGCGCCCCAGCCGAGCAACCACCTTCGTCTCCAACTCTTGCCAGTTTGCCGGCCAAACATCCTCAGTGGGACTCAGGTACACCCCCAGATAGAGGAGGTGCGTGGTACTCCACGCATACAATGCCATCTCCTCCGGCAGGGAGTCTACCCGCCACTGACCCACCAAAAGTCCAGAGCACTTACTCCAGTTAATCCTAGCAGAAGATGCAGCCGAGAATATCTCCTGGCAGTCACGCATCCTCCGCAGGTCACCAGGATCAGTGAACATAAGAAGTACGTCATCGGCATACGCCGATAGAATCACCTCAACCCGCGGGCCAGGTAGGGCCAGGCCTGTCAACCTCCTCCGAAGAAGACACAGGAACGGCTCCACACAGACCGAATACAACTGGCCCGACATAGGGCACCCCTGGCGGACCCCCCTCCCAAAATGAAAAGGAGATAGCACCGCGCCATTAACCTTTACAAGACACTCCGCAGCAGCGTACAAAAGCCGGACCCGGGCCACGAAGTGTGGTCCAAACCCAAACGCTTGCAACGTCCCAAATAGGTATTCATGCTCTACCCTATCAAAAGCCTTCTCCTGATCAAGAGACAGAAAAGCAGCTGACTCACCAGTACCCTGGACTAAATGAATCAGGTCCCTAACCAGGTGGATGTTATCCTGGATGGACCGGCCAGGGACTGTATAAGATTGATCAGGATGAATCACTTGATGCAGCACGGAGCCCAGGCGATTTGCCATTGCCCGTGCAAAAATTTTATATTCTGTGCAAAGGAGAGAGACTGGACGCCAGTTCTTCAACAAACGGAGTTCGCCCTTCTTAGGCAGCAAGACAACAACCGTCCTACGCCACGAGAGAGGCATCACTCCAGTCGCCAGGCTCTCCCCCAGAACCAACATATAGTCACCCCCTAGGATGTCCCAGAATGCTCTAACAAACTCCACCGTCAACCCATCCAGCCCGGGGGACTTACCCCTCCTGAGCTGATGCAAGGCGCGAGTCAACTCCTCCAAAGATAAGGGGCCATCAAGAAGATCAGCCTCCCCCCTATCTACGGTCGGTAGACCCTCCCACAGATCTTGCTGAGCCTCCACACTGAATCCTTCCGCAGAGAACAGGGACCCATAAAAGGACCTAACCAAGGCATTAATCCTCTCTGGATCAGTGACAGAGGAGCCGTCATCTGCAAGCAACTCCACGAGCTGTTTTCGAGCTCCCCGCCCCTTCTCCAAAGAGAAAAAGAAAGGCGACGCTCGGTCCAGCTCGTGCAGCATCTGGACCCGAGACCTCACATAAGCGCCTCGAGATCGCTCAAGCAGCAGACTCCTCAAAACCTCCTTCTTCCTCTGAAACTCTCCCCATTCGCTGGAGTCTTCACCAAACTGACCCAGGCGAGACTCAGCATCCTGTATCTCCCTCTCCAGCTTCTCGACCGCTGAGTCCCGCCTCCCAGTCGACCCCCATGTATATTCCTTACAAAAGAGACGGATGTGAGCTTTACCCACATCCCACCACTGCCTAAGGGAAGAGAAGCACCTCTGCCTCTCTCTCCACTTCACCCAAAACCGAGTGAATGACTCCCGGAAACACCGATCCTCCAGCAGCCTGTTGTTAAAGTGCCAGTACGCGGACCCAGCCCAAGCGCACGCTGGATTGAAATCCACACGCACCAGACAATGGTCCGAGCACGGCACCAGCCGCATTGAGGCCGCTGAGACACGGGAAACAAACGCTCGGGAAATATAAAACCGATCAATGCGGGAACCACCGCCCTCAGACCTCCGCGAAAAAGCAGTGGAATCAGGGTGAAGGTCCCTCCAAACATCAACCAACTCAAAGGAGTCAATCAAGCCTCTCAGCTTCTTCGCTACAGCAGGCGCACACTGAGTACCAGAACGGTCCCGCACCTCAAGTGTGCAATTAAAGTCCCCACCAAGGAAGACACACTCTCCCCTATCAATAGTGCCCAACAGAGCATTCACCTCCCGAAGCAGGCCGGCCTGCATCGTGCCGGAGCTAGGGGCATACACGTTAATGAAATGCAACGGCATGCCATCCAGGCTCACGGCCAGATGGAGCAAACGTCCTGGCACCACTTCCTGCACTTTTAAAATGCTTGGCAGAAAATTTGGGGCCAACAGAAAAGCCACCCCACTCGAATTTGAGCTGAGATGGCTCATATAAACCCTCCCTTCCCACTCCAGTTGCCAGGTAGGTTCATCACTAGCAACGGTATGTGTCTCTTGCAGATAACAAACTGCAAATCTCCCCTCCCTTAGGGCTGATAAGAGCTGAAATCTTCGAAAACTCGCTCTACTCCCATTTAAATTTAATGTAGCTACTGTGAATGTGTAGACACATTAGATTGTGACCCTCACACTCCCTGTAGTCACAGGAGCTCCTTTTCTGAGGACCTTCAACAAACCCCAAAACTGCCCCAAATCCGAGTCAGAAAGACCACTATCCTTGTTACTAAGGATAGCCTCGAGACTCGCCTGCACATCTAGACAATCCTCCCACCGCCTTGTAGCGGCAAACCATAATGTTTTGGGAGCACGGCTTATTTTTAAGAACTCTCGCACCTCAACAATAAGCTTCGCCTCAGACACGGCCTTGGAGTCTGGGCTCGCAGCCAACCCGCTCGCACCTGAATCAACAACCTCAGAAAGACCAGAACTGTCTGACAAATCACTCTCTGTGCCCCCCCCACTGGCCGCATCGCTGTCCTCCTCCACAGCCATGACACGACCACCCGGATCAATGCTGGGGGTGGGTCCCGACACCCCTGCCTGAGACTCGCAGCCCTCTGAATGGCTAGGCTCCTGCACGCTACCATCACCCTCCTCCTCTGGGCCTGGGGAAGCAACAACAAGAGGCATCCCCAGGGCCTGTGGAACACTGGCACCCTCGGAGTCTGAAAGAGGATCACGTCCCATAACAGCCCTGACCTCCACATCATCCAGAGTGCCCTCTCCACAGGCATCACCCAGAGAATCACCACCTGCCATTAACCTCACCCCAGACAACTCATCCGGTGAGGCATCCCGCCCCCCAGCACCTCCACTGGCACTGATATGGAGCACAGACTTGAACGACAACACCCCCGAAACTCCCCCCTCAGCCTGACTCTGCGCATCCCCCGTCACAGAGGGCACACTACCAGAGGAGCCAACCACGTCACCTAACGTGCTAGCACCCTCAGTAGGCCTCTGAAACGAGGGGACCTCATCCGACCCAGAGGGTACACCCCCAAGGGAGCTAACCACAGCACCCGCCGAGATAACTCCCTCAGAGGGCCCCTGAGATGAAGGGACAGACTCCCGCCCAGTGGACCTACCTCCACCGGAATCAACTTCAGCACCCAGTCCGGTGACACCCGCTGTAGATCCATGAAGAGAAGGCCCAACCACCGACCCAGAAGACACCGGGTCAAGACCACTTTCAGCCACCTCAGTGGTGGAAAGCCCGGAGAAAGACATCCCCTTCGCTCTGGACCCACGCCCTTCCTCCTCTTCACCAGGCAGATGCCTCCTTTTAGTCCCACTCGCATGCGGAGGTGCGGTAACCTCCATAAGGGAAGGGTCATCCGCCTCCACATTACCCCCAACCACTTTGACACCCACACGTTTAGGCTTCTTTACCCCCTTCCGAGCCACCACAACTCCCCCCTGGGCCCCAGCAGGTGCAGTCTGCACCACACTGGAGCTAAACTCACCCGATTGCACTTTCTTCGCTCGGGCGGCCCTATCCCTCTCCTTCTTCTTATTGTGCTTCCCCTGCTTCTCCCAAAACCCCCCCTCAACACTCCCCTCCTCCTGCGCCCCACCTCCATCCACCGCCACAGGCGCAAGACGTAGGGGACGTGGGGGGCTTGGGCTCTCACTGCCCAGGGTCCCCAAAGCGGAACCTCTGGACCCAGAAGGCTTAGCACTGCCGCCCCGGGTCACCAAGGCAGAACTGGCAACCTCAGCCGGGTCAGCAGTACCACCCCGCGCCGCTGAGGTTTGACAAGCCACCCCAGATGGGCCAGCAGTGCTTTCCTGGGCCACTGCACTAGAACCTCTAGCAGTGCCCCCGCGAAAAAGACACTCCCTACGGAGATGTCCAAATTCGCCGCACGCATGACACCGTGCCTTTCCCCAACTCCAACGCACGGTTCTGGGGACACCCTTATGCACCACCTCAAAACTCCCCTCAGCACCATCCCCCTCACCCACCTTCATGAACACCCTCCTCTTGAAACTGAAGACCCCTTTTTCCTCCGGGTCCCCCCCGGGATGCAAGAGACGATAACATTTAGACCGCACCTCCCCGAACTTGGACAGGTGTGGAAAAAGCACTGCATCCGAAAAATAAGTGGGGCAGCTCCGCAGGAGAACCGGTCTCACCCTTGATACCCACGGATCCACCTGTATGTGGACCCCCCCCACTGAGATCCCCTCCTCCAACGCTCGGGCCACACACTCCCGGGTCTTAAGTATCATCTCCACCTTTCCCCTTTCGAGCTCTGAAGAGACAATAGCCCCCCTCCCAAGAAGTTCATTCATGGCCTTCGTAATTACCCCCCTCGACATCATAGGCCCAGTTTGAACAGAAATACCAAAACTGTCCCCATCCAAGTCAACATGAGGCTCAAGCTCAGATGGCCTCGCACCCGCCACTGATGCCGTCGCTGCGTAGGTCCGGACCTTCGGCCGCGCCCCTTCCATCGCCATCCTCACAGAGGCACAAACCAGCTCCAAGCCCCTCAGCAGCACAGCTCCAAGTTAAGTCCCAGAGACAGTCACAGTCAAAGACAGGCAGCAGAAAACAGAAACCTCCAGCTGAAGCAGGAAAGTCCCCAGGTTCGTCCACAGCCAAGAGCAGCTTTCGGGAAACTCGATCCCAGTCGCGCTGGAAGCAAAAGTACCTTCTTCACATTAAGCCAGGCAGCCGCACTGAGCAAAATGACTTTAGGGCAGAGAAGCGGTGCCAAAAACGACAAAGACACCGCACAACTTCAACCCACTGAGATCACAGGCACTCTTGGCAATCCGCCAACGCCAACCGCACCCTCGACAATGTGGAGAAACTCAGGAATCTTCACACAGATGGAGGTTCCCCAGACCAGAGAAAAGCTTCAACAGCCCAACAATAAGTTGAACTATGAAGCCCCCCTGGGTCTGTGCCCTCTCCAACGGCAAAATCCTTGAAAGGCTGCTTCAATCCTTCTCAACTGCAGAGCTGAGAAGAAAACACGACCTCTCTCTCTCTCTCTCTCTCTCTCTCTCTCTCTCTCTCTCTCCCCCCTCTCCCTCTCTCTCTCTCTTTACAGCGCTTTTGTTTGTATGGGGCATGCGGTGCTACTATACGTTTGACCAAGTTCTGAATATGGAGGCCTCAAACTATCTGTATTGTAGAGCTACACAATCCTATTAACATATGCACAGTCGGGCACTCTTCCTGCAGGGGTGACATAGTACCCTGATGTCTGCTCACTAACTGGAGCCCGCCCCACTTTACTGGAGATCCATTGGTGTGGGGTGAGAGTAAGAGGGTGAAATTTTGGCTTACCCACTTGGTCCACCCCTCCACACACTGACAAAGGAAGCGCATGCAGCCAGGGATGGGACGCAGCAGCAAGCTGTATCCAGAACAATCTGGCCTAATATTTTCGTTGGCTACAGTGGACAAAATAGGCTCTATATATGAACAAATATCACATATCTAATTCACACTCTATTAAAAAAAATCTCCACACTAGCTCCTGAGTATATAGACCAAACCTATATTGTTCTAATTACGATATTTCTTTCAATAAAAATAATTCTTCTTAAATTAAAATGACATACCAAATGGAATTTTATTTCTTGTTTCAATAAAAGAGCTGAAAATAGGATTATCATTTTTAATCAGGGATCTGGACCTTTTAATTAATACAGTCTCAAAAACCTAACAGTGATTTCTAAAATAGAAAATAAATGATTAGTTATATTGGAGACACAGAAACGGCAGATGCTGGAATCTTGAGCAAAACACAAAGTGCTGGAGGTGCTCAATAGGTCAGGCAGCATCTGGGGAGTGAATAGATAGTCGATGTTTCAAGTTGGGACCCTACATTTATTATATAGGAAGGAACTGTAGATGCTGGTATAAACTGAAGATAGACAAAAATAGCTGGGGTAACTCACTGGGGCAGGCAGAATTTCTGGAGATAGGTCTGAAGAAGGGTCTCGACCCAAAATGTCACCCATTCTGTCTCTCCAGAGATGCTGCCTGTCCCGCTGAGTTACTCCAGTTTTTTGTGTCTATCTTCCCTGCATTTATTATATAGATATACACTATTCAGTTTATCAAGCACATGCAAACCCTTTTATTCTCCATTATACAATGGTTAAAGTTGACCTTAAGATGAAATATGTCATCTATATTAATTCCATCTTGGGATGTCGACAGGTTTTGCTGTATGTCATAAGATCATGTGATAGGAGCATAATGAAGCCATTCAGTCCATCAAGCTTACTCTACCATTCTATTGTGGCTGATCTATCTCTCCCTCCTAACTCCATTCTCCTGCCTTCTCCCCATAACCTCTGATTTACATAGAAACATGGAAAATAGGTGCAGGAGGAAGCTATTCAGCCCTTCGAGCCAGCACCGCCATTAATTGTGATCATGGCTGATCGTCCCCTATCAATAACCCGTGCCTGCCTTACCCCAATATCCCTTGACTCCACTAGGCCCTAGAGCTCTATCTACCTATCTCTTAAATCCATCCAGTGACTTGGCCTCCACTTCCCTCTGTTTTCTGAGTCACTACCCACTGACTTCTGTACTAATCAAGAATCTATCTATCTCTGACTGTAAAATATCCATTGATATGGCCTCCACAGCCTTCTGAGGCAAATAATTCCACATATTCACACTAAATAAATTCCTCCTCATCTCTTTCCTAAAGGAACGTCCTTTAAATGTGAGGCCATGACCTCTAGTCCTAGAGTCTCCCACTAGTGGAAACATCCTCTCCACATCCACTCTATCCGAGCCTTTCACTACTCTGTACGTTTGATTGAGGTCTCCCCTCATTCTTCTAAACTCCAGCTAGTGTTGTCCCAGCGCTATCAAACGTTCATCATATCTTAACATACTTATTCCTGGGATAATTCTTATAAACATCCTCTGGACCCTCTCCAGAGCCAACACATCCTCCCTCAAACGTAATGCCTATGTCTAGCTTCTAACACAATGTATTTTAAACAGGAATTTGAACCTGATATTCCGAAATATTTTCTGCTGGTTAGGACAATTTTCATATGAATTTCTCTGAAAGTGAGTACAAGTGAGAGGAAGTGTTACCTCTCAATCTACATTTACAAATGTCTTCACCAGCTAATATTTAACAATGACTCACTTATATATCATTTAGATAACAGGATTTATTTACTCATCCAATATTTATTTCCTTGCTTCCCTAATTGACAGGTTATAATCATCATTAGTACTAGAGCCATGATTTTGCTATAAATGCCATGAATGCCTTTTCATACCTTTTTTGTTGATTTCACCAGGATAATGCCTTTTTCACAATCGAGTGCCTAAATCAGCCTATTTGTGCGGTTTTGCTAAAAGGTCATGCTGTTTCCTCTAGTTGGACCGTGATTACAATGACGTTTTCTGTGTTAACACGTTAATATTAATGTTATTATTAATGCATTGACATCGTATAACTTACAAAAAAACTTCCACCACCGGGGCAAAACCGGGGGCACCAACATCGGTCATTCATTCCGCTGCCCGCTGGTTCAGTCTTCTCAATTATTAATTTAAGAAAAAACTGCAGATGCTGGAAAAATCAAAGATAGACAAAAAATGCTGGAGAAACTCAGCGGGTGAGGCAGCATCTGTGGGGAGAAGGAATAGGCAACGTTTTGGGTCGAGACCCTTCTTCAGACTGAAGTGGCGGGTGGGGGGGGGGGGTGGGAAAAAGAAGGGAAGAGGCAGAGACAGTAGGACCAGGAGAGCTGGGGGGGGAGGGAAGGACAAGAGCTATCTAAAATTAAATAAGCCAATGTTGATACCGCTGGGGTGTAGACTACCCAAGCAAAATACCCAAGCTTGTCTCCTCACTACATTTACTGCCGGCTCTAGTCACAAATCTGAGATTTTGAATGATCTATGCAAGGCATTCATTGATGCTGGAACTGCACTGTGGAAATTGGAAAACAAATCTCTCAGAGGTTTTTAAGAGAAATACATAGAGGAACATATACCAAGCGAGTCATCATTATGGAAAAAACATGTTAACAGCAACTTCAACATTGTTGTGCAGAAAATTAGAGATGAAGTTGCATGCAACAACATCTGGATCTCAATAGTCGAGACAACCGATGCTAGGGGGAATATGTTGCCAATGTGGTCATCGGTACACTAGAGGCAGGTCAACCATTAAAGGAGTATTTGTTGACATCGGAAGTATTAGAGAAGTCAAACAGCTCAACTATTGCTCAGTTGTTTATATCTTCACTTGCTTTGGCCAGAAGGTATAAAACACGAGAATGTTCTTCTGGTTGTGACTTAAAGGTTTATTCCCCAAAATGTTGCATTTGACATGCTTAGCTCAAGGACTTCATAGAATAGCCAAGTACATACGTAGCTTGTTTCCAAATATCAAATGCCTAGTTTCCAATGTCATGAAAATCTTCCTCAAAGCACCGTTACGTGTGCAGTTGTTCAAGGATATGGCACCCGAGATTCTGCTACCTCCTCAGCCCATTTTGACTAGGTGGGATACATGGCGAGGGGCGAGGGGTGAGGGGGGGAGAGGGGGAGAGGAAGGGGGGGGGGGGGGTTGTTACCGAACTGAACTTGCTGTGGAATGAATCATTAACAGAGCCACTCTGCTGCTGGAGCTCAAGGCAAAGGTCGGGTGTTCCCCCGCTGTATTTCGGAGCACGGCAAAAAGCAGCGGTGGAAGAGGCGATCTTTGGCTGGATGCAGCGTGATAGAGCCGAGCTGGGCCTGGGAGGAGGGGGGGGGGGAGTAGCAAAATCGGCAGCTAAATAAGCCGGGCGGCAGCAGCGAAAATCGCCAGCGAAAGAAATGGCAGTTTTTGGAGGAGAGCGGGCTGAAACAGCTGCCGTTATGGTGGCTGGTCAGCAGGAGGCCACAATATGAGTGAGTGTGTGTGGGGGTGGTTATGGATTCTATTTAAAACAGTGTACATAAAAAATGTCTAAATGTAATGAGGAGTGAATGTAAAAGTGTAATGTCTCACAAAATTGAAAATATCTTGGGGTTTGAAAGTGTTGTTTTGGCGAACCATTAAATCAAAGGGCAAATCTCACATACACCCACACATACCGCCGACACATACACACACACACATACACACACACACAGAGTTTTAAATAAGTATAGATAGATTCATGCTGTCCACAGGCAACTCAGGAGAATAATTCTTTCACAGTATCCGTGTGGCCTGCTTTGGCATAACCTACTGTAGACCTGGCTGAGCTGGCCCAGTTTGCATTGGGAATACGTTTAAATGGAGTACTTTCTTGGTCCTTCTTCAGAAATACTGGACCTCCAAAATTCTAAGATGTGCAACCCTCCTCCTGCATCCTCACAGCCATTGAACTGTTGACCAACCTGACTGCCACCAGCTGCCAACCCCTTCCCATCCCCAAGCTTGGATTGCATACCCAGCCATTTAGTGTGTCCCCTGTCTACCAACCTTATTCACCAGTTAAAAACCTTGCTTTCTGAATGCTACTTCAAACCTCCCAAATGTCAATCCAACTCTCTTGACCTCAGTTCCTAAGTCAAATCTATCTCTCGGGAGTGAAATACACCATTGCGTTCTGCTCATAGGTGAGCTCCAGTGCTAATTCTTCTCTTCAATGAAACCTAGCAAACCTCCAGCATCTCTGCCCAAGATGTCCTACACCAGCTTTCATATTAGTTGAAGATAGACACAAAATTCGGGAATCACTCAACAGGACAGGGAACATCTCTTTATTATTTGTATGGCTGAATGGCGACCACACATTTCACTGTACCAATTGGTACATGTTTCAAGTAAATGTATCTTGAATCTAGAATCTTGATAGAAGAAATGACTAGAATTTCCAGTCTTGACCCTTATCCAGACTGAATCAAGGGAGGGGGAAATACAGAGATAAGGAAATGTAAGGTACAAAAACGAGACAAAGGGGAAGAAGGTAACAACAAAGCAAAGAGAGATAAAGTGAAAACGAGGACAGTCAGACTAAGGCGGAGACCTGGAAAGGGGGGGGGGGGGGGGGGGGGGGACGGATGGAGAGAATGGGATGGCACTTCTCTACTTGAAGTTAGAGAGATCAATATTCATACCACTTGGGTGTAAGCTGCCCAAGCAAAATATAAAGTGTTGTTCCTAAAATGTGCGTTCCTCTAATATTAGTTAATTTCCTTTGCACGGAATAGCTGTTTAATATGAAAAAAACAGTCCAGTAAAGAAAGATACTTTTTGCTTTTTGCACCATTAAATTTTCCAGCTGTGGGCAACAATACAATTCTATTTCCAGTTCATTGTGAGAGAATTACCTCAAGCCCTTGTACAGGTAATTTCTTGCCAAACCAATCTACCGATATACTTTCGGGATTTTGAAAAACAAAAAATCATTTTGAAAGTGGTGAATTTTGAAAATCCAAAATAATTTAGATGCTAGAATAATGAAATAAGAAAAAAACAGAAAATGCTGGAGATCCTCATCTGGCCAGACATTATCGGTGGAGAGAATAATGAGTTAATGTTTCATATTGAGGACCCTCCCTCAGTTCCGACCTGCAAAGTATTCCAAACTGTTTTCATTCTTTGTCTGATTTATGGGTTACTCCAGTCCTTCACCACCATGAGTAACCTCCAGGTGCCCTGTAAAGTACCACAGCAACTATGTAATTTGCACCACATGCAATGTTGGTTGGCGCAGAAGACCTTCCTTGCCATTGATGCCCATTTTCTGGGAATTTGATTACACTTTTTTTTCCCGCTGAATATCCCCTAAAGACATAAGGAACTTAGAACATGAATGCAGACAAGCAGAATTTCATTTTCTTCATTGGAGACCGTTTTCGATGTTAGTGCAAGATTTTAGCATTCTTTCTTGCAGTTATTATGCTGTGGGGCTTCAGGTTCAGGTATGAGCCAGCAGGACTAAGTTCTATTGCTGACTCCAGCATTCAACTGCTTGTTAAATTTTTAATGCTTGCAATAAATAGATGGTTTGGTTGGCACTTTGCGAACATTAAAATGTTTGAAAAGCTTACTTTGCATCAGTTGCAGTTACACTGTAGGCAATGCTGAGCCAAAACAGTCAGACACAACTTCCTTTGGGGAAAATGTGTCTGTTTCTAATCAGCAATTTGTTTCCTTTTCTAATACCACAGGTTTTGCAGCAGGATACAAAAAACACCCAATGGTCATAAAATCTGTAGTATATCTGAGCCATAAGGTTATGGATTAATACTTGAGCTGCATGCATTCAACCTCATTAAGATTTATCATTTTAGTGTTTCTAATCTATATCTTTTTAAATAGAGTGTAAAATAAAATTTAAATAAGGAGTGAATACCATATAATTCATGCAAGGTGGTCCATCTAAACGGGGTGACACTGAATTTGACCATAAATCCCACATTCCAAATCAATTACATGTAATTGTACTCACAGTCACTAAAAAAAAGTGCTCTGTGAGGAGATGTAATGGGACAAAGCTGGGCTGTCAACAGCAACAACCTTCCAGAGCAGCCTGCACATTATCAAATTGAGGATTTACATCAAATTAAATGATGATTCCAAAAATTACTTTGTTGTTATTTAATGGATATTGCCAATGAAAGATAGACACAAAGTGCTGGAGTAGCTCAGTGGGTCAGGCAGCATCTCTGCAGAAAAAGGATTGGTGATGTTTCGGGTCAAGACCCCTTGTGCGTGGGAGTCAAGGGCAGGGTCGGTGAGTGAGCACAGTTAATTGCAGAGTCAAGCTGGAGATTGCGAGAGGTGTATGAGCTGGAGATTACGAGGGATTAAGGCATAAATTCGGGGTAGGTCAAGCGGGGGCTGAGCTGGAAATTGGTGGATGAATTGTGGGGGCTGCAAATGGAGCTGGATATGTGCCCAAGGACAGGGGTGAAACATAGAAAAATAGGTGCAGGAGGAGGCCATTCAGCCCTTTGAACCTGCACCACCATTCATTGTGATCATGGCTGATCGTCCCCTAACAATAACCCGTGCCTGCCTTCTCCCCATATCCCTTGACTCCACTAGCCCCTAGAGCTCTATCTAACTTTCTCTTAAATTCATCCAGTGTCTTGGCCTCCACTGCCCTCTGTGGCAGGGAATTCCATGAATTCACAACTCTGGGTGAAAAAGCATTTTCTCACCTCAGTCTTAATGGAGGATTTTTGGTCCTCAAAGAAGAGCCACTGTGATGAGTATTTTATTTGAAGAGGGCTTACAGGGGGTGGCTTCCAAATGTTAGATTGATTTAGGGCGCAAGTTGAATCAGGAGTTAGAATTGGCATGTAGCAAAAGTCATGCTGTGGTTGTTATGGGAGATTTCAACATGCAGGTAGACTAGTTGGTACTGGACCAGAAGAAAGGGACTTTGTAGAGTGCCTTTGTGATGGATTCTTAGAACAGCTTGTATTGGAGCCTACCAGGGAGAAGGCAATTTTGGATTTAGTGTTATGTAATGAACCGGATTTGATAAAGGACCTCGAGGTTAATGAGCCATTAGGAGGCAGTGACCATAACATGGTCAGGTTTAATCTACAATTGGAGAGGGAGAAGGGTAGATCAGAGGTGTCAGTGTTGCAGTTGAATAAAGGGGACTATGGGGCCATGAGTGAGGAGCTGGCCAAAGTTGACTGGAAGGATGCACTAGAAGGGATGATAGTAGAACCAAAATGGTAGGTGTTACTAGCAATAATACAGAACGTGCAGGATCTGTTTATTCTCAGGAGGAAGAAAGATTTCAAGGGGAGAAAGGGACGACCATGGCTGACAAGGGACGTCAGGGAGAGTATAGAAATTAAAGCAAAGAAGTACAACGTAGCAAAGATGAGCGGGAAGCAAGAGGATTGGGTAATTTTTAAAGAACAACAGAAGATAACCAAAAAGACAATATGGGAAGAAAAGATGAGGTACAAAGGTAAGCTAGCCAAGAATTTAAAGCAGGATAGTAAAAGCTTCTTTAGGTATGCAAAAAGAAAAAAAAAATCGTTAAGACCAAAGTTGGACCATTGAAGAATGAAAAAAGTGAATTTATTATGGGGAACAAGGAAATGGCAGATGTTGAACAGGTACTTTGGATCTGTCTTCACTAAGTAGGATACAAACAATCTTCCTGATATAGTAGTGGCCAGAGGATCTGGGGTAATGGAGGAACTGAAGGAAATCCACATTAGGCAGGAAATGGTGTTGGATAGACTGATGGGACTGAAGGCTGATAAATTCCCATGGCCTGAAAGTGGCGCTAGAAATCGTGGATGCATTGGTGATAATTTTCCAATGTTCTATACTCAGGATCAGTTATTTGGATTGGAGGTTGCTAATGTTATCCCACTTTTTAAGAAAGGCGGGAGAGAGAAAACAGGGAATTGTAGATCAGTTAGCCTGACATCGGTGATGGGGAAGATGCTGGAGTCAATTATAAAAGATGAGATAGCCGAATATCTAGCAGGATCAGTCCACATCAGCATGGATTTACAAAGGGGAAATCATGCTTGACTAATCTTCTGGAATTTTTTGAAGATGCAACGAGGAAAATGGACAAGGGAGAGCCAGTGGATGTAGTGTACCTGGACGTTCAGAAAACATTTGATCAGGTGCCACTTAGGAGATTAGTGGGCAAAATTAGGGCACATGGTATTGGGGGTAGTGCGCTGACAGTGATAGAGAAGTGGTTGGCAGAGAGGAAACAAAGAGTAGGGATTAACGGGTCCCTTTCAGAATGGCAGACAGTGACTAGTGGGGTACTGCAAGGCTCGGTGCTGGGACCGCAGCTCTTTACAATAAACATCAATGATTTGAATGAAGGGATTCAAAGTAACATTAGCAAATTTGCAGATGACACAAAGCTGGGTGGCAGTGTGAACTGTGAGGAGGATGCTATGAAAATGCAGGGTGTCTTGGACAGGTTGGGGGTGGGCAGATGCATGGCAGATGAAGTTTAATGCGGATAAATGTGAGGTTATCCAGTTTGGTAGCAAAAACAGGAAGGCAGATTATTATCTAAATGGCGTCAAGTTGGGAAAAGGGGAAGTACAACGGGACCTGGGGGTCCTTGTACATCAGTCTATGAAAGTAAGCATGCAGGTACAGCAGGCAATGAAGAAAGCGAATGGCATGTTGGCCTTTATAACAAGAGGAATCAAATATAGGAGCAAATAAGTCCTTCTGCAGTTGTACAGAGCCCTAGTAAGACCACACCTGCAGTATTGTGTGCAGTTTTGGTCCCCTAATTTGAGGAAGGACATTCTTGCTATTGAGGGAGTGCAGCGTAGGTTTACAAGGTTAATTCCCGGGATGGCGGGACTGTCAAATGCTGAGAGAATGGAACTGCTGCGCTTGTACATTCTGGAGTTTAGAAGGATGAGAGGGAATCCCATTTAAACATATAAGATTGTTAAAGGTTTGGACACGCTAGAGGCAGGAAACATGTTTCCGATGTCGGGTGAGTCCAGAACTTGGGGCCACAGTTTAAGAATTAAGGGCCTGTCCCACTTACGTGTCCTTGGCACGCAAATTATACTCATGGTCACGTTGAGCCGCAACAGTCCCGCGAAGGTTGCGCGTGACTTCATTCGATCGCACAGCCGTCTGGACCGCGTGACATAATTTGGAGATGGATGCAAAATGCTGGAGTAACTCAGCGGGACCGGCCACATCTCTGGAGAGAAGGAATGGATGATGTTTCGGGTCGAGACCCTTCTTCAGTCTGAAAGAATGATCTTGACCCGAAATGTCACCCATTCCTTCTCTCCAGAGATGCTGCCGGTCCCGCTGAGTTACTTCAGCATTTTGTGTCTATCTTCAAATTTCATGGCCCCGCCCTGGGAGTAAAAGTGGGGCGGATCCGGACTGCAACGGCCGTGAGCCGCCAGTGAAGATGTTTTACAAGAATTACAGCGGGAACTTGAACAGCAGGGCAGGTGGGCCGAGGAATGGCTAATGAAGTTTAATTCAGATAAGGGTGATGTGTTGCATTTTGAGAAGTCTAAGCAGGGCAAGTCCTTCATAGTGAATGGTTGGGTCCTGGGGAGGGTTCCAGAGCAGAGTATAATTCCCTAAAATTGTAATCAGAGTTAGAAAGTGTAAGAAAGACAGCTTTTGGCACATTGGTCTCCATCAGTCGGGAAACGCAGTATAGAAGTTAAACCGTAATTTAACAGTTATAAAAGATGTTGGTGGGGCTGTACTCGTGTTGTTATGTTCAATGTTTGTCACCCTGCGATAGGAAATATACTGTTGAACTGGAAAGTGCTGAGAAGAGGATGTTGCCAGGACTCGAGAGACTGAGCTACAAGGAAAGGTTGGGCAGGCTGAGAGTTTATTCCTTGGAGTGCAGAAGTCTGAGGCGTGATCTTATAGAGATGCAGAAAATCATGATAGGAATAGATAGGGTGAATTTGTAGTCTTTTTAACAATGTCGGGGAATCAAGAACATTTGTTTAAGTCGAAAGGGGAAAGATTTAATAGGAACCTAAGTAGCAAGAGACAGTGATGAGTAAATGGAATAAAACGGTTTAGAGTGTTATGGGCCAATGAAGACAAATAGGATTAGCTTAGATGGAGTATCTTGGTCAGGTGGACAAATTGGCCTGAAATGCCTGTTTCCATGCTGTATTACTATGACTCCAAGACTGTATTAACTTATAAATTTTTTGTTATTAAAGTCAGATTGCATTGTGCAGCAAAATGTTGATGGATGTAGTTTAATTTTTATGCCTAGAAGCGGTACTTATAAATTTATTGCTAATGGAAAATATATATTTTTTGATGAGTCAAGCATGTTTAAGAACTTCATCTAAGAATCCAACCCTTCTTTCACCCTTCAACAGCAGGTCTTTTCCTCTTGCAACTTTCACTGATGCCAGTCATGTCCAATAATCCACCATGTCTTCTGCGCAAGCAGAGTTCTTATTAATGTATGCATTGGATATGCATAAAAGCCATCAGGCATACATATGGTGACCTGACACATCATACGACTATAAGACCATAAGATAACCATTCAGCTCATCGAGTCTGCTCTGCCATTTGATCATGGCTAATCTGTTTTCCTCTCTCAACCCTAATCTCCTACCTTCTCCCCATATCATTGAAACATAGAAACATAGAAAATAGGTGCAGGAATAGGCCATTCGGCCCGTCAAGCCAGCACCACCATTCAATATGATCATGGCTGATCAATATGATCATGGCTGATCATATTTATAGGACATATCCATTGATGTCCGTACTAATCAAGAACATATAAATCTCCCATTCGAAAAAAAAATCTTTGCTGGCACCCTATACATGGCGACTCTTTGCATACCTTGTGTATGGCATAAAAACAAATTATTTCACTTGATAATAAAGTATCAATCAATCAATCAATCAATGACGGCCTCCCCCGCCAACTGTGACAATAAATTCCATTGATTCCCAGCCTCTGGCTAAAGAAATTCCTCCTCATCTCCATTCTAAATGTTAGCCTTTTGATTCTAAGTCATAAGATCATAAAGTTATAACTGATAGGAGTAGAATTAGGCCATTTGGCTCATCAAGTCTACTCCGTCATTCAATCATGGCTGATCTATCTCTCCCTCCAAACCCCATTCTCCTGCCTTCTCCCCATAACCTCTGTCATCTGTCTGTGGCCTCCAGTCCCATACTCTCCCACTACTGAAACATCCACTCTATTTAGGCCTTTCATTATTCAGTAGGTTTCAATGAGAAACCTAATTTCATGCTTCATTTCATGCACCACATGGCGTGATTTCATGTGAAAATTTGTTTCCGTGCATTGAAGCAGACTTTATATGATGCATTGAAGCCTGATTTGTCAAAAGCTTAAGGGGGCCAGCATGAATTATTCTGCTGCTCTGGAGCACAAGGGTCCACCAATTGCAGGTGTGACTACAAATTAATTTACTGTCTCCACCCACCTCTGGTCTCTGGCCAAGTCACATGTCAATGCCATTGCCCCATTGCCCTCCCACTTCCTCCTTCCTCGCCAGATCTGAGACAATTTCATGTCTGCTCACCCCCCCCCCAACAGGCAGCATAGTAGTGTTGCTTGTAGAACTTCTACCTCATAGTGTCAGAGACCCGGGTTGAACCCTGAACTTGGTCATGTCTGCTTGGAGTTTGCACATCCTCCCTGTGACCTCATGGTTCCCTCACTTTTACTCCCACATCCCCAAAACGTGTGGGTTTGTAGGTTAAAACTTTGGTAAAAATTGCGATTTTTTTTTACATAACATACTGTAGAACTAGGGTGAACTGGCAATCAATCAACAGTGTGGAATCAGTTAGCCGAAGGATCTATTTCCATGCTGTATCTCAAAGAAAATATCATGTCCGACCCTTCTCCTATCCAATTTCATGACCAACTCCTACATCCCATGTAAGTTCCAATTACTGATACCCATTCAACTCCTACCTACGTTTCCCAGATCAGATGCTCCCCCACCTTCATTCACCCCATTTGACTTTCCACATTACCTCCATTCTGCTGGAAATGGCAAAAAGATTGAAAGACCTATATCTTTGTTTATCCATGTAAGATGATGGTTTATCACACACATTGTGGGCTCAGCACACAATAAAACTTTGTTGCCAGAGACTTCAGCTAAAACCTAAATGTTACTTCCTGCACCTTTTCTAGTGTGGAAGAATTTTGGGGCTATTGTGTTACACATATTAACATGGTAAATAGTTATCATTTCAACAGCTACAGGATTATACTTCTATGATGCCCACGAAAGCAATTATATTTTACGGACAATAATGTTACAATTAATAACCAACTGACATATTTTCACAAACACAAAATATAAAATCAGCTTCATCTTCTTTTCGTAATCATCTTGTTACAAATGGTGGCCTCGCTGACATTGTCCGTCCTGAAAAGGACGCAAGCTTCCGGCGACAATCAGTGGAAGCCATCACTTCTCGCAATAGATGATGGTGGTAGCAGAATTAGCTCAGGATACTTCCAGTTTCCAGCCCTGCGACGTGAACGCTTCTATCAGCTTCATAATGCCCAAGCATTGCGTATGAGTCTGTAAAGTGCTAATAAAAATGGACAAACAGAGTGGGTTGTGCAATTTTTCAGCTTTATTATCTTGCCTTGAACATTTCCTCCCCTCTCCCTCCCAGCGGCATTATATCTGTCATTTATATTAATCATGATATTCTCAAAATATTTTTTAAAATCCTGAATGATGAACATCAGATGCCTGCTGACATTGTATAAGGGGAAGTTTTTTGAATGCAGTGAGTTGAGAGAACCTAGTGAGCTCTCTCTTTTATAAGAAACTGTACCAGATTGTTTTATGGTATAAAAAAATATTTTCTATTGCTTTTGCCAAGCAGTGCCTCTTTCACCGTCTTAGGTCAGCCAAGGATGCTTGCAATGTTTTCATTATAAATTGCCGATAGCCTTTAACCATTTTTGCATAAACTTTAGGCTTCTTTTTTAATACTCTTCAGGGCTCAGGAAGGTTTCCCCTTAGACTTCCTCCATTTTACTATGCATTAAAAGATAAACGTGGGCATGATGTATTATTTAGTCTTTGTTGAAAATAGATCTTGTCAACGTGATTCTAAAACATTTTTCTTAACATCTCCTGTAATAACAGTCATTGGCTCCTTAATCCCAACCCTATTTCTTTCACTTTTTCAAGATAATGATTCAATACTCTGGAGCCCTGTTAGACGGTCCAGGATATTCTCCTACTTATACGGAAGTTATTAATTCTAATTGGAATACCTCAATTTTTACAGAATATGTTAGTTCTGCCTTTCCTTGTGAACATTTAAAGGATGTTATCACTCAGAACATGAGCTATCAACAGCTCATCCACCACCACCACTTTACACCTAATAATTTCACCTCTATTCTTACTAACTTCTTACTGTCAAATTACTAAAGCTGACTCCTTTTAATTAGCACAAAATGTGCCTGCTGTTCTGCTTTCTTTAGACTGCCTATCTTTTTGTCCTTTTCTACACAGTTCTCCCACCTTAGTGTAATTTGAACAGGAAAGTGGTGGAAACAGGTGTAAATGCCACTCATGCCAGATTTGCAAGGTTTTGTGACATTTCAGAAATGCACACAGCAGAATCACAGTCCAAGTATACTGCCAAGCGTCTTCAACTTGTTTCTACATTCATTTGACAATGTCAAGGACCCCTTGTAGAAACATAGAAACATAGAAATTAGGTGCAGGAGTAGGCCATTCGGCCCTTCGAGCCTGCACCGCCATTCAATATGATCATGGCTGATCATCCAACTCAGTATCCCGTACCTGCCTTCTCTCCATACCCTCTGATCCCCTTAGCCACAAGGGCCACATCTAACTCCCTCTTAAATATAGCCAATGAACTGGCCTCAACTACCCTCTGTGGCAGAGAGTTCCAGAGACCCACCACTCTCTGTGTGAAAAAATTCCTTCTCATCTCGGTCCTAAAGGATTTCCCCCTTATCCTTAAGCTGTGACCCCTTGTCCTGGACCTCCCCAACATCGGGAACAATCTTCCTGCATATAGCCTGTCCAACCCCTTAAGAATTTTGTAAGTTTCTATAAGATCCCCTCTCAATCTCCTAAATTCTAGAGAGTATAAACCTAGTCTATGCAGTCTTTGTTCATAAGACAGTCCTGACATCCCAGGAATCAGTCTGGTGAACCTTCGCTGCACTCCCTCTATGGCAATAATGTCCTTCCTCAGATTTGGAGACCAGAACTGTACGCAATACTCCAGGTGTGGCCTCACCAAGACTCTATACAACTGAAGTAGAACCTCCCTGCTCCTATACTCAAATCCTTTTGCTATGAAAGCTAACATACCATTGGCTTTCTTCACTGCCTGCTGTACCTGCATGCCTACTTTCAATGACTGGTGTACCACGACACCCAGGTCGCGCTGCATCTCCCCTTTTCCTAATCGTCCACCATTTAGATAGTAGTCGGTTTTTCTATTTTTGCCACCAAAGTGGATAACTTCACATTTATCCACATTATACTGCATCTGCCAAACATTTGCCCACTCACCCAGCCTATCCAAGTCACCTTGCATTCTCCTAGCATCCTCCTCACAGCTAACACTGCCCCCCAGCTTAGTGTCATCCGCAAACTTGGAGATATTGCCTTCAATTCCCTCATCCAGATCATTTATGTATATTGTAAATAGCTGGGGTCCCAGCACTGAGCCTTGCAGTACCCCACTAGTCACTGCCTGCCATTGTGAAAATGACCCGTTAACTCCTACTCTTTGCTTCCTGTTTGCCAGCCAGTTCTCTATCCACATCAATACTGAACCCCCAATGCCATATGCTTTAAGTTTATATACTAATCGCTTATGTGGGACCTTGTCGAAAGCCTTCTGGAAGTCCAGATACAGCACATCCACTGGTTCTCCCCCATCCACGCTACTAGTTACATCCTCGAAAAATTCCACAAGATTCGTCAGACATGATTTACCTTTCGTAAATCCATGCTGACTTTGTCCAATGATTTCACCACTTTCCAAATGTGCTGCTATCCCATCTTTAATAACTGACTCTAGCAGTTTCCCCACTACCGATGTTAGACTAACTGGTCTGTAATTCCCCGTTTTCTCTCTCCCCCCCTTCTTAAAAAGAGGGGTTACGTTTGCTACCCGCCAATCCTCAGGAACTACTCCAGAATCTAAAGAGTTTTGAAAGATTATCACTAATGCATCCACTATTTCCGGAGCTACTTCCTTAAGTACTCTGGGATGCAGCCTATCTGGCCCTGGGGATTTATCAGCCTTTAATCCATTCAATTTACCCAACACCACTTCCCGACTAACCTGGATTTCACTCAAGTACTCCTTTGACCTGCGGTCCCCTGCTATTTCCGGCAGATTATTTATGTCTTCCTTAGTGAAGACGGAACCAAAGTAGTTATTCAATTGGTCCACCATATCCTTGTTCCCCATGATCAACTCACCTGTTTCTGACTGCAAGGGACCTACATTTGTTTTAACTAATCTCTTTCTCTTCACATATCTATAAAAACTTTTGCAGTCAGTTTTTATGTTCCCTGCCAATTTTCTTTCATAATCTATTTTTCCTTTCCTAATCAAGCCCTTTGTCCTTCTCTGCTGGTCTCTGAATTTCTCCCAGTCCTCTGGTATGCTGCTTTTTCTGGCTACTTTGTACGCATCATCCTTTGCTTTGATACTATCCCTGATTTCCCTGTCTTTCTAAATTCCCTTGTCTTTCTAAATTAATGGAGTCATGGCCATACAGCACAGGAACATGCTGACCATGATGTCCCTTCTACGCTAGACATGCACCTGCATTTGGTACTGATCCCGCTGAATCTTCCCTATCCATGTACCTGCCCAAGTGTTTTTTAAATGTTGTTACCATACCTACCTCAACTACTTCCTCTGGCACCACATTCGATATACGCACCACCCTTGAAGGGAAAAGGTTGCCCCTCAGGTTCCTATTAAATCTTTCCCCTTGCACCTTGAACCCATGATTCTTGATTTCCCTATCCTAGGTAAAAGACGGTACATTTGCACTATCAATGCCGCCTCACTATGTCTTGTACAACTGTAACATAACATCCCAACCTCTATGTGTAAGAAGGAACTACAAATACTGGTTTAAATCGAAGATACTCAAAAATGGGTCTATCTCAATGGGGCAGACAGCATCTCTGGAGAGAAGGAATGGGTGACGTTGCGGGCCGAGACCTTCCTTCAGACTGGTTCGGGATAAGGGAATTGAGAAATATAGACAGTGATGTGGAGAAATAAAGAACAATGGATGAAAAATATGCAAAAAAGTAATGATGATCAAAGAAACTGGCCATTGTTAGCTGTTTGTAGGGTGAAATTGAGAAGCTAGTGTGACTTTGGTGGGGGAGGGATAGAGAGAGAGGGAATGTATGGGATACCTGAATTGAGATAACTCAATATTCACACCACTGGGCTGCAAACTGACCAAGTGAAAAATGAGATGCTGTTCCTCCAATTTCCATTTAGCCTCACTCTGCCCACGGAGGAAACCTAGGACAGAAAGGTCTGTGCAGGAATGGGAAGGAGAAAGTGTCCAGCAACCAGGAGATCAGGTTGGTTCAGGCGGGCTGCGCGAAGCTGTTCCACAAAACGATCGCCTAGCCTGCGTTTGGTCTCCCCGATGTATAAGAGTCCACATCTTGAACAACTGATACAATAGATGAGGTTGGAGGAGGTGCAAATGCCTAACCTGAAAGGACTGTCGGGGTCCCTGGACAGAGTCAAGGGAAGAGATATAGCGACAGGTGTTGCAACTTTGTGGTTGATGGAGAAGGTACAAGGGGAGCGGCCTAACAACCAGGTGTGGCTTTTCCTGGAGTCTGGCCTGGAGTTTCAAGACGCAGGCGCGGCGCGGTGCGGCATGGCATGGAATTTAACATCGCAGATCTGTGATCCTTTGCCGAGAATTGCCAGAAGAAGTGCTCCGATCGCGAGGCCTGTAGACTTTTAACACCGTGAAGCTCCAGTCTCCTGCAAGAAGCGGCCGACTCGGGAACTCCATGCCGCAGAATGTTCTGATCCATCCCGACGTCGGAGTTTCTATCATCCCATCAAGAGGGCTTGAACATTTTATTTGATGTGTTTATTGTGTTCTTTTCACTTAGTATGGCTGTATGGTAACTCAACTTTCACTGTACCTTAATTGGTTAAGTGACAATAAATGCGAACTTGAACTCGAACTTGATCCCATTGGAGTTGGCACAAATTTTGGAGGATTATGTGTTGTATGCGATGGCTGATGGGGTCGAACTAGGGGGACTATGTCTCTGTTGCATCTAGGGGGAGGGGGACCAAGGGCAGAGCTGCTGGGTATGGAGAAGACACGAGTGAGGGCCTCGTCTATGATTGGAGATGGGATATTTTCGTTACTTGTTTGTATATTTTTAATTGATTATTTATCTCTCCACATCACCGTCTATATCTCTCATTTCCCTTATCCCTAACCAGTCTGAAGAAGGGTCTCGACACGAAATGTCACCAATCCCTTCACTCCAGAGATGCTGCCTGTCCCGCTGAGTTACTCCAGCGTTTGTGTATATCCCAACTTCTATATTTAATATCCTGACTGATGAAGGACAATGTATCAAAAACGTTCTTTACCACCCTATCTCCCAAGGACAACACTTTCAGATAAATGTACACATATACTTGTTTTGTTCTACACCACTGTCCAGGCCCCTACCATTCTCTGCCCTGGTTTGACTTCCCAAAATGCAACCTCACACTTACATACAGAGAAAATAGATGCAGGATTAGGCCATTCAGCTCTTCGGGCCAGTACCGCCATTCAATGTGTTCATGGCTGATCATTCACAATCAGTATCCTATTCCTGCCTTCTCCCCATATCCCTTGATTCCGCTAGCCCTAAGAGCTCTATCTAACTCTCTTTTAAATGCATCCAATACATCGGCCTCCACAGCCTTCTGAGGCAGAGAATTCCACAAAATTTACAACACTCTTGGTGAAAAGGTTTCCTCATATTATTTCCATATGGCCTACCCCTTATTCTTAAAATTTGGCCCCTGGTTCTGGACACCCCCAGAACTTGGGACTATGTTTCCTGCATCTAACTTGTCCAATCCTTTAATCATTTTATGTTTCTATAAGATTCCCTCTCATCCTTCTAAATTCCAGTGAATTAAAGCCCAGTCATTCCATTCTTTCATCATATGACAATCCCGCCATCCCAGGAATTAGCCTCATGAACCTACGCTGCACTCCCTCAATAGCAAGAATGTCCTTCCTCAAATTAGGAGACCAAAACTGTACACAATACTCCAGGTGTGGTCAAACCAGGGCCTTGTACAACTGCAGAAGGACCTATTTGCTCCTATACCCAGCTCCTCTTCTTATGAAGGCTAACATGACATTAGCTTACTTCACTGCCTGCTGAACCTGCATGCTTACTTTCAGTGACTGATGTACAAGGACACTAAGGTCTCATTGCACTTACCATTTTCCTGATCTGACACCATTCAGATATTTTGTTTCAGAGTCACATGAGTGACTACGTGAAGAACCCGTCATCCAGCATGCGCGTCATTACGTCTAATGCATGTGCGTCGCTTCACCAGCAGTAAGTTTAAAAGGTCTCCAGGTAAGTGTTCCACCTAGTCTGCGGTCGTTTTTTCTCCCATTCTTCTTACAGCTTCAAGAACGGACAAACTATGGATAAGGCGAGGGTAAAGTTTCGACGAGCCGCGGAGAGAACCGCTTCGGAAGACCGCGGGAGTGCGGTCAGCGGGCGGCCGTCCATTTCGCCATTGCAGAAATGACAGCTCAGCCAGCGACTATGGACTCAATGCACCTAGAAAGCACTGTAGCTACCCCACAGGTCAGGAAGGCCAAGTTAAAGTCCAACAGGCCGGTTGACTCGGATGAGTCCGGCCGGGAGTATTCACTTCCTGCAGCGGGAAGCGTTATTGGACGCCTTTCCCGAGTGGAGCATCTTATGGAGAAGATTCTCCAACATGACATACTCCACAGTTGGGAGTCATATCAGAGCGGGCCTCGGGGGCCCGCAGCAGCCCCTGGTGCAGGGCTGCCTTATATCTCCCTATCCGAGGATGGGAGCATAGGCCATCAGTCCTGTGCGGACTCGCATTTGAGTGAGCCGGCGGAACATCCCATGACACGGGACCCGCGAGAAGCAGAGAAACCTACCATGGTCTCTAAGTTTGCGATGCCGTCGCTGGTCGGGGAGCCGCTGGATGAAGAACTAGCGGCTAGTATAAATTACATCGCTTCTCACCAACGTCAAGAGCCCGTGATGATGGAGACAGTTATCAAGTACCACTCGCCCAGCAACTGCGCCTCCATTAAGGTACCGGCTGTGAATAGTTCCATTTGGAGCTACATTGGTGGGGGCATTAAGACCCAATAGGTCAAATTACGGAGAATCCTGAAGCTGCTGGCATCAGGGGTGACAACATTCACCAAGTCGGTAGATGGCAGCTCCCTATCTGAGGAGCAACGGGACGCAATGGCATTGTTATGCAATGCACACTTTGAAATAAATTGCTTTCACAAGAATGCCATTTGTCCCGTCCTCAACCCCAAGTTTGCGGGGTTGTGCAGGTCTAGTAATGTACAGCCTCCCAATTATTCATTTCGAAAAGACCTGTCCAAGCAAGTAAACTGGTTGACGAGTCGAAGGCTGTGGGGCTACTTCGGGCTTCGCCAGTGAACAGACCTGGGTCATTTTGATGGCAGCACCCCTATGCCTCTACCAACACCAAACATTCTGCGGAAACCACCACCAGCTCGAGGACCGAAAAAAACAACCGGAATCATTTTTCGGACATGGCCCAAGCTGGCCGACAGCGAAGATGCACAACTGCCGCACTCCAGCACCCCAATCGCACAAACCTCGCGGGAGGAAATGAACATCAAGAATCCACCAATAACCACAGAGGTAGGTGGGTCTGGTTCACAATGGAACATATGGGGTGTGGGTCTATTTCATGTTAGTGGTAGGTTATGTTTCTTTTTGCATGAATATAGGTGGATAACGTCTGATTTGTTCATACTGCGCAGTATAGATAGGTTTGAAATTGAGTTTCCTGGCTCACTGCCACCCACGCAGCATGCTCCAAACCGTACCTTTGTTTGTTCCCAACAGGATGGTTTGGAGGTTCAAGCTGAAATTCAGGCATTATATGAAAAAAGGGTAATTGAAAAAGCATACCATGAACCTCACTAATTCGTATCCAACATATTTAACCATATAACCATATAATCATATAACAATTACAGCACGGAAACAGGCCTTCTCAGCCCTTCCAGTCCGTGCTGACCATTTATTTTCCCCTGGTCCCAGCTACCTGCACTCAGACCATACCCCTCCATTCCCTTCCTGTCTATATACCTATCCACTTTACTTTTAAATGTTAAAATTGATCCTGCCTCCACCACTTCTGCTGGAAGATCATTCCACACAGCCACCACTCTCTGAGTAAAGAAGTTCACCCTCATGTTACCCCTAAACTTCTGTCCCTTAATTCTCAAGTCATGCCCTCTTGTTTGAATCTTCCCCACCCTCAATGGGAAAAGCATATCCTTGTCAACTCTGTCTATCCCTTCCATCATTTTAAAGACCTCAATCAAGGCCCCCCTTTAAACTTCTGCGCTCCAAAAAATAAAGATCTAACTTTTCTCTGTAGCTTAGTTGCTGGAACCCAGACAACATTCTGGTAAATCTCCTCTGTACTCTCTCTATTTTGTTGATATCCTTCCTACAATTAGGCGACCAAAATTGTACACCATACTCCAGAATTGGTCTCACCAATGCCTTGTACAATTTTAACATTACTTCCCTACTCCTATATTCAATGCTCTGATTTATATTTACCAGGCAATAGAAGGATGGGGGTTGCCGCATCATCTTGGACTTGACCCAACTTAACACCTTTGTGCAATACAAACATTTGAAAATGGAAACCTTTGTTACTGCCAATCAATTGATTTCCAAGGGACGTTATATGGCAAGCATCGATCTCAAAGCCTGTTCACAAGGATCACAGAAAATACCTGAAATTTAACTGGATGGGGCAGCTATGGCAGTTTAAAGCGTTGCCTAATAGGTTGACCTCAGCTCCCAGATTGTGCATTAAAATATTGAAACCTGTTCTTGCTCTATTGCGAGCTCAAAAACACATAATAATGGGTTATTTGGATTATATTCTTATCATAGGCAAAACTCTGGAGTTGACTATTTTGTCAGTCTCAGCCACCAAGCATGTGTTCAAGCAGTTGGGGTTCCTAATTCACCCCGTTAAATCCAGGTTGACACCATCCAGAGTTATGGATTATTTGGGATTTACTATTGACTCCAACCACATGTCTGTGACTCTGCCTAAGGGCAAGAGATTGAGTTAATAGAAGCCTGGAATCATCTTATTACGCAGCAGCTGCCTTCAATTCAGCAAGTGGACAGCTTAATTGGACAATTGGTGGCCACCTTTCCTGCTGCTAAATATGGACCTTTGCACTATCAGCAATTACAAAGAGCAAAGGTGCAGGCACTTAAACACAATTTGGGCCACTTTGACAGGGCTATGCAATTACCGGCTGAAGCTGTTGCCGAGCTGCAGTGCTGGAAAGCCAATATTTTACATTGTTCTGGCAATATTTCAATCAAAAGCCCTTCTGTTCTTTTACAGACTGATGCCAGTGCTCTGGGATGGGGTGCCACTGACATCGTTTCTAGCTGCGGTGGCAGATGTAATATGCATGAGCTATCATGTCTGCAGGTGCATGGTATTAACTATTTGGAGTTGCTCACAGCCCTCTATGGTCTGAAGGCTTATTGCGGGCATATGCACCATCTGCATGTTCAGTTACAGATCGATAACACCACAGCGGTGGCATACATAAATCACATGGGTGGTATTAAGTCAGTATCCTGTGATTAATTGGCTAACCTCATTTGGCACTGGTGCATCATTAGGAATATTTGGGTTTCAGCTACCTACATTCTAGGTAGATTCAACACGGTGGCGGACACCAAGTTACGTAAATTCAATGACAACACAGAATGCATGTTGAATCATAGAGTGTTTAAGGATATTGTCTCTGGGTATGTAACACTGGATATTGATTTGTTTGCTTCAAGATTAAATCATCAGTTACGGAAGTATGTAGCGTGGGAGCCAGACCCAGAGGCAGCAGCAGTAGATGCCTTCTCGCTACATTGGGGAAGAATGTTTTTCTATGCATTTCCCCCCATTCTGCCTTGTTAGTCGATGTCTGCAAAAAATTCAGCAGGACTCTGCCTCCGGCATTCTGGTAGTCCCTGACTGGCCTACTCAACCATGGTACCCTCTCATCCTGGGCATGGTTGTAGAACCATTCATGATCGTTCCAAAAAACAGGTCACTGTTAACTCATCCCATTTCTGGGGCAGTACATCCTCTGCATGATTAGCTGAACTTATTGGTTTACAGATTTTGAGAAGACCTTTCCTTGGACTGGGACTAGCTGATCACACGGTGGATGTGCTAACTCTGGCCTGGAGAAGCAGTACTCAAAAACAATACGCCTCCTACATAAGGAAATGGGAAGCATTCTGTGTGCAGTCCGATATCTCATATGACACAGTGCACATTTTGGATTCCTCTCAAAACTGCATTTTGACGACAAATTAAGCTACAGTGCCCTAAATTGTGCCAGAAGTGTGCTGTCGTCATACTTGCTGCCGAGTTTAGGAAACCAGCCTGTGGGGTCTCATCCTTTGGTATCGAGGTTCATGAGGGGAGTCTTCAATTCTAACCCTCCTAGGCCCAGATAGACTGACATTTGGCATGTAGGGGTGGTCCTAACTCTGCTTCGCTCATGGTGTCCAGCAGCCTTCAATACGGTCATCCCCACCAAGCTCACCACCAAACCCCACCAGCTAGGCCTCAGCTCACTGATGTGCGATTGGATCCTGAATTTTCTGATGGAGCGACCACAGGCAGTGAGACTGGGGCCGCACCTGTCCTCCACTATCACCCTGAGCACCAGCACACCACAGGGCTGTGTACTGAGCCCCATGCTCTACTCCCTCTTCACTCACGACTGCGTTCCTGCTTTCAACAACAACACCATTGTCAAGTTTGCCGACGACACAACGGTGATCCGGCTGATCACCAACGGTGATGAAACAAACTACAGAGCGGAGGTGCAGAAGCTGGCAGACTGGTGCGCACGGAACAACTTGTCGCTAAACACCTCCAAGACCAAGGAGCTGATTATCGACTTCAGGAGGTCACAGAATGGGGAATATGCCCCAATCTACATCTACGGGGACAGTGTGGAGAGAGTGTCCACCTTCAAGTTTCATAGAAACATAGAAAGAAAAATAGGTTCAGGAGTAGGCCATTCGGCCCTTCGAGCCTGCACACCTTTCAATGTGATCATGGCTGATCATCCAACTCAGTATCCTGTACCTGCCTTCTCCCCATACCCCCTGATCCCTTTAGCCACAAGTGCCACATCTAACGCCCTCTTAAATATAGCCAATGTACTGGCCTCAATTACCTTCTGTGGCAGAGAATTCCAGAGACTCACAACTCTCTGTGTAAAGAATGTTTTCCTCATCTCGGTCCTAAAGGAATTCCCCCTTATCCTTAGACTGTGACGCCTTGTTCTGGACTCCACCAACATCGGGAACAATCCTCCAGCATTTAGCTTGTCAAACCCCTTAAGAATTGGGTAAGTTTCTATAAGATCCCCCCTCAATCTTCTACATTCTAGTGAGTGCAAGCCGAGTCTATCCAGTCCTTCCTCATATGAATGTCCTGACATCCCAGGAATCAGTCTGGTGAATCTTCTCTGTACCCCCTCTATGGCAAGAATGTCTTTCCTCAGATTTGGAGACCAAAACTGTATGCAATACTCCAGGCGTGGCCTCACCAAAACCCTGTACAACTGCAGTAGAACCTCCCTGCTCCTATACTCAAATCCTTTTGCTATGAATGCTAATATATCATTTGCTTTCTTCACTGCCTGCTGCACCTGCATGCCTACTTTCAATGACTGGTGTACCATGACACCCAGGTCTCGTTTCATCTCCCCTTTTCCTAATCTGCCACCAATCATATAATAGTCTACCCTCATGTTTTTGCCACCACAGTGGATAACCTCACATTTATCCACATTATACTGCATCTGCCATGCATCTGCCCATTCACTCAGCCTATCCAAATCACCCTGCAGCCTCCAAGCATCCTCCTCACACCTAACTATACCCCACTAGTCACTGCCTGCCATTCTGAAAAGGACCCGTTTACTCCTACCCTTTGCTTCCTGTCTTCTAGCCAGTTCTCTATCCACATCAATACTGAACCCCCAATACCGTTTGCTTTAAGTTTGATTGCTAATGTCTTATGCGGGACCTTGTCGAAAGCCTTCTGAAAGTCTAGATATAACACATCCACTGGTTCTCCCTTATCCACTCTACTAGTTACATCCTCGAAAAATTCTATCAGATTTGTCAGACATGATTTACCTTTCGTAAATCCATGCTGACTTTGTCCAATGATTTCACCACTTTCCAAATGCGCTGGTATCCCATCTTTAATAACTGACTCTAGCAGTTTCCCCACTACCGATGTTAGACTAACTGGTCTGTAATTCCCCGCTTTCTCTCTCCCTCCTTTTTTAAAAAGTGGGATTACATTAGCTACCCTCCAATCATCAGGAACTACTCCAGAATCTAAGGAATTTTGAAAAATTATCACTAATGCATCCACTTTTTCTGTGGCTACCTCCTTGAGTACTCTGGGATGCAGACTATCTGGCCCTGGGGATTAATCAGCCTTCAATCCGTTGAATTTACCCAACACCACCTCCCGGCTAACCTGGATTTCACTCAGTTCCTCCATCTTATTTGATCCCCGTTCCACTGCTATTTCCGGCAGATTATTTCTGGGCACTCACATCTCAGAGGACCTCACATGGTCCACCAACACCGCTGCATTGGTCAAAAAGGCACAGCAATGACTGTTCTTCCTAAGAACATTAAAACAGACTGGTCTGCCCCAACAGCTGCTGACGACCTCCTACCGCTGCACGACCGAGAGCATACTAACGTATGGCATCTCTGTGTGGTATCTCAGCTGCACGGAGGTGGAGAGGAGAGCTCTTCAGCGTGTTGTCCACAGAGCGCAAAAGATTATTTGAACACCGATACCAGCCTTGGAGGGCATCTACCACACCCGGTGCCTCAGGAAGGCCGTCAGCATCCGTAAAGACTCCTCTCACCCTTGTAATGGACTGTTCGAACTACTCCCTTCCGGCAGACGTTACAAGGCCTTCTACACCCACAGCTCCAAACTCAGGAGCAGCTTCATTCCCAGAGCTATAGCGGCTCTGAACCGGCCCTGCTGAGTGCGCCCCCCCCCCCCCCCCCCTCCGCCATGGACTGTCTATCTCAGATGGTAACGTTGCACAGACACATCTGCACCTTAGTCTGTTTTGACTTTACTGGTCTACTGTTCATTTTACAAACCTTGTTCTCGGGGTACCTAAACTTAAATTTTATTTGTCGATTAAGTTATGACATCAGATGGAAGTTGCAAACCAAATCTCGTTGCACTTACGTGTAATGACAATAAAAGATATTATTATTATTATTATTATTATTATTAGCATCCCTGTCTCTACTCCGGCTCACATATAAGGTGGGCATGCTCATGGCTCTAGTGTCAGCTCAACGAGTGCAGTTGTTGCAGAAGCTATGTCTGGATAGGATGCTCACTTCTTTTAGTATCATGTTTTTTGTGTATGACCCAATTAAACAGAGAAGACCAGGTACTTTGGGTCTTAAGTTACAGTTCATGGCGTACCCCTTGGATCCCAAATTATATGTAGTCACTTACATTCAGCTATACATCAATATCACCAAGGGGCTTAGGGGGTCTGAGAGCATTATTTATTAGCCTCAAGAAACCACATAAGAGGGTTTCAGCTCAGACCATTTCCAGGTGGCTTAAACAGTTTCTGGCAGATGCTGGGGTTGATACTGAAATGTTTAAATCTCATTCCGCCAGGGCTGCAGCTATGTCCGCAGCGAGGGTCATGGACGGCCCGCTAGACCAGATTCGATCGGCCGCAGGATGGTCCTCAGAACGTACATTTCAGACGTTCTATAACAAATCCTTAGCCAGACCAAGTGTGTTTGCGAACTCAGTTTTAAATTCGGGTTTATAGTCCCCCTCGGGTAGAGAGGTGACTATTGTTATTTTTCTTTATGTACATTAAATTGTCAACACGTTTCATTTATGTCATGATTGAACACTCTTTTTTGTCCACTCTTCCTTGGTCACCTATGCAGTATAGAAACATAGAAACATAGAAAATAGGTGCAGGAATAGGCCATTCGGCCCTTCAAGCCTGCACCGCCATTCAATGTGATCATGGCTGATCATCCAACTCAGTATCCCGTACCTGCCTTCTCTCCATACCCCCTGATCCCTTTAGCCACAAGTGCCACATCTAACGCCCTCTTAAATATAGCCAATGAACTGGCCTCAACTACCTTCTGTGGCAGAGAATTCCAGAGACTCACCACTCTCTGTGTAAAGAATGTTTTCCTCATTTCGGTCCTAAAGGAATTCCCCCTTATCCTTAGACTGTGACCCCTTGTTCTGGACTCCCCCAACATCGGGAACAATCTTCCAGCATCTAGCTTGTCCAACCCCTTAAGAATTTTGTAAGTTTCTATAAGATCCCCCCTCAATCTTCTAAATTCCAGCGAGTACAAGCCGAGTCTATCCAATCTTTCCTCTTATGAAAGTCCTGACATCCCAGGAATCAGTCTGGTGAATCTTCTCTGTACCCCCTCTATGGCAAGGATGTCTTTCCTCAGATTTGGAGACCAAAACTGTACGCAATACTCCAGGTGTGGCCTCACCAAAACCCTGTACAACTGCAGTAGAACCTCCCTGCTCCTATACTCAAATCCTTTCGCTATGAATGCTAACATACCATTTGCTTTCTTCACTGCCTGCTGCACCTGCATGCCTACTTTCAATGACTGGTGTACCATGACACCCAGGTCTTGTTGCATCTCCCCCTTTTCTAATCTGCCACCATTCAGATAATAGTCTACCCTCATGTTTTTGCCACCAAAGTGGATAACCTCACATTTATCCACATTATACTCCATTCACTCAGCCTATCCAAATCACCCTGCAGCTCCCACTAGCGTTTTCTGCCCCTTAGAGTTTCACAGCTCTACCCATATCTATTCCACATCCTCCACGCTAATGTCCTTCCTTTCTATTGCATTAATCTCCTCTCTCACCAGCAACGCTACCCCACCTCCTTTTCCTTTTCGTCTATCCCTCCTGAATATTGAATATCCCTGGATGTTCAGCTCCCAGCCTTGGTCATCCTGGAGCCATGTCTCCGTGATCCCAACTATAGCATAGTAATTAATCGCTATCTGCACCTTCAACTCATCCACCTTATTACGAATGCTCCTCGCATTGAGATACAAAGCCTTCAGGCTTGTTTTTACAACACTCTTACTCCTTATACAATTATGTTGACAAGTGGCCCCTTTCACATCGATCCCTATTACACTTGGCCATACTCTCCTATCCCTTTGTGATCTTTCTTTCCCGTTAATTCTGGGGTAATTAACCATCCCTTTACTCTCTTTCCCTTTAACTCCGTTCTCGATTATCCCATTTGACACCCCACCCCCCTTATTCAGTTTAAAACCATCCGTGTAGCAGTGGCAAACCTGCCGGCCAGAATGCTGGTCCCCCACCTGTTAAGATGCAATCCGTCCCTTTTGTACAGTTCCCCCTTACTCCAAAACAGATCCCAGTGGTCTAAGAATCTAAATCCCTGCCCCCTGCACCAGTTCCTCAGCCACACATTCAGGTCCCGTATCTCCCTGTTCCTGCTCTCGCCAGCACGAGGAACTGGAAGCAAACCGGAGATAACGACCCTGGAAGTCCTGCTTTTCAGCATTTTTCCGAGCTCTCTGGTCCCGCTGCAAAATATTCATCCCCTTCTTTCCAACATCATTTGTGCCAACATGCACGACCTGTTGGCACATGCGTCATGCGTCATGTATGTGACGCATGGACTCGTTCCACGGCACGAAGTCACAGAGCTTTAAAATCTTCTCGTAGTCACTCACGTGACTGCGAAGTAAAATAATAAGAGTAAAACCAGAACTTACCAGTGTGAAGTTTGATCTTTATTTTTGAGGAGTTACGATGAGGGATTACGTGCCCTCCGCTCCCAACCCCTCCTCATAAAAGTCAGCTGGTAGTTCTATTTTCTCGAATCTTACTATTCTCAGGTCAACTGTTCCTGTCAGTGACTTCACACCGCTGCTTTGAGGATTGACGCGCATGCGGGCTGGCGGGTTCTTCACGTAATCCCTCATCGTAACTCCTCATAAAATAAAAATCAAACTTCAAACTGATATGTTCTCATTTAATCTTACTATTAATCTGCCTTCTTGTTTTTTGCCACCAAAGTGGATAACCTCACATTTATCCACATGACACTGCATCGCCATGCACCTGCCCACTCACCCAACCTATCCAATTCACCCTGCATACTCATAGCATCCTCTTCACAGTTCATACTGCCACCCAGCTTGGTGTCATCTGCAAATTTGCTAAAGTTACTTTTAATTCCTTCATCTAAATAATTAATATATATTGTAAACTAGATCAGTATGGACATTGTGAGCCAAATGGATTCTTGGGGTGGCAGCTCAGTCACTCAAGGCTGATGTGCTGACAGCTCACTCACGGCTGGTGGGCTGGCAGTTGACTCATGGCTATTCCTTGAAATTCCATATCAAGCAGGGTGCAAGGCCACCAAATTCAAATGCAGTTTCATACCATTTCATGCAGGGTGCAAGGCCATCAAATTCAAATGCAGCTTCATACCATTTCATGCAGGGTGCAAGGGTACCACATTCAAATGCAGTTTAATACCATTTCAAACAGGGTGAAACCGCCATAAAACCAGCACAAAACCACACAAAACACCACAACACACCACATAAACACCACACTCACAGTTCAGTAGACATTCAGTGTGTTCAGTTGATTCACAGCTCAGACAGTCATGACCTCTCCCTCCCCCATCTTGCAGAGACTGAGCCACACCCACACGTCTGGGTTTTATAATCCGTCCCCCCTCCCACCAGATGGGGCGTGGGCTTCATGAAGCGATTGTCAGGATAGAGATTCTCACCATTTTTTAAACACTAATAACACTTTTATTTTTCATTGTTGTGAAGAATCCTCTGCACCTGATGAGCGGCGGGCGACTAAGTAAGATGGCCAAAAATCACAGCCATAAGTGGTAGCCTTTAATCTAAAATCAATATGCAGTGCAAACCGGACGTTTGCAAGTCACTACCACCAACAGCCATTTGCAATGCTTCACCTCAAACCCACCACCACCAACAACAGCCATTTGCAGTGCTTCACTTCAAACCCACCAGCACCACCAACAGCCATTTGCAGTGCTTCACTTCAAACTCACCAATACCACCAAGAGCCAATTGCAGTGCTTCACTTCAAACCCGCCACCACCAACAACAGCCATTTGCAGTGCTTCATTTCAAACCCACCACCACCACCAACAGCCATTTGCAGTGCTTCACTTCAAACCAACCACATTTTCATTTTCAAACCATATTAAGGGCACTCATGATCAGTAACACCACACTCACAGTTTAATAGACATGTGTTCAGTGTCATTCACAGCTCAGACTGAGATACATAACCCTCTCACTTCCCCATCTTGCAGAGAGTGACTGAGGCACTCAACACTTCCGGGTTTTATAGTCCCTCCGGAAGGGGTGTGACCTTCAGGAGAGAGAATTTCAACATTTATAAAATGCTAACAACTCTTTTATTTTTCATCAATGGGAAATATCCTCTTGTCCTGCACAGCGGTGGGGGACTGAGTAAGGTGGCCAAAAATCACAGCCGTAAGTGGCAGCGTTTTTTCTAAAATCAATATACAGAACAACAGGAAGTGTTCAAGATCAGACTTTTAGTACTATGGATAGCTGCAGTCCCAACAGAGAGCGGCACCCCACTAGTCACTACCTGCCATTCTGAAATCTTGTCCGTTGCTTGGACTGGAAGTGTGGTCCATCCTGACAGCTACCAAGAGGGTGTACCTGTTTTCAACAGGTACAGCCACCGGGTTCTCCTGCACTCCATGCTTACTTCCCTTCCTCATCATCACCCACCTTTGAATTCTTGTATCCTTGTTGTAACAATGTCATTGTAGGTCCTGTCAAGGCAGCTCTTGTTTTCCCGGATGGTCCTGAGGTCGTCCAGGTATCGCTCCAGTTCTCTAACACAGTCCTTCAGGAGCTGCACCTGGCCACAATTTCCACAGGTCAAGTTGTCAGAGGCACCAGAGGTGTCCCTGACCTCCCACATCCTGCATAACTGCCATTATTTTAGTAGACAAATCTCAATTGGTTGTGCCTCTCACCTTCTCCACCTTTGAGCGTAGTCTTCTAGCCTCGTCCTTCTCGCTGAAGAGTTTCAAGCCAAAGACTTGCACTTTACTCACCAAGGCACTTCACCTCAACAAGCCCGCTCTGTTACAGCTGCACTTATTTTTATCTGTTAGCTAATCAACTACATCAGGGCTAATTTGTAAATTACTTGAACCTGACCTTTGACTCTTTTTAAATCTTCGTTCCCTCTGACTCAAATTCTTTCAACCAATACTCACTCTTGCTGCTTCTGGCTGCCGTTTCTCTCCGACCTTCATGGTAAACTTATCTCAGTTGAACACCATTAGCTATTCTTTAGGATGCTGATTGAAATCCTGTTGTAATTTTTGATAACCTTCTTCACTGTTTATGATACAACCTATTTTAGTGTCATCTGCAAACTTAATAAACATACAGTGCACTTTCTCATCTAAATTGACTTGACTCTTCACTTGACCGTTTTCTTTTCTCAACTTTAGTCATAGAATTGTACAGCATTGAAACAGGCTTTTTAGTCCAACACATCCACGTCATAGAACATGGAACAGAACACTGCAGCATAGGAACAGTTCCATTGGGCCTGATCTGCCTGCACATTATCCATATCCCTCCATGCTCTGCATGTCCATATGCTTACCATGGCAGTGGGCAGCACAGTGGCACAGCAGTAGAGTTGCTGGCATACAGCGCCAGAGACCCGGGTTCGATCCTGACTATGGCTGTCTATATAGAGTTTGTACGTTCTCCCTGTGACCACATGGATTTTCTCCGGGTGCTCTGATTTCTTCCCATATTCCAAAGACATACAGGTTTGTCGGTTAATTGGCTTCTGTAAATTGTCCCCAGTGTGTAGGATAACACTAGTATAGGGTGTTGCTGATCAGCACAGACTTGGTGGGCTGAAGGGCCTGTATCCATGCTGTTTCTCTTAACTAAACTAAACTAAACTAAACTAAAAAGAAGATAATGGGAAGACAGGTCAGTGTGGGTATGGCAAGGGGAGATGAAATTACAGGCAACTGGAAGCTCAAGCTCACAAATAAATCTCCATATGACAATAGACAATAGGTACAGGAGAAGGCCATTCAGCCCTTCAAGCCAGCACCTATATATATCCCTATATATATAACCATATATATATGTTATATGTTTCAATAAGATAACCTCTCATCCTTCTAAATTCCAGAGTATACAAGCCCAGCCGCTCCATTCTCTCAGATTTGATCAGACTTTGCTGGCTTTACCTTGCACTAAACTTTATTCCCTTATCATGTATCTGTACAGTGTAAAGGCATCAATTGTAATCATGTATTGTCTTTCCGCTGACTAGGTAGCATGCAACAAAACCTTGTCACTGTAACTCAGTACACATGACAGTAAACTAAACTGAACTGAGCCCCCTATAAATGGCCAGGCATTGACTTTGATAATATACCTTGGAAAATTTGGTTTACGAAAGAACTGCAGATGCTGGAAATATCGAAGGTAGACAAAAATGCTGGAGAAACTCAGCAGGTGCGGAAGCATCTCTGGAGCGAAGGGGTAGGTGGCGTTTTGGGTCGAGACCCTTCTTCGAGGGAATAGGTGACGTTTCAGGCCGAGACCCGAAACATCACCTATTCCTTCATTCCATAGATGCTGCCTCACACGCTGAGTCTCTCCAGCATTTTGTGTCTACCTTTAACACCAAGATGATAGCTGGATAATGAAACCATTTTCTGCTCCAGACCTAACGATACATTTTCATTTAATATTTTGTTCTGTTGGAAGGTGATAGATTAAGATATTATATCAAGATTAGAAACATAGAACATAGAAACATAGAAAAATAGGTGCAGGAGTAGGCCATTCGGCCCTTCGAGCCTGCACCGCCATTCAATATGATCATGGCTGATCATCCAACTCAGTATTCCGTACCTGCCTTCTCTCCATACCCTCTGATCCCCTTAGCCACAAGGGCCACATCTAGCTCCCTCTTAAATATATCCAATGAACTGGCCTCAACTACCCTCTGTGGCAGAGAATTCCAGAGACTCACCACTCTCTATGTAAAGAATGTTTTCCTCATCTCGGTCCTAAAGGAATTCCCCCTTATCCTTAGACTGTGACCCCTTGTTCTGGACTCCCCCAACATCGGGAACAATCTTCCAGCATCTAGCTTGTCCAACCCCTTAAGAATTTTGTAAGTTTCTATAAGATCCCCCCTCAATCTTCTAAATTCCAGCGAGTACAAGCCGAGTCTATCCAATCTTTCCTCATATGAAAGTCCTGACATCCCAGGAATCAGTCTGGTGAATCTTCTCTGTACCCCCTCTATGGCAAGGATGTCTTTCCTCAGATTTGGAGACCAAAACTGTACGCAATACTCCAGGTGTGGCCTCACCAAAACTCTGTACAACTGCAGTAGAACCTCCCTGCTCCTATACTCAAATGCTTTCGCTATGAATGCTAACATTGCTTTCTTCACTGCCTGCTGCACCTGCATGCTTACTTTCAATGACTGGTGTACCATGACACCTAGGTCTTGTTGCACCTCCCCTTTTCCTAATCTGCCACCATTCAGATAATAGTCTACCCTCATGTTTTTGCCACCAAAGTGGATAACCTCACATTTATCCACATTATACTGCATCTGCCATGCATCTGCCCATTCACTCAGCCTATCCAAATCACCCTGCAACCTCCAAGCATCCTCCTCACACCTAACAATACCCCCCAGCTTGGTGTCATCTGCAAACTTGGAGATGTTGCATTGAATTCCCTCGTCCAAATCATTAATATAAATTGTAAATAGCTGGGGTCCCAGCACTGAGCCTTGCGGTACCCCACTAGTCACTGCCTGCCATTCTGAAAAGGACCCGTTTACTCCTACCCTTTGCTTACTGTCTGCCAGCCAGTTCTCTATCCACATCAATACTGAACCCCCAATACCATGTGCTTTAAGTTTGTATGCTAATCTCTTATGCGGGACCTTGTCGAAAGCCTTCTGAAAGTCTAGATATAACACATCCACTGGTTCTCCTTTATCCACTCTACTAGTTACACCCTCGAAAAATTCTATCAGATTTGTCAGACATGATTTACCTTTCGTAAATCCATGCTGACTTTGCCCAATGATTTCATCACTTTCCAAATGCGCTGCTATCCCATCTTTAATAACTGACTCTAGCAGTTTCCCCACTACCGATGTTAGACTAACTGGTCTGTAATTCCCCGCTTTCTCTCTCCCTCCTTTTTTAAAAAGTGGGGTTACATTAGTTACCCTCCAATCCTCAGGAACAACTCCAGAATCTAAGGAATTTTGAAAAATTATCATTAATGCATCCACTATTTCTGTGGCTACCTCCTTAAGTACTCTGGGATGCAGACTATCTGGCCCTGGGGATTTATCAGCCTTCAATCCGTTCAATTTACCCAACACCACCTCCCGGCTAACCTGGATTTCACTCAGTTCCTCCATCTTATTTGACCCCGTTCCACTGCTATTTCTGGCAGATTATTTATGTCTTCCTTAGTGAAGACAGAACCAAAGTAGTTATTCAATTGGTCTGCCATGTCCTTGTTCCCCATGATCAATTCACCTGTTTCTGATTGCAAGGGACCAACATTTGTTTTAACTAGTCTCTTTCTCTTCACATATCTATAAAAACTTTTGCAGTCAGTTTTTATGTTCCCTGCCAGTTTCCTTTCATAATCTATTTTCCCTTTCCTAATTAAGCCCTTTGTCCTCCTCTGCTGGATTCTGAATTTCTCCCAGTCCTCCGGTAGGCTGCTTTTTCTGGCAAATTTGTATACCTCATCTTTTGTTTTTATACTATCCCTGATTCCCCTTGTTATCCATGGATGCACCACCTTCCCCAATTTATTCTTTTGCCAAACTGGTATGAACAATTTTTTGTACTTCATCCATGCAGTCTTTAAATACCTTCCATTGCACATCCACTGTCAACCCTTTAAGAATCACCTGCCAGTCTATCTTGGCCAATTCACATCTCATACCTTCAAAGTTACCTTTGTTCAAGTTCAGAATCCTTGTTTCTGACTTAATTTTGTCACTCTCCATCCTAATGAAGGACTCAACCATATTATGGTCACTCTTGCCCAAGGGGCCACGCACAACAAGACTGCTAACTAACCCTTCCTCATTACTCAATACCCAGTCTAGAATAGCCTGCTCTCTCGTTGGTTCCTCCACATGTTGGTTGAGAAAACTATCCCACATACATTCCAAGAAATCCTCTTCCCCAGCACTCCTGCCAATTTGATTCACCCAATCTACATGCAGATTGAAGTCACCCATTATAACCGTGTTACCCTTGTTGCACGCATTTCTAATTTCCTGTTTGATGCCATCCTCAACTCCAATACTACTGTTAGGTGGCCTGTACACAGCTCCCCCTAGCGTTTTCTGCCCCTTAGAGTTTTGCAGCTCTCCCCATATCGATTCCACATCCTCCACGCTAATGTCCTTCCTTTCGATTGCATTAATCTCCTCTCTCACCAACAACGCTACCCCACCTCCTTTTCCTTTTTGTCTATCCCTCCTGAATATTGAATACCCCTGGATGTTCAGCTCCCAGCCTTCGTCACCCTGGAGCCACGTCTCCGTGATCCCAACTATAGCATAGTCATTAATCGCTATCTGCACCTTCAGCTCATCCACCTTATTACGAATGCTCCTCGCATTGAGACACTCTTACTCCTTATTCAATTATGTTGACAAGTGGCCCCTTTCACATCGATCCCTATTACACTTGGCCATACTCTCCTATCCCTTTGTGAGCTTTCTTTCCCGTTAATTCTGGGGTCATTAACCATGCCTTTACTCTCTTTCCGTCCTCGACTATCCCATTTGACACCCCACCCCCCTTATTCAGTTTAAAACCATCCGTGTAGCAGTGGCAAACCTGCCGGCCAGAATGCTGGTCCCCCACCTGTTAAGATGCAATCCGTCCCTTTTGTACAGTTCCCCCTAACTCCAAAACAGATCCCAGTGATCTAAGAATCTAAATCCCTGCCCCCTGCACCAGTTCCTCAGCCACACATTCAGGTCCCCTATCTCCCTGTTCCTGCTCTCGCCAGCACCAGGAACTGGAAGCAAACCGGAAATAACAACCCTGGAAGTCCTGCTTTTCAGCATTTTTCCGAGCTCTCTGAAGTCCTGCTGCAAAATATTCATCCCCTTCCTTCCAACATCATTTGTGCCAACATGCACGACCACTTCTGGCTGTTCACCTTCGCCCTTGAGGATTGTCTGCACTCTGTCCGTGACATCCTGGATCCTGGCACCAGGAAGGCAGCACACCATCCTCGAATCCCGCCTGTTGCCGCAAAAACCCCTGTCCGGGGTTGTGTCAGGATAATTGAATATTGTGTCAGGATAACTCATCTGATATTAAAGCCTTTGTCTGCACGTTAATGAAATAAAAACCACAGTACATTATAAAAAAAAAAAAGTGATAGCTGGAAAAATATGCAGGACAAACAAGTCCACGCATTGCACTGTCCAGTGTTATTTTCTATTTAAGTTTCCACTGTGGAACCGGAGGAACAGCTGTTGCCCAGCCCCAACTTTCCTGCAGTCAACTATGAGCAGAAGTGCCTTCTATAGAGCTTTCCTCACGGCTGACAAAAGACCCGTGTTTTTTGTCTCATTAAAAAAATAATTGATAAGTATTCAGTGGCCTCAAAACTTTGGAAACTGTCAAACCAGAAAAATCTGTACTTAAAAAGGAATTTCCTCATAGGTGACAGGAGCACCCACCCTTTTAAAAAACAGCGGAAACGCTTTCAGAACAAGGCAAGGCAAGGCAAGTTTATTTATATAGCACCATTCATACAAGCTGCAATTCATAGTGCTTTACAAAAGAAACAAAAGAATAACATAGTTTAAAAACATTGCAGAACCACAATACAACACAGGACAACAAAATAGCCCAAATCAAAAATTACATAACAAGCAATAAGACAATTGCATGTATAATAAAACAAAGTCACTAAAATATTAAAACGATTTTAAAAGCGCATAAAAGGGTTAAGATTAGAAGATTAAGATTACCTGCATGTTGGGTTATGAAAAAGCTACAGTAAACAACAGTGTTTTTAGGCCTGATGTAAATGAGGTTACAGTCTGTGCACACCTCAGGTGTTCCGGGAGCTTGTTCAACAGGTGTGGAGCATCATAGTGCAGCTTCATAGCTCGGACCCAGGTCAGTGTGGGTATGGCAAGGGGAGATGAAATGGCAGGCAACTGGAAGCTCAAGTCCACAAAGAAATCTCCATATGGGGAGAGCCAAACAAGAGGAAGGAGGGACAACATCATCCAACAGTAGATGGTTGTAGTGACTATAGGATCCAGCTGGTTGGCCTATATTTGCATCAACTGTTTTAAGTCCCTGCCAATTGCCTGGGTACACACCTGGTCAGCCAGGTGCTGAACTTGAGCACTGTGTCTCAGTACTGAGCAGTGGCACTGCTCACCCCAACATGCCCAATACCGACCCTCACAGACAGCCCTTGTGCATTGCCTCTCTAGGTCACTCCCCACGAAGCTCTGCGGCATTGAAGTTCATTGCTCCAATGACCATCACTCTCCTAACTCAGCAGCATGCAGCCAAGAGGATGCCTTTTTGTTGTAAATATGGGATGATGGGATGGTACATAACTGTGAATATTTGGAATGCAAGGCCTTTGGAGCTAAAATAAATCAGTGCTCTGCAGGGCAACATTAAGTGTGGCACAGTGTCATTTATTTTTATCCAAATTGATTAAAGCATATGTATTATATGTATATACCACTAGTCAGCACCACCATTCAATGTGATCATGCCTGATCATACCCAATCAGTACCCTGCCTTCTCCCCAAATCCTCTGACTCCACTATTATTAAGAGCCCTATCAAGCTCTCTCTTGAAAGCATCCAGAGAACCTGCCTGCACCGCCCTCTGAGGTAGAGAATTCCACAGAATCACCACTCTCTGTGAGAAAAAAAATGTTTCTCATCTCTGTTCTAAATGGCTTACTCCTTATTCTTAAACTGTGGCCCCTGGTTCTGGACTCCTCTAACATCAGGAACATGTTTCCTGCCTCTAGCATGTCCAAAGCTTAACAATCTTATATATTTCAATGAGATCGCCACTCATCTTAAACTCCAGAGTGTACATGCCCAGCTGCTCCATTCTCTCAGCATATGACCGTCCCGTCATCACGGGAATTAACCTTGTAAACCTACGCTGCATTCCCTCAATAACAAGAATGTCCTTCCTCAAATTAGGGGACCAAAACTGCACACAATACTCCAGGTGTGGTCTCACTAGGGCTCTGTACAACTGCAGAAGGACCTCTTTGCTCCTATATTCAATTCCTCTTGCCATTCGCTTTCATCACTGCCTGCTGTACCTGCATGCATACTTCCATAGACTGATGAATAAGGACCCCCAGATCCCATTGTACTTCCTCTTTCCCCAACTTGATGCCATTTAGATAGTAATCTGTCTTCCTGTTTTTGCTACCAAAGTGGATAACCTCACATTTATCCACATTAAACATCATCTGCCATGCATCTGCCCACTCCCCCAAAAATCACCCTGCATTCTCATAGCATCCTCCACACAGTTCACACTGCCTTCCAGCTTTGTGTCATCTGCAAATTTGCTAATGTTACTTTAAATCCATTCATCCAAATCATTGATGAATATTTTAAATAGCTGCGATCCCAGCACGGAGCCTTGTGGTACCCCACTAGTCACTGCCTGCCATTCTGAAAGGGACCCGATTAGCCCTACTCTTTGTTTCCTGTCTGCCAACCACTTCTTTATACATGTCAGCACTCTACCCCCCAACAGCATGTGCCCTAATGTTTCCCACTAATCTCCTATGTGGGACCTTATCAAATGCTTTCTGAAAGTCCAGGTACACTACATCCACTGGCTCTCCCTTGTCCATTTTCCTAGTTACATCTTCAAAAATTTCCAGAAGATTAGTCAAGCATGATTTCCCCTTCGTAAATTCATGCTGACTCGGACCGATCCTGTTACTGCTATCCAAATGTTCAGCTATCTCATCTTTTATAATTGACTCCAGCATCTTCCCCACCACCGATTTCAGGCTAACTGGTCTATAATTCCCTGTTTTCTCTCTCCCGCCTTTCTTAAAAAGTGGGATAACATTAGCAACCTCCAAGCCAAATAACTGATCTTGAGTACAGAACATTGGAAAATTATCACCAATGCATCCACAATTTCTAGAGCCACTTCCTTAAGTAACCTGGGATGCAGACCACCCAGGCTCTGGGAATTTATCAGCCTTCAGTCCCATCAGTCTATCCAACAGCATTTCCTGCTTAATGTGGATTTCCTTCAGTTCCTCCATCACCCCAGATCCTCTGGCCACTACTATATCAGGAAGATTGTTTGTGTCCTCCTTAGTGAAGATAGATCCAAAGTACCTGTTCAACATCTGCCATTTCCTTACTCCCCATAATAAATTCACCTTTTTCGGTCTTCAATGGTCCAACTTTGGTCTTAACTAATTTTTTCTTCTTCACATACCTAAAGAAGCTTTTACTATCCTGCTTTAAATTCGTGGCTAGCCTACCTTCGTACCACATCCTTTCTTCCCGTATTGTCTTTTTGGTTATCTTCTGTTGTTCTTTAAACATTACCCTATCCTCTTGCTTCCTGCTCATCTTTGCTATGTTGTACTTCTTCGTTTTAATTTAAAAAAACGTCCCTTGTCAGCCATGGTCGCCCCTTTCTCCCCTTGGAATATTTCTTCCTCCTAGGAATGAACTGATCCTGCACCTTCTGTATTATTCCTAGAAATACCTGCCATTGTTGTTCCACTGTCATCCTTGCTAGTGTATCTTTCCAGTTAACTTTGGCCAGCTCCTACCTTATGGCCCCATAGTACCCTTTATTCAAATGTAACACTGACCCAATCTACCCTTTGCCCTCTCCAAATGTAGATTAAATCTGACCATGTTATGGTCACTACCTCCTAATGGCTCATTAGCCTCGAGGTCCTTTATCAAATCCCGTTCATTACATAACACTAAATCCAAAATTGCCTTCTCCCTGGTAGGCTCCAATACAAGCTGTTCTAAGTATCCATCACGAAGGCACTCTACAAAGTCCCTTTTTTGGGGTCCAGTACCAACCTGATTTTCCCAGTCTACCTGCATGTTGAAATCTCCCATATCAACCACGGCATTGCTTTTGCTACATGCCAATTTTAACTCCTGATTCAACTTGTGCCCTATGTCCAGTTTGGGGGCCTGTAGATTAGTCCCATTAGGGTCTTTTTACCTTTACAATTCCTTAGTTTTCTCCATACTGATTCCACATCTCCAGTTTTAAGGTCACCCCTTGCAAAGGGCTGAATTTAATTTGTCACCAACAGGGCAACACCACCCCCTATGCCCACCTGTCTGTCTTTTCAATAGGAGGTATAACCTTGAATATTCAGTTCCCAGCCCTGGCCCTCTTGCAGCCATGTGTCAGTAATTCCCACAACATCATACTTGCCAGTTTCTAACTGAGCCTCAAGCTCATCCACTTTATTACTTATACTTCATGCATTCATATACAGCACTTTGACCTCCGTAGGTACACAAAATGCTGGAGAAACTCAGCGGGTGCAGCAGAATCTATGGAGCGAAGGAAATAGGCAATGTTTCGGGCCAAAACCCTTCTTCAGACTGATAGGGGGTGGGGGGAGGTGGGGAGAAAAAAGGAAAAAGAAGGAGGAGGAGCCCGAGGGCAGAGGGAGAGGTAGGAAGGGGAGGAGACAGCAAGGGTTAATAGAATTGTGAGAAATTGATGTTCGTGCCACCAGGATGCAGACTCCCCAGGCGGAATATGAGGTGCTGTTCCTCCAATTTCCAGTGTTGCTCACTCTGGCCATGGAGGAGGCCCAGGACAGAGAGGTCAGATATGGAATGGGAGAGGGAGTTGAAGTGCTGAGCCACCGGGAGGTCAGGTTGGTTAATGCGGAACGAGCGGAGGTGTTCGGCGAAACGATCGCCAAGCCTACACTTGGTCCAACTGATATAGATCAGCTGACATCTAGAGCCTATTTCCATCGCTCCATAGATGCTGCTGCACCCGCTGTGTTTCTCCAGCATTTTTGTGTACCTTCGATTTTCCAGCATCTGCAGTTCCTTCTTAAACACTTTGACCTCTGTATTCACTTCCACCCTCGCTTCGCTCGCAATTGGCCCTGACCTTACTCTGTTGTCCCTTCTCGAGTTTTCCTTTCCATTAATTCAAGAATTTTTTGTCCTTTTTCCTGTCGATACTTCCCCTTCAACTCCATCTTAATACTCCCAATTTGTAAATCCCTCCCCCCCCCCCCCACTATTTACTTTAAACCCACACGTGTAGCCCTAGCAAACCTGCCTGCCAGAATGTCAGTCCCTCTCCAGTTAAGGTGTAACCCGCTCCTTTTGTGCAGGTCACCCCTACCCCAGAAGAGATCCCAGTGGTCTATAAATCTAAATCTTTGCTCCCTGCTCCAGTCCCCCAGCCACACATTCAGATCCCCTATCTCCCTGTTCCTGTCCTCACTAGCATGAGGTACTTGAAGTAATCCACAGTTAATCACTCTAGATGTCCGGCATTTCAGTCTTCTTCCCAACTCTCTGAACTCATTTTGGAGAACCTCCTTCCTCTTCTTCCCAATGTCGTTTGTGCCTACGTGCACAACTACAGCTGGCTGTTCGCCTTCTCTCTCGAGGATGTTCTGAATTTGGCTCATGACTTCCTGAACCCTGGCACCAGGGAGGCAACAGACCATCCTTGCATCTCATCTGCTGCCACAGAATCTCCTGTCCGCTCCTCGGACAATGGAGTCACCCACCACTAGGGCTCTGCCCGATGTCGATCTCGCCGATCGAGTCCCATCTCTAGGATTGGAGCCACCGACATGTCCGCCACATGGACTGGAAACATCATCTCCCCGGACAGTTCCCAAGAGGGCGTACCTTTTTTCATTAGGCACAGCCACCTCTGTATTCTGCACTCCATGATTTCCACTCTTTCTCTGTCACACACCTTGGTTCTTCCCATATCCTCAGCGTGACTACCTCACTATAGGTCCTGTCCAGGAAACTCTCGTTTTCCCAGATAGCCCTAATTAGATCTATTAGATTCTAATATAACCAAATAACCATATAGAAACATAGAAACATAGAAAAATAGGTGCAGGAGTAGGCCATTCGGCCCTTTGAGCCTGCACCGCCATTCAATATGATCATGGCTGATCATCCAACTCAGTATCCCGTACCTGCCTTCTCTCCATACCCCCTGATCCCTTTAGCCACAAGTGCCACATCCAACGCCCTCTAAAATATAGCCAATGAACTGGCCTCAACTACCTTCTGTGGCAGAGAATTCCAGAGACTCACCACTCTCTGTGTAAAGAATGTTTTCCTCATCTCGGTCCTAAAGGAATTCCCCCTTATCCTTAGACTTTGACCCCTTGACCCCTTGGACTCCCCCAACATCGCAAACAATCTTCCAGCATCTAGCTTGTCCAACCCCTTAAGAATTTTGTAAGTTTCTATAAGATCCCCCCTCAATCTTCTAAATTCCAGCGAGTACAAGCCGAGTCTATCCAATCTTTCCTCATATGAAAGTCCTGACATCCCAGGAATCAGTCTGATGAATCTTCTCTGTATGGCAAGGATGTCTTTCCTCAGATTTGGAGACCAAAACTGTACGCAATACTCCAGGTGTGGCCTCACCAAAACCCTGTACAACTGCAGCAGAACCTCCCTGCTCCTATACTCAAATCCTTTCGCTATGAATGCTAACATACCATTTGCTTTCTTCACTGCCTGCTTCACCTGCATGCCTATTTTCAATGACTGGTGTACCATGACACCCAGGTCTCGTTGCATCTCCCCTTTTCCTAATCTGCCACCATTCAGATAATAGTCTACCCTCATGTTTTTGCCACCAAAGTGGATAATGTGGATAACCTCACAGTTATCCACATTATACTGCAATTATATAACAATTATAGCACGGAAACAGGCCTTCTCGGCCCTTCCAGTCCGTGCCGACCATTTATTTTCCCCTAGTCCCATCTACCTGCACTCAGACCACACCCCTCCATTTCCTTCCCGTCCATATACCTATCCACTTTACTTTTAAGATCTATTAGATTAGATTTGATTAGATTAATTTAGATTAGATTAGATTAGTTTATTGTCATATGCACCAGGGTGCAATATGTTGATCCGCTTATGAAGTTCAATTCAATTTACTTCAATATAATGAGTTACTTCAACATATTGTTTTTCAGACTTAATAGTTCAGAATGCAGCTGCTATTAAATAGTTAACTTTGTACTATTGGCCAAGGATGAGTTCCAGCCAAACTTTCTTAATTTCAAGAAATTCCCCTCAAGTAATGATTTACAACTTGCTTCCTCCAGCTTCTATATGCTCTAGTCCCCATTAGGTTGAATTCATTACCATCTTCTTACATTACTCGTGTGGTTCCTCATTGTCACAACACCTTTCTGTTTTGGCATCTTAAGGATTATTCAGTGCTTCAGCACTAGTAATGCAAGACTGTGCGATCACCTTCTCACTCCTCATGTTTTTAACATTCATGCATACATATTTTTGCATAGAATTGCCTCTGCTCCTGGCAAATACTATCTATTGGTTTCTTATCCTGTGTGTCTCTCTGAGTTTTTCTGCTCTAACTTGTGACTTGATTTCAATTCATTCTGTGAACAGGTTTGTCTGCAATCCAATTTACTTCCTCCTTCCTCTCCCCCAAATGTTTCTGATTTAAATAACTCTTGACAGCTGCCTCAACATTCCTCGCAAATCTTCTTGCAGTTGCTTTGTTTAGCTCGCCCCTGCTGTTGCAATATATTTTCTCCTAACTTATGTGAATAAATATCCGTAATTTAACATCCGATTGCCAATTTCTGCATCCCGACTTTCTCAGTGAACTCTGCTCTTACCAAATACTCGGTGTAAGGAAAATGTCAGCAGTGGCCAGTCCAGGAGCAGGTTTGCTGGTGCTTGGTGGATACAACATGACTTGCAGAATCAGGACTGGCTGCGGATGCTCGAAGCTGACTGGAGCAAAGATGATAGGAATAGGATCTGGTGACCTTGAAGGGGATGAGTGGTGATTTTACGGGGGGATCTATTCATAGTGGGAGTGCTTGCTGAAATTAGTAGTACAGCGAGGGGTATTTTTATTGATTTTGGGCTTGATTGCAATGTAAATTCTGGATGTAGTGGGAAGAGGTAAGCAGATAATGCTTGGCATCTGCAGACAAGCTCGTCCACTTCACTCTGTTTAGTTTAGCTCAGTTTAGAGATACAGCACAAAAGCAGGCCTTTCGGCCCACCATGTCCACAGATCCCCACACAATCAAACTATCCTTCACACTAACATTCATACCAAGCCAATTACCCTCCAAAACTATACGTCTTTGGAGTGTGTGAGCTTCCCAGAGAACCGGAGTTTCCCAGAGAAAACCCAGGCAGGTCAGAAGGAAAACGTCCAAACACACAATAGACAAGGGTCTGTATTCAGGATTGAACATGAGTCTCTGGCGCTGTAAGTCATCAACTCTACTGCTGTGCCATCGTGCTGCCATATCTACAAATGTTTTTAAAAAGGAACTGAACTCTTCCATGCAACAAGCCTCTCTATAACTGACAAATTAAAAGGTCACAAATTAAATGGAAATAAAATCTGATATATGAAATCTCATTAAAATAATTTAAAACCACTTGGTCCAACCTTTGTTTTCTGCATGTGATTTGCATTATCATTTGCATTTGTTAATCTGCTAATATTTCATATTTTATATTTTTGCTTTCAAATAATTTTCAAATACAATTGCATCAGTTGCTTTTATTCTGATTAATTGTACATACACATCCAATTACGTCCAAAAAAAAAAATCACTCTCTCAATTTTGGTACTGCCCTTTTAATTTACTTTTCTTCACTTCGTTTGAATGATTTCCTGTTTTGCTCTGCTATTAATTTTTTACCTTAGGTAAGATTCTATCATGATATTTTTTTTTGGCAGTTGCTGACCTTTTACATTTTGGTCTGCCCAATGCTCACTTTTAACTCATCAACTGCCCTTTTAAATGTGTTGACCTCATTTCACAGGCTCTGAACCATGGAGCTCTTCCACGATGAAGCCTAAAGGGCCTGTCCTACAAGCATGCAACTCCATGCGATGAGCGCGACCTAACGTGGTCGCTTGAGCCGTCCGGCGTCGCATCGATTGCTGGAGCCGTGCTGAATTGTGCGGAGTTCGTCCTGACATCGTGAGGGGCTCCGAAAAACTATGTTCAAAAATTCCGCACGGCAACGGCTTGTTGGCTCGCAGTCGCCTCGACGCATGACACACCGCCTTGACAAACACAAGGCCTCCGTGAACCTATCTGTAGGTGCCTCCGTGACCCTCTATGTGTGTGGCTCCGTGGCCCTCTCTGTGTGCCCCTCTCTGTCCTGGCGAACTTACCTTAAGACTTTGCTCCAAGTTCGCCTCACTTTGCGCCGCGTTGCGCCACTCACCCGACCTCCGCGCGGCCCTCGCTGTCGGATTGGTTGCGCTTGCCACATGCAGGCGCATGCTGGTGGGAACGGCCCTGTACAGAGGATCACCCGACCTCTGCGCGGCCCCTGCTTCTAGTTTGATCGCGCTGATGGAGTCGGATGCTGGTAGGACAGGCCCTTAACAGATCTCTCGGTTGCTCACCATTTTAACTCCCCTTCCCATTCCCACAATGATCATTTTGTCCTGTGACTCCTCCATTGTCAGAATGAGGCCCAGCACAAACTGGAGGATTGGCACCTCATATTCTGCTTTGGGAGCTTGCAACGCGAGGATGTGAACAGTAAATTTTCCAATTTTAGGTAAACTCTCACAACTGCCCCCCTCCCAAAAATCCCTCATTTTCTCCCCCCCTCCATCCATTCCTCACCCCATCCCTGCACCCTGCTACTTCCCCCCCCCCATTTGCTTTATAACCCACAGCTCTTCAAACCTGTCTCACACCTTCCTTGCTTTATTTATTTATGGCCTATGTACTAACCATCTGCCAATTACCCCCCTCCCCCCACCCAAATGTGCACATTTTACCTGCCACGCTTTGTCCTGCCTCCATCGTTTTCCAGCTATCATCTCCCCTCTGACCATTAGTATAAACAAGGGCGTAACCCGAAACATCACATCTACGTTCACCAAGATGCTGCGTGACCTGCTGAGTTTTTTTCCAGCAATTTGTATCCTTTTACGTATTAATCAGCATCTGCAGTTCTTTGTTTCTACATTTTACAGGAATGATTTGAATTACTACATTTCCATATATCTACTGCTAATGACAACTTGAATCGATTTCCCTGATTTACTTTTGAGCTGGTTTCACCTTCCATGGATAAACATGTCCTGATGTTTAACAATGCTACGGAAAGGACACAAAAACTTCCTGAGAAGCCTGCCTGTGTACAATACTGCAACTCCAGTCTTCCTTCCCTTTGATTCTCTTTGATCTCTTTCTACCTCCTCTCTCACTTTGATATCCTTTAGAAACCTCCTTCTGTGATCGAACTATGTGACCCATTACCTTCTGCACAAGGAAATATTTGCCTTATTTTGTCGCTGTGGAAGGTCCTGACATTTTTATATTGACGGTGCTATATAAATGCAAATTTCCCTGAGATTGTACACTATACAACGTACTTTGTTTTCTTAACAGTTCAGTTCATGTATCCAACATGAATATTTCTGTAAGAGTATGCAAGTGCGTTCATTTTCTCTCTAATAACTCATCTCAGCCTTTATCAATATACAAAAAGCTATTGTTCAATTCTGGTTCTAACTACAGCTATTCCCCTACAATTAGGTGATTTGAACGTCGATAAAAAAAAAATAACAATCAGCTTTTTGTTCTTTAACAGGCAATTGATTTTTTTCTTTGAAATCGTATTTCTGCTCTTTGAAAGGTTGTGAATAATTTCTACAAAATAACTGCAAATGTTAAATTGATCATTTTTGAATGACTTGCAATTTTTTTGGGACTGTTAACTGGCTTCTTCTGTCGTAACAGTGTGCCAACTCTCATTGCCAGGGTTTGTTCCATTTATAAACAATTGTAATATTGTCTGCTTCTCTGAGTTTTTGTTTTAATCACGGTTTCATTATGAAGCAGAAGTTGTCAGGAAACTATTTACAATATCACAGGGAATGTGGCATTTTTTTATTGTGGGTCTTTCATGTTAGTCCCATAGTGTGTCTTGCCGGTGGCTGAGGGAATGACAGTGTACATCTGGTCACATTATTAGGCGCAGGGCTATTTACATTCATCAGGGTTTGCACAGTGGCTGCATCAGCCTGAAGATAAACACAAGGCTTTTCAGTCAATATTTAAAGCCTGCAGAAGGACAAGCATTGCATCATTTCTATTATTGTATGCTCCCGCGGGTAAGGCTTAGGCTAATATTAGCATCAACATCAAAGTTGCAAGCTTGTATCATTAGGCAGGCTATAGGTTCTGGTGGTGTGGGGTAAATAATTACCAAAGTGGAAGGAGTGGCGCAGTTGTGCACCGGTAGAGTTGCTGCCTTACAACGCCAGCGACTGGGGTTCAATCCTGACTATGGGTGCTGTCTGTATAGAGTTTGTAAATTCTCCTCATGACCGCGGATGCTCCGGTTTCCTCTCACACTCCTAAGTCATACAGGTTTATAGATTAATTGTCATTGTTAAAGATTGTAAATTTTCCCTCGTATGTGTAGGATGGTGTTAACATGCGGGGATCGCTGGTTGGCGCAGAACTAGTGGGCCGAAGTGCCTGTTTCCATGCTGTATCTCTAAACTCGACTGAATTAAGAGCTGAAATTTGGATCGATGAGCCAAGGAAAAGGGATTACCTGATCTGCAAATCCTTTTTGCTGTCTCTTATTGTGAAGATAGTGAACAGTACCTGTTTAACATCCTGAATCACCAAAGAAACCTGCTCAGCATAAATTAAAAAAACAGAAAATTCTGGAAATGTGGCTGCGGGTGCAGCAAAAAAGAAAGTATTAGCATTTGCTCTGTGATGTTATGAAACTGGAGCAACTTCAGGATTCAGCAACTTAATGCAAAAATTCCACAGCAGCTGTTGCTGTTTCTCCCATCTCTACAAGTTCTCCACAGGGCCGCACGATGGCATAGCGGTAGAGCTACTGTCTTACAGCGCCAGAGACCCGCATTTGATCCTGACTACGGGGGCTGTTTGTATGGAGTTTTTACGTTCTCACCGTGACCCACGTGCGTTTTGTATGAGATCTTCGGTTTCCTCCCACATACCAAAGACGTACAGGTTTGTACATTAATTGGCTTGGTATAAGTGAATAAATGCAAAAAAAAATTGTCTCTACTGTGTGTTGGATAGTGTTAATGTGCGGAGATTGCTGGTTGGTGCGGACTCGGTGGGCCGAAGGGCCAGTTTCCACGCTGTATCTCTAAACTAAACTAAACTAAATATTGCATTGTTTTGTGGATTAATGGGGAATCAGTTGACTTTAGACATATAAATGAAGCAGACTTGCTGCAAAAACACCCATGGTTACTTTGTACTTAGCTGAGTACTACGTGTCTGAATAAGACATGGAGTCATAGTTAATACTGAACAAACTCTCTCGCCCTATATGTTATGTTCATGGATTACAAGTCCTTCACATAAATATTTCAAGGTACAATGTATTTATTTAATGTTTAAAACCAATCATGTTTACAATGTTTGCCTTTTATTTTATCCAATCTTTAGTTCATTCTACAAAATATTTAAAATATTTGTTGATAATTGTACTTTTTTCCATCAAGGTTTGTATTGTGAATTATTGTCTGTACACGGGGAAGTGGTCAGTGCACTTCTGTGGAACCCTTTAACCTGATCACCAGCCTTTTCTAATCGCATTTTCTGAATGTCTATGACCCTAAAATTATATCTAGCAGAAAGGAAAGATGGAAAAAAAACCAGAACAAATTTTACCAATGAAGATGCTGAAAAATAAACTTTTACTGGAAAAGTTGCAGAAAAGATTGACAAACATGTTACTGGGACTGCAGAGGTTGAGTTATCAGGAGAGACTGGAGAGACTTGGGCTGTTTCTTGGAGTATAGGAAGCTGAGGGTTGACATTAAGTATGTAGAATATATAAAGCATGAAGGGCAGAAATAAAGTGAATGAGCAAAGTATTTTTCACTGAATAGGGTAGTCTAAAACTTATACTTAAGGTGAGGGCTTATACTTAAGGTGAGAGGAATTTTTTTTTTACACAAAGGTTAGTGGGTATGTGAGCTGGAAATTGAGATGCAGCTATGGCCTGAAAATAGGCCCTTCAGCCCATTGAGGACCACCGACCATCAACCACCTGTTCCCACTTTTTCTGTTTTATTCCACTTCCTTATCCACTACGTACACACTAGGAGCAATTAATCTGTAAACACACATCTCTGGGATGTGGGAGGAAACCCACGTGGTCAGAGAAAACATGCAAACTCCATACTCTGACTCATCGTCATCTGTTCTTCATCCAACAAAAGTGGTGTTGTCGATGAATTTGAAGATGGAGTTGGAATTGTGTCCAGCTAGCGAATTAGTGCCACAATAATTGAGGTACCTCACCTTACTCTTCTTATGCACCGGTATTATTGATGCCCTATTAAAGCAGGTGAAACCTCTGACCTCAGTGCTGAGACGGTTGAAGATATCCACAAAAACTCCAGCCAGTTGGTCTGCACAGGTTTTAAGAGTGCAACCAGATACCGTCAGGTCCGGAAGCTTTCCGAGGGTTCACCCTCCTAAAGGATCTCTGACTTCGATCTCTGTGACTGAGATTGTAATACCATGAGGGGATATGTGGACCCAGGAAAGCACATCAGCGTGTGTAGAATGCATTGAGCTCATCTGGGAGTCATGCTTTGCAGCCACTTGAGCTTCCCCATTTTCATCTTGTGGGAAGTGATAGCGTGCAAGACCTTCCATTTGTTTTCCAACCATTAGAGGTATAGACTCCATATCTCACATTGTCTATGATTTTGTACAGCACAGGAACATGCACCTTGTCCAGTGTGTCCATGATATCCATTGCACTTATCTTCTCTATTCCCCTGTACATCATTTGGGTCCATAGCCATCCACACCTCATAAAATGATGTGAAAATATTCACGTTACAAAACGAAAGAGGTAAAGAAATGCTTCCAATAAATTCAAAACAAATCAAAAATTGACTGAAACCTACTATAGTTTGTCTACATATAAATGAAAGGAGGTATGGTTCCTCCAGCAGATCTAACCTGGCACAAACCGTTTGGATGTATTCCCCATTGGACAATAATAATAAAAAGTTGTCAGCTGTCAGAGAGCTTAGTAGTTCCATGTTTGCACACCCTTGCACAGATTTGCAAAGGCTTAATGTGAGGAAAAGCCGAAAGTGACACATGGAACTGCCAGTACTTCCCTGAGAAATCTGGGCCAATGTAATTGCCAAGCTTTCGAGATGACACACAGTCCTTGGGTGCTGAGTATGTGTTAAGTTGTTCAAGATTGTTTTTTTTTTTTTGCTTTATTCCAAAGCAAATGTGGCAGGCATGAAATATTGTGCTTATGTTTTAGGTTCCATATTCTATGAATTATTTCTCTTTAAGTATAACAGTAGAGAATTGATTTATTTGTGCTTTGTTTGCAGGTTTAGATTAAAAGTCGCAATAAGCTGCATATGCTGCAAATCGAAAATGATACCAGAAAATACAGCCAATGTATTATAGATCAATTATCTATTAGAATTTTTGCATGGGCTGTTCCCTACTATTGTAGGGCTTAAAAGGATAGAGTGTTGTTTAACATTCTGTGCAATACTGTGGGATTATTAAAAGATGGATTGAACAGTTTTAAAATGACAACCCTCTAAACCACAGGATACTCAGTGCAATGAATAATTGCTTTCAACTGATCTTAGATAAATATTACATTTATAATTTTTGGTTGGTTTAGTTTGATGTCAGCTCAAACGGTCCCTTGGATGTGATTGAATTTTGTTCTGTGAGAATATTTTTGTGTGGGTGGCTATTTAAAATCATTAATTTGTATCTGTGATTATTTAGCTGTTAGTTACTTTGAATGGTTCGTAGGATGAATATTGAAGGGAGATTCAATTCCTAGCTTTAGTTCCCAGCCAGTCTTTGCTAAGTACATGTATAGACAACAACCTGATGGTGTTTTGAATTATCGAACCTGACCGAGATGCAACCAGTCAGTATTCTATCCAATGTACATTTGTAAAAGCCCGAAAGACTATTCAACAACATGCCAAATCTCCAAACACTTCTGAGGAAGTAGGGGCATTGATTTTTATGTTACTTTTAAAATGTTATTACATTTCTTAACCTTCTTCATAGGATTTCTTGTTTTTCAGTCATCTGAATAAGTTTTGATACCATTCATAGAGTTATACAGCACGGAAATAATATTTTCGGCCCAACTTGTCCCACTCAACGAAGATGCACCATCTACGCTAGTTCCACCTGCCCACGTTTGGCCCATATCCCTCTAATCCTTTCCAATCCAAGTTCCTTTCCAAATGCCTTTAAAATGTTGCAGCACAGTTGCACATCATAAAAATAGTAAGTGTGTGTTTGACGATTTCAACAGCAATCATTACCAAGAACATGAGTTAGTAGATGACTGAAGTTTCTTTGGCTGGTTTGCATGCAGGGTTTATTCACTTCCTTCTCACCACCACTGTCCCATACCCTCTAAGGATTATATGTGATGATACATCTACTGCAGTGTAGAACCAGTGGAACAATATTCATCTCTACGATATGAATAAGGTAACATTTCAGAGATAGTAGTGAACATAGCTGCCGCATTATAAATTCCAAGCCATCAAATGGGTTATGGAATGTGCGCTTGGTTATTTCTCTAAACGCACACGATTGAAACAGTTGACCGTCTTACTCACTTTTAAATGACATTAGAACTATACAATTGCTGCACGGAAACTCATTTAGCACTCATGGTTGCCAATGAATGAGGACAACTCGATAAATGATGGTGATGGTGATGGTGGCGGTGTAGGGGAGGATTGATGCGGGTTGATGCACCTCCTGCACCCCCAGAAGTGCTCTAAACATTTTGAGGTTAACTGCAGGAAGTGAGCAATGGTGAATTTGGTGCACGGCCGTGGAGACGTGGTTGTGGAGGGTGATAGATGGCATGGCTGCAGGTCGAGGTGTCGGTGGAGTAGACACTGGATTAACATGAGGACTGGGCGCGGCCTGCAGCAGCTGCACAGAGCGGTGGAGAGGTGGTGGTAGAAGGTACCGATGGTGGAAGGTACTGGGCTCTGATCCTACCAGGACTAAAAGAAGTATTAATGTGATCTTGTTTGAACATCTGCTCACCCTATAACGATCACCATCCTCCCTCACACACCACCTCTACGAATGTCTTTATCCATGTGGGTCTGGACATTTACTATCTAAATTTTGTTCACTGTTGACAACTGTGTTATTACAATTCGTGGAAAACTTGCATAACTTATGAAGAATTCAGTGTGGTAATTTAGAGTAACACAAAAACCTTGGCCTGAGGTGCAAAGGAAGAATTATACATCATATTTCTATTTGTTCAGTGCACGAAGCTGGCTGGTATTTGAATGCCTCATGTAGTGTGATCTGGGTCACATCAGCCTTGGTATAAGCAGTTCAATATCAAATTCAGCTGGAGTCATTGTGGCCTGATCTGTCTGCAATGCCTACAGGGGCCATTGTACAAATGGATTCTGAGATTCAAGCCGGAAGAAATTGAGCTTTTATTTATCAACAATAAGGGCTTTAATGCAGCACATGCAGTGCAATGAGTCCAGCCCTGCAATAGAAGTTAAATATAACCAAAGAAAGTAAGAAAGACTGCTTTGTATTGTTTAAGAATATTTTTTTCAAATTCCATAGAGCTCACATTTCTTTCATCCTTTAAAATTAATTGGTGATAATGTGATGACCCAGATGGAAAGTTAACCATTTTGGTGAACACTTTCGCTCAGTCCACTGAGGCCTATGGGATCTCCCGATCCCCAGCCATTCTGTCCTGGGCTCCTCTATTGCCAGAGAGAGGCCACACATAAATTGGAGGAACAACACCTCATATTTTGCTTGGGTAGTTTACAACCTAGTGGTATGAAGATTGAATTCTTTATTTTTAAGTAACTTCTACCTACACTCCCCACCCCTTCCCCCTCACCTCTTACCCCCTTCTGTATCCCTCTTGAGAACACCCTGCCTGAGGTTATTTATGGCTAGCCCGGATTGGTCTGGTCTTTTCTCACCTCCGGCTCTTTAAACCCCCTCCCCCACCCCACCCCACCCCACCCCATATTTTCAGTCTGAAGAAGGGTCCCACCCCAAAACGTCACCCATTCTTTTTCACCCGAGATGCTACCTGACCCACTGAGTTACTCCAGCACTTTGTGTCTATCTTTGGGAAGATAACAGGTGAGCAATCCCATTGATATATTGTCCCAATATCCCACTCATTCATAAAATTGAAAATAAAAAATTGACTTACTCACATTTCCAGTAACTGAGCTGGTTAACCTGTTTTCAGCCTTTTGCTAGTCACAAGCAGATGTCTAAAGATCAGCGGTAGACAAAAATGCTGGAGAAACTCAGCGGGTGAGGCAGCATCTATGGAGCGAAGGAAATAGGCAATGTTTCGGGTCGAAACCCTTCTTCAGACCCTGCTAAAGATTTCTTCAGACTTCTTTTAAAGATCAACAGAAGCATTAGGATAGGAAAGAAAGATACTTTTTGGTTTAGTTTAGTTTAGAGATGCAGCACAAAACAGACCCAACGGCCCACCAAGTCAGCATCCACCCGTGATCACCCCTTTACACTAGCACACACTAGCTACAATTTACCATTTTTACCAAAGCCAATTCACCTACAAACCTGTGCATTTTTGGAGTGTGGGAGGAAACCTGAGCACCCAGGGAAAACCCACGTGGTCAGGGAGAGAACTTACCAAATATGTACAGGCAGCACCCGTAGTCTCGGGTGCTGTGGGGCAGCAACTCTACCACTGTGCCACCTTACAGGGGGCATCTCCCTGATTGGCATGATTGAATCTTCAAACCCACTGCAATAAAACCTTGCTGCTGTACTCTGCTCCCAGTTACATTTGCATTAGAATTTTGTTCTGGGAAATGTAGCTCTTGACATTAAATCAGTTCCATGAATCTGTGAGCAGCTGAGATACCGCAGTGAAGATAAACAGGCAAAAGAATATGGCAGAAAAATCAGACTTCCAGAGGAACTCAGAATAATTTACTCTTTGGTCACGGCAGTTGAAATGAGCATATTCAGCACAAAGCAACTGATTTGAAAAGATAAAGATGACTGTGGCATTTCACTTCATCTTCAACCAGCATGCACAGTGACCTGAAGATATTGACATTTTTTATATGAATTCTGAATTGGAACCAATTTATATACAAATGCAACAGTAAACAAGTCAGGCCAAAATGAACTGCAGTGACATATCAGCACCGTATATCCTACGTTGGTACTGTTTTACTGAGGGAAAAAGTGCTAGTGTGCAATTAAAGCAATTTTGTAGTCAATAGACAATAGGTGCAGGAGTAGGCTATTCGGCCCTTCAAGCCAGCACCATCATTCAATGTGATCATGGCTAATCATCCATATTCAGTACCCTATTCCTGCTTTCTCCCCATATCCCCTGACTCAGCTACCTTCAAGAACCCTATCCAGCTCTTTCTTGAAAGTATCCAGAGAACCAGCATCCACCGCCCTCTGAGGCAGAGAATTCCACAGACTCACAAATTCCAGTGTGAAAAAATCCTCATCTCCATTCCAAATGGCTTACCCTTTATTCTTAAACTGCGGCCCTTGGTTCTGGACTCCCCCAACATCATCGTTTAGAGATGACTGATGGTGGGATTGCATTGAAGCTAGTAGAAAGGGATGGGGAGGGGTAGATATGATTGGTTTCTATATCTCTAAAACTTTCATCTTGCTTGTGTGTATTTATGTGTGTGTGGGTGCATGTCATCTGGGCACAATGTGCTTGATTCTCATTTCCTTACAAGCACTAGGACAGAACCTTCCCATTTTCACATCTTACTCACATTTTTCCGCTCAAGGTGATAAACATCTTCCCGTTGCATTCCCACCTATATTTACGAACTTTTTAATCCTTTAAAGTTTTAAAAACAGCCCGAAAACTCACCTGTTTCAGAAAAAAAACCTTGAGTGATGTCACAGTGGACTCGCAAGGCAGGACGGGACACTTCTTTTTTTTAATGATACAAATACTTTTATTCAACAAAAATATATATACAAATTAGCACAATCAAAGACTGCCTATGTTGACAGTTTTACAAACAAACGATCATCAAATTAATATAACGCCAACTTTATCAACAAAACGCTCAACCTCCCGCGGCAACCAGCATTCACCATGTGTTCCCTTTCCAAGCACATGCGGGCACGGACATAGGCCCAGAGGAGGAGCAGGCAGTCAACTCTGATGCGGCCGTCGACTACCCGCTGCCAGGAAGGGACACTCCGGGACGAAGGGCCACTCCAGCGCACCCTGAGTGATGTCACATTGCACTCGCAAGGCAGAACGTGACATTCCAGGAGGGCCACTCCAGTGCTCATGCAGCAGCTGCCAACACCCAACACCTCGTGGCGAGGGTGGAGCCACGGGCCCTGGCTGGAGCTGAGCCTGGTGCTCAAGCTGGAGTGAGAGTTGAGCCCGGGGCTTGGGATGGGGCCGTGACTGGGGCCGATAAAGAAGCCGCCACAGGAACCAAGTCGGGCCAGGTTCTACAGACAGGGTCGGGTCAAGTACGAGAACCAGGCTGAGTTCCAGGTCCTGGTGCTGCTCTATGACCTGGGTAGGTCCTGGGGCACGGAATGGAAGGAGGAGGAAGGAAATGAGGAGGAGGGAGATGGGGTAGAGTCTCTACCCCCTTCTCTCTCTGCCCCTCTCCCACCCTACCATCCTCCCCCTCCCTCTCTACCCCCTCCCCCTCCCTCTCTACCCCCTCCCCCTCCATCTCTACCCCCTCCCCCACTCCCTCCACCACTCCCCCTCCCTCTCTACCTCCTCCCCCTCCCTCTCTACCCCCCCCCCCCCTCTCCAGGGAGTGGTGAGTATTGGGACCTATGGGTGAGTGGTGGATTATTGCGTTCAGGGACCAGCCCTCCCCTGTGATGCCGTGCGCCCCTCACCCTCTCCCCACCCAGCATTGGGGGACGGGACCCAACGGGTCCCACTTGGTCTCGTCACATATAACATTCTTAAAGGATTGGACAGGCTAGATGCAGAAAAAATGTTTCAGATGTTGGGGGAGTCAGAACCAGGGGTCACAGTTTAAGAATAAAGGGTAGGCTATTTCGGACTGAGATAAGGAAACACTTCTTCACCCAGGGAGTTGTGAATCTGGGTAATTCTCTGTCCCAGAGGGCAGAAGAGGCCAATTCACTGGTTGCTTTCAAGAGAGAGTTGGATTTAGCTCTTAGGGCTAAAGGAATCAGGGGATATGGGGAAAAAACAGGAATGGGCTGCTGATTTTAGATGATAAACCATGATCATATTGAATGGTGGTGCTTGCTCGAAGGGTTGAATGGTCTACTCATGCACCTATTTTTCTATGTTTCCATGTTTCTATGGTGGTAGCAGAAGAAGGTTGGCATTGACTAGAATTACTAGTATTTTCCTGTACATGAGTTATTAAAGGACCTGTCCCACTGCGTGGACCTAATTTGTGAGTTTAGAAGTGTTTGTGCTAGACTCAAAATCACAGCATGGTCAACACATGGTCCTAGGAGGTCTTAGGAGGTCACTGAAACTCTCCTTCATACTCAAGGGACATTTCCGCATACTCGCGGCCTCAATTTGGTCGAGGAAAAATTTTCAGCATGCTGAAACATTTTCCACGATTAAAAATTGGTCGGCATGGTTCTTTTGGCATTTTAATTGGCTCATTGGAATTTTCAGAACCAAGGAAAACCGACCGGTAATGTTAAATGCCCGCTAAACTTTATTAAAAATTGTCTGGCCTCTTAAAAGTGTCTCCTCTCTTTCTCCCCCCTTTCACTCCCCTTTCTCTCCCCCCCCCACCCCCCCCCCCCCCCCCCGCGTTCTCTAAAGAACTTACCGTTACTGTGCCAGCCGTCTTTTACCTTCCTGTTCATCGAATTTCAGACAGCGCTCCCCCGCTTTCCCTGGCCCCCGTCTTTGTGATATATTTGTGTGTGCTGATGGTCGATCCGGCTCGCGGCTTCATCGCTGATGGTTGATCCAGCTCAAGGTTTTTCAGGTGAGTGCCCTTGAGCTTGAAAGTCGAAGTTAGTGGGACAGGCTCATAACTATCAGAGACTTTTAATTTTGATATTAAGAAATGAATATGTATAGATTGGTGCAACTTGGTGTGTCTTTTGAATATTGAGGTATAAGGTTTGTGATCACAGAAAATGGTTATTCACTATTCACCATATGTCACTGCACAGTGTAATGCAAGGCAATTACAACTTTCTGTGCATCAAGAATCACAAATCTTAAAACAAAGATAAAAATTTAGTTTCTAGTCATTTATATTTCTTAAATCTGGTCCGTTCTTGTCTTTTATATCTTCACTCCACATTGAAGTAATTTGATACTTGATTATTAAGGCTGCTTTTGCCTTACTACTGTTTTTCCTGTCATCTTGCAGATGTAAGTACTTACCAAGAAATTGTTTTGCTCTGAGTTAGAAGAAAGCTGTTTTTTAAAATGATTATTAAGTGTTTATTAAATTTGAGCTGTGCTTGTAAATATGTGCAGACTGAAACTAAGCTTATTTACAGGGGGCCAAGACAGTTCACATTTGACAACAAATGCCTTACAGTTCATTAATCCCATTTCAACATGTAAATGGCTGCCACGTCTGAAGGCTTCTGACCTTCACTATTCCTCAATTCCTGGCTTTGCCCACGGAGTACAAAGGAGTAGAAGTATTGTTCAGTTATTCACCGCTTTATTCCGGTGAAGGTATAAAATCTCAAATGATTCACATGCGGGATTATGTTTCATATCATGGATAATGCACTGAAGTCCTCAGGGAAACTTTATATTAACATTGTACTGCACAAAATTTATATAATGGCAACTTTTGCACCTGAGGGAATAAATAAGTTTTACATTTCATATTTGTAATTGAGTACAAACCTGTTCCATTTTTACAGAGGATAGCAATTTCATTTGCTGTATCCAAACACTAATTGCTACAAAAATCTCATATCATCTTGCATCACTGCCTTGCAAGAGTTTTATTTTGTGAAACTATCTGCATGGCATCCTAAATTAATAGAGTCATGTAATAATTAATGCTTGAAGCACAGGAAGAGACTAGGTGCAGCCTACGCTGTTGATGGTGGGTCGCAGAAGGGGTTCCAAGCAAAATCATTTAATTTATTGTCACGTGTACCTCGGTACAGTGAAAAGCTTCTGTTGCATTCTAACCAGTCAGCAGAAAGACAATACATGACTACAATTGATCCATTTACAGTATATAGATACATGATAAGGGAATAACATTTAAAGCAAGGTAAAGCCAGCAAAGTCCGATCAAGGAATATCCGAGGGTCACCAAAGAGGTAGCTAGTAGTTCAGCAGTGCTCTCTGCATGTGGTAGGAAGATTCAGTTACCTGATACCAGCTGGGAAAAAACTGTCCCTGAATCTAGGAAGTGTGTGTTTTCACACTTCTATATCTATTGCCTGATGGAAGAGGGCAGAAGCGGGAGTGGCCAGTGGCCTATTGAGTCAATAGAAGGGAGGTTTGTTCTGTGTGATGGTCTGGGCTACTTCTACTATTCGCTGCAATTTCTTGTGGTCTTGGATGGAGCTGTTCCCAAACCAAGCTGTGATGAATGCTAGTAAAATGCTTTCTATGGTGCATCTAGTGAGAGTTGTAGGGGACATGCCAAACTTCCTAAGCCTTCTAAGGAAGTAGAGGCATTGGTGTGTTTCCATGGGGATTGCTTCAATATGGATGATCCAGGAGAAGTTGTTGATGATATTGATTCTTAGGAATTTGAAGTTTTCAACCATCTCTACTTCGGCACCATCATTGAAAACTGGAGTATATGTTACTTCGCTTCCTGAAGTCGATCACTATTTCCTTTGTCTTGCTGACATAAAGAGAAAGGTTGTTGTCTCGACACCAGGACATGAGGTTCTCGATCTCCTACTTCATCTTATCATTATTTGATGGGATAAATGGTAATAAAAAAATAAGTAAGAATGTCAGGCATTGCCTGTGAACAGGGAAACAGAGCTACTATTTCATAACTTTGACTAGAACTGAAAACTTGTGGAAATAGAAGGATGGGCAAGAAATGGATAAGACAACGGGAGTACAATTTTTCATTTTAGTTTAGGAGATACAGTGTCGACAGTGTTAACAGCCCTTCAGTCCGGCAAGTCCATGCCAATCAGCAATCATCCATACACTAGTTTTATCCTGCACACCAGGCACAATTTCCAGAAGCCAATTAACATACAAATCTGCATGTCTTTTGAGTGTGGGAGGAAATCGGAGATCACGGAGAAAACCCATGTGGTCACAGGAAAAACTTACAAATTCCATGCAGATTGCACCCGTAGTCAGGATTGAACCAAAATCTTTGTATCTTTGATAGGTTGAGGTGAGGGTTGACCCATTGATCCTAAACTTTAAGGAGCTTTGTTAATAAAGTAAAAAGGGCAATGATATATGAAAGAAACAAATAAAGTGGGATGTAAAAGCTCCTGAAATCAAAAGGAGAACATTGGAAATGCCTGGCACATCAGGCAGCCCCTGTGGCCAGAGAAAAAAAATAGTTACAATTAAATTACTGTTAAGTTAATAATGCAGCAAATAACCTCTCAGTAAAACTGCCAGGATCAATGCAAACAAAAAGAGCAAGTTATCTGAAATTGGTGAATTTGATACTTAGTCCCAAGTTCTGCAACCAGCCCAGAAAGTAGACGAGATGCTGTTTCAGAAACTTACATTAAGTATTTTACAACAGGGTAGGGGATACTGCAGAATGAGAGTGGGATGGAGAATGAATGTGAAAGAGGCTCAGAAAGTCAGGGTCACCTTTGCTGACCATGTGGGGATATTCTGCAAGGCAGTCACCCAATCTATGTTTATATTCCCCATTGTAGAGATCAAATCATGAGAACTGTATACTGTATACGTGACTGGAAGAAGTGCAGGCAAATTGCTGCCTCGCCTGAATGCACTGATGGGTTTTGGGATGCTGGGAAGGGCAAGGTAAAATAAGAGGTGTTGCAGCTCCTGCACTTGCAATGGAAAGGTACTGTGAGCAGAGCAGTTGAAATGAACCAGGGAGTTACAAAGGGAAGCCTTCGTAACACTGCCTGTTTTATTAAGTGTTTCCAGCATTTTCTGTCTTTTTTTTAATTTCATAATCTGCAGGTATTTGACTTGCAACAAAGGGTGCCTTATGTACATATTTTTTCCATGACCCTGTTAACTTCCTTATTTTCAAGTCACTGTTTTACTCTTGTAGAATTATTGCTTGAACCAATGACGATTATGGGGATCAGACATGGAGGCCTTGAATGAAAGAAGGTCTTTGCCTCTAGATCTTTGGTCAATAATTTTTATCCTATGATTTCTGATCCATTCACCTGGATTCATGTTTTGCTTTAGGGGGAGTTTATGGGAAGGTAGGGGAGATAAAATAGGGTTAGCGTAAACAAGTGCTGGCCAGCATAGTATTGGTAGGCCAAAGGGCTTGTTTCTGTGCTTTTAGGCTCTAGGACTATATCTACCCCATCATCATCCTAAAAATCTCTGTTAGATCACTTGTCGACATTATCCGCGACAAGGATAACAGTCCTAAGCTTTCCAATCTCTCCTCATTTCAGTTATCTATGGTATTTTCATGGTTAAACCTTCAATGATGCCCTTCTATGTTATTTGTCCCATTCCTGAAATGCTCAGGTGAACGTTGAATGCCAGCTGAGGCCTAATGTTTTCTGAATGTCTGACTTGGTTTCTTTGCTTCTTTTCTTTACATGGTGTTTTCCATGACAATAAACTAAATCAAGCATTTTCCAGTCATCCTATCAAAACTATACCAACACCTTTAATATAGTGTAAAATGTTTGCTCTACCCAGAAAACCATGCCCTTATGATAAATTGTCTTTTATATATCAAGCCTGCAAAAGTTCCTCAACTTTCCCTTGCCATCAGCGACCGCACTTCTGATCATTTTTATATTAGTTGAAGCCTAAAGTTGAACACATCACCTGTTCATTATTTTACCAAGGTTTGCACCACTGGAAACTTTATAATGTTGTTAAAAACACTTAGGTCATTTATAAAAATAGAGAAGAGTAATAATGCAAAAATTGATATTTTGAGAATATTATTGAGAACCATCCCCCAGTGTGAGGAACAGTCACTTTTCACTAAACTTGGCTTCTTGTAACTGAGCTAATTTGGAATGAAGTTCATGAAGTTCAACGTAGGAGCAAGCACTAGGCAAAATGTTGTGTAATTAATTTCTGAACTTTGCTTTCTGCCACTGAGTAAAGTTTGTATAATATTGTCCATCTGACCTAGAAAACCTTAACTCCTTTTTGTTCTGCTATCACTTAGCTGGCATCCAGAAATCTGACTCACAACAAATCAGCCTTAACTCTTCTCTCAGTAAACTCACCAAACTTTTAAATAGACTTAGACCGTGTAAAATTATCTCTTTTATTCTTTCTTTAAATAGTTACAAATATTTATTAGACCATTAATGTGCTTTATATTTGAAATGTTTGACATTGTTACATATGTTGTATAACTGTCATATTGTTTTATATTGTTTTATATTTTTAATCAAGCCTTATGAATTATTTAAGGCCTTTTACAAAATCATATTATGAAGTGCACTTAAACTTTGGTAATATAACCAAATTATTAAGTAAGCTTTATGTATTTAACAACTTTAATCGTTCTGGCTAAATCTGCACATAGCTTAGCTGGCTATTAACATTTATCTGTCTTCTTCTGAGACCGGAGTCTTGTTTTTGCTTTCCCCTAAGATTACATTAAAGCATGGACAGGCTGCTCACCATATTAACCTCGCCATCAAGTATACCTTCCAGTGGTCTGTGGAAGTTTCTGCCAGGCCCATTGCCAAAGGTGAGCATTAATGTACTTTGGAGGTCAGAGATAAGAAGCAATAGTTAAAGCCAAACTGCTGACTCTAAAATCCTGCCCCAGGTTCTCCTTAGTGATTAATGATCCACAATTAGTTGATGACCACCAGCCTATCTTCTTTGTCTCACATTTAGTTCAGGAGAACACTGGCCTTAATTTCCATGCAGTAATTCTGCTTGTTGTCTGTTCTTTGTAATTTTGCCCATTACAGGCTGACATTTCTATCTCTGTCCTTTTATTTCCTCTTGTAAGCTCAGCTCATTTTTCCAACTATGTACATTATTTATGACAGAGACCTGCACTTACCAACCTATACTTAGTAAAAGCAAGCATAAAACTAAGGAAAATTAATGAATATTGTAGGATATCCTTTGTCCATCATAATGTCACATAGAAAAACTGTATGGAAATATATTCTTTGTCCCATTGAGGCCATACTCGCAATAACATTCCCTTTTACATGAAGGGTAAATTGAGAAACCCGAGGGGCAACCTTTTCAAGTGGTCTGTATATGGATCAAGCAGCCAGAGGAGGTTGTTCAGGCAGGTACTATAACAACATTTTATATAAATCTGAACAGGTACATGGATGGGAAAGGTTTAGAAGAATATGACAAATGGGACTTGTTTAGATGAGGCCGGCATGCATGAGTTGGCCCAAGGGACCTGTTTCCTTGCTGCATGTCTTTATGACACTATGATTAACAGAGAGATTAAACGAGAATTTACCAGTTTGAAGTTAGATCTTTATCTTATGAGAAGTTGCGATGATTACATGAAGAAGCCCGCCAGAACGCATGCGCGTCAATCTTCAAAGTGGCTGTATGAACCCACAGAATAGTTGCTGGCCTAACTCTAGAGAGATTGAAGGCTAGAAATACAGAATGATCTTTATGAGAATAGGGTTTGGAGTGGAGGGCACGTAATCCCTCATCACAACTTCTCATAAAATAAAGATCCAAACTGGTAAGTTCTCGTTTAATCTCTCTATTTTATTTTGAAGTCACGTAAGTGACTACGTGAAGATTTCAAAGCTCTGAGGTTTCATACTGTGACATAATCTGTGTGTGAAAACACAAAAAACAGATAAACCATTAATGGCAGGAAAAACATGAGGTATTAACATCACAATGCTAACTTGCATACATGGCCAATGCTCTAAACTAGCCTGTGGTTTCAATAGACTATTGAGTTAGACAATAACTTATGCAACAATGTGCATAATTCTATCTGCAAACATCCAGCCATATTCCACCAAGTTTATAATTTGTTAAGCTGCATTATGTAAACCTCATGCTTCATGATGAAAGTGAAACCCATTGTATTGGCTGCTAATGAGCCATCAGCAATATCTTGAGAGTATTGAAAGAAAAGAATTATCTTCGATATCATAGGCACTAGTAACTGAGTGCACTTGTAATGTGAATGACATCCCTAATCTCTGCTGTGGTAGGTATGCTGTCAACCTCAAATGCACACAATCCTGCTCATTTGCTTATGAGATAATTTCTATAACAAGCTACCCTAATGTCAGTATGACATAGAGACTAGGCCAGAGATTGAGCAAGGATGTGTTCTTAATGCTAAGATCAGCTGCTGAAAGCATAATCATTTTAAGATACTGGTCCCATTAGGGAAATTTTGAGGAATATTTTCACAACAAATACTGATATACATCACACACTACAATGAGGGTAGGCTATTAGAGTGGTGAAATAAAGGGCACACTGCATAATGTTAGAGAATAGTGAGTGAAAAACTAATCATTTATGTCCCACTTATGGTATAGCGGCATGATAAAGCAGCACAGGAACTGTCAATTGTGCTGTCCCTTAAAGTTTCTCTAGGCTCAAACTGGAAGCCACACAACCTTGTTACTTCCATATAGAATTAACTCACACATGTTGTGCACAAGCTTCTCATACAATCATGCAGAGCTAGCTGGCCGAGAAGACAGGCTGTGCCAGCTGTCACACATGAAGGAGTAAATAAGAGTTGCTTCAGCCATCTACCATGGTGTGACTGAATAGGCAAACTGGTACTGTTAAATTCCATGTTGCAGAAATACCAACAACTGAAGGTATCAGAAGAGACTGGGAAAATGAATTAAGTATAAAAATTTCCAAAGAAAGTTGGAAAGAACACTTATTAAATCTGCATAAATGTTCAATTAACATAAGACACACTTTAATACAATTTAAAATCTTACACAGATTATAATATTCAAAAACTAAATTAAGTAAACTTTTCCCCAACGTCTCGCCTATATGTGATAAATGCCAGTCTCAAGATGCTACTATAGTGCACTCATTTGTCTTTTGTACAAAAATTAAAAATTTTGGATTGAAATCTTTGAAATCTTCACAAAATTATTTAAAATAAAACTGACGCCAAATAACTGGATTATTTTTGGAATAACAGAAGGTAGCCCTGAATTAAATGTGTTTCAAAAGAATCTATTTGAATACGGCTTAATAATAGAAAAAAAGCTAATCTTAAAATTCTGGAAAAATGCCCCTATACCAACAGTAAATATGTGGATTTCAACTATGTTTGAAACAATACATCTGGAAGATATGAGACTCCGCCTGGCAGGAAAATCATATTGTTTCTATCAGATGTGGTCTGCATTTATAGATTTGCTACAAGGATAGGGTGAAAGGGTACCTCAAAAAGGTACCGACGTCAGGCCTTAGTAAAGGGGGATGAAAAACTATTGAGTTGGGAACTTCCTTTTGCGCGATGTTTATAATATTGTAACTGGCTTTTCCTTTTCTCTTCTCTCTCTTTTTTTTTTCTTTTCTAGGGTCTATCTCTTAATCTCCTTTCTCTAACTCTTTGACCAAAGGCTCTTTTTTTTCCCTTTGACACGCTTTTTCACTTTCACAACTCTTTTCACTTTCTTCACTTTCTCTGTTTCTATGCCTTTTCTCTAAAAGCCTTAAAATTAAGGGGTACAATGATTGCAACAATATATATTTGTTGGTATCATTTAAAAATAAATTGGATAGGCCTATGGATGAGAAGGGTATGGAGGATTATGGTATGAGTGCAGGCAGGTGGGACTAAGGAAAAAAAGTTGTTCGGCACGGTCTTGAAGGGCCGAGATGGCCTGTTTCTGTGCTGTAATTGTTATATGGTTATATGGTTATATGGGATGTACATTGATGTATTTACCTTTAATAAAATAAAAAATTTAAAAAATTAAAAATAAAAAAAAATCCATGTTGCCTTAAATGTAATATTGTCAAAAATATCTGCGGACAGTGCATGCGTTTTATCATTTGCAATTTTGCATAATACACAAAACTCGGTGACATAATGCCCTTAATCTGAGAAGGGCAGCATAGGCTTTCACCACTAGCTTTGTTATAAACAGCAGAAACTATGGCTATGTGTATAGATATGACAGTGTATGCAACTGCAAGATTGATTCTCTGAGTTAGGAAAATTGCAGACACCCAATCATCCATCTTAAACTGGGTAAGTGAACCCACAATTTAATTAGCCTAATGGTATCCTGATTTGGCCTGCACCATATTTCTGTAATCTTGAGAAATACACCCCTCCAGTCCTTGGTCAGACCACACATCCTGGGATGCGTTGTCACTGAATGTACTTGGAAGCGCTGTTCCTCCGTAGATCCTATGGACTGAATTTTTGTGGGGCTCCGCTTCCCGCGGAAGATGCATATCTAGCTATTCATACATATTGCTGATAATATAATCAGCAGCTCATGTCTAGAGCTGAACCACAGTTGTCCTCAGATGTGAGAAAACTAGTTCCCTGTCAACTCTTGACCAAGAGCCACGATGAATACCTAGTGTTTCCCTTCAGAGTGGAGATAGTATAATGCAAAGCTGAATCAAGAATCATCTTGCAGACCTTTGACTGAGAGTACATGTCTAAATCTCCAGAGTGCATAACACAATTGGTTGGACGCACCACTCAATCAGGAATAGTGGTATTGAGAACCTATGGATTATTATGAATACATTGTTGATTCACAACATGACCTCCAGGTCAGAAAAAGTTATAATATATTGCAGACGAGCTTTCTGCTGGTAACTATCTGTCCCAGAGAAAATGGCAATAAAGATTCCAATGAATCAGCACTCTGCTAAATGAGGAGAAATAAACCATATGTTGAGAAATCATCAGCTACTTAATTTTACTTCGGAGTCACGTGAGTGACTACGTGAAGAACCCCGTACAGCCGTTGGTGTGTCATGACGTCAGACGCATTGGTGCAGTCGGCCGGTTGTAGCAGCAGCGCTCCTCCAAGCAGTAAGTTTAAAAACTCGAGGTAAGTTTTTAAAATTTTTCAGAGTTCATTTTCTGCAACGGTTGGAGAAAGTTTTGGAGAATGTTTCAGAAAGTGAAAAAGGTGGCGGCGAGGCGCTCCGGAGGGAAGAAGGTTGACGACCAGGAGAGTGTTGTTGGTGGAGGCCCGTCTTGTGCACCTGGTCCGATGCCGGCTATACAGCCAGCGATTGCGGACCCACTGCCTTCGAGCAGTGTAGGCTTGCCAGTAGGGCGGAAGGCCACTGGCAAGTCAGAAAGGCCCGTTGACCCAGAGTCGGGCCTGGAGGTTGTACCCTCTATAGGAGAGTCCGTTTGCTCACGGCTCTCCCAGGTCGAGATTCTATTGCAAAGAATGCTCGACAGGGACCAGCTCCGGGAGGAGGAGTGGTGCCCAAGCCAGGCTGTTGGAGAGCCTGAGCCAGCAGTACCTTTTACAGGGCTGCAGGAATATCCTGCCTGTGAGGAGGATGTTCCAATGGTGCAGTTTGCTGACACCGAGTCTATGGTGGGGGAGAGCAGTAAGGGAGTTCAGTTGGAGGTAATTCCGAATATTGCTGGAAAATTTGCTATGCCCAGAGAGGCAGGAGAGCCGGTTGGTGAAGAATTGGCTGCAGTAATTCAGTATATGCTCTCCCACCAGCTACAGGAGTTAGCCATGGATGAGACCGCAAAGAAGTACGAGGCTCCTATTAATTGCGACCTTCTGAAAGTACCAGTGGTGAATCATCAGATTTGGACACAGTTGGGGGTGTCAGCTAGGGCTCAGGAGATGAAATTTCAAAAAGTGCTCAGATTGTTCTCGGCAGGGCTTACGGCTTTGGTGAAAATTATTGATACCGGGAATATGTCTGAGGCCCATCAAGATGCACTAGGACTGTTTTGCAGAGCATTTTTTGAAATTAATAATATCAGAAGAGCCGCTATAAGGCCGGTAATTAATCCTAATTTGGGGGCTTTGTGCAAACCACCCAATGTACTGCCAAGAAACCTGCTGTTTGGAGGGGATCTGGTTAAAAGAGTGAAAGAATGTCATGAGGACGTAAAAACTATGGGCCTCATTAAGACAGCTGGTAAACCAGGGAAAAGGTTTTATCCTTATCAAAGAGGTACCAGTTCGGTGGCAGGTGAAGGAACCAGCCATACAGGTCTCCAATATCGCAATTGGCAGGCTGCCACCGGTATGAAGGGCAAGGTGCCTTTCTCAAGGGGCCGTGGACAACAAGGTCTACAAGGACATATGCAGGTAAGGAATGTGCCTTTGAGTGAGAATGACTTAAGTAATGTTGCTGTTGAAGTTGGGGGAAGGTTAAAATTGTTTCTCAAACAATGGCAGGAGTTAACGTCAGATGTGTTTATATTGAACAGTATTGAAGGGGTAAAAATTGAATTTTACTCTAATGAGAGACCACCCACTCAACATGCTCCAAGTCGGAAACTTATATTTTCAGATGAAGAAAATCTGCTTATACAAACAGAAATTAGTTCATTACACAAGAAAGGGGTAATTGAGACATCAGTCTATCAAAGTTGTCAATTTGTGTCAAGTATTTTTCCTAGGGCTAAAAAGGCTGGGGGATGTAGAATTATCCTGGATTTAACAAGCTTGAACAAGTTTGTCTGTTATAGGCATTTCAAAATGGAAACATTTTCCACGGCCAAACATCTAATTTCCAAAGGGTGTTATATGGCTAGCATTGATTTGAAAGATGCATATTACTCAGTGTCTATTCATGGTGTTACTAGAATGTTGCCTGGGTTTCAACAGCTAAGTTACAGAGATAGGTTAAATAAGTTAGGTCTTTATTCTCTGGAGCGCAGAAGGTTAAGGGGGGACTTGATAGAGGTCTTTAAAATGATGAGAGGGATAGACAGAGTTAATGTGGACAAGCTTTTCCCTTTGAGAATAGGGAAGATTCAAACACGAGGACATGACTTTAGAATTAAGGGACAGAGGTTTAGGAGTAACATGAGGGGGAACTTCTTTACTCAGAGAGTGGTAGCAGTGTGGAATGAGCTTCCAGTGGAAGTGGTGGCGGCAGGTTCGTTGGTATCATTTAAAAATAAATTGGATAGGCATATGGATGAGAAGGGTATGGAGGGTTATGGTATGAGTGCAGGCAGGTGGGACTAAGGGAAAAAAGTTGTTCGGCACGGACTTGAAGGGCCGAGATGGCCTGTTTCCGTGCTGTAATTGTTATATGGTTATATGGTGATGATAGAAGATATTTGAAATTCATTTGGATGACTCAGCTGTGGCAATTTAAGGCACTGCCTAATGGATTAACTTCAGCCCCTAGACTATTTACTAAATTGGTAAAACCTGTGTTAGCATTACTCAGAGCTCAGGGGCATGTGGTAATGGCCTATTTAGATGATATCCTGATTGTTGGAAAGACTCATGCTGAAGCTCTGTTGTCAGTTTCATTTGTTAAGTCCACTTTTCATCAATTAGGGTTCATTGTTCATCCAGATAAATCCAAATTATCACCAGTTCAAATCATTGATTATTTGGGATTTACCATTAATTCAAATCACATGTTGGTAATTTTGCCCAGGGACAAATTGCAACAGTTGATTGAGGATTGTGTTAATCTCCTTGGGGAACAACAACCTTCAATTAGACAAGTAGTTCAGCTGATTGGTAAGCTGGTAGCTGCTTTTCCAGCTGTGCAGTATGGTCCTCTGCATTATCAACAATTACAACGATTAAAGGAACAGGCACTGAGAATACAAATGGGACATTTTGACAGGCCTATGCAGTTGTCAGCTGGGGCAATTTCCGACATACAATGGTGGATAGTAAATGCTCCAAAAAGTTTTAGGAAGGTTTCGGTGGAACCGCCTTCAATGGTGTTACAGACTGATGTTAGTGCACTAGGTTGGGGTGCAACAGATTTGTCTTCCAGCTGTGGAGGTAGATGGAATGCGGAAGAGACATCCCTGCTTCAATTAAGAGGGATCAATTATTTAGAGTTGTTGGGAACCTGGTATGGACTTAAGGCTTATTGTTCTACCAGTAGGGACTTGCATGTGCAGGTTCAGATTGACAATACCACAGCAGTGGCATATGTAAACCACATGGGTGGAGTCAAGTCACAATCTTGTGATAGACTGGCTAACCAGATTTGGAGCTGGTGCATTGACAAAAATATCTGGATTTCGGCAATTTATTTGCCAGGTAGATTTAACACGGTAGCTGACACTAGATCACGTCAGTTTAATGACAACATAGAATGGATGTTAAATCAGGATGTATTTAATCAAGTGGTTGTTCGGTACGGAATGCCAGACATTGATTTGTTTGCATCTAGGTTAAATCATCAGTTGCCCAGATATGTTTCATGGGAACCAGATCCTGGTGCAGCAGCGGTAGATGCTTTCTCGCTGCATTGGGGAGGAATGTTTGTGTATGCATTTCCTCTATTCTGTCTCATCAGTAGATGCTTGCTACAGATCAAGCAGGATTCTGATTCAGGGATATTGGTAGTGCCAGATTGGCCTACACAAGCATGGTTTCCTCTGGTATTACAAATGACTAGGGAGCCTCACATGATTATTCCCAAGAATGAAAATCTACTGGTGAATCCAGTAACTGGGGATCAACATCCTTTACATGATCGTATTGATCTGTTGATTTGCAGATTTTAAGGAGGCCATACCTGGGGAGAGGACTGTCTGATCGTACTGTGGATGTTCTCACGTCGGCCTGCAGGGATTGTACACAGAAGCAGTATGTCACCTCGATAAGGAAGTGGGAGCAATTCTGTCTACACCAGAACATTTCATATCAAACTGCAGGCATTACAGATGTATTGGAGTTTTTGTCCAGTCTTTATTTTGATCAAAAATTAAGTTACAGTGCGATCAATACAGCCAGAAGTGCTCTGTCTTCTTACTTAGCCATGAATTCAGAATTACGTTCAGTAGGGACACATCCATTAGTTTCACGATTTATGAAGGGAGTTTTTAATTCTAATCCTCCTAAACCCAGGTATGCCGGTATTTGGAATGTGAGTGAAGTTTTTATGCTTCTTCGCCAGTGGGCTCCTGTTGCTAGCTTATCTTTAGCCAAATTAACTTTGAAGGTGGTCATGCTTATGCCGTTGGTTTCAGCCCAACGTGTACAAACATTGCAAAAGCTACGGATAGACAGAATGCATGTGTCGGCAGATGCCATTATATTTTATGTCTATGATTTGCTTAAACATAGTAGAATAGGCATGACAGGATGTAAGGTTGTGTTTTCAGCATACCCCACAGATGATCGCCTGTGTGTAGTCTCACATTTATCTTGTTACATTGAGGTTACTAAAGCCCTAAGAGGAACAGAGTCTGCATTATTTATTAGCCACAAAAAACCACACAGTAAGGTGTCGGTGCAAACAATTTCAAGGTGGTTGAAGCAGGTTCTGGGAAGTGCTGGAATTGATACTGATAAATTCAAATCTCATTCCACCAGGGCGGCATCAACTTCCGCGGCAAGGGCGATGGACGTGCCTATAGACCATATGCTCGCGGCCGCAGGATGGTCCAGTGAGCTGACTTTTGAAAAGTTTTACCACAAGACGATTTCAAGGCTGGGGGTGTTTGCTGATTCTGTTTTGAGTTCTGTATAGTTTCCCCCTGAGTTAGTGGGGTTTGTTGTGGTTTCGTTTGTAAATAAACTGTTATTCATTTAAGAAGCGTCATTATTGATGTATTATTGATTGTTAACGACTTTCAGTCAATCAATGCAGTGTGAACGCCGGATTTGGGTCTGCGGCATGAAATCACAGAGCTTTGAAGTCTTCACGTAGTCACTCACGTGACTCCGAAGTAAAATAGTAAGATTAAACAAGAACTTACCAGTTTGAAGTTTGATCTTTATTTTATGAGGATTCGAGTTGAGGGACTACGTGCCCTCCGCTCCCAGCCCTCATAGATTTCATCTGGTAGTTCTAGTCTTCGTTATCTTACCATTATACTTCAGTTGTTATTATCTGTGAGTTCACTCCGCTGCTTTGAAGATTGACGCACCAACGTCTGTACGGGGTTCTTCACGTAGTCCCTCAACTCGACTCCTCATAAAATAAAGATCAAACTTCAAACTGGTAAGTTCTTGTTTAATCTTACTATTCTATTGCCCAGTTTGATACCTCTCACAGATGATGAAGCAGTGCTTCTCTGGTCACTATGACTCGTATAATCAGCCAGTTTCATGATGGTCCACCGTGATCCAGGGTAACCAAACTGTTCCTACTTGGAACTTACAGAGGTTACTGTGTAAGGCACCTTGCCAATGCCTCTACATCAACCTGATGTTATCCCAGAGACAGTAAAAAAATTACCAGACAGCCCATGCTGGTAGTAAACATTAAACTGGGCCGACAGACTGCTCCATTTCGGAGTTTACGGAGGTTAATAATGAGACCTGCTTACCATTTTGGCTTGCCTTTGTTGAAGCTTCAGCGAAGTTCCATTTGCAGACTCTGTCCATCATGTTGTCATATCTGTTGGATAGCTGATGCTGCTGGCCAACTTCTATTGCAGTGCCTAGTCTGTACCCGACGGAGCAGCAATTTTAGAGGCAGAAGCACACCGCTTTTCCTCATATGATTGTCGTACATTATGCATTAAAGCATGGGATCCTGGCACATAATCATGTTCGGGGTCATGTTTGGAGTTAGTCCATACTGACCTTTGACACTCTCTTAGAGTGGGAATAAAACATCACGCAATAACGCATGGGATCCTGCCACATGGTCATATTAACCATATAACCATATAACAATTACAGCACGGAAACAGGCATTCTCGGCCCTTCTAGTCTGTGCCGACCATTTATTTTTCCCTAGTCCCCGTTATCTGCACTCAGACCATACCCCTCCATTCCCTTCCCGTCCATATACCTATCCACTTTACTATTAAATGTTAAAATCGATCCTGCCTCCACCACTTCTACTGGAAGATCATTCCACACAGCCACCACTCTCTGAGTAAAGAAGTTCCCCCTCATGTTACCCCTAAACTTCTGTCCCTTAATTCTCATGTCATGCCCTCTTGTTTGAATCTTTCCTACCCTCAATGGGAAAAGCTTATCCACGTCAACTCTGTCTATCCCTTTCATCATTTTAAAGACCTCAATCAAGTCCCCCCCTTAACCTTCTGCGCTCCAAAGAATAAAGACCTAACTTGGTCAACCTTTCTCTGTAACTTAGTTGCTGGAACCCAGGCAACATTCTAGTAAATCTCCTCTGTACCATCTCTATTTTGTTGACATCCTTCCTATAATTAGGCAACCAAAATTGTACACCATACTCCAGAATTGGTCTCACCAATGCCTTGTACAATTTTAACATTACTTCCCTACTCCTATATTCAATGCTCTGATTTATAAAGGCCAGCACACCAAAAGCTTTCTTTACCACCCTATCTACATGCAATTCCACCCTCAGGGAACTATGCACAGTTATTCCTAGATCCCTCTGTTCCACAGCATTCCTCAATTCCCTACCATTTACCATGTACGTCCTATTTTGATTTGTCCTGCCAAGATGTAGCACCTCACACTTATCAGCATTAAACTCCATCTGCCATCTTTCAGCCCACTCTTCCAAATGTCCCAAATCTCTCTGCAGACTGAAAATCTACTTCATTATCCACAGCACCACCTATCTTAGTATCATCTGCATCCTTACTTATCCAATTTTCCACCCCATCATCTAGGTCATTGGTGTACATGACAAACAACAGTAGACCCAACACAGATCCCTGAGGCACCCTACTGGTCACCGGCTTCCACCCTGACAAACAGCTATTCACCATTACTCCCTGGCATCTCCCATTCAGCCACTGTTGAATCCATCTTGCTACTCCATCATTACCACCCAAAGATTGAACCTTCTTAACCAACCTTCCATGGGGAACCTTGTAAAGGCCTTACTGAAATCCATATAGGCAATATCCACCACTTCACCCTCTTCAATTTCCCTAGTAACCTCTTCAAAAAATTCAAGAAGATTTGTCAAACATGACCTTCCAGGCACAAATCCATGTTGACTGTTCTTGATCAGACCCTGTTTATCCAGATGCTTATATATATTATCTCTATGTATGCTTTTCATTAATTTGCCCACCACTGACATCAAACTAACAGGTCTATAATTGCTAGGTTTATTCTTTCGGGCTCATATTATGGAGTTAGTCCATATTGACATTTGACACTCTCTTGGAGCAGGAGCAAAATTGCCTCCTGAACCAGGTATTGCCATATCCGTATGACTCGAACTGTCTGTGCATGCTTCTATACCGAGCATATTTTGTGACACCATCTCTGATAGTCTTTTGGGTGGGAGAAAAATGCGAACCTTGAAACCAAGGCAGCTGCAGGCATATGACTTGAACTGCCTGTGTATGCTTCCGTAATATGGGGCATAATATATATGGCTCCATCTTCATACTTCATACATCTGAATGGGAGGACTTATGCAAACCTGAACCAGAAGCTGCCTCAGGCTTGTGTGCATAACTTTAGCACCATCTCCATCACTACGTTCAACCGAGTGGGAGGAAATTGCAACCCTGTACCAGGCGTTGCTTCAGGCATATGTGCATATACTTTAGCACCATCTCCACCACTCTGTTCGTTTGAGTGGGAAAGAATTTGCAACCCTGAACCAGGAGCTGTTGCCTGACATGCCTTCATAATGACAGAGCATTCCTTGTGCTATAATTTGATTAATTAGATGTTTGTAATTCAGACAAAGCACAATCATTTCTGATATAGATGTCCCAAGACTTGGCTATGCCTGCCCTGACTTGGGGTTGTGAGGCTGCTCCCTTCAGCAGCCAAACCACGACTAGCTGTGCAGATTAATGTTCTGTTGGTATCCTCATTTACCAAACAGCTGTAGGTGCTAGTGACTCCAAGTCCTGCTCCCTTCCGGTGCCAACGGAGTATTACAGGGAAGGACTGGAGCGCCTGTGGCCCCCATACGTGTGACAGAGAGGGAGACATGCTGCAACCCTGCCAGGTGTTTGTCATAGGCAATGATGTTTACATGACTGAAAAAACCCTATCCCTATTAAATCAGAGATTTGATCACTTTATTGATATGCATAAAGTTGTCGTCTTTTGGAAAGGAATCTTCCACAGTCCCCTCTAATGAGCGGAAATTACCATGACACCACCAGGTGTAGCTCCCACACGTGACTGATAGGCACAGCTCAACAAGGCTTCCCAAGCCAGGAGCTCTGGACTGCCATGGCAGGTCCAATTCCACAACACCTATTTATTGGTGTAAGTAATAATAAATGTTCCTTGTAATTTCTCTTTTAAAACATAAAATAATTGGCATGATAATACATATTTGTGATATTGCCAAGAATAGAACCTGAACTGATATTATAATCAGAGGATACCAGCACAATGATGCAGCTGGTAGAGCTGATGCCAGATGCCAAAGCAGCAACTCAGTTAAATTTGTTTGGTGCTGAACTTACCTAAGCGGTATTTTAAAAACTCACATGCAGCTGGAAATCTCCTGCTGTAACACCCACAATTTATGAATGTAAGTTCCTGAATTTGTAACTCTGGCTGCCTGCTCCCGAATGGAGCTGTGATGTCGGCAGCCTCTATTATTAGGGCCGTCTGCTGAAGACTATATCAGCTACAGCCATAAACCCAGTTTTTAACGAGCTTGTCGGTCTCTGAACTGGGTCATACCCTGCCGTGCAGACTAATGGCAACAGCTGCATGAAGCCCTATAACTTGAGCCGCTTGCTCACCTTGGGGACGGCAGCGAAAATATACCCTACACTAGCTTCAGTGGAGCGGCTAATTTTTTGGGGGCCCGCTATAGAATGGCCCAGAGAAAACTGACTTACCTTGCAGAACAGCACGGGAACTGCTCTGACTAGCGCCATTCGCTAGACATAATGACGCGCATGCGGTCTGGTGGGCTTCTTCACGTAATCACTCATGTGACTTTGAAATAAAATCCTACATTAATCCAACTTTTTATTTCAAATCCATCGTTAATCCCACACTCAGATTCTACCGCTCATCTACATTACAAAGGGTAATTTATAGTAGCTATCCCATCAACCTGCACACATGTTTGGAAGAAAATGGAGCACTCAGGAGAAACCCACACTATCACAGGAGAACTTGCAAACTACACACAGACAGCAGGTCGGGATTGAACCCACACTTTTGGTGCTGAGAGCCTGAATCTCTACGAGCGTATCCACTATGTACCTTTAAATATGAACATGCTTTGTCTCTGTATCAATACGTGCATTAATACTGTAATGCAGTTGGAATGTGAGTACCTCAACAACATAACATTGTCACATTCCATCTGCATCAACATCTTAAAGACTCAACATAAAAATGTTCATATGCCATTTTGTAAATAAACCTTTTTCTCTTTGTGTGTATGTCATCTGCCTTGAAGTATTCATCAAAACATTACAAATGTGGGATGAGCTTAGGGTTTTACTTTGAAAAACATTGATGCCTCTTATTTGGCAACTTTTAGGTAAGCATGCAGCACCAAAGCAGATCTTACATTGTGTCCTCCAATGGCCACTTGCATGGATCTCATATGCATCATTAGTGAATAATGCCCCTGTCCCACTTAGGCAATTTTTTCGGTGACTACAGGTGACTAGGCTGTTTTCACATGGTCGCGAAGTGACACCTGTATGGTCATGAGTAGTTTCCTCAAGTCGCCTAAAGAGTCTTAATGTTTTTCTGATCACAGTAGGATTTTAAAATTTTCTAAATGTTTCGGCGACTGGGGGCTTGACGTAGCTTGTCTTCTCCTGTTGTATGTACTGTCATAGGTTGTTGCCAGGATGATGCAGGTTGTCGCCAGGTGACGTTGGTGCTGACTTCGGTGAATTCCATTGACGACTACCTACGTCAACCTATGTCAACCGTCTTCAGTTGTCGCCGACAGAGTCATTGCTTGTCATAGCTTGTCACGGGTGGACGTAGGTTGACTTTGGTTGTCGTAGGTTGTCGCCTGTGTGGTCATAGGTTATTGTAGGTGTGGTCGCTGGTGGATGTCCTAAGTTGCGACGATCGGGTCGCTGGTTGTCACAGCTTCACGTAGCTTGACGTCGACTAGGTGGTAGGTTGTCATAGACATTGTCGTGGGGGGGGTCCAGTCGCTGATTTTTCGGTGACCTGCTATGACTGTGACAGTTGCTGGCAGTCGCCAAAAAAAATTGCTGAAGAGGGACAGTCCCATAACACAACAATCTAAAGTGCCAAGGAGTGGTGACATGGAGTTATGTATTGCATAATCCAATGCGCTACGTTTCACCACGTACCTGTGGAATAGAAGTGGGTCAGTATGGAAGTTCGATGCCTACATTGGACCCAGTATGTATGACTGAGCTTGAGAATCATTCAGCTCATTTACTGAATGAATGAACACGCTCTTCAAAGCAAACAATATCCTGGGGATTGAAGGTGAAGATGACGAGTGGGAGCCCAAATCGATGTGAAGTGTGAGCATAAAAAAGCAATACTCCAGACAGAGTGGCCCGGAAGCAAATGTCGCATTGACTAATCTACTTGTGTCATGCAAGGAGAAAAACTGTCTTGTTTAAAGATGTTTTGCAGAAAAAGGAAGATCACTTTGGTCCAAAACCATTAAAAAAAAAGCTGAAAGCTGCAATCCTGCAAAAAGGAGCCAGAAGCTTGGTGAGGCAATTGACAAATTCCCTGCTTAAATGAAGGAATCCAGTCCATTCATAAATCCACAATGCAAGGCACAATATTAAAAGGCGTCAACATTGCAATGCTTTTCCTTTCATTGTAATTTTGATGCCTTTTAATATTATGGCTTGCTTACTGTATTTGTGCATGGATTAGATTGAGTCAAGGCTTTTGATTGCGCAAAATATGACATTCTAGCATTTGATGAAACTGTTGAGTTCTGGAAATGGCATCTAAGAATGTAAGAGAATTTCAACCATGGAGCTGACTGGTATTGCTGCAGACCTCAGAGTGCTGGAGCAAAGTCCTGAGCCACAAAACTATGGGAAGCAGTTCAGCCAGTTGCTATTGTTGCATTGGCTATTAATGGCCCAATTAATATCACATTAGAATAACCAAACATTACTGTTCCAAAAGAAAGACCATGTTTTGACAGTCAACAAATCCGAGGGTTAGACAACCAACAAGAACAAATTTGGTGGCAATTCAGAATGACAACTGCAAGGAAAGGGCCTGTCCTACTTGGGCGTCATTTGTGCGTCACGCAGGTGATTTTGAGAATCCCAAAATCTTGGGGCGCTACTCGCTACTGCGCGTCACTGCCTACACCACCATGTCTCACCAGACGCCATGCGTGCGTAATGACGCATAAATTATGTCGCGTAAATGACGCGCAAATAATGCCCAAGTGGGACAGGCCCTGAAGGCTTCATAGTTTGCCAATTTACTCACACAATTAAGAGCTGGGTTTACATGATATCAGTGCTAAGCAGTAAGACAGTCAAAGAGAAATAGAACTTAGAAGCAGGACCTAGGCCCAACTTGTCCATGCCAACAAAGATGCCCATCTAAATCATCCCATTTACCTGTGTTTGACCCATATCAATATAACCTTTCCTATCTATGTGCTTATCCAAATGTTTTTTTAATGTCAACAAATTTCATGTAAAACTGTTGATTAAAAAACAATGTTTTGAAATGCAAATTGTTGCTGCCACAGATAGTTTGATAAAGTAAGCAGTTGTTGCTTTCACCTATCATTTAATTTTGGCATTGGAGGGGGCGTCCGAGCCAGCGAGGTTAAACCCCAAAGAGTACTGCGGCTACTCGCTTCGGGCATCACGGCCTTTGCTAGGTCAGTGGAGGGTGCGCCTCTCTCAGATACACAGCAGGACGCAATGGCATTAATATGCAATGCACATTTTGAAATCAATTGCATTAGAAAGAATGCCATCCGTTCTGTTATAAATCCTAATTTTGCTGGGCTATGTAAGCCGGGGAATATACAATCCCCAAACCTCCTGTTCAGAGAAAACCTGACCAGGTTAAACCTCCTGTTCAGAGAAAACCTGACAGGTTAAATAACTGGATGAGGAGTCAAAGGCTGTTAGCCTCATGAAGGTGCCTCCAAAGGTATCATCTTTCCAGAGACTGTACCCCTACCCTCCTCTGCATACCAAACAGTTCACTGGTTATGGCGGACGTGGTGCTGAGCAACAAATGCAGAGGCCTTTTTTAGGGCAGGGCCCAAGCCGGCCATGTTCAAGATGCGGCGCCCTCAAGCAGCCCTACCCCCCAGACCTCGGGGGCAGAAGCAGTGACCTTACCGCCAGTAAACTCTAAGGTAAGTGAGACTGCAATGGATACATTAAAAGTTGGGGGGAGATTGCAATGTTTTTACATGAATGCCAGTGGATAACATCTAACTCGTTAATACTGTATAGTATTCAAGGTTTCCAAATTGAGTTCATTTCTGACTTGCCTCCACCCACTCAGCATACGCCTGGCCGTACATTTGTGTTTTTACAACAGGAGTGTATTAGTACACAAAGAAAACTTGACTCTTTGTTCAATAAAGGGGTAATTGAGAGGGCGAGGCATGAGTCTTATCAGTTTGTGTGAAATATCTTTACTAGGCAAAAGAAGGATGGAGGATGTAGAATTTTCCTAGATTTGACAAAACTTAACACCTTTGTGCAGTATAAACATTTCAAAATGGAAACTTTTGTCACTGCTAAAAAACTGTTTCCCAATTCCAACTGTTATATGGCAAGCATTGACCTCAAAGATGCTTACTATTCAGTGGCCATTCATGAAAGGCACAGGAAATTTTTGAAGTTTAACTGGATGGATCAGTTGTGGCAGTTCATCGGCATGAAATCGCAGACCTTCAAACTCTTCACGTAGTCACGTGCCTCCAAAGTAAAATAATAAGATTAAATGAGAACTTACCAGTTTGAAGTTTGATCGTTATTTTGTGAGGAGTTACAATGAGGGATTACGTGCCCTCCGCTCCCTATCCTCGTAACATAACGATCATCTGATAGTTCTAGTCATCTGTAATCTTACTATGTTAGTTCAACAACGTTTAATGACATTTCAAGCAGGGTGCAAGGCCACCATATTCAAGTGCAGTTTCATAAAACTTCAAGCAGGGTGCAGGGCCATCAAATTCAAATGCAGTTTCATACCATTTCAAGCAGGGTGAAACCACCATAAAACCACCATAAAACCACACAAACCACCACATACACACCACATACACACCACACTCACAGTTCAGTAGACATTCAGTGTGTTCAGTTGATTCACAGCTCAGACAGAGTCATGACCTTTCCCTCCCCCATGTTGTATAGACTGAGCCACACCCACACTTCTGGGTTTTATAATCCCTCCCCTCTCACTGGAAGGGGCAAGGCCTTCATAGCGTGATTGACAGGTGAGAGATTCTCAACATTTTTCTAAACACCAATCACACTTTTATTTTTCATTGATGGGAAGAATCCTCTGCACCTGATGAGCGGGGGGGGGGGGGGGGGGGGGGGGGGGGGGGGCGAGTAATGTGGCCAAAATTCACAGCCGAAAGTGGTATTGTTTTTATCTAAAATCAAAATACAGTGTAAACAGGAAGTTGTCCAGTTCATTTCACCAACAACCATTTGTAGTGCAGCATTTCAACGAAGTTACCACTACCAACAACCATTTGCAATGCAGCATTTCAGAGCAGTTACCACCAACAACACCCAATTGCAGCACAGCATTTCAAAGCAGTTACCACCACCAACAACCATTTGCAGCGCAGCATTTCAAAGCAGTTACCATGATGGAGATCTGTGGGGTCTTTTTTAATGCTGTTGGCCTTGGACAAGCGACGTTTGCACGCAATGTCCCGGAATGAAGGAATAGATGTCCTGATGCTATTTTCATGGTGATGAAGTGCTTTGAGAAGTTGATCATGGCGCAAATCAACTCCTACATCGACAAAAACCTGGACCCACTGCAGTTCGCTTACCGCCACAACAGATCAATGGTGGACGCGATGGCGCTGGCCCTCCACTCCGCTCTGGACCACTTGGACAATAAAAACTCATATGTCAGGCTGCTATTTATTGACCACAGCTTGGCATTTAACACAATCATTCCCTCCAAACTGGTTACCAAACTCGCATAACTGGGTCTTTGCGCATCCCTCTGCAATTGGATCCTCGACTTCCTCATCCACAGACCACAGTCTGTTCGTATTGGTTGAAATGTGTCAGACTCGATAACAATCAGCACGGGAGCACCTCAGGGCTGCGTGCTCAGCCCCCTGCTGTACTCACTCTATACTCATGACTGCGTAGCTGGTCATAGCGCGAACTCCATCATCAAGTTTGCTGACGACACCACTGTTGTGGGACGTATCACTGATGGGGATGAGTCCAAGTATAGAAGAAAGATCGAGCGACTGTCCATATGGTGCCAGCACAACAACCTGGCCCTCAACACCAGCAAAACAAAGGAACTGATTGTTGACTTTGGAAGGAGTAGGATGGGGACCCACAGTCCTGTTTATATCAACGGGTCGATGGTTGAAAGGGTCAAGAGCTTAAAATTCCTGGGCATGCACATTGTGAAGATCTTTCCTGGTCCGAGAACACAGATGCAATTATTAAGAAAGCTCATCAGCGCCTCTACTTCCTGAGAAGATTACGGAGAGTTGGTCTGTCAAGGAGGACTCTCTCTAACTTCTACAGGTGTACAGGAGAGAGCTTGCTGACTGGTTGCATCGTGGCTTGGTTCGGCAACTTGAGCGCCCTGGAGAGGAAAAGACTTCAGTAGTAAACACTGCCCAGTCCATCATCGGCTCTGACCTTCCCTCCATCGAGGGGATTTATCACAGTCGCTGCCTCAAAAAGGCTGGCAGCATCATCAAGGACCCACACCACCCTAGCCACACACTCATCTCCCTGCTACCTTCGGGTAGAAGGTACAGGAGCCTGAAGACTGCAACAACCCGATTTAGGAATAGCTAGTTCCCCACAGCCATCAGGCTATTAAACCTGGCTCGGAACTCTGAACATTGATATCCCTCCATCTGTTATTTGCACTTTATTAATTTATTAAGTCAGGGGTGTATTTCTGTATAGAACTGTAGTCAATGCCTTCTATGTTCTGTTGTGCTAAGCAAAGAAAGATTTTCATTGTCCTGTCAGGGACACATGACTATAAACTCTTTTGACTTTTGACTTTGACTTTTCAGCCGTCCTCACCACTCTCTGCACGGACTTCCAGTTGGATGCTTTGCAGTCCCCAAACCAGACAGAGATGCAGCTGGTCAAATTTCTCTCTATGGTGCCCCTGTAGAAAGTGGTGAGGACGGGATGGGGGAGGTGAGCTCGTCTCCTTTGGAGCAGAAAGTGCAACCGCTGCTGCGCTCTCTTAACAAGTGATGCGATGTTTTGTGACCAGGTCAGACTGTTCGTGATCTGCACCCCCAGGAACTTAGTGCTACTGACCAACTCCAGATCAATGTCATTAATGTGTAGTGGTGTATGACTGTGCCGGTTTCTCCTGAAGTCAACGATGACCTCCTTTGTTTTGTCAACATTCAGGATCAGATTGGTTCGTGTTGCACCAGTCCACCAGTTGTTTTACCTCTTCCCTGTAAGCCAGTTCATTGTCATCCCGGGTAAGCCCCACCACTGTTGTGTCATCACCAACAACCATTTGCGGCGCAGCATTTCAAAGCAGTTACCACCACCAGCAAATATTTGCGGCGCAGCATTTCAAAGCAGTTACCACCACCAGCAACCATTTGCGACGCAGCATTTCATAGAAAAATAGAAACGTAGAAACATAGAAACATAGAAAATAGGTGCAGGATTTTTCAGAAAAGACCCAGATGTCAGGAAGATAAATACAAATTTACTCTCAATGCAATAAAAAGAGCTCTGTATGCAATAAAAAGAAGATTCTACAACATCCAATTCCAATTAACATAGCAACATAGAAACATAGAAAAATAGGAGCAGGAGTAGGCTATTCGGCCCTTTGAGCCTGCACCGCCATTCAATGTAATCATGGCTGATCATCCAACTTAGTATCCCGTATCTGCCTTCTCTCCATACCCCCTGATCCTTTTAGCCACAAGTGCCACATCTAACGCCCTCTTAAATATAGCCAATGAACTGGCCTCAACTACCTTCTGTGGCAGAGAATTCCAGAGACTCACCACTCTCTGTGTAAAGAATGTTTTCCTCATCTCGGTCCTAAAGGAATTCCCCATTATCCTTAGACTGTGACCCCTTGTTCTGGACTCCCCCAACATTGGGAACAATCTTCCAGCATCTAGCTTGTCCAAACCCTTAAGAATTTTGTAAGTTTCTATGAGATCCCCCGTCAATCTTCTAAATTCTAGCGAGTACTGGCCGAAATTTCATTTCAAAGCAGTTACACCACCAACAACCATTTGCAGTGCAGCATTTCACAGCAACTATATTTTCATTTTTAAACAACCCTAAGGGCACTCACAGTTGAGTAGAAATGTTTTCAGCAACCCTCTCACTTCCTGCATCTTGCAGAGACTTTTTATAGTCCCCCCCCCCCTCCCACCAGCAGTGGCAGCAGAGAGAATGGCAACATTTTTAAAACATTAATAACTGTTTTATTTTTCATCGAGGGAAAAAATTATCTTGTCCTGTGCAGCGGAGGGGGACTATGAGCAAGATGGCCAAAAATCACAGCCGTAAAGGCAGCGTTTTTTCAAAAATCATGAAACAGGAAAACAGGAAGTGGTCAAGATCTTACTTTTAGTAATATAGATGAGCATTACCCCAGCAATCACTTCACATTTCCATTTCCACAGAGAGCAGTCTCATCTGAGCTTTTTTTGCAAGATAAAAAGATGGACAGAATGTAACCACTCTTCAGAATGGAAAATGGAAACAATTCCACGATCTTGGAATGGGTTGTCATGTGAGCAGAACTGCATCAAGTTGTGTCACAGAATAGTGGTACCTATTACTCTGAGTGAAAAGATTATGGCTGAACCCCATAAGGAATGTAAAATAAGCATTTGAAAATCACTTTGTTTTTACCATGATTTGGAGTGTAACATCACATTTTTGAAAAGCAAACATAGTTATTTTTTGGCCAAGGCTTGGAAAAAAGAGATCATTGTTGTTATTGTTTGTTTGTAATTGATATGTTGATACACTGTTGCTATCTGCTTGGCCATCATGGTCAGAGCGTACCAACGTTTTTCAGTGCGTGTATAGATTTCTGTAAAAAAAGGAAAATATCACCTTTGGAAACAAAAGTGAAACAAAGATTACTGTACCATTATAGGCTGTACTAAAGATGAGTTGATCTGTTCTTGTACACCAGTCAGTGGAAAAAAAAACTATTCAATTGCAGCAATAATTAAGAAGGCAATTGGTATGTTGGACCTTATTGCAAAATTTGTAATATGTACTGACAACGGAAAAATTAACTTCTTACCTTCACCAGCTTAACAGGGCTTTTAAATGCAATATGCACAGATAATATATAATAAACAAAAAAATCAATAAACTAATAATCACAATTTTAAAAAAGTCCTGAATGCCATCAAAGTCCGTCCACAGAAGTTCATAAGTGAGGCTTGTGCTGTGTAGTGTTCAAGTGCCTGATGATTGTTGGAAAGAAGCTGTTCTAGAAGTTGGTGGACATGGTTTTCAGAGTCCTGTACCACATTTCTGATGGTAAGAGTGAAATGAGAGTGTGGCCAGGATGGTGTGGGTCTTTGATGATATTGGCTGCCTTTTTGAGGCAGCGCTTCCTCTAGATCCTGTCAATGGTGGGGTAGTCAGTAATAGCAGCGGACTTGACTGTGTCTGCCACTCTCTGTAAACTTCTTCATTCCTGAGAGTTTGAATTGTCCGGGCATGTATGGTCTCACCATCTGAAGTTTTTCGCAGTTTTGGTCAGTTTATCTGAGGATGAATTCTCCTTCTATGGAGAGAGTACAATGAAGGCCTTCATAGGCGGATTCCAGGGGTGTTAAGAGTCAAGAGTCAAGAGTGATTTATTGTCATATGTCCCTGATAGGACAATGAAATGATTGCTTGCTGCAGCACAACCGAATATGTAAACATAGTACATAACGGGAGAAGAAAAAAAGTTCAGTGTGTATACACATGCACACATACCCAATCACAATAAATAACAAATATAGTGCAATAATAATGATAGTCTGTTGCAGTTCAGAGCTTATTTGTTGTCATGTTTAATAGTCTGATGCCTGCGGGAAGAAGCTGTTCCTAAACCTGAACGTTATAGTTTTCAGGCTCCTGTACCTTCTTCTCGATGTCAATGGTGCAATGAGTGTGTGGTCAGGATGGTGCAGGTCTTTGATGATGTTGGCTTTTTGAGGCAGCGACTTTGAGAGATCTCTTCGATGGTGGGGAGGAAAAGCCGTTGATGAAATGGGCAGTGGTCACAATTTTTTGCAGTCTTTTCTGCTCCTGGACGTTTAAGTTGCCAAACCAGGAGTATGCAACCAGTCAGTATGCACACTACTGTGTACCTGTAGAAGTTCAGGAGGATCCTCTTTGACCTGCTGAATTTCCGTAATCTTCTCAGGAAGAAGAGTCGCTGATTCTTTATTATTGCATTAGTGTGCTGGGTCCAGGAAAGTTCTTTGTAACTATGCACACCCAGGAATCTTCAGGGACCAAGGGTTATTGGTTAGGTTGTAAGCAGGGAACTGAAGTTCCTGACCCAAAAATGTTGACCTATCCATTCACAACACGGATACTGCCTGACCCATTCACTTGCTCCAACTCTTTGTGTTTTAATTGAAATGGATGATCAGTCAGAATGGCATTGAATGGTGGATCTGGTCTGCAAGACTGAATGGCTTACTCTGATCTTATTTTCTATATTTAACCATATAACCATATAACAATTACAGCACGGAAACAGGCCATCTCGGCCCTTCAAGTCCGTGCTGAACAACTTTTTTCCCTTAGTCCCACCTGCCTGCACGCATACCATAACCCTCCATACCCTTCTCATCCATATGCCTATCCAATTTATTTTTAAATGATACCAACGAACCTGCCGCCATCACTTCCACTGGAAGCTCATTCCACACCGCTACCACTCTCTGAGTAAAGAAGTTCCCCCTCATGTTACCCCTAAACCTCTGTCCCTTAATTCTAAAGTCATGTCCTCTTGTTTGAATCTTCCCTATTCTCAAAGGGAAAAGCTTGTCCACATCAACTCTGTCTCTCCCTCTCATCATTTTAAAGACCTCTATCAAGTCCCCCCTTAACCTTCTGCGCTCCAGAGAATAAAGACCTAACTTACTCAACCTCTCTCTGTAACTTAGCTGTTGAAACCCAGGCAACATTCTAGTAAATCGCCTCTGTACCCTCTCTATTTTGTTGACATCCTTCCTATAATTGGGCAACCAAAATTGTACTCCATACTCCAGATTTGGTCTCACCAATGCCTTGTACAATTTTAACATTACATCCCAGCTTCTATACTCAATGCTCTAATTTATAAAGGCTAGCATACCAAAAGCTTTCTTTACCACCCTATCTATATGAGATTCCACCTTCAAGGAACTATGCACGGTTATTCCCAGATCCCTCTGTTCAACTGTATTCTTCAATTCCCTACCGTTTACAATGTACGTCCTATTTTGATTTGTCCTGCCAAGGTGTAGCACCTCACATTTATCAGCATTAAACTCCATCTGCCATCTTTCAGCCCATTTTTCCAACTGGCCTAAATCATTCTGTAGACTTTGGAAATCCTCTTCATTATCCACAACACCCCCTATCTTGGTATCATCTGCATACTTACTAATCCAATTTACCACCCCTTCATCCAGATCATTGATGTACATGACAAACAACAAAGGACCCAACACAGATCCCTGAGGCACCCCACTAGTCACCTGCCTCCAACCCGACAAACAGCCATCCACCATTACCCTCTGGCTTCTCCCATTCAGCCACTGTTGAATCCATCTTGCTATTCCTGCATTTATACCCAACGGTCTTCAGTCTGCATTTATACCCAACAGAGTGCATAGAAACAATATTTCTATGCACTCTTCACAAATTTTATGCGATGGATCAGTATCAAACGTGCCCTCATTCCTTCATAACATCCACCTTCAAATGGAGCACCCTGGTCCATGAGAATAGTTAAGAAGTCCTCAAGATGGAAATGTTGGAGGAATATTCAAGCCCAGCATGAAACATCATTTGACCCACTTGCTCTCGAAGTGTAGATCAACTTCATACACCACCACAGGGCATGCACTGCTGGCAATTTAATGAAGAGAACTTGCCTGAGGCTTGTTGAACCAAGTTTGGTTTCTCGAATTGAACAGAGGCAGTTGAGTCAATAATGTCACTTTGGCACCAACCAGTCAGAATGCAATTTCAAGCAAATTGAATACATTTGGTTTCCTGGCAGACTCAGCAAGTGAACTTCACATGTCGGAGCCATATTAAAAGTTTGCAAAGTCTGAAGATATTTAGTTGACATTAATATAACTAAATCTGATGTGTTCATGCAGACCAATCATTTCTGCTGGAGATAAACCAAGTTCTGGTGGTAAAATACTTCATCAAAGTCTGTGCTCATGTTCAATCCAATGAAAATTTCAGGGAGTATAGCGCTGAATCCAAGCAAGTCCACAAAGAAACATATCTTTTGTGAGATCAAATTATGAATTAAACAGTCTGAAAATTGATTCAATTCTTAACACTGAAAGAAGATTATTACAAATTTAAAAAAAATAGTTCATAGTCTAGATTTATAGCTGATAGGTTGAACCAAATTGGTGGTGCGGAATGATGAATGATAGATGATTCATGATGTGTATGGAGCTGGTGGGGAGAGCAATTGCTGAGACAGAGGTTGGTAGATTTAGGTGGACACATGAGAAAAGAAAAAGAAAGAAAAGGTGCATGAGGCCAGATGGGAAGGAAATGAAAACGATAGAGACAGAGGCTGGAAGTTGAGCACTGGAACCAGAGATGGGAGTAATAATGGGCAGATAAAATTAGGCGGGTAAGATGTAAGGTGAACCAAGTAAAAATAAATTGAAGTAGATACACATGTGGGTGCTGGGCCGACAGAACCAGGTGAGGGAGGACAATGAGTCTAGATAGCAAGGGAGGGAGAGAGGGATGGGAAAGGTGAACATGGCCGGAGCCACGCTGATCGGAGTCAGAGCCCCGTGAGTTGACAGAGCTTGGGTCGACGGAGTCTATGTAGACAGAGCCTTGGTTGATGAAGCCCATGGCTGTGGCCTGGGTCAGCGCCACAGTGGCATCAAGTGGGGACCCGGGCCGTGAGAGTAGAGAGGTCGGGCTGACCGACAGACTAGGATCGACCACTTGGGAGTGAGGATGCCGCTGATGGGAGGAGGAACAAAGGTGGATCCATCTTGAGGGGACTGCCGTGAGTGGGACGGGAGAACCTGTTTCAATTCAACCAATTTAATTGAATTAAAAAATAGGGAAAGAGAACCTGGATATAATAGTGGGAGTGGGAAAAAAAACATGCATGAGTGGGGTAGCTGATATTGGGCAATTTATTTTTATACACCTAGGCCAACTGGAACATGAGGTGTTGTTTTTCTAGTTTGTGTTTGGGCTCACCAAGGCAGTGGAGATGGCAGAGGATGGACAGCACAGTGTGGTAATGGGAAGGGGAATTCTCTGCCTCAGAAGGCAGCCGATTCTCTGGATGCCTACAAGAGAGAGATAGAGCTCTTAAAGATAACGGAGTCAAAGGATATGGGGAGAAGGCAGGAAGGCAGGAAGGGGGGGGGGGGGGGGGTGGGTACTGATTGTGGATGATCAGCCATGATCACAGTGAATGGCGGTGCTGGCTCGAAGGGCCGAATGTTCTACTTATGCAGCTAATATCTATTGCCTGTTGTCTATCGGGTCGCAGTGAGAATTTCTGGATAGAAATGCTTAACATTGAGGATTATTTTTCTTCAACGTCAGTAAGAGAAGCATAGATAATCACTATTGATTAAACCAAATGTAAATGCAAGTCAGATTATGTGCGCTGATTCAAATTGATTGAGCTATTTGAAGAAACACTGTGGAGAACTAGTCAGCGCTAATATGTACAGGGGAGACTTTGAAAGAGTCAAGCAAGAAGGTTTTTTATTCAGGCAACATTGATTTTCTGCTTGCTCCTTCATTTCCTGATGTCTGGGGTAAGCCTTTTCTATTGTTGACTTCTGCAGTTCATAAACTGAAGTAATCATTTTCCTAAAATAATGCAGTCAAAGACTGCCATTTTACCTTTTGCAGGATATTTGTCTTATTTCAGTTTGAGTCCTATTTTAACATAATTGATGATCACAGAACCTCATGGCAAACATGAGGCAAACAACCTATGCACCAGGTTTTTGTGCAATCTGTCAGGCAATATAATGACTTTAATTTTCTTTTCAGTAAACAAAGAGGCTATTGATACTGCAGCTTCAGTCTGCTTGGTGATGTAGCATTTGCTTTCTCTGATGTGACTTTCTATCAGGTGTAATTGAAAGATACCCTTCAGGAAGAGTGTCATTGACCCAGTGAAAGAAACTTTCAAAGGTCTTGACAAACGCTAAGGAAAAGAAACCATAATTGCAAGAGAGTACACAATCTATTCTGATGTTAACTCATTGTTCTGTTGACGTAAAAATAATACCAGTTACTATGTTATATTGCAGAGTAGCAGACATATCACATGACTTTCCTGTCCAATGTGTTCACAATAAGAATACACACAGAAGCAACAAAATGAACATGTATGGGTCATTCCCCTCCCATCTATCCTTATCCACCTGCACAAGAGGAGGTGCAGAGTCACTTGTCCCTACACCTCGTCCCTCATCAGCATCCATGGAAAGTAAACAATCCATCAACGTGAGTCAGAGATTCACGTGCACCTCTTCCAACCTGGTCGATTGCGTTGGTGCTCACAGTGCAGTCTCTTTTACATCTGCACGACCAAGCAGAGATTAGGCAATCATCTTGCAGAGCAATTGCACTCTGTCTGCAATAGCCAGCCAGCTGGGGGTCATTTCAACTACCCTTCCCATTAGCAAACTGTGCTGTCCATCCGCTGCCATCTCCACTGCCTTGGTGAGCCCAAACACAAACTAGAAAAACATCACCTCATGTTCCAGTTGGTCTAGGTGTATAAAAATAAATGCCCAATGTCAGCTATCCCACTTACGCATGTTGTCTTTCAAATGTGCTGCTATTTCATCTTTTATAATTGACTCCAGCATCTTCCCCAGCACTGATGTCTGGCTAAGTGATCTATAATTTCCTGTTTTCTCTACCCGCCAATCCACAGGAAATGATCCTGAATCAATAGAACATTGGAAAATGATCACCAATGCATCCACGATTTCTAGAGCCACCTCCTTAAGTACCCTGGGATGCAGACCATCCAGCCCTGGGGATTTATCAGCCTTCAGTCCCATCAGTCTACCCAACACCATTTCCTGCCATGTGAATATCCTTAATTTCCTCTGTCAACCTAGGTCACCTGGCCACTAGTACATCTGGGAGATTGTTTGTGTTTTCCTTAGTGAAGACAGGTCCAAAGTACCTGTTCAACTCATCTGCCATTTCCTTGTTCCCCATATTAAATGGTCTTCAAGGGACCCACATTTGTCTCAACTATTTTTTTCCTCTTCACAGACATAAACAAGCTTATATTATTCTCCTTTATATTCTTGGCTAGCTTACCTTCATAACTCGTCATTTCTCCCCGTATTGCTATTTTAGTTATCTTCTGTTGCTCTTTAAAAAATTCCCAATCCCCTGGCTTCCCACTCATCTTTGCTATGTTATACTTCTATTTTATTTTTATACTGTCCTTGTCTCCCCTTGTCAGCCACAGTCTCCTCTTACTCCCCTTATTATTTTCCTTCCCCTTTGGAATGAACTGATCCTGCACCTTCTGTATTATTCCCCAAAATATCTACCATTGCTGTGCCACTGTCAATCCTGCTAGGATCTATTTCTAGTTAACTTTGGCCAGCTCCTCCCTCATGCCTCCATAGTCCCCTTTGCTCAACTGTAATAGTAACACTTACGATTTTTCCTTCTCCCTCTCAAATTGTAGATTAAAACCTATGATCACTACCTCCTAATGTCTCCTTTACCTTGAGTTCCCTTATGAAATCCGGTTTACTACACAACACTAAATCCAGAATTGCCTTGTCGCTGGTAGTCTCCAGTAAAAGCGACTCTAAGAATCCATCTCAGAGACACTCCACAAACTCCCCTTCTTGGTGTCCAGTACCAACCTGATTTTCCCAATCTACCTGCATGTTGATATCTCCCAAAACCACTGTAGCATTACTTTTGCTACATGCCAATTTTATCTCATGATTCAACTTGCACCCTATATCCAGGCTACTATTTGGGGACCTGTAAACTCCCATTAGGGTCTTTGTACCCTAACAATACCTCATTTCTATCCATACTGAATTTACATCTCCCCATTCTATGTCACCCCTTGCAAGGGACTGAATAACATTCCTTATGAACTGAGCTACCCCATTGCCTCTGCCCACCTATCTGTCTTTTGCTTAGGACGTATACCCCTGAATATTCAGTTCCTAGCCCTGGTCCTCTTGCAGCTATGTCTCTATATTTCCCACTACATCAAACTTGCCAATCTCTGAGCCTCAAGCTCATCCACTTTATTTCTTAGACTTCACGCATTCGTATACAACACTTTAACTTTGGTATAATCATAATCTTACTTTATTGGCCAAATATGTTTTGCAACACACGAGGAATTTGATTTGCCATACAGCCATACCAATTAATAGCAACAGAACACACAAAATATATGTTAACATAAACGTCCACCACAGTGACTCCTCCACATTCCTTACTGTGATGGAATGCAAAAAAAAGGTTTAAATGTCTTCCATTTTCTGTTCTCCCATGAATGGGGCCCTCGGGCCTACCGTTGAGAGGGCGATCTTGGCTCCCATAGCCAGCGGCATATGGGTCCTTGCGTCGGGGTGATCAAGCTCCTGCATTGGGGGGAATCTCAGCTCTCCAGCACCGGGCGATCTGACCCCGGGTCAGGGCTGGTCGAAACCTTCTGTGTCGTTCGTAGCTCCCAACATCAGTCTCTACCCGAGACTGCGAGCTCCTCAATGGTGAAATCCGCAGGCCGCAGATTGGAGCGTCGACCCCAGATAAGGGATCGGCTCTGATGGTAAGTCCATGACCCCGCGGTGGGGCTCAAAGTCAGTCCCAAGCAAGGCCGCCAGCTCCATGATGTTAGGCCGCAGAGCATCCGGAAATACAATCCGGAAAACAAATGTATCTCGGCAAGGTAAGAGATTGAAAAACAGTTTCCCCCGACCCCCTGGTAGACAGTTCACCTCCCCTCTCACACCGGTCACTATTGCCCCTGACCTTACTCTCTTATCTCTTCTTTTGTAACTTTTCCTGAACTCACTTTCCCTTTAACTCCATCTTTATACTCCCAATTTGTCAATCCCTCCTTGCGCTATTTACTTTAAACCCAGACGTGTAGCACTAGCAAACATAGAGACATAGAAAGTTGGTGCAGGAGTAGGCCATTCGGCTCTTCGATATGATCATGGCTGATCATCCAGAATCAAGTACCCTGTTGCTGCGTTTTCCCCATCACCCTTGATTCCGTTAGCCCTAAGAGCTAAATCTATCTCTCTCTTGAAAACATCCAGTGAATTGGCCTCCACTGCTTTCTGTGACAGAGAATTTCACAGATTCACAACTCTCTGGGTGAGAAAGTTTTACCTCATCTCAGTCCTAACTGGCCTACCCCTTATTCTTAAATTGTGAACCCAGGTTCTGGACTCCCCAACAACGGGATAATTTCTCCTGCATCTAGCCTGTACAATCCCTTAAGAATTGTATATGTTTCTATGACCCCCTCTAATCCTTCTAAATTTCAGTGACTATAAGAATTTATCATTTATTATTATATTATTATTATAATTATTATAAAAATCTGTACAAATGAATGTAAAATATATCGTAAAACAGACAAAGTGCCACCTTCATGAAGCAGAAAATGGCCGTGCTGGTTAGGAGCAGATATCATCTTTGTAAGGAAGAAAGGTTCCTCCTATCCCTAATGAGATAAATAATGACTAAGACATAGTCCTTGTTGAAGGATTCCTGCAGTGGGATCTTCTGTTCCTTTTCCCTGTCTGGAAACAGTTGTGTCATAGTAGACACATATAATCATCAGACAAGGTTTACAAATTACAGGTGACCCCATTTGAGTACTCAAGGTCAGGGAAGGAACAGCATCCTCAATTAAAGCTGAAAATGTTTTGCTGTTTCTCAGTATCAGCTTTCTTGCTTACATGATCAAGGTGTGACCTATGCCATTGGTATTCCATAACCAGTTGCACTGCATAATTTTGTAATTTTCACAAAAATGGCTCCAAATTGTAATGAACAACAGTTTACTCACCTATGCACATTATGAGCTCGTTGACAAAGGACATGGAGTCTGGAATATCTCAGTTCAGCCATTTAACTTCAAGATTTAGATTGCTGCTCATCCCCATCGAACATGCTTCCATATTTAACAGCGATAGATAAATATCTAATTATCTTATTATTTCAACATTCTTTATTCTCTGTTGCCCATTTGCCTCTAGGCAACTGAAAATCAGTTGCATATGTGGAATGACTGGCAAACAAGCCAAGTTATTAGTAAATGCATGTGTTGTGGCTTCCAGTGTTGCTGGATATCCATCTTTAGATTAGCGAGTAAATTGCTGTAAAGTAATTATACAATAATGCAAAAAGCCATTTAGAGCACAGAAACTACATCATGCAGCATCAAGATTATTCCACTGAGAACATAACTCAATCATTAATGGCAATGCACAAGAAAATGCCTCAGTAGTTAATTTCCAATGGTTTTGTTCACGAAGAACACGTCAAAATATTCATTAGCAGATGTTGACTGATAACAGTCACACAACATGTACTGTAATTAACTCCATTGTTTTAACAACTACCCTTGCTTTATGCTGCAGTTCTGTTGTGTCGGTCATTATTTTCATCCAAGCAGTCATTTAATATGAAGTGAAATAAATACAATCTAGAAAGTGGATTGTGTATTGTTGTGCTTTTGTGCCCTGTGCAATCCAAAACAAAAATGTGATGTTAAAGACTTCACACCAGTGGTATAATCTGCAACTTACATTAGTCTTCTATGCATCAACCGGGTGGCCCCATCAGCAATGGCAGCCTCGCCAACAGACTGTCTGTCTTTTTTGTTATTTGTAGTGTGTTTGAAAAGTATGTGTTAATGTTCTCTGGTTAATGTTCTCTGGGGGAGGGGGTCAGGGGAAACTTGTTTTAATCTCTTACCTTGATGGAGATGCAATTGTTTTCCTGATCGTATCTCCAGTCGCTCTGCGGCCTAACATCATGGAGTTGGTGGACTTGCTTGAGATTGACTTTGAGCCCCACTTAACATTGGAGCCTGCAATTATATGCCTGACGCTCCAACCGCGGCCTGTCAATTTCACCATCGAGTTTCGGGTAGAGACTAATGTTGGGAAGCTCCAAGCCACAGGAGGTTCAGCTAGCCCAGACCCGGGGTCCGATCACACGGCATGGGGAGTTGAGATCCCCCCGATGCGGGAGCTTGATCGCCCCGGCGCAGAGGGTCCGACCGTCAGCTGCAGGAGCCAAGATCGCCCCGACAATGGAAGATTCGAGTGCCCTGAGCACAGTAGAACAAAGAAGGGAAGAAGATTGACTTTTTTTGCCTTTCATCACAGTGAGGAATGTGGGGGAGTCGCTGTGGTGGATGTTCATGTTAAAAATGTATTTGGGTGGCTTGTTGCTCTTTATTGATATGACTGTATGGCAAGCAAATTCCTTGTATGTTGCAAAACATACTTGCCTAATAAAGTACGATGATGATGATTATGATGATGATCAATATACTGACCCACTGAGGACACCAGATGCACCCAGTGGAGTCCAGTAAAATGCCATACAAGTCTGGATGCCATTTGTGTAACTTCTAAACCCACAGGCTACTCATAAAATTAGGCAGCCTGTTAAACCTGCTTCAATATGATCTTGGGAGCATTGCCCTTACTGCTCCTACATGTCCACACTACCACCGCTTTCCACCTGTGCCAATATATACCTTGAGTTGCCCTTGCTACAAAAGATGTTGACTATAAATGCAAATACTTATTGCTGAGGAGGCTGATTGAATTTGTTAAAGTTGACCTGAAGGATCCCGACCCGAAACATCACCTTTCAATAATCTCCAGAGATGCCGCCTGACCCATTTAGTTACTCCAGCACTTTGTGCCCTTTTCTGTAAACCAGCATCTGCTTTTCCTTGTGTCGACACAGAAACAACCTACTATTGTTCATATCTTTGGACAACATCAGATAATTGGATAAAATCATGAGATAACGATAGACCTTTAGTCCTACTCAATATCCTTCTTATTTGAAAATATAGATCCAAATATCGTTAAATGTATCAAATATCTTTACTTTTTTCACTGGCTAAACCTAGCTATACAAATACAATACTGGTCAAAACATTCAGTTGTGTTAATCTTCCATAAATGTCATTGGGTGCTAATGAGGCAGAAAATTCCAATGTCATTGATCTTACCTGTGACAGACCTCTGGGATTCATCATTTGTCTCAGAATAAGGTTGCCACAAATTAGAAGCATGGAAATAATTCTCCAATAATTATTGCTCTATTTTCTTTAGGAAGTTTGGTGTATCTTAACAAGCCCTATTATTTTAGCCTATATATTAAAACTTTGAAATTTCTCATTTAATTTAAACATTTCCAGATTCATTTAATTCCCATCATCCTCCCTTTTGCTAAGGCCAAAACCCTCTATTCATTAAGTGATATATTTTGGTAGAAGGAACAATGGGATTCATGGAATGAAAAGAGTGAAGCCAAGCACAAATTGGAGGAATACTATTTCATAATATGATTGATTAGCTTACAACTCAATGGTATGAACAATAGGTGAACATTCTCCTATTCCAGGTAACCCCCCCCCCCCCCCCACCCCCCCCACCCCGCTATCTCCACTCGCTTTCCTGAGCCCTCCCCACAATTGTGCAGAGATATTTCTCTCACTATCCCACTTCTCTTTCCTCTCCTTGCCCCTTCCATCTACATCCCTCCCTCCCTCCCTCCCTCCCTCCGGCTTTACATTTCACACCTCCTCTCTCCTTATCTGACATCATTTTGTCCCTTTTATGTCTCTAGCATTTGTCCGTCCATCTGCCATTCAAAGCCGCCTCACTTGTATCCACCTCTCAATTGCCAGACTTTGTCCTGTCCCCACTTCTTTTTCAGCATTTTCTGCTTTTTACAATCAGTCAATGAAGTGTTCCAACCTGAAATGTTGCCTATCCATTCCTTCCACAGATTCTGCCTGACCCACTGAGTTACTCCAGCACTTTGTGTTTCACTCAAGATTCCAGCATCTGCAGTTCCTTGTGTCTCCTTTTAAAGAGATTCATGGAAGAGACTTCTCTGCCTTGATATCAGTGATTATATTGGAATTACTGTTGATTCCAAGTGGAAGCCCTAGTGTTTAGCAATGACATTGACCTAATTCCGCAGTGGTGCTTTAGTTGCCATCCACACCTATGCTTCACCAGAGGGTTCCTAGTTCTATCTAAAGGATGTGAGAACTTCTGCAGACATCCCAACTCTCAGGCAGGGAAATCTGCCCGGTTTGGTTCCCATTCCAATGAAAAGGAAAAATTAGCAGCTGAAAAGAAAGGTAATTAATGTTTCCTTGTTGATTGATTCTTATTTAAATTATTTTAAATAATTTTTAAGTGTCTGCATGATTTTAACCTTCCAACTTGCAACATGTTTCATTAGAATTTAAATTTTCTATCTTTTTTAATTGGTATTGTGTCAATTTTAACTTTGGTCAGTCTAGGAGGCAGGGTCAGTTGTTCTGTCAAGGGAGCCCTTACAATGAGATGCTCTGTATCAATGTGCTGGGGCTCAGGACCCATCAACTACTTCAGCCTGGAAACTGACGGAAGAAAACGCACGGCAGAAGAGGACTGAACTCAAGGCAGAAGTCAGATTTCTCTAGCTAGGATTCTAATGCATATGCCTTCCAATTCTTGATACCAAATCTTAGGAAGGACGTGGAAAAACCTTGAGAAGATGCAGACAAGGCAAAATGACACCACATGTGTGCAGAAAGAGATAAAACCCATAGGAATTTATGTGTGAATCTTTGAATGTGGTGACTATGTTGATAAAGGCTGGTGAGAAAACATATAGGATCCTGGGCTTTATTGAGTCAGAGAATCATATTGCATGGAAATTAGCCATTTTGCCTTTCTACATTTAAAGAGGCAAAGGCAGAAAGGATATATACTATCATGGAATACTGGATAGGACACTAATGGAGTGTGTTATCCATTCTTGACTCCAAAGGGATGTGGAACACCTTGAAAGGATGCAGACAGGAATTATTAATTGTTTGATGAATAAAGTCTTGTTACAAGTGTAGCATTGAGAAGCCGAGGTGAGGATAAAAAATGTTGAGTGGAGATTTGATTTGAAATTATCTTAGCTGTAAATACAGTAAGGCTGTTCTCATTGGTGAATGATTTAAGGGCAAGGAGATATAGATTTAAAATAACAAGAGAAAATATGTGTGGGAAGTGAGGAAAAGCTTCTCCATGTAAAGAATGGCGATAATCTGAAGGATTGTAGACAGTAAGTTATTGTTGCTTTCAGAAGGGAGTTAAAAAGGCACAAGAAACACTGTGAGAAGGGAATCGATGGAATGGCACCACAGTCCGGATTTCATGGATAAAATGTTTGTAGTTCTATGATTCCATTGTTCTATGAATGCCCATCAATTTCCAGTGTTTTTGTATATTTGCATCTTTTCTCGCAGGTATCCTAGCTCAGACACCAATACTTCCTGGCTTCACTGTCAGAATGAAACTTTTCACTATTTTCGAGATTTATTTTATCACACTCTCCCTCTCTCCTGTACAATCTTTTCAGATGCGGCCTACTTCATTTCCTCAGTGTTTCTTTTTTGTTTCCCATCTCTTTACGAAGACTCACTGTGCCTTGTGGTTTATTAATTTGTTTTATTTTTAATCTATTTACTTATCAACAGCAACCATAAACTTATTAACTTCCTTTTTTTATCATACATGTTTACTCTGTAAATTAACAACACTGTTATTAAAAAAATTGTTAGCCTACAAAAACAACAGAAGATTGAGCTTCATTTTCCATTAAAGTCCCATAATTCCCATAATTTTAAAGGTAGCAGAAGTTAAGTGTTTTGGTATAGGGTTGTACAAGGATGGTCATGAAAATGTGTTGCCTCAACACCTTTTTTTTCTTTACTGGAAATTTGAAAAAAAAAATCACCTTTAGCAAATGCTCTCCCATTTCCTTCATGCCACAAGCATGAATTTCAGACACATGCTATCACTGTCAATAAACAAATGGCAAGAAACATATAGAAAGTTGCCAGTAAGAGGTGCTCATTACATGTTGTGTAAATTAATAGCCATCCTAATCAGATCCAGTGATCATTTTAATCTGTATTTCAAAACAATTTCACAGTGACCTCAGATTTTAGAACCCCATGTTATTTTCCATTTCTATTGCACTGTTTTGCACACAGTATCACGATTGAGTGTCAGAGAGATCATTACTTTCTTGCAATGCTATGATTGTTAATTATCTATTTCATTTATTCTTGCCTCAGTGCCTCAACTTCAGTAGTCATACACACCACCACCATACTTCAGCACCAGCTGATGACTGTGTTGTTTGGCAGCTAGATAACAGTCATTTCAAAATAACTTCCCAGAAGTTGAATTTACTTGGCTATTACATGAGTGCTTTTGGCCTCTGAGTAAGTCCAGTTTAAAATTTCAACATATTTCTACCTAATTTCTCAAGATACTGCCAACATCTGAAGCAGGAAGAAAACGCTAGCCTGTCACATTCATTTGAAACAAGTGCATAAACTATCAAGCATGTCAGGCCAGAGATAATGAATCATCTTGGACTCAAATTCAGAGTTGCAAATAAATTAGTCAAAGGTTAGATTCAGAGGCTCAGGATGTGAAACTCCTGAAAGCTAAGTTAAATTTGCAAATAATATGATAGTTAGTAATTAAATTAGACAGTGAATCCTCATTATGATTAAAATGAGCAAAGCCATGAACGATCACAAAAAACAAGTTACTACACATTACATTAAAAACAAGGCTTTTTTGAGGGTTAGACCATTTCAAACCCTTTTGTAGTCATATTTTTTTAAGCGTAATCACCTTGGTACTGTTTTAAAAAAAAGTGATTTCAATTTTTACATAATAACCTGCAACAATTTATTTTGAAAAAGTGTCAATTTCAAATGATATATCTTGGGTTGGTAGAAAGTATAAAAATCATCTCCACATCCATATTTGTGGTTCATTGGAACTTTGTTATTAACAGCTATTACACTTTTCCATTATAATTTTCACCACATTTACTCCTGTCAGTGCCTGTCATTGTTTGGTACTTCATGGAGAATTCAACACAAGAAAATCACACAACTTAATTGAATTTAACAAAAGTTACCTATCTCTATGTTTGCCTACATGCATAGTTCCAGAGGTTAGATCTCATATTTAATGGGATATGTCAATGGTTGGTGAAATTAAAGCTTGTTAAAGAGAAGAATACACTACTTGTATTTGTTCCTTCAAATGTTTTACAATTGTCCAGATTAATACTCAGGCTGTTGTCCCAGTCCTTGCATTTACTGTATTGTATTGAATTGAATTGAATTGTATTTCCTAAATTGTCATTCAAACAAGTTTGAACAAAATTTCGTACCATGCAGTCATGGCAGTAAAAAGTGACAAAACACACAATTAACACAATTTAACACAAACATCCATTACAATGAATCTCCAGGCACCTCCTCACTGTGATGGAAGGCAAAAAGTCTTATCTCTTCCTTGCTTCTTCTCCCGTAGTCAAAGTGTTGCGTTGAGGCTCTCGATGTTGAAGCCCCCGCCGGGCGATGGTAGATCCCGTGTGCGATTTCGAACATCCCGATATTACCATCCACAGGGCTCGCAGCAGATGCCTCCGAAGCTCCGAAGTCGGGTCACAGCCGCAACGCCACCACAGCCTCCAAAGTCAGCCAGCTCCACAGTGGTGAGTCCACAGGCTCTGCCACCGGAGCCCTCAAGGTCGATTCCAGTTGGAGGCCGCCAGCTCCATGATGTTAGGCAGCACCGCACTTCCGGAAGAAGTACATATGAGAAGCAATGGTGTTAAAGAATCTTAATAACTTAAACTTTCAGGGAATGACAAATATTAATATCAATTCAATAATCGATACAAGCTTGCTTTGCCTTTCAACCAGGAATAATCATAATGTCCTCTTTATTGAGCACTAGAGGGTAGTTGGAGTTAATTTAACTTAATTCAATTTAATTTATTTTAATTTAACGCACAGATGCATGACTGAGCTAATATGCAAAATTTGAAATGAAACTAATGAAAAAAGAGCTGTCACTTTAATTCTCCATCCTACACCCATTCTGACCTATGTCTCTGGCCTCTTTTACTGATCCAACCAAGTTCACTCTAAGTTCAAGAAACAGCTCATTTTTAAACCAGGTATGTTACTCCCAGCCTTCAAGACCAACATTTATTTCAATTTAGACACAATTTCTGGAGTAACTCCAGCATTTATTGTCTATCCTCAGTATAAACTAGCATCTGCAGTTTATTTCTATGCATTTATTTCAATAGATAAACCTACTCAATTTGTATCATAACTAGCCATCCACTTGTAATAACTTACTTTTTTATCTACAGATGCTGCCTGAGAAGCATGTTCTGCATTAATTTCTGGCACCCATAATGTTTTGCATCTGATCATTTAAGATTTTCTCTTTCATGCTCCTTTGTTTTCAATCATCTCTTTGGATGGAAATTAAATATGACATATCTTTAAGGTCAAAGGGGTAAAGTCGAAAGGAGCTGAACAGGGCATGATTTTTATACAGAAGGGTGATGAGTGCCAGGGGTGGTGGTGGAGCTTGATACGACAGGGACAATGATATGCAGAGAATGGAAGGATATGGATAATATGCAGGCACAAGAGATTAGTATATGTTTGGCACATATATTGTGAGCCGTAAGGCCTGTTCATCTTCTGTGCTATGTTCTACGTTCTATGAATTTATGTAATTTGCTCGTCCTAAGCTTCCCCACAGTCTAGTTTCCGTCAAAAATCATTGAATCAAACACTTGGGTATCTAAACTTTATTTTAACAAAACACAATTACAGTTCAACTATTATACCTAACCACCATGGGTTCAATCCATTTATCTGCCTGATCAAGCCCTCTTGGCCTCGCTCAAACAGAGATACTCCAGAAGGCCACGCAGTCCCAAGCGCTCTCCCAGAAGTTCGACACAGGACCTCTTGGCAGCGGACTTTTATAGATCCCCAAAACTTGAGGGGCCAAACCAAATGGGGGTGGTTTCTTTACAATCCAATTACAGATATTGATTAACCCCATACATGACAGACATTTCCCTAACCCAATAATACAGTGGCTAGTACATTGTATTCAAACAGTGTTTCTCAGAGGAAACAAACATCGCAACATTGTCCTGATATGTGAGAAAAGCAGACAAGGCTAAATGCTTAATTGTATTGTATTGTATTGTATTGGATTCAATTTATTGTCATTATCTAATTTTAGAGACAACGAAATGGATTTTCCTTACAGTCAAGTAACATAAAAATAAATAATAAATAAATAAACATATTTTAAAAAAAGCACAAACACAGAAGTCCACACACAACACAACCTCACAGCAGCACCAGAGTTAAAAAAGGTACCATAGTCAAGCCAGCCTCCCCGCCGGTCTTCCCAGATGTTCGCCCATGGTCAGGGCCTCCTGAGCACCCGCAGTCGCCACCATGGGCGGCCGGATGCTCAGGCCCACTCACCGGGAATGTTAGAACCCCGACGCTGAACCCCGACAGAAAACATGCTCAGCGGCCCGGACCTCCAGAACAGCCACCTCCCACCGGAGTCCGCAGCTTCCGAAGTCCACAGGCCGAGCCAGGCAGAATCGCAGGACTCCGCAATGTTGGTCAGCGCCGCCTGCGATGGGAGCTCCATAAACCACAGCTCCGCGATGTCGGTGCAGCAGACCCAGCACGCCAGAGCTCCAAACAGCGATCCCCGGTAAGGCATCACCCACCCCGCGATGTTTCCAAAGCTGCGCCGCCGCTGCTGGAGCTCTGGTCGGTCCCAGCAGGAAAGGCCCCGCCAATCCAGTAGGGTGGCCGACGGGGGCGGGGGGCGAGGAAGTGACTCGAATAATAGTCGCATCCTCTCCAGGAAGCGACTGAAGGACGGTATCCCCCTTACCGTGCCCTCTTTCCCCACAAAAGACATAAAAAAAACCCACCAAAAAAATGCACTTAAAACATAACAAAAAAAACAAAAAGATACCGGACTGAAGGCGGAGGCAGCTAGTAACTTAATCCAATCAACATTCAGTAAACTAAAGGATTGCAACGTTATTTACAACTATTTACAAAGTGTATGTCTGGTTTGCATTCATTCAATCCATTCTATGCATTTTGCACCTAATTGTGCTGGTTCTGCAGATGTTCCCATTCACTTCCTGCAGCTCTGATCTAGGCTCTAGACAAACTGGCACCATTCTGCAGCTTGTCCCATTTCTACCGAAAGCACTTTTAAATTGACCTAATGGCCTAGCAGCCCTGAAGACTTTACTCAATTTTAGAGGGGCAGAGGAACAACTACAGGACTGTTTGGAGTCTGTAGGCTGGGCAATGTTTAAGGACTCGGCAACGGACTTGAACGAATATGCCACAGTCGTAACAGACTTTGTTAAGAAATGTGTGGGGGACTGTATCCCCACCAAAACCTTCCGAGTGTTTCCCAATCAGAAACCTTGGATGAACTTTGAGATCTGCACTCTTCTGAAGACCGTGGTCTACAAGAAGTCCAGATATCACCTTGCTAAGGCCATCACAAAGGCCAAAAGGGACTTCTGCTCCAAGCTAGAGAATGAGTCAGATATTCGACAGATGTGGCGTGGCCTGAATGCAATCACCTCCTACAAGGTGAAACCAGGAGGCAGCTCGAATGTCGGCGAAACATCACTCCCTGACGAGCTCAATGCGTTTTTCGCATGGTTTGATAGGGAGAACACCGATGTGCCTTCCCGAGCCCCCATTCGCTGTGATGTTATTTCAGTCTCAGTCACAGAGGCCGACGTCAGGAAATCCTTCTGAGGGATGAACCCTCGAAAAGCGCCTGGACCTGATGGTATACCTGGTCGTGTTCTAAAAACCTGTGCAGACCAACTGACTGGAGTTTTTACGGACATTTTCAACTTGTCACATCTGAGGTCTGAGGTTCCCCCCTGCTTCAAAAGTGCATCAATAATACTGGTGCCCAAGAAGAGCAAGGTGACATGCCTCAATTACTATCGACCTGTGGCACTAACGCTTGTGGTGATGAAGTGCTTTGAGAGGTTGATCATGACGCAAATCAACTCCTACCTCTACAAAAACCTGGACCCACTGCAGTTCGCTTACTGCCACAACAGATCAATGGTGAATGTGATTTCGCTAGCCCTCCACTCCGCTCTGGACCACTTGGACAACAAAAACTCATATGTCAGGCTGTTATTCATTGATTACAGCTCGGCATTTAACACAATCATCCCCTCCAAGCTGGTTACCAAACTCGCAGGACTGGGTCTCTGCGCATCCCTCTGCAATTGGATCCTCGACTTCCGCATTCACAGACCACAGTCTGTTCGTATTGGTGGAAATGTGTCAGCCTTGATAACAATCAGCACGGGAGCACCTCAAAGCTGCCTGCTCAGCCTCCTGCTGTACTCACTCTATACTCATGACTGCGTAACCAGTCATTGTGCGAACTCCATCATCAAGTTCACTGACGACACCACTTTTGTGGGACGTATCACTCATGGGGATGAGTCAGAGTATGGTGCCCATATGGTGCCAGCACAACAACCTGGCCCTCAACACCAGCAAAACCAAGGAACTGATTTTGGACTTTGGAAGGAGTAGGATGGGGACCCGCAGTCCTGTTTATATCAACAGGTTGATGGTTGAAAGGGTCAAGAGCTTCAAATTCCTGGGCATGCACATCTCTGAAGATCTTTCCTGGTACGAGAACACAGATGCAATTATTAAGAAAGCTCATCAGCGCCTCTACTTCCTGAGAAGATTACGGAGAGTCAGTCTGTCAAGGTGGACTCTCTCTAACTTCTACCGGTGCACAGTAGAGAGCATGCTGACCGGTTGCATCGTGACTTGGTTTGGCAACTTGAGCGCCCTGGGGAGGAAAAGTCTACAAAAAGTAGTAAACACTGCCAAGTCCATCATCGGCTCTGACCTCCCTTCCATCGAGGGGATCTATTGCAGTTGCTGCCTCAAAAAGGCTGGCAGCATCATCAAGGACCCACACCATCCTGGCCACACACTCATAGAAACATAGAAACATAGAAAATAGGTGCAGGAGTAGGCCATTCGGCCCTTCGAGCCTGCACCGCCATTCAATGTGATCATGGCTGATCATCCAACTCAGTATCCCGTACCTGCCTTCTCTCCATACCCCCTGATCCCTTTAGCCACAAGTGCCACATCTAACGCCCTCTTAAATATAACCAATGAACTGGCCTCAACTACCTTCTGTGGCAGAGAATTCCAGAGACTCACCACTCTCTGTGTAAAGAATGTTTTCCTCATTTCGGTCCTAAAGGAATTCCCCCTTATCCTTAGACTGTGACCCCTTGTTCTGGACTCCCCCAACATCGGGAACAATCTTCCAGCATCTAGCTTGTCCAACCCCTTAAGAATTTTGTAAGTTTCTATAAGATCCCCCCTCAATCTTCTAAATTCCATCGAGTACAAACCGAGTCTATCCAATCTTTCCTCATATGAAAGTCCTGACATCCCAGGAATCAGTCTGGTGAATCTTCTCTGTACCCCCTCTATGGCAAGGATGTCTTTCCTCAGATTTGGAGACCAAAACTGTACGCAGTACTCCAGGTGTGGCCTCACCAAAACCCTGTATAACTGCAGTAGAACCTCCCTGCTCCTATACTCAAATCCTTTCGCTATGAATGCTAACATACCATTTGCTTTCTTCACTGCCTGCTGCACCTGCATGCCTACTTTCAATGACTGGTGTACCATGACACCCAGGTCTCGTTGCATCTCCCCCTTACCTAATCTGCCACCATTCAGATAATAGTCTACCCTCATGTTTTTGCCACCAAAGTGGATAACCTCACATTTATCCACATTGTACTGCATCTGCCATGCATCTGCCCATTCACTCAGCCTATCCAAATCACCCTGCAGCCTCCAAGCATCCTCCTCACACCTAACTATACCCCCCAGCTTGGTATCATCTGCAAATTTGGAGATGTTGCATTGAATTCCCTCGTCCAAATCATTAATATATATTGTAAATAGCTGGGGTCCCAGCACTGAGCCTTGCGGCACCCCACTAGTCACTGCCTGCCATTCTGAAAAGGACCCGTTTACTCCTACCCTTTGCCTCCTGTCTGCTAGCCAGTTCTCTATCCACATCAATACTGAACCCCCAATACCGTGTGCTTTAAGTTTGTATGCTAATCTCTTATGCGAGACCTTGTCGAAAGCCTTCTGAAAGTCTAGATATAACACATCCACTGGTTCTCCCTTATCCACTCTACTAGTTACATCCTCGAAAAATTCTATCAGATTTGTCAGACATGATTTACCTTTCGTAAATCCATGCTGACTTTGTCCAATGATTTCACCACTTTCCAAATGCGCTGCTATCCCATCTTTAATAACTGACTCTAGCAGTTTCCCCACTACCGATGTTAGACTAACTGGTCTGTAATTCCCCGCTTTCTCTCTCCCTCCTTTTTTAAAAAGTGGGGTTACATTAGCTACCCTCCAATCCTCAGGAACTACTCCAGAATCTAAGGAATTTTGAAAAATTATCACTAATGCATCCACTATTTCTGTGGCTACCTCCTTGAGTACTCTGGGATGCAGACTATCTGGCCCTGGGGATTTATCGGCCTTCAATCCGTTCAATTTACCCAACACCACCTGCCGGCTAACCTGGATTTCACTCAGTTCCTCCATCTTATTTGACCCCCGTTCCACTGCTATTTCCGGCAGATTATTTATGTCTTCCTTAGTGAAGACAGAACCAAAGTAGTTATTCAATTGGTCTGCCATGTCCTTGTTCCCCATGATCAATTCACCTGTTTCTGACTGCAAGGGACCAACATTTGTTTTAACTAGTCTCTTTCTCTTTACATATCTATAAAAACTTTTGCAGTCAGTTTTTATGTTCCCTGCCAGTTTCCTTTCATAATCTATTTTCCCTTTCCTAATTAAGCCCTTTGTCCTCCTCTGCTGGATTCTGAATTTCTCCCAGTCCTCCGGTAGGCTGCTTTTTCTGGCAAATTTGTATGCCTCATCTTTTGTTTTTATACTATCCCTGATTTCCCTTGTTATCCATGGATGCACCACCTTCCCCGATTTATTCTTTTGCCAAACTGGTATGAACAACTTTTGTACTTCATCCATGCAGTCTTTAAATACCTTCCATTGCACATCCACTGTCAACCCTTTAAGAATCACCTGCCAGTCTATCTTGGCCAATTCACATCTCATACCTTCAAAGTTACCTTTGTTCAAGTTCAGAACCCTTGTTTCTGACTTAATTTTGTCACTCTCCATCCTAATGAAGAACTCAACCATATTATGGTCACTCTTGCCCAAGGGGCCACACACAACAAGACTGCTAACTAACCCTTCCTCATTACTCAATACCCAGTCTAGAATAGCCTGCTCATCTCCCTGCTCCCTTCAGGCAGAAGGTACAGGAGCCTGAGGACTGCAATGACCAGGTTCAGGAATAGCTACTTCCCCACAGCCATCAGGCTATTAAACTTGGCTTGGACAAAACTCTGAACATTAATACCCCTTTATCTGTTATTTGCACTTTATCAATTTATTTATTCATGTGTGTATTTATGTATATAATGCTATATGGACACACTGGTCTGTTTTGTAGTCAATGCCTACTGTGTTCTGTTGTACTTCAGCAAAGAAAGAATTTCATTGTCCTGTCAGGGACACATGACAATAAACTCTTTTGACTCTTTTGACTTTGGGTCCTGGCCTCCCCAATTTGACCAGGATTAACATTTACACCTCCTCCATGGAAATTGTTGGTGATTAACAAACCTTCACCATACCTTCCCAGCCATTATCACCGCCCTCAGCATCATTCACTCTCTCGGACCGCAGTATGGTCTCCATTCTACCACAGGAACTACCTTTGAGTTGAAATGTTAATTTTGTCTCTATCTTTCAACATGCTGCCTTATTACGAAATATTACCAGAATTTTTGTTTTTATGGTGCTTGACATTAGCAAGTTTACTTTTAAGGTCACCCAAACTAAATCTTCATCTCAGACCTAGGGTACTGATTGTGGATGATCAGCCACGATCACAATGAATGGCGGTGCAAGATCGGAGGGCTGATTGGCCTACTCCTATACCTAGTGTCTATTCAGCATCTTAAAATTCTATCTTGGGATTGACATTAGCCATGTCACGGCAAGATTTAAATTACCAGAAGCAATGTAGCATTCTGATTTAAACCAGATAGTTAATATCAGACTCTCTTTTGGCTCCATGTGCTATCAATGTTCTATGGTATCCACATGCAGTGCATTATAATTTTCTGCAGGGATTATAAAATTCTCTCTATTTGTTTTAAATTGATAAATTGCATCTTAAGTGTGGTATATAACATCCATTTGTGATATAAGAACATTAAACACAGTGTTCCTGGTTAACGACATAATCTTGTAGCCAAGGAGATCAGTGCACTTAAGCAGGACCTGCAATCAAAGGATCACGCTGCATTTCAATTATAATCAAAACCCAAGAACTCTTCAGAAATCATTACGCCTTTTCACATTATTGTTCACAATTACACATATTCAGATCAACAATAAATGAGTATAAAATTGCACATGCAGTGGTCATAAACAGAATTTTACATGACTGTGTGGCATTCCATACTCCAATCTTTTCCATATTTTGCATTTGGGTTCCATTTACAATGCATGCATGAATCACTACAGAGACAGAAAACGCCGTACAACCACATCATTTACTTTAATATGATATTGCGGTATCTTCACGGCAGAATGACAATAAAAAATGCTTACATTCATTTTCTTGGTGCTTTAGATGTTTTGAATCAAAGAAACTAGAGCAGAGCAAGATAGACCACTCCGCAAAAAAGCCGTAGTAACTGATGGGTAATCTTCTGCGCCATTTCCGTAATCGGCTTCTGTCATGGTGGCGTGCACATCTACAAGCGGAGCGTACTGCTCTGCTATAATTTGCTCGAATCGCGAATGTAGGCGACCCAACCTGTCTTTCTACAGGTTCCCCACGAAAAACGAAAGGTGAGAACAAATGTATTAATTTCTGTTGTGCAGTGAAAATATTATTTAGCATGCCCGATCTCTCCCTATAGCTCAGATAGTTGAGTCATTGCCAGGACTCGACTATCTGAGCTATCAAGTGGGAGATATCAGGCAGGCTAAATAATATAATATAAAATAATATAATTTATTTCTGCCTCATACAAATTCAGATGAACATCTGGACCAAAGATCATAGAAGGGGCTATGATCTTTGATCTAGACTCTGTTGCATTTGTGCAGCCCCCCATATCTAAGAGAACAACGACATGCCATGAGGAGCACACATTAAAGCCTTAATTTCCTTCCAATGTACGATGGCTGTAATCATATAATATAACATATAACCATATACAATTCTATTCTTATGATCCCAACAATGTATTATAATATATAACATCATTTTTTTACTTCTATATTAATATGTTCAGCATCCTATTTGCTTTATTAATTGCCCTGTCAACCTGCCCCACCTCCTATAAGGATTAATGCACCTGCTGTACATTTTTGGTTTTGTTCTTGTTGTAAGACATGCATGCTAGTGTAAGAAGATTTCAATAAGCTCATCTACATCTAAGATAAATTGACATATTAGAGGATAAATGTGTCTTCAATATGCAATGGCCAAAAATCACACCCGTACGTGGTTGCGTTTTTTCTGAATCAATATAAAGCACAAACAGGAAGTGGTCAAGATTAGTATTTAATTATATAGAAGGCAAGGCAACTTTAATTAGGCAAGGCAATTTTAATTAGGCAAGGTAATTTTAATTAGGCAACACAGATTTAGCATTTCCAAACCAAAGGCAACACAGCTTTAGTATTTCCAAACCAAAGGCAACACAGCTTTAGCATTTCCAAACCAAAGGCAACACAGCTTTAGCATTTCCAAACCAAAGGGCACACAGCTTTAGCATTTCCAAACCAAAGGCGACACAGCGTTAGCATTTCCAACCTATATTCTCAAACCACATTAAGGACACTGACAGGTCAGTAAAACCACTCACAGTTTAGTAGACATATGTTCAGTGTTATTCACAGCTCAGACTGAGAGACGTGATCCTCTCGATCCCCCATCTTGCAGGGAATAACTGAGTTGCTCAACGCTTCCAGGATTTATAGTCCCTCTGGAATGGGTGTGGCTTTCAGGAGAGAGAATCTAAACATTTTTTAAACATTAATAACTCTTCTATTTTTCATCGATGGGAAAAATCCTCTTGTCCTGCGCAGAGGAGGGGGACTCTGAGTAAGATGGGCACAAATCACAGCTGTTTGTGGCAACATTTTTTCTAAAATTAATATACAGAACAACTGGAAGTGGTCAAGATCAGACTTTTAGTAATATAGATATTTATATATTTAAATATAATTGCCTTTATGGGTGCATACAAGCAGTTGTGAACAATGGGATTAGATGAATTACTGTGCAAGTTAAATACAAAATTCAATTAAAACACAGGACATGAGCCATTTAAAAAGAACATTTAAAAAAACATTTAAAACATTTAAAAACACACAAACTGTTCCCCCGCAATGCTGATTACACTGCAAGATTAACTGGTTGGGTCAGGTTTACTGAAATAGTGGAAGTTACGCTCCATTGCGTACTACATGTCAGTCCATTGGATTTTGCAGGAGTGGTCTATCTTGCTCCGCTCTAGTAGCTTTGCTTTGAATCATCTGGCTTTCTTGTCGCTAGCCACAACCACTCTTATCTCACTAAATGCATCTGTTGTACCCTTTCCCTTATCGACAATAATACCATTAGACTTACTGAGTGAGAAGACTGCATTTCAAATCTAATTCTAGTTTCTTACAGCACCAGAGACCCAGGTTCGACCCTGACTATGGGTGCTGTCTGTACTGTAGTTTGTACGTTCTCACTATGACCAGTGTGGGCTTTCTCCAGGTGCTCCAGTTTCCTTCAGCACTCCAAAGACGTACAGGTCTGTAAGTTAATTGGCTTCAAAAACATTGTTAAATTGTCCCTAGTGTGTGGAGGATACTGTTAGTGTGTGGAGATCGCTGGAGTCGGTGGACCGAAGGGCCTGTTTCCGTGCTGTATCTCTAAACTAAACTAAAGTAAACTAAACTCAAAGTTGCGCATGTAATCCATATGAATACAATAAACCTCTAAAAAGTGCTGCTGTTTTAGCGAAGATGAGATGCTTTGGTTGACATATTACCTGAGGCTTTGTCTGAAAGCTCAGATAAATTACAATAATCTGATGGTACAATCTGTAAAAAAACAAAGCAGTCAAGGACCCTTTCTCAGCCAGCACTATGAGAATTAATTCAGTCGATCATTTTACTAAAATATTATTTGTCTGAATTAGTTGCGTGCAACTTAATTAATTCACACCCATTTGTTATAAAACACTTAAATGTTTGTCTTATTTGAATTAATTTTCAGAAGACAATTAAGAATGAGGAAGACTCTTTACTACTGATTGTTTTACTTGCACATGTTTTCAATTATGTATTTATGTTGTCTTTTTTTTGCAGTCTTTTTTTTCTTACAATTTTTGATAGAATATATGTATAATAATGTAAGTTTTTTTTCATGTTGTGTGAGTCTATGTGCTTCTAATACTGCAGCAGGCAAGATTGTTATTGTACCTGCACCTTGCCGTTTATGTGCATACGGCAATAACCTCAACTCAACTTGACTTAACTTGACATGATCATTCGCCTTATTCTTTAAATATTTACCAGAACACTTTGTCTTCTCTCAGCTTGAAATTTACTTAATAATAATATCTGGTATTTAGTTTGTCTAAGCATTTAATTATCTTGAATACCAGTAATCAAACTACTGAGCCTTCGCATAGTGTAAACCTTAGGGTGATACCATCTTCCATTTCGTGGCTACAATTTAATCTTTGCACTTTTTTGTGATAATCACCAACAATCACATTGCAAACAGGCCTTGGCTTTAACTGGCATGGGTTTCAGGGACTGTTTGCTGTTTCTTTCACTTATCTGACCTTGATATCTATGCCAACAAAACAATCAATGTTATTCTCATGAGGATGGAAGTTTCATTGTTACTTTTTATCTTCCTGTCAGTCTTTGTACTAGATCTTGTTTCAATTACGAAGATTTGGTTCAGCTGACTCGGAAAATGCTTTCCACCATTATTTTTTTAATAATCTGAGTTCCAGTGAGCCAATTAATATGTTGGTAAATTGTTTCAATCTTCAGCAAACCGAACAGAAGCATCACTTTTTATTTTTCCCTCAGAACCATTTAGTAGATCTTGAAACCTTAACTCTGTCAGTAGAAAACAAAAATAGTTTGGCTGCTAGGGATCTGAAATAAATGCAAAAAATGCTTGGTAGGTCAGGCAGTAAATGTGGAGTGAGAGACAGATTTAGTACATCAGGTTAGAAGAAAGATCATTGATCTGAATCATTAACTCAATTTATCCCTCCACATGTCATCTGACTTTCTAAGTGTTTCAAAATTTTTTTGTTTTTATTTCAATTGTTGTAGCATATACTTCTAGGTCAGAGGATTTAGTTTCAACAACTAACCCAAGATTTGAGCCCATAATCTGGACTCCCTCACTGGTGACAAAGAGGCTTAATATTGAGTAAGAATATAAAATGCGTGCTTCCATTCAGTTCAAAATTCATAAGATATGCATGCTGTGATCTCTTTAAAAGGGCCCAATATCATGGGTGGTGAGGACCACTTGAAGTTAACTTGCCCTGACTGAAGCCATTGTTCTAACTCTATAAAGGGTGCTTTGTGATTAAAACCTGAGGTGAAAGATATTCCACGAGTCTTGTGTCATAGAATAGATAGAACAATATAGCACTAGAACAGGCCCTTCGGCCCACAGTGTCTGTGCCGAACATAACTGCCTGCACATAATCCATATCCATATGTATAGCCACATGCCTATCCAAAAGTACAACAATTATATCTGCCTCCACCACCATCCATGGCAGCGCCTTCTCGGCACTCTCTGTTTAAAAAATTGGCCTGCACATCTCCTTTAAATTTTCACCCCCTTACCCTAAAACGCCTTGCAGGACCGAGGGCAAGATCAAGTGCTCCCAATTTTTGATGTAGTTTTTGATGTCTTGAATTGAAGAAATGATGAAATGAAGAGGGGAAGAGGCTCTCTTCGACTGGAGGTCTAGGAAGTCCTGCAATTAGTAAAGCCAGTATTGGGACGACAAAAAAGATGAAGTCCAGACTCAGAAATGCGTCAAAAATGTGCACAGTGCTCAATGGGACGTTGATTGACTTTGATTACCTTATCTACCTGTGACTCAACCTTCAAGGAACCATGCATCTGCACGCCTAGATCCCTCTGCTCTATAACACTCCCTTGAAGGTCATCACAGATACATGTGGGCAAAAAGGCTTTTGGTACATTGGCCTTCATCAGTCAGAATATTGAGAAAAGAAGTTGGGAGGTCATGTTGCAGTTGCATAAGACGTTGGTGAGACCGCGTTTTGAGTATTGTGTTCACTTCTGGTCACCATATTATCGGAAGTATGTTGTCAAGCTGGAAAGGGTACAGAGAATATTTACAAGGATGTTGCCAGGAATGGAGGGTCTGAGCTATAGGGAGAGGTTGAGTAGGCTGGGACTCTATTCCCTGGAGCGCAAGAGGATGAGGGTTGATCTTATAGAGATGTATAAAATTATGAGAGGAATAGATCAGTTAGATGCATAGAGTCTCTTGTCCAGAGTAGGTGAATCAAGGACCAGAGGACATAGGTTTGAAGGTGAGGGGAAAAGATTTAATAGGAATCTGAGGGGCAACCTTTTCACACAACAGGTGGTGGGTGTAAAGAACAAGCTGCCAGAGCAGGTAGTTGAGGTTGGAACTATCTGAACATTTAAGAAACAGTTAAACAGGTACATGGATAGGATAGGTTTGGAGGAATATGGACCGAATGCAGGCAGGTGGGACTGGTGTAGCTGGGACATGTTGGCTGGTGTGGGCAAGTGGGGCCGAAGGGCCTGTTTTTACACCGTGTCACTCAAGGACTATGACTATGAAATGTTTCTGTGCAATTTAGTCCCTCTCACACAGTTTTCTGTCAACAGGCCATCTTGTTCTCTGGCAGTAACGTCTGACATGCTGAATCAATAATGTTTTAGCCATTAAATTTAGAGGATCATCAGAAAATGAGCCTGTCATATTTCAATATATAAGGCAGCACAAATTAAGAAAATGACCCCGACGTCTCTCTACCATAAATACATAATTGTATTTGTGATGAACAGTGGCTTTATTTCACAATGACATTTTATTATATTGTGTTGTGGAAACAAGGAGCAGCATTATATCTTTTGGGGCTTTTATAGTGGTGTTTTGATCTTTTTTGAACCGACTTGTTTTAGATCTGTAAGTATTCACGATATGTGGTTTTCATTGATCAACTATGCTGAGGGCTTGGTTCATGCTATTTAGCCTGCAGGTAATATTATGTAACAATTGCACCATTTAATACATGTCTGGCTTTGGTACTGCCTGGGAGGGTATCAGGCAAAAGTTCAACTGATTATAAAAATTCTCAATATCCTCAAATACCATTAATATTTCTCTTTCTTTCTTTTGAAGAATTTCCGCCCTCCAGTTTTGCTCAAACAAGGATATTTTGCTGCCATCTCAGATCAAATGCATCACTGTTGCACCAGCTTGGGGAGGGAGGTGGTGGGGAAGGATAGCCTGCAGAAGATCTTTAGGAGCTGCAAGGATTTTTGCCTCTTCAAGAGTTTTTTTAAGACAGTAAAGAGTGTTCAAGAGATGGTTCTGAATAATTGATTGAGAAATTTGAAACCAATTAATATGTTTACCTCATCATGCAGGGGATGCTTATGGCTAACGGCATATCAAGTTTAGTTTAGTTTAGTTACGGTGCGGAAACATGCCCTTCAGCCTACTGAGTCTGTACTGACCAGCAACCCTTGTATACTAACACCATCCTACACACACTAGGGATGATTTACAATTTTACCAAAGCCCATTGACCTACAAACCTGTACACCTTTGGAATGTGGGAGGAAACGGGAGCACCCGCAGAAAATCTACACAGGTCACAGGGAAAACATACAAACATCGTACAGATAGCACCCATGGTTACGATCGAACCTAGGTCTCTGGTGCTGTAAGGCAGCACGTCTATCACTGCACCACCGTTTAAGGTTAAACTGCTGTTGTCATCATGTGTTATTTCAAAACCTTCAATAAAAATGCTCATTCACAATGCGCTTTATAGTTTCTATTAAATTAATATGAGATCATGGCTGACCAAATTACCTCTGGTCGACACAAAATGCAGTAGTAACTCAGTGGGACAGGCAGCATCTCTGGAGAAAAGGAATGGGTGACTTTCAGGTCAGACTTCCTCAGACTTACCTCTGCATTTTGGGTCGAGACCCTTCTTCAAAATTATCTCTGCATTGGTCAATTGGACCTAATTAACAATAGGAGCAGCACTGTGGCACAGTGGTAGAGTTGCTGTCTCACAGCACCAGAGACACGGATTCGATCCTGCTAAGGGGTGCAGTCTGTACAAAGTTTGTACATTCTCCCTGTGACTGCGTGAGTTTTCTCCAGGTACTCCAGTTTCCTCCCATATTTCAGACGTGCATTGTTGGTTAATTGGCTTCTGTAAATTGCCCCTAGTGTGTATGATGGGATAACATAGAACAAATGTATGGTTGATTGTTGGTCGTCGTGGACTCGGTGGGCCAAAGGGCCTGCTTCCACACTGTATCTCTAAACTAAACTAAACTAAACCAGGAAAAGATTAGTTAAGACAAATATGTGTCCCTTGAAGACAGAAACAGTTGAATTTATTATGGGGGGCAAGGAAATGGCAGACGAGTTGAACAGGTACTTTGGCTCTGTCTTCACTAAGGAAGACACAAACAATCTCCCAGAAGTACAAGGGGACAGAGGATCTTGGGTGATGGAGGAACTGAAAGAAATTCACATTAGTCAGGAAATGTTGTTGGGTAGACTGATGGGACTAAAGGCTACTAAATCCCCAGGGCCTGATGGTCTGCATCCCATGGAGGTGGCTCTAGAAATCGCGGATACATTGGTGGTCATTTTCCAATGTTCCATAGATTCTGGATCAGTTCCTGTGGATTAGAGGGTAGCTGATGTTATCCCACATATTAAGAAAGGAGGGAGCGAGAAAACAAGGAATTATAGACCAGTTAGCCAGACATCGGTGGTGGGGAAGATGCTGGAGTAAATTATTAAAGATGTAATAGTGGTGCATTTGGATAGCAGTAACAGGATCGGTCCAAGTCAGCAAGAGTTTACGAAGGGGAAATCTTGCTTGACTAATTCTTAATTTTTTAAGGATATTACAAGTAAAATCGATAAGGGAGAGCCAGTGGATATAGTATATCTGGACTTTCAGAAAGCCTTTGATAAGGCTCCAAATAGGAGATCAGTGGGCAAAATTAGAGCACATGGTATTAGGAGTACAATATTGACATGGCTAGAAAATTGGTTGGCAGACAACAAACAAAGAGAAGGAATTAACAGGTCCCTTTCAGAATCGCAGGCAGTGATAAGTGGGGTGCTGCAAGGCTCAGTGCTCGGACCACAGCTATTCACAATAGTGATTTAGATGAAGGAATTAAAAGGAACATTATCAAATTTGCAGATGACACAAAGCTGGGTGACTGTGTAGAGGATGCTATGAGGATGCCGGGTGATTTGGATAGGTTGGGTGATTGGGCAGATGCATGGCAGATGCAGTATAATGTGAATAAAGGGGAGGTTATCCACTTTGGTGGCAAGAACAGGAAGGGAGATTATTATCTGAATAGTGTCAGAATAGGAAAAGGGTAAGTGCAACGAGACTTGCCTGCCTTTGTACATCAGTCACTGAAAGTAAGCATGCAGGTACAGCAGGCAGTGAAGAAAGCTAATGGTATATTGGCCTTCATAACAAGAGTAGTTGAGCAAAGAGGTCCTTCTGCAGTTGTACAGGGCCCTGGTGAGACCACACCCGAGTATAGTGTGCAGTTTTGGTCTCCTAATTTGAGGAAGGACATTCTTGCTATTGAGGAGTCCATCGTAGGTTCACAAGATTAATTCCCGGGATGGCGGGACTGCCATATGACGAAAGACTGGGAACGACTGGGCTTGTATTCACTGGAATTTAGAAGGATGAGAGGAGATCATATAGAAACATATAAAATTATTAAGGGATTGGACAAGCTAGTTGCAGAAAACATGTTCCCAATGTTGGAGGAGTCCAGAAAAAGGGGCCACAGTTAAAGAATAAGTGGTAGGCCATCTAGAACTGAGAAGAGGAAAAACATTTTCACCCAGAGAGTTGTGAAATTGTGGAATTTTCTGCCTCAGAAGGCAGTGGAGGCCGATTCATTTGATGCATTCAAAACAGAGTTAGATATAACTCTTAGGGCTAGCGGAATCTGGGGATATGGGGAGATGGCAGGAACAGGGTACTGATTGTGGAAGATCAGCCATGTTGGCATTGAATGGCGGTGCTGGCTGTGTAGGGGTTTTCTCGTTTCCCACAAAAGGGATTCCCCTAGGTTCTATACCTCGGAATTATGGTGGGATATGATAAAAGGTTGAATTGACCAGAGTGTGCTGATGAGAGAAAACAGAAACCAAGATGGACTCAAAGCAAGTCTAAATTTACAGGCTTTATTAAACAATTAGAAATCGAATCTCACCAACACTACATAATACGTGGTTAAACTTATGCTTTAAACTAAGACTATGGAAGGAAAACTATCGGGCATGTCGTAAAGCTTACTTTAACAATATTTTACTCCCCTTTCCCCTTATTTACTCAACCTCCTATCCTATTTCGGGAATTTCACCAAATCACCGGGATACTCACAGCTAAGTCGATGCAGGCTCACGAGCGGTCCAGTAGAGCAGGAAGAGCAGGAAGAGCCGAAAAGAGCAGAGAGCACAGAGAGCGCCGAGTTCTGGCTGGACTCCTGTTTTATACCTGAGATTCCTTTGAACCCCCCAGGTGGTCCTCTGAATAAAAGGGCTTCTTTTGATGTTTCCCAGTTTCGATCTGGCATGAACAATAGGCTTCCGATGATAAGGGGTTTGCTGATGTCATGATCCCTCAGCCTGATCGTTATCCCATCCCCTGGATGGGCTCCTATTGTCTCGATGGATGGGTCATCCATGATGGTGATTGTGCTTGTTCCTGGCCTGTTTACCATCGTCTGCTGAGGCTTGGTTCCTTCCTTTGTGTATCCAAGAAAATCTCGTTATCTCCGTCTCTGCCTTTGTTCACACCGTTGTGTGATGTCCAAGTCCACGGACCAGACGGTTTGAAACTTGAAACTGAGTCTTTCTGTGGATTGCGGGTTTTTCCGTTGCAGCCAGCAAATCTGTAGGTATGTTACAAAACTTACCTTTAGCGGCGCTGCACTTCTGCCGCTCCCCGTGTGCGCGACTTTAGCGCCTTTCAGAGGGGGGCGGGCTTAAAGTGCCGATTTTCACCAGACCAGGATAATCGATGAATGTCGGGCGATTTAATTGCGGAAGAAAAATCGCTCCGACATTTCATCCATTAAGGTATTTTTAAATTACTCTAAGTTATTTGTTAACTAGAGTAATTTAAAAATCACCTTCAAAAGCCGTGACCGCAGACCACCGGAAGCATTTTCCGTAGGGGAGAAAAAAAGGTAAATACTTTATTTTTTTATTAAAAGTTGGTTTTTTGGGAGGCATAAATACTATTTTAATGTTGCGAAATGGGGTCCCCAAAAAATGTATGAACCCCCAGTATTTTTCCCCCCGACTTCACCGCTAACCGCAACGTTCCAATCCACCGCATTCCACTAAAACCCACTCGCTAGTTGATTTAAATGGCCATTTATTTACAGGCATTAAACATTAAATTCCTTCCATTTGGCCCAGAAATTCATGAAAATTAGATTTAAAAATTATGTTACATTGTGGATTATTGTGTGAATGTTATTTGGACACTTAGGCAATTAAAAAAAAGTTTATCTTTTCTTAAGAAATTGATAGATGTTTAAATCTACTCATTGAATTTTGTAATTAGCTACAATTAGATAACTAACTAATTATATACTTTAATTTCAGGTAATCCAAGTAAGATTGTTTAATATTTGTTTCAGAATGCTTCAATCTATAATGACTGAAAATTTCATTGAGTTCTCTTAATTTTTAATAAAGTTATGGGCTTTTAATTTTTCCAGATCACAGCTTTTGAGTTAAGTCAATTGAAAGGCAATGGGAAGCAAGATACTCATTTCCGAGCATGAAAATGGCCATAACTTTCTTAATACTGAAGATATGAAAGTAAATTAGGTGTCAAATTAAACTTCTTGTTATGCTTTATCTGATGGGATAAATTGCAGACTTGATTTTTAAAATCTCAAAATTTTGTAACATTGCTAAAATCTGTCTTTTTAAAAGTTCTTCCATAATTTTGGAGGATTTGCCCCAATAACTTACACCTGGAAGGGCCGAATGGCCTACTGCTGCAACTATTTTTTATGTTTCTAAACTAAACTAAATAGACCATGGAATAATGTATGAATGTTGGTTGCTATGGAGTTAGATACTGACTTGACTAGGTGAGACCCATTGGGTCCCATTGTCACATGGGAGGCCTGGTCCCCCAAATCAATATTCCACCACTAACCCCTAACTGTGCAGGCACGGCTGGTGGGTTCCCTTTGTGACACCTCTGATCCCCCCCTCCTCCCCTCATACCCCTCATTCCACCCCTTGCCCTTCCTCCCACACACAATCACTCCATCCCCCCTCAACCAACCCCCCCTACCCTCCATCCACTTAGCGGATTTCCGGCGGCACATGCATTCCCGCCCATTGTGTTCCCATTGTGACGTAGAACACACAGGTGCAGCTGACAGGCACGGCAAGAGGTAAAGGGATTTACTAAAGCTTAAAAGCTGAATAACTCATAAAATATAACAAAAATGTAAACATTAAAGAGGAAGTTTATTCAGTCCATTATTTATTGCTGCGTTCTGCAGCCGGAGGAGGGGGACGGCTTCAGGCTGGGGCTGTTGGGTGCCATTCGAGGGGAGAGTCCTGTAGCCTGGGAAGGGGCACAGCTTCAGGTGGGGCTGTCGGGGGCCGGTGGGGGATGGGGGAACATCATGCAGCAGGAGGAGGAGGACGGCTTCAGGCAGGGCCTGTCGGGGCCCAGTGGGGAGGGGGTGGGAGAACTGCCATGGCCTACAGCTGCCGTCCCCTACCGCTGCCACTGCCTATCCCTGCCACTGCCGTGGCCTGCTGCTGGCTATCAATGTCATGGCCTACCACTGCAGCTGCGTACCGCTGCCGTGGCCTACCACTGCCGTGGCCAACTGCTACAGTGGCCTGCCACTGCCTACCGCTGGCATGGCCTACTGTTGCGGTAGCCTGCTGCTGCCATGACCTTCTGCTGCCATGGCTTTCCACTGCCACTTCCCACCGGCTTCAGGAGGGGGCCGGTGGGGAGCATCCTGCATCTGGAGACAGGGACGGCTTCAGGCGGGGGCCGGTGGGGGAGAAGCGTCCTGCAGCTGGGGACAGGTTCAGGCAGGGGTCGTCGGGGGGCTGGGAGCATCCTACAGCCACCGGAGGTGGAGGGCTTCAGGTGGGGGCCAGTGGGAGGGTGCTTTCTTGAGGGCTAGTATGGGTGTTGTTGGCCGAAGGGACTGGTTTCCAGGGGGCTATTACGGACATTGTGGGCCAAATTGATTCTTGGGCTAGTCCTGCAGCTGGGGATGGGGACGTTTCAGGGCCAGTGGGGGGTGTGGGGGGGAGGGGGGGAGGGGGGGAGGGGAGGGTAGCACTGCCGTGGCCTGCCGCTGCTGTGGCCTGCCGCTGCCATGGCCGACCGCTGGGGGGGGGATGTGTGCGAGGGGAGGGGGATGCGGGGGTGTGGGTGGGGGTGGTGAGCCCCACCAGTGCCCGGCCCCTCCATTGCCCTCACCCACGGCTCCTGCACTCACGGCTCCTGGACTCACACACTCACGGCTTCTGGACTCACTCACTCACGGCTTCTGGACTCACTCACAGCATCTGGACTCACTCACAGCATCTGGACTAATGGCTTCTGGACACACTCACGGCTTCTGGACTTAGCCCGCCCTCCGGTGCTTTATTCTCCTCGCCCCGGTGATTGACAGCGTGTGCCGGAAAGGGGTGTTGCCGTTGCAGCAACTAACAGGAGAGAAGACCAATCTGCTGATCTTATGAATTTTAAACCTTCATAATTTTTGTAATATTCCGCCGATCGGAACAAAACTTGGAGCACAGGAGAATGGTGAGTAAGGTGGTGAAAAATCATAGCACTATCAGGTACCGTTTTTGCGCAAATTTAAAAACAAAACAAACCAAACCGAAAGAGGACAAGATGAGAGTTTTAGTTAATGATAGATGGATGGATGGTTGGATGGATGGATGGACAGATGGACGGGTGGACGGATGGATGGATGGAAAGATAGATATGGCAACATTTATAAAATCAAAATGTTCAGTGCACACTCCAAGAACATATGATAGTGAGCATTGAACTTGTTGAAATTGTTCAATTAAAATGTACAGCTGCAAATGTTGGCTGTATAGCTTCTTCTTGTCCTTCTGCATCTTTGGTCACTATTTCTATGGGTTCTGAGGTGGCAGTTGAGGCCAATGTGGGACCCACAGATTTTTCCAGAAGTAGGGACTGAAGGTGCGAGGGAGTCTCGGGGGGAATAGAGGGCGCAGGTGGTATATAAATAGATGCCCTCCTTCCACTATCACAAAATATTTCCTGCTTCATTTCAAACAGCGGTCATGGGCCAAAGATTCCCTAAATTGATTGGGGATATTCCATTGCTTCAAGGAGGTTTAGCAAACACTCTAGGATCATTTCCTTTGTCCATTGGACAGAACGTGGCCTGAGATGCATGTTTTGGGTGTCTGGCATTGGACATGCAGATGGCTGTCCTCCCCATCAGCGCTACGTGGAATTAGCATCTTAGTGCAGCAAGAGGTAGGCCTGGCCTGAAAGACACTTTAAATAGCAAGAGGCACCTGTGCACCATGGGTCTTGATGAGTGTCTGATTTAACGTGTAGTTTTTGAGTGCATGTTCATGGAGCAATGGAAGCTGATCGCCATACTAGGAAGAATGATAGCACAGAGAATGCTCTAATTTCCTTGGACTCTGTAAAGTACCAGAATGTAACTTCAGTGAGAGTGTAATATCAAATACCAATGTTACTAAACTGGAATTGGCACACATGCCTTATGTTCTATACCCTATACCCATGGAAAATTAAGCATCTAGTAGCAGAACAGTACCTCTATTACCATGACTGCAATTCTTAAAACAATCATCAATTAGTTGCAAGCATGCTGTTGATTTATTTGATTCCAATAAAGTATAATTTGCCTCCATACCCCTTCCAAGTCTGTGCCAAGTGATGTGTGCTTTAACTGGAAGATTTTGTGCTACCTTGTTACTCTGAAACATGGTACATAATGATCTTTCCTTTCAATATAGGCAGATAGAATGGGGAGAGTGCATACAACACAAGGGAGCAAGCAGCCATATCTACCAAAGGTCTGTGGGCATCAATGCCCTGCTCACCCCAACAAGGTTATGACTTGTGATCAGATTGATTCAGTACGCAGATCCCCATTGAGATGCACCGCATGATCCAGCCATAATGGCAAAGGCAAGTCTGTGTGGGGATCATTTTGCCAGAGACTGTTAAAGTTGCAGTAACCATGGGTTTCTAGTGACTGGCTCTCTTCCAGGTTGGAAATGGAGACAACTGCAGCATATCCATTTTCTGTACATTGCTGCAGAAAGAAGGTCACAGAAGAGAACTGAATGGATCTCTTTATTCCTTGCAGAGTACAACAGATGGAGTGAGAGCATAGTTTTTTCAGCATTACTGACTTAGCAGTGGCGAATATGGCAATATTCCTTGCATTCCTCTCTCATTCCTTGTTTTATGGGGTACAACAAATCAATGTTAAAATGGATACAATAAGTAGGAAGGAACTGCAGATGCTGGTTTAAACTGTAGATAGACACAGATTGCTGGAGTAACTCAGCGGGACAGGCAGCATCTCTGGAGAGAAGGAATGGGTGACTTCTGATGAACGGTCTTCACCCAAAACATCACCCATTCCTTCCCTTAAAATGGACTTAAACAGGAATGAATTCCACATGTTGCATGTCTAGCAAATACTTGATCACACACTGGTCTAGACACAGTAATCACAATAGATTTTGATTTCCTTTTTAAGAGAATTTCTGGAAGGCCAGTATTCATGGTCCATCTCTCTGTGCCCCTGAGAAGATGTTGGCGTGGCACCATGCTGAACCATGCAGTGTAGTTAAACAGGGAAATCCAGTATGTAGATTTAATAATAATAACAGGAATGGTATGCAATTTGGAGGACAATTAAACTTCTGCCCTCGTCTTTCTAGTTGAGGAGAACCAAAGAACTCAGAGGAAGCCGACACAGTCACATGGAAGGCTTGGAGGAGAGGCGAGAAGGAAGGGGGTGAAAGAGGATGGGGAGGTGGGGTATGAGGGTGAAATATGAAGGTGTAGAGGAGGACTGTGGAAGACGTATGAGAAAGGTGTGTGAAGGAGTTGTGAGGAGGAGAGCGGAGTTAGACTTCAGACTTTAGAAATGCTCTGTGTTCTGCCAAGTTACACACACCATGTCTTTGGCACTCATTTGCAAACAGTAGAGTAATGCTATGAACAAATGTCTCTAATCCCCAGAGCAGCTTGACAGCTGTGATGTACATTTGATTCCTATCTATATTTTTAAAAAATCTTTATTTGCCTCACATCTTTTGATCCTCAGCCACGTTCAGCCTACAGGGAGGAGGTCCAGCACCTGGCCACCTGGTGTGCCAACAATAATCTCGTCCTCAACTCCCAGAAGACGAAGGAAATAATTGTTGACTTTCGGAAGAACAGAGGGGGCAGACACACCCCCATCCATATAAACGGGACTGAGGTGGAGAGGGTCTCCAACTACAAATTCCTCGGGGTACACATCTCGGAGGATCTGTCCTGGTCCCTCAACACCTCAAAGCTGATCAAAAAGGCACAGCAGCGCCTTTACTTTCTGAGGAGGCTCAAAAAAGCCCACCTGTCCCCCCGGATTCTGACGAACTTCTACCGCTGCACCATTGAAAGCATCCTGACCACCTGCTTTACGGTATGGTACAGCAGTTGCACCGTGGCAGACAGGAAGGCACTACAACGGGTGGTGAAAACCGCCCAGTACATCATCGGTGCCCCGCTCCCTGCCATGGATGCCCTCCACCGAAAACGGTGCATGAAGCGGGCCGGGAAGATCATCAAGGACCCCTCACACCCTAACCATGGACTGTTTGCCCTCCTCCCATCAGGGAGGCGGTACAGGAGCCTCAGGTCCCGCACCAGTAGGATGAAGAACAGCTTCTTCAACTACACCATCAGACTGCTGAACTCGGAGCCCAGCTGATAGACTTGTCTGCACCCTGTATTTATTTATTTCCGTACTGCTATCACTACACTCTGTATTTATTTTTTTATATCGCTATCACTACGAATGACGCTAAACTGCATTTCGTTGTACCTATACTTGTATTTGTGCAATGACATTAAACTTGAATTGAATTGAATTGAATTGAATTGAAGTTATGGCGTAGGAGTGAATTGTATTTATCTTTTGATTTTAAATGTTATATAAAAACTAATTCGGTCTAATCACATTAGTTTAAGTTTAAACTGTTGACGACTCATAAAAAAACATCTTCCTCATGTAGCTAAGTTTGTTGGAGTAATAACAGCCTTCTCAGAGTACTTCTTAAGTTACTGTAGAATCTGTTACATTTTTTAAAACTGTGACAGCCTTTTTACTACGTAAATAATGTGACAGGATTTCTGAATATTAAGAACATTTGTTCACATAGATCACTTTTAAATGCGAGAACAAAATAAAGGCAGAAAACATATGATTGTGTATTTGAAAACTTCTGCAGATTGCACAGTTTTCCAGAAGCAATTAAATGGGAGGCACTGCAGTTTTCATACAATTTACAAATAGCACAATAGAGGGTTGCTATGTTTATCGTGCAATGGTTCAGATGAAGAATTATTGTTATAGGGCATAATGCGACAATAGACAATAGGTGCCGGAGTAGGTCATTCGGCCCTTCGAGCCTGCACCGCCATTCAATATGATCATGGCTGATCATCCAACTCAGTATCCCGTACCTGCCTTCTCTCCATACCCTCTGATCCCCTTAGCCACAAGGGCCACATCTAACTCCCTCTTAAATATAGCCAATGAACTGGCCTCAACTACCCTCTGTGGCAGAGAGTTCCAGAGACCCACCACTCTCTGTGTGAAAAAAGTCCTTCTCATCTCGGTCCTAAAGGATTTCCCCCTTATCCTTAAGCTGTCCTGGACCTTCCCAACATCGGAAACAATCTTCCTGCATCTAGCCTGTCCAACCCCTTAAGAATTTTGTAAGTTTCTATAAGATCTCCTCTCAATCTCCTAAATTCTAGAGAGTATAAACCGAGTCGACTCCATGTGGTGAGCGCGAGCAAACTGGAAGCGGGGGCCACGTGGAGGTCGGGTGATCCCCGTACAGGGCCGAGCCCACCAGCATGCGCCTGATTGCGACGAGCGCGACCAAACCAGCAGCGGGGGCCGCGCAGAGGTCAGGTGAGTGGCGGACGCTGCGCGAAGTTGGAGTGATGTCCGCGGTAAGTTCGGAAGGACAAGGAGGGACACACAGAGAGGGACACGGAGGCACACACAGAGGGGCGCAGAGGCACACAGAGAGAGGGCACGGAGGCACACACAATGCTCGGAGAAGGAGAAAGAGGTGCAGCGCACAGGCCTTGAACTTGGTGAGATGCAGGAGGAGCCCGGCCGGGAGTCACCCCACAGAGCCCAGTCCCTCCATGCACTAGAGTCTCCCAACCCCGGCAGAGTAGTTATTAAGATGGCTGATCCGTGGGCGGTTGCTGCTGGGACGCAAGTCGGGGCCAGATCAACCCTGGCTGGGTCACCTGGTCGAGGGTGTCTGATGTTGTGAGACCCAAAATACCCGATGACCCCAGGTCACATCACTGAGGATCCATCCCAGCGCATCTAGAAGATGTATATTTTTTCACGTTTAGTTTAGTTTATTTAATTTAGTTTACTGCAGTGCATTGTCATGTGCACCGAGGAACAGTGAAAAGTTTTCTGTTGCATACTATCCAGTCAGCAGAAAGACTACACATGATACAATCGAGCCGTCCACAGTGTACAAATACAGAATAAAGGGAATAACATATGGTGCAAGATAAAGTCCAGTAAGGTCCGATTAACAAGTCTGAGGATCTCCATTGAGATTGATGGTAGCTTCGGACTGTTTTAGTATTTTGAAGAGGTGATAGATGTGATTGATGAGTATAGGGCATCAGATGTTGTCCACATGAATTTTAGTAAAGCATTACACTAAGTGGGACCCGTTGGGTCCCAGGTTCACATGGGAGGGCTGGTCCCTCAATGCAAAATTCCACCTCTCCACCAATTCCAATATTGGTGGCCATTGGGGGGGGGGGGGGGGGGGGGGGCAGGGGATGCTTTCTGAAGCGCTAGCATGGGCGTTGTGGGTCAAGTCATGTCAAGCACAGTGAATGCAGGGCCAACAATCTATTTCAAGTCAAGTCAATCCATTTCAAGTCGAGTCATAGAAACATAGAAACATAGAAAAATAGGTGCAGGAGTAGGCTATTCGGCCCTTCGAAACTGCACCGCCATTCAATGTAATCATGGCTGATCATCCAACTCAGTATCCCGTACCTGCCTTCTCTCCATACCCCCTGATCCCTTTAGCCACAAGTGCCACATCTAACGCCCTCTTAAATATAGCCAATGAACTGGCCTCAACTACCTTCTGTGGCAGAGAATTCCAGAGACTCACCACTCTCTGTGTAAAGGATGTTTTCCTCATCTCGGTCCTAAAGGAATTCCCCCTTATCCTTAGACTGTGACCCCTTGTTCTGGACTCCCCCAACATCGGGAACAATCTTCCAGCATCTAGCTTGTCCAAACCCTTAAGAATTTTGTAAGTTTCTATAAGATCCCCCCTCAATCTTCTAAATTCCAGCAAGGACAAGCCGAGTCTATCCAATCTTTCCTCATATGAAAGTCCTGACATCCCAGGAATTTGTCTGGTGAATCTTCTCTGTAACCCCTCTATGGCAAGAATGTCTTTCCTCAGATTTGGAGACCAAAACTGTACACAATACTCCAGGTGTGGCCTCACCAAAACCCTGTAAAACTGCAGTAGAACCTCCCTGCTCCTATACGCAAATCCTTTCGCAATGAATGCTAACATACCATTTGCTTTCTTCACTGCCTGCTGCACCTGCATGCCTACTTTCAATGACTGGTGTACCATGACACCCAGGTCTCGTTGCATCTCCCCTTTTCCTAATCTGCCACCATTCAGATAATAGTCTACCCTCGTGTTTTTGCCACCAAAGTGGATAACCTCACATTTATCCACATTATACTGCAATCCATTCCATGTCAAGTCAAGTCAAGGACTGTTTTAGTATTTTGAAGAGGTGATTGATGAGTATAGGGCATCAGATATTGTCCACATGAATTTTAGTAAAGCATTACACCAAGTGGGACCCATTGGGTCCCAGGTTCACATGGGAGGGCTGGTCCCCCAATGCAATATTCAACCTCTCCACCAATTCCAACATTGGTGGCCATTGGGGGGGGGGGGGGGGGGGGGCTTTCTGGAGCACTAGCATGGGTGTTATGGGTCAAGTCATGTCAAGCACAGTGAGTGTAGGGCCAACAATCCATTTCAATCCATTTCAAGTCAAGTTAATCCATTTCAAGTCAAGTCAAATCAATCCATTTCAAGTCAAGTCAATCCATTTCAAGTCAAGCCAAGTCACGTCAAGTCAAGTAGATCTATTTCAAGTCAAATCAATCCATTTCAGGCCAACTGAAGTCAATCCATTTCAAGTCAGGTCGTCAAGTCAATCCATTTCATTTCAAGTCAATCCATTTCAAGTCAATCCATTCCAAGTCAAGTCATCTATCCAATTCAATTTCAAGTGAATTCAATCAATTTCAAGTCAAGTCAAGAATCCATTTCAAGTCAAGTCAAGTCAAGAATCCATTTCAAGTCAAGTCAAGTCAAGAATCCATTTCAAGTCAAGTCAAATCAAGTCAATCCATGTCAAGTGAAGTAAATCCAGTTCAAGTCAGGTCAAGTCAACCCATTTCCAGTCAAGTCATTTCAAGTCAAGTCAATCCATTTCAGGTCAAGTCAAGTCAATCCATTTCAAGTCAAGTCAATCCATTTCAAGTCAAGTCAATCCATTTCAGGTCAAGTCAAGTCAATCCATTTCAAGTCAAGTCAATCCATTTCAAGTCAAGTCAAGTCAATCAAGCCAAGTCAGGTTTATTTGTCGCACACACATACGAGATGTGCAGTGAAATGCAAAGTTGCAATGCTTGCGGATTGTGCACAAAACCTACAAAAGAGAATGGAACAGAATCACATATTCACATATTACATATTTGTGGGAGGAAAAAATAGAAAAAAACAGCTATTTTAAAAATACATCACAGTAAATTGGTACAGTAAAGTTAGTCCCTGGTGAGATAGGAGTTTACAGTCCTATGGGAAGTAACTCCTTCTCATCCTCTCCGTTTTCACAGCATGGCAGCGGAGGCGTTTGCCTGACCGTAGCAGCTGGAACAGTCCATTGCTGGGGTGGAAGGGGTCTCCCATGATCTTGTTGGCTCTGGAGTTGCACCTTCTGATGTATAGTTCCTGCAGGGGGCGAGAGTAGTTCCCATAATTCGTTCAGCCAAACACACTACTCTCTGCAGAGCCTTCTTGTCCTAGGCAGAGCAGTTCCCAAAGTGCCCTCCTAAAGTCCACGTTCAGCTCCTTAGTTTTTTTGATATTCAAGAGGAGGCTGTTGTCCTGACACCAGTAGCCAGATCAGCCACTTCCTCCCGGTAGGCTTTCTCATCGTTATCGGAGATCAGGCCCACTACCACAGTGTCATCAGCAAACTTGATGATAGAGGAGTTGGAGCTGAACCTAGCCACACAGTCATGTGTGTACAGGGGGTACAGTAGGGGCTGAGGACGCAACCCTGGGGGGATCCTGTACTTGGGGTGAGGGACTTCGATGTATTTCCTCCCATCTTGACTACCTGGGGCCTGGCGGTGAGGAAGTCCAGGACCCAGGCGCACAGTGGGGTGTTGAGCCCCAGCTCCAGCAGCTTCTCAGCAAGTCTGGTGGGGACTATCATGTTGAAGGCTGAACTGCAGTCTATGAACAGCATCCTCACATAGCCCCTCAGAGAGCGGTGTGCAGAACCTGGGAGACTGCATCGTTCATGGATCTGTTCAGATGGTATGCAAATTGTAGCGGGCCCATGTTGCGAGGGAGGAAGGCGCAGATGTGTTTCTTGACTAGCCTCTCAAAGCATTTCATGACTATCGAGGTGAGGGCCACCAGAGGATAGTCATTCAGACAGGCTGGGGAGGCATTTTTTGGTATAGGTACAATGATGGATCTTTTGAAGCAGGCAGGGACCACGGACTTGGCCAGGGAGAGGTTGAATATTGTAGTGAGCAACGGAGCTGGCTGCGTAGCACAAGACTTCAGTACTCGCCCCGAGCTGCCATCTGGGCCTACAGCTTTCCTCGTGTTCACCCGCGTCAGAGCCCTACTCACGTCGTGCTCGGACAACGAGAATGTGTGCACACCCCCAGCGATGGACCTCCCTTCAGCTTCGATAGCCAGTACGCTGGCGGTGTTGTCATTAGTCGGCAGACCTGGGGTGATGTTACCCATCTAGAAACGAGCATAGAAGGAGTTCATGTCATCAGTTAGGTTGGTGCCGGCCCTTCCGGTTGAGGGGGTGCTCCTCCGCTAGTTGGTTACAGTCCCTAGCTCCTGCCACAGGCTTCTGGTGTCCTGCTGCTCCACCTGTGACTCCATCTTGTCTCTGTACCTCTTTTCTGCATCCTTCACCGCCCTTTACAGTCGGTAGGACTCTACCTTGTAGACGTCCATATTTCCGGATGCCAGGCCCGAGATGTAGGCAGCGGTGCGAGCATTCAAGGCAACACGATCGGGCCTGTCCACCCAGGGTTTTTGATTCGGAAAGGTGCTAACCCTTACCGTGGGGACGATGTTGTCGGCTATTGTTGCGATGATGTCCGTGACTGTTTCCATGAACTCGCTGACGTCACTGGAACTTGCTTAGAACATATTCCCGTCGACATCTGTCAGTGCATCTTGCAGCATGGCCTCTGACTGGCCGGACCACCGCTTTTCGTCCCTCGTCTCTACCACTTCCCGAACTATCCTCTGTTTATACTCCGGCAGCAGGAAAATGGCAGAGTGGTCAGATTTTCCTAAGGGAGGGAGTGAAACGGCCTTGTAGCCCTTCCGGAATGGCATATAGCAGTGGTCCAATGTTTTCTCCCCCCTGGTGGCACACGTTGGTAGAAGTTCGGCATGACCTTCTTAAGATATGATTTATTAATATCTCCAGCCACCAACATAGCCGCATCCGGGTTCTTGTTTTCATAGAATCATAGAATCATAGAAAATAAGTGCAGGAGTAGGCCATTCGGCCCTTCGAGCCTGCACCGCCATTCAATATGATCATGACTGATCAACCAACTCAGTATCCTGTACCTGCCATACCCCCTGATCTCTTTAGCCACAAGGGCCACATCTAGCTCCCTCTTAAATATAGCCAATGAACTGGCCTCAACTACCTTCTGTGGCAGAGAATTCCACAGACTCACCACTCTCTGTGTGAAAAAATATCTTCTCATCTCGGTCCTAAAAGACTTCCCCCTTATCCTTAAACTGTGACCCCTTGTTCTGGAGTTCCCCAACATGGGGAACAATCTTCCTGCATCTAGCCTGTCCAGCCCCTTAAGAATTTTGTAAGCCACTATAAGATCCCCCCTCAATCTCCTAAATTCCAGCGAGTACAAGCCGAGTCTATCCAGTCTTTCTTCATATGGAAGTCCTGCCATCCCAGGAATCAGTCTGGTGAACCTTCTCTGTACTTCCTTTAGGAGATGAAAACTGTATGCAATACTCCAGGTGTGGCCTCACCAAGACCCTGTATTGCAGTTTCAAGCACGGGCAGGGCAGGGCAGTAGAAACAACTCATGGCATTGTTATTGCATTTCCAATTTTGCATTTCAGTTTCAAGCACATGCAGGGCAGGCCAAACAACTCATGGCATTGTCATTTCATTTCCAATTTTGCATTGCAGTTTCAAGCACATGCAGGCAGGCCAAACAACTCATGGCATTGTCATTTCATTTCCAATTTTGCATTGTAGTTTCAAGCACATGCAGGCAGGCCAAACAACTCATGGCATTGTCATTTCATTTCCAATTTTGCATTGCAGTTTCAAGCACAGGCAGGTCAGGCCAAACAAATCATGGCATTGTCATATCATTTCCAATTTTGCATTGCAATTTCAAGCATGGGCAGGGCAGGCCAAAGAACTCATGGCATTTTCATTTCATTTCCTATTATGCATTGCAGTCACAAGCACAAGCAGGACAGGCAAAACAACTCACGGCATTGTCATTTAATTTCCAATTGTACTTCGGAGTCACGTGAGTGACTACGTGAAGACCCCGCCAGCATGCATGCACGACATATCGTCGAACGCATTGTGGAAGCGACAGTCGGGAGGAGCGCCGCTCCCCCAACGTAAGTTTAAAAATCTACTGAAGGTAAGTCTTACCATTCTGGTGAGCATGGCGACTCGGTGTTCTTTGTGTTTCAGCAACGGAGAAAGCATCATGGAGTTGAGGAAATCCAGGAGAGCAGTGGCAAAAAACGCTATTGTGGAAAGCAGCCAGCAGCGTGCCGTCTCTCCAGAGCTGCAGGTGCTGCCAGCAGCCCCCGACTTCTCGCCGCAACAGCCCTCAGATGCGCCGCGGTCTGCCGGCAAAACCACCCGGACGTCGGACAGGTCAATTGACTGGGTCCGGACCTGAGGACACCCTGTTCGCAGATAGCGACCGCGGGCGTCTTTCCCGCATGGAGCGGATGGTGGAGCAATTGCTCCAGCATGACCTGCTTATGCAGGGGCAAAGTCACGGTGGGTCTCCTCGCAAACCCACGGCAGTATCCTATCAAGGTCTGCCAAATGTTTCACCCTCTTCGCAGGGAGCATTAGGGGTCAGAGCTGAGCTGACCCTGAAGAAGGGGCAATGGGTGAAGAGTTGCCTGTGTTAGGGGTGCCAGAAGAACTGTTGGGCATGGTTAATAAACATGCTGTACCAACCCAAAAAGGACTGCCTATACATCCAAAGCTGGCAGCCAGTATTAATTACATGGCTACAAACCAGCTGCAGGAGCAAGCCATCAACACTACAGCTGAGAAATACCTTGCTCCAGAGAACTGCATTTCTCTAAATGTGCCAGCAGTCAACAACCCCAACTGGGGCAACATGAGCCGATCTATAAGGAGCCAGGAGGTGAAACTCCAGAGAATCCTTAAACTGCTGGCTGCTGGTATTACAGCAGTAGCCAGAACAGCTGAAGGGGTTGAGATGCCTGAAGAGCTACAAGATGTTCTAGTGCTCCTGTGTAATACTCAGTTTGAGATTAACAGTTACAGGAAGAGCATCATCGAGCCTGCACTTAATCCCAAATTTGCGGGATTATGCATGACTAGTGGCACACAGCCACCAACTCTGCTGTTTGGGGACAACCTCCCGAAGCAGGTGAAAGACCTGGATGAGGAGGCCAAGGCTATAGGCCTGATCAAGGTGCCAAACACCTCTAAAACCCCTACGCATCCACCAGACATCAGTACAATGAAAGACCATCTGGTGGTGAAAGCTTGAAGGCCGGCCCACCTGCACAGCGATCTTTTTTAGACCATGGCCCAGCCCGGCCTTCTTGGAAGGTGCACCAACCCCACAAAGCAGCAACACAATACCAGAAGAAACAAGGGCAGAGACAACCAACACAGCACCAACGGTAACCATGGAGGCAGGTGGGTCTGGTTGCCTCAAAAACATTGCATGCCTAGATTCATCAAAGATTGGTGGACGGTTGCACTTGTTTCATCATGTGTTGTGCACTTTTACCTCTGAGCCTTACATACTCAGAAGTATTCAGGGTTACAAAATTGAATTTGTATACGAACTCCCCATCCCAGTTCAGCATATGCCCAGCCGGAAGTTCATACTTTCACAAAAAGAAAGAACAGCAGGCCATGCTGAACTATTAAGACTAAATGCAAAAGGGGTAATTGCGAAGACAATCAGAGAATCTCAAGACTTCGTATATCAAATATGTTTACAAAAACAAAAAAGATGGCGGTTGCCACATCATTATAGATTTAACCGAACTAAATACTTCCGTTCAGTATGCCCATTTCAAAATGGACACGTTTGTCACAGCCAAACAGCTAATTTCTGAAAGGTACTACATGGCTTGCATCGATTTAAAAGATGCATACTATACACAAGGATCATCGAAAATATCTGAAATTGTCTGGATGGGACAGCTATGGCAGTATAAGGCCTTACCCAATGGGTTCTCATCAGCACCCAGGCTATTCACAAAATTGTTAAAACCAGCTTTAGCATACTTAAGGAAAACTACCCATATTGTCATGGCTTACCTTGATGATATTCTCATTGTAGGTGAGAATTTGGAGATGGCTACATTGGCAGTATCAGCCACAAAACATCTTTTTCAAAAGCTGGGATTTATCATACATCCAGATAAATCAAAATTGAGACCCTCCACTACCATGGATTATTTGGGGTTCACCATTGACTCTGTTCAAATGTGTATCACCTTGCCACCAAACATAGTGACAGACTTGACGGAAGCATGTAAAAGCCTCACTGGCATCAGGGAACCATCCATTCGGCAAGTAGCCAGAGTGATTGGGGAACTAGTGGCTGCATTTCCAGCAGCACAATTTGGACCACTCCATTACCAAAACCTGCAAAGAGCAAAAATTCTAGCTCTCAAATATCATGCAGGCCATTTCGATAGGCCTATGAAACTACCAGGGAAAGCTAAATTAGAATTAAGCTGGTGGATAGAAAATGCTCAGCATTGTTCTAACCCCATCACTATCATGAATCCCTTGGTTACTTTACAGACTGATGACAGTGTTAAAGGTTGGGGAGCAACTAATACCACCACAGGTCGTGGTGGCAGATGGAGTGCACAAGAATTAACCCTGTTCAAAGCACTAGGGATTAATTATTTAGAAATGCTGGGACCATTTCATGGACTCTGGGCCCACTGCTCAAATATGCACCAGTTGCATGTACGGTTACAAATCGATAATACCACAGTCGTGGCCTACATTAAGCATATGGGTGGAATAAAGTCAATATCATGTGATGAATTGGCTAATAATATCTGGCACTGGTGTCTGGATAGAGAAATTTGGATCTCGGCCACTTACCTTCCAGGTAAATTAAATACAGTGATGGACACCAGGTCATGTAAATTCAACAACAAGATTGAAGGGATGTTATATCGGAAAGTGTTTACAGATATTATAGAACGGCATGGGACACCAGATATCGACCTTATTGCATCCAGACTAAATCACCAACTACCAACATATGTTGCTTGGGAACCAGACCCGGGGGCAGCAGCAATGGATGCTTTCTCGCTGCATTGGGGGGAATTGTTTTGCTATGCATTTCCCCCCTTCTGCCTCATCAGTCGGGTCTTACAAAAAATTAAACAAGACTCCGCAACGGGTATTTTGGTTGTTCCCGACTGGCCTACCCAAGCATGGTTTCCAGCAGTACAAAAGATGGCCGCAGAACCCTGCATTTGGATCAACAAACGGCCGAGTTTGTTGGTACACCCCGTGACAGGGGAAAGTCATCCGTGCCATGACCGAATGAACCAATTGATTTGCAGATACTGAACAGGCCATTTCTGGACTCTCCAACAGGACGATCAATGTCATCACAGCATCGTGCAGGGGGTCCACCAGATGACAGTACCTGACATATGTCAGAAAATGGGAAGTGTTTTGCACCAGGACGAACACTTCATATGACTCAGCCACCATCACTAAAGTGCTGGAGTTTCTAGCCACCCTTCATTTCGATGAAGGATTGAGTTACAGTGCCATTAATTGTGCACGGAGTGCCCTATCTAATTATCTGGGCCTAGGGAGTGATCACCTGGTTATAGGATCACACCCACTGGTATCAAAACTAATGAGGGGTATATTTAACTCTAATCCCCCCAGGCCCAGATACACCCATACATGGGACATAGGCATAGTATTAACTATGCTTCGAGGATGGACACCTATATCGGGGCTCACTCTGGACAAACTAACATATAAAATGATAATGGCACTTGTATCAGCACAACGGGTCCAGTCCTTACACAAGCTAAATATGGACGCCATATATATCACCAATGGCAAGATAACCTTTCTGATACAGGGGTTACTCAAACAAGACTGACCCGGTTCCTCTGGCCAAAAATTAGAATTTCTGGCCTATCCTGCAGATAGTCGGCTCTGCATTGTGACACATATTTTATGATATTTGGAGTCACCAAAAGTCTTAGGGGCACGGAGAGAGCTTTACTTATAAGCCACAAACGCCCTCACCATAAGGTCACAGTGCAAACCATCTCCAGATGGTTAAGGGTGGTATTAGGTGCAGCGGGGGTGGATACTAATGTTTTTAAATCTCACTCCACCAGGGCTGCATCCACATCAGCAGCTAGGATGATGGATGTTCCTATGGACCACATCCGGTTGGAGCAATGAACAAACTTTTCAGCACTTTTATAATAAATCCATGGCCGCTCCTGAGATGTTTGCAGGAAAAATTCGAAGTTCTATTACATAAATTACCCACTGTGGGGCATATTATTTTAGGTATGAATAAGTACCTTCCTTGTTTTTCAGCACAGTGCCATGTCTGAAATACGGTCATCCTCCTTTCCTAGCATGGCAGTGTGTGAGCATGGACGCGTTCCAGGGCATGAAATCACAGAGCTTTGAAATCTCACGTAGTCACTCACGTGACTCCGAAGTAAAATAGTAAGATTAAATGAGAACTTACCAGTTTGACGTTTGATCTTTATTTTATGAGGAGTTACGATGAGGGATTACGTGTCCTCCGCTCCCAAACCCTCGATTATAAAGTTCAACTGGTATATAAGTTCTCTCTTATCTTACTATGTTAGTCTACTCTGGTATCTGTGATTTCACACCACTGCTTTGAAGAATGTTGCGCATGCGTACTGGCGGGGTCTTCATGTAATCCCTCATCGTAACGCCTCAAAAAATAAAGATCAAACTTCAAACTGGTAAGTTCTCATTTAATCTTACTATTTTGCATTGCTGTTTCAAGTACAGGCAGGGAAGGCCAAACAACTCATGGCATTGTCATTTCATTTCCAATTTTGCATTGCAGTTTCACAGGCAGGGCAGGCCAAACAACTCATTGCATTGCCATTAAGGGCTAACAAATCATTTACTATCCTCTGAGTAAAATGTAAGCTCCTATGTTTGCCTCTTTAGTTACTCCCCCATCATGTTAAAGTTATGCCCTCGCATTTTATCCTGGGAAAAATACTGTGAATGTTCACTTTATCTACACCTTTCATGATTTTATCTATTTCAACAAGATCACCTGTCAGCCTCTGACCTAAAGAAGAAAGTCTCAGCCTACCCAACCAATCCCTATTATTCACGCCCACGAAATACAGCTAACATCTTGCTGAATCGCTTCTGCACCATTTCCAAATTAAAGACATCCTTCCTATTACTAAGCAATCAGAATTGCACAGGATCTCACCATGATGCCCACACTTTTGAACTCAATACCTTGAGTGGATAAAGCAATAAAGAAGGATTATATAAGCTTGCATTCATTGGTCAGAGCATTGAGTATTGAGTCAAAAAGTCATGTTGTAGCATTATAAACACTTGGGTTGGGCTGCATTTTGGGGTATTGTGTGAAGTTCTGGTTGCCACACACCTGAAAGGATGAGGAGGATGTGTAGACCGCACAGAAGAGGTTCACTAGAATGTTCCATTGATTAGAGGTTATTAGCTACAAGGAGAATTTGTATTGTTTTTTTGAGCATCAGATATATAAAATGATGAGAGGCATAAGTGAGGTAGACAGGCATAACATTTTTCCCCAGAGTGAAAACATGTATCTTGTTTGTTTCATGTATCATGCGTTTTATGACTGCTGGCAGATCAATTTCCCTCCTGGGAGAAATAAAGTTCTATTGTATTGTATTGTATCATATTGTATATCAAATACTGAAGGCATAGATTTAAAGTCAGAGGGGTAAAGTTTAAAGGTGATACGCGGGGCAAGATTGTTTTTACAGAGAGGGCTGGATGGCTGAAATGTACTGCCGGGGTGGTGGTGGAAATGATAGTGGCATTTAAGATGCTTTTAGATAAGCATATGGACATGCAGGGAATGGAGGGATGTGCATCTCATGCAGGCAGAGGAGATTAGTTTAAATTGGCATCATGGGACACAGACAGTGTGAGCCATAGGGCCAGTTTCTGTTTTGTATCATTCTATATTCCGACGGTCCATAGGAAATAGATTTTGACAGATTGGTTGTTATTAGAAATAATGTGTATGGCAGGTAGCATAATGGGCATGTGGACGAGAGCAGGGCTTGGGCAAGAGGCTAGCTGAGAAATCTGTAATAATTAGGAAAGAAAGAAAGCAACTTGAGATGTTGATAGGATTACAATAATAGAAGAAATCTCAAAGCAGAGATAATTTAAATTGTATTATTACTATCAAAATGTTTGAACTTTGAGCACCCACTTTTTATAGAAAGCCAGCGCCTTGTACGTGGGACTAACTTATGGTTGATCCAGAGTTGGTTTCTGAGTCAGCTGAAACCTGGGGATTGGCTATGATTTGCTGCTCTTCATAATACACATTCCATGAGATCAGAGAGGTAGCAAGTAGTCAGGAGAGTTACATTAACAATTATATTGTCCGGCAGAAGTGGGTAGCCTTCAAATAAGTTATTTCCGCTCCAATTTTGCTTTTTATGTTAATGTTATAGCCCTTACTTAGTTTAATTTACTTTAGAGATACAGCGCAGAAACAGGCTCTTCGGCTCACCGAGTCCACGCCCACCAACAATCACTGCATACTAGCGCTATCCTACACACTGCGGACAATTTACAATTATACCAAGCCAATTAACATACAAACCTGTATATCTTTGGAGTATGGGAGGTAACCGGAGCATCCGGAGAAAACCAACGCAGATCATGGGAAGAACGTACAAACTCCGTACAGGCTGCACCCATAGTCAGGATCGAATCTATGTCTCTGTCGCTGTAAGATAGCAACTCTACCACTGCTCCTAACTGCTAAAACATACAAATAGATAAGTTTATTCATTTAAGGGCTTTTTTGTCCCTCTAAGTTGCTTGCCCTTACTTCTCACTCACATATGCCAGCCACCAAGGTTATCCTGCTAAGGATGGAAGCTGCACAGACCTCAACCTGTTTAGAACTTAACCTACATTATGAATAAAATACATCTCCATTCTTTAGTTTAGTATAGTACAGTTTAGTTTAGAGATACAGCAGGAAAACAGGCCTTTTGGCCCACCGAGTCCACGCCAACTAAGGATTCCCATACACTAATAATATCCTACACACGAGGGACAATTTACAATTTTTACCAAAGCCAATTAACTTACAAACATGTATGTCTTTGGAGTGTAGGAGGAAATTGGTGCACCCAGGGAAAATCCACAGGTTCACGGGGAAAACGTACAAAACTCTGTACGGACAGCACTAGTAGTCAGGATCGAACTCTGATTTCTGGCGCTCTAAGGCAGCGACTGCCACTGCGCCACCATGCTGGATCCAAAGGTTTTATTAAAAGAGTAGAGAGTCTCCATTTTTGTCAGTGTAAAATAACCCTGCTTCAATTCAAATCTTTCTCATCCTTGTTATTCCCCCTAATACTGTATTCGTTAAATGACATTTTGCAATTTTAATTCCCCTCCTTCCTTATTTTGATTGGGAGAAAATAACTCACTTGAAATCATTGAATTAAATTAATGGGCAGAGATGTGTTGGAGGGATGTATTAAGCATATGTTTGTGAGCAAACCAGACAGAAAGCAATTCTAAAATAGAAGATTGGAATAAATGATATTAAAAAATGACACAACAACAATAGCACAGCTGTTTGAAGAACTTTATCACTGTTGCAAAAGCTTTTAGTTGAACTGAAAATCTTAATACAAAGCACCACAAGAACATTCCCTAATGGGTGAACCATTTTCAGTTTGCGTAGGGAGGGACAACACATAAAGCCTATTGGACAGATAATTCAAGCATGCCTATTCAACACGTAGACACTTGTAATCAGATTGAATGAGAACAGCTGAGTACTAAGTACAGGTTTTACTGTTAAAATGCCAGTCAGAGGAATGATTCACCAGCATCTTGGCACATGATGTATGTCACAAATTACCTCTTGTACCATCAGTACAAAGCCCACATAAACTAACTGACAAGAAGCGTATAATGGTCCCCTCCGAACAAATCAAGAAAATTATAATTTTAGTGAAGTGAAAATAGGTCGGAGTCTACAGTCATCCAAATAGCATACAACTCAGATTTCGTAAAGTGGGTGCTCGTTATTCAACTGGAATAATTTAGATTTGAGTCACTTCAATGACCAATCATGAATTTGCATACTGAGGCTGGTGAACTGCAGGGAGTTTGGAGAATAAATGACAACCTTTCCTTCAGACTTCATAAAGGACCTTAATATAACATATTGCTCATTGTGTGAAGCATAGAACATGTAAAGAATACTAGATACTACATTGGAAAAGTCTGCTCATAAATGTCGTCGGGCAAATTAACCATCCCACCAACAAGTAGAGAGTAGTCCTGAGCTACTATCTAGTTCACTGGAGACCAGACAATCTATGATCGGAATTTACTGGACTTTATCAAGCACTAAATGTCATTCACATTATTCCCTTGATCATGTATCTGTATACTGTGAATGGTTCAATTGTAATCATGTATTGTCTTCCGCTGACTGGTAGCACAGAACAAAAGCTTTTCACTGTACCTCGGTACACGTGACAATAAACTAAACTCAACTCAAAACTCAAATCTATAGGCCTTCTTACTGAAGCTTCTGAATTTGTAGTCAGCAGGGCAGTACTCTGCATATTGCCAACTTGGATGTGTTGTGCACACTAATGTGCTGTTAGTGCCCCCTTAAAACTGTCTAGTGAAGATGATTTGACTATATTGTTGTCTAGTTTATACCATTCCCTTTGGTTCTTACAAAGAATGATTTCTTCTAAATATCTGTCCTGGCGAATGCGGTTTCATTTCTCTTTCTTGTTCTTCTTTCTGTTGAAGATCTGTAGTTATCTGTAGTTATGCCCACGATTCCTTTTTGAATCATGTACAACATGGCTAGTCTGTTTCTTGCCTTTCTTGTGTCCAGCATTTCCCACTCCAGGTCGGACAGTATCTGGGTGACACTGCTACCTCTATTGTAGTTCCCGACGCAAAAGCGTGCTGCTTTCCTCTGTCCTCCTTCTAGTTTGTTGATTTAACCAGTTTTGTACGGGTCCCAGGCGCATGAAGCATATTCCAGTAAGGGCCTAACCAATGTTGTATATGCTGTGGTTTTCACTTCCTTTGGGTAGAACCAGATGTTTCGTCCAAGGAATCCTAGTGTCCGGTTGGCTTTAGTGACCGTGTTGCCCATGTGTTCCCCCACAAAACCTTGCTATCAAGATGAACTCCAAGGTATGGTTGTGAACTTTTACGATGAAGTATTTGTCCACAGAAGACGTAGTCTCGAGTATTTGTCCGCAGAAAACGTAATTCCTTCAACTTGTCATTGACCATGAGTGGGAGAATGAGCGGAGCCCAATCAAAGCAGGTATAGATGCTTGAAGAAATATACAAAGTGTCAATGCAGAGGACTCTCCAACATCAAGGTCTTTTGTGAGCAATTGTCCAACTTGCTCGCAACAACATGCATTTGAAGCATTTGAAGCATTGAAGCATTTACGTGCATTAGTAGTACTAATGCACGTAAAGCTGCTGGCCCTGACGGCATCCCCGGGCGCGTGCTCAGGGTCTGTGCGGCGCAGCTGGCAGACGTCTGGACTGATATCTTCAACCTGTCACTTGCCCAGGCAGTTGTCCCCACGTGCCTTAAAACCACCTCCATCGTGCCAGTGCCAAAACACTCCACTGCGGCAAGCCTCAACGACTTCCGCCCTGTTGCACTTACCCCCATCATCACCAAGTGCTTCGAGAGGCTGGTCCTGGCACACCTCAAAAGCTGCCTACCCCCCACACTGGATCCCTATCAGTTTGCCTATCGCAAGAACAGGAGTACGGAGGATGCCATCTCAACGGCACTTCACTCCGCCCTCTCCCACCTCGACAACAGAGACACTTACGTAAGAATGCTGTTCATCGATTACAGCTCAGCATTCAACACCATTATACCATCAAAATTGATCACCAAACTCGGTAACCTGTGCATCGCTCCTTCCCTCTGCAACTGGATACTGGACTTTCTAACCAACAGACCCCAGTCTGTTAGGTTAGACAAGCACACCTCTTCAACCCTCACCCTGAACACCGGCGTTCCACAGGGCTGTGTGCTGAGCCCCCTCCTCTACTCCCTCTTCACCTATGACTGCACACCTGTACATGGTACTAACACCATCATCAAGTATGCAGATGATACAACGGTGATTGGCCTCATCAGCAACAACGATGAGTCGGCCTACAGGGAGGAGGTCCAGCACTTAGCAGCATGGTGCGCTGACAACAACCTGGCCCTTAACTCCAAGAAGACCAAGGAGCTCATTGTAGACTTCAGGAAGTCCAGTGGCGGCACGCACACCCCCATCCACATTAACGGTACGGAGGTGGAACGTGTTTCTAGCTTCAGGTTCCTGGGAGTCAACCTCTCCGACGACCTCTCTTGGACCCACAATACCTCAACCCTGATCAAGAAGGCTCACCAGCGTCTCTTCTTCCTGAGGAGACTGAAGAAGGTCCATCTGTCTCCTCAGATCCTGGTGAACTTCTACCTCTGCACCATCGAGAGCATCCTTACCAACTGCATCACAGTTTGGTATGGCAACTGCTCTGTCTCCGACCGGAAGGCATTGCAGAGGGTGGTGAAAATTGCCCAACGCATCACCGGCTCCTCGCTCCCCTCCATTGAGTCTGTCCAAAGCAAGCGTTGTCTGCGGAGGGCGCTCAGCATCGCCAAGGCCCTCTCTCACCCCAACCATGGACTGTTTACCCTCCTACCATCCGGGAGGCACTACAGGTCTCTCCGTTGCCGAACCAGCAGGTCCAGGAACAGCTTCTTTCCGGCGGCTGTGACGCTACTCAACAATGTACCTCGGTGACTGCCAATCACCCCCCCCCCCCGGACACTTATTATTATTTATTCAAATCATTTGCTGTGTCACTCTTCCAGGGAGATGCTAGATGCATTTCTTTGTCTCTGTACTGTACACTGACAATGACAATTAAAATTGAATCTGAATCTGAATCTGAATTTATACTTTGATAAAGAGCATGGCACAATCCTCACCTATGAAGGATGTACTTGCCAGAGCTTAGCATAGAATCATAATTCTGGTTCCATGGATGCTTGATTTGCCATGTAGAGAGGGTGCCAGTGTATGCTCAAAAGTTTAGAAGAATGAAAGGAGATCTTATTGAAAACTGGTAAAGTCCTAAGAGGCTTGTCACGCTAGATGCAGTGAGAATAGTAAGATTGAACGAGAACTTACCAGTTCGAAGGTTGATCTTTATTTCATGAGGAGTCGAAGTGAGGGATTTCGTGAAGAGCCCGCCGGCGCGCATGCTCGACATACTTCAAAGTAGCGGCGTGGAATCACAGAACCAACAATAGAAATGACTTCGCATAGTATGATTGAATTGACTAAGATTACCAGATGAAGGTGATTGAGGGTTGGGCGAGGAGGGCACGAAATCCCTCACTTCGACTCCTCATGAAATAAAGATCAACCTTCGAACTGGTAAGTTCTCGTTCAATCTTACTATTTCATTTCGGAGTCACGTGAGTGACTTCGTGAAGACTTCAAAGCTTCTGTGATTACACGCCCTGGACCACGTCCATGCTGACACACCACTACCAGGGATGGATGGGAGGACAAACTGGCTCAATAGCTCATACTGCAAAACAAAAGCATATTTATTAATAACAAATCAAAAACCCCTCATGCGGGGACATCTCCACGTTCTTGACCTGCATTCAGCACGGCTTCTGCGAACTGTAGAGGAGCAGCAACAGGCTTGTTATAAAAACGCTGGAACACAGCTTCATTCGCCCATCCTGCTGTGGCGAGAATTTGGTCCATGGGCACCTCCATGACCCTCGCCGCTGACGTCGATGCAGCCCTGGTGGAATGAGACTTGAACACATTAGTGTCGATACCTGACTTACCCAAGACGACTCGAAGCCACCTGGATATCGTCTGGACTGTCACTCGATGATGAGGTCTCTTATGAGTGACAAGCAGGTATCTCTCCATTCCTCTGATGCGTGCCGTCACCTTGACATAGTGGCGGATATGTGAGGCTAAACATAGCCTAGCATCTGCGGGGTATGCCGGGAACTTCAGCTGCAGCCCTGTGCACCCAGGTCTATGCTGCTTTAGTAGCTCGTCAACGAAAAAGACTACTTCTGTAGGGGTAGATGTCATTCTGTCGACACGCAGTTTGTGTAGTGTCTGTACCCTCTGAGCTGAAGTCAGCGCTAGTAACATCACCAGCTTCATGGTGAGTTGGTCCAGTTGGAGCCCTTCCATGGGAGACCACGTCCTGAGCAGGGTTAATACGTCCCTGACATCCCAGGTGATATTATAGCGTGGTGTAGGCGGATTCATATTGAATATACCCCGCATGAGTCTGGACACTAGCCTGTTGGATCCTACCCCAATCTTGAGGTAGAATGATAGCGCACTTCTGGCGCTGTTGATGGCACTGTAACTTAAGTGTTCATCATGGTGCAACCCCGCGAGGAATTCCAGGACGTCGGTTATTGTCACGTCATCGTACGTGATGCGAGAGCGGCTGCAGTAGGCTTCCCACTTCTTAATATGCGAGCGGTATCTTCGCCTTGTGGACTCTCGACACGACGCCCCGATGGTATCCATGGTCCGAGCCGAGAGGCCGTATTGGACTAACGGCCTGTTCAGAACCTGCAAGCCAACAAATTTAAATAGCCATGGCAGGGATATGGCTCCCCTGACACAGGGTGAGTAACCAATTGTGGGCAACCCTTCAAAAGGACCCAAGGTTCGTTGAGCATGTCAAAGATCACCGGATACCAAGGCTGTGTGGGCCAGTCGGGTATAATAAGGATGCCCTTGGCAGCATCTGCCTGAATCTTTCGCAATACCCGACTGATGAGGCAAAACGGAGGGAAGGCATAGAAAACCCAATTCCCCCAGTCCAGCGAGAATGCATCTAGCGCTATTGCCCCAGGATCTGGTTCCCATGAAACGTAGGCTGGTACCTGATGGTTCAACCGTGACGCAAAAAGGTCAATGTCCGGTTTACCAAATTTGGCTGTGACTTTAGCAAAAATCTCAGGATGCAACATCCATTCAATGTTGTCATTAAATTTGCGTGACCTGGTGTCCGCCACAGTATTAAGCTCACCTGGCAAATAGGTAGCTGAAATCCAAATGTCTCTTTGAATACACCAGAGCCAAATTGAGTTAGCCAATTTGTCACACGAAACTGACCTGGTACCACCCATATGGTTTAAATATGCCACAGCTGTGGTGTTGTCTATTTGGAGACGGACGTGTGCTCCAACAAGCTTGGAACAATATGCACAAAGTCCGTGGAATGCTGCCAGCAACTCCAAATAGTTAATCCCTTGAGTCAACAGCATCGATGCCTCAAGGGTGTCCCATCTACCCCCACAACTAGAGCAATTATCAGTAGCTCCCCAGCCATTGGAGCTTGCATCAGTCTGTAAATATACCACCGGATTAGCCTCCCTGACAGGCTTAAATGAGTTGCTAATGTGACACACCCACCATTGCAACTCAGTTATCGCTTCGGACGGCAGCTGCATAGATCGATCGTAATGACCAGCGTTCCATTTTAACGCAGTAATTTTAGCTCTTTGCAAATTCTGATAATGCAAAGGTCCATATCGTGCTGCCGGAAACAAAGCCACTAACTTGCCAATTACTGTGGCTGTATGCCGAATCGATGGTATATTGGTGCCAATTAAATCTCTGCACACCTTAGTGACTTCCTCAATTTTGTTAATTGGTATAGTTATCCTCATGCTCATTGAGTTCACCGTGAACCCTAGGTAATTAATTACCTGGGCAGGGCAGAACTTTGATTTCTCTGGATGGACAATGAATCCTAATTGTTGAAATATATTGACAGCAGCTGCAACACCCTGTTCAGCCAATTGCAGGGTGTGGCCCACAATAAAGACATCATCTAAATAGGCCATAACTATATGATGTCGTTGTCTCAAATAAGCCATGATTGGCTTCACCAATTTAGTGAACAATCTAGGGGCTGTAGTAAGCCCATTAGGCAAAGCCTTATACTGCCAAAGTTGCCCCATCCAGATAAATTTCAAAAACCTTCTATCATCTTTCTGGATGGATACTGAATAATATGCATCCCTCAAATCAATGCATGCCATAAAGCAGCCATGAGAAATCAATGATTTGGCTGTTTCAAACGTATCCATTTTAAAATGAGTATATGTTACAAACGTATTCAAACGGGTTAGATCAATAATGACACGACAGCCTCCATCCTTCTTAGGTCTAGTAAATATGTTCGAAACAAATTCAATTGGCTCATGCACTGTTTTCTCAATCACACCCTTCTGTTCCAAACTTAAAATTTCCTTGTAACCTGCTGCCTGTTCTGCAGCAGACAATTTGAACGTACGACCAGGCATGTGCTGGGATGGAGGAATGTCGCCATTAATAAACTCAATTTTATGCCCCTGAATATTCCGCAACACATACTCATCACCAGTAAAATTACCCCATGCATCCAAAAACAACTGTAAACGACCACCAACATGGGAAGTTAAACAGAGAGAAAAGAGAGAACCAGACCCCCTCACCTCCGTGGTTACCGGCGGTCCTTGACACGTGTGGGTGGCCGTGGAGGTGCTGGGTTGGCTTGAGGGCGCGGCGTCTTCAATTTCCAAAAAGGTCTCTGCCGACCCTGTCCTAAAAAAGACCCTTGGTGCTGGTTCTGGTGTTGTTGTCGTTGTGGAGCTAGAGGGTGAGTCCTCGTCGAGGCACTGGCCGACCCTCGTGAGCGAATGTATGGAGCTTTTGAGCCGGACGGTGTGGGGGCACTCTTAGAGCGCATGATCCCCACCGTTTTGGCTTGTTCGTCAAGCTCTTTGACTCTCTTCGAGAGGTCCTCACCAAAGAGCTGACGGGGCGGCGGCGGCGGCGGTGGTTTGCACAATCCTGCAAACTTCGGGTTGAGTGCTGGGCGGATGCTGTTTTTGCGAAACCCGTTGATTTCGTGCTGGGTCGCGCACAATAAGGCCAGAGCATCTTCCTGGTCCAAATTCAGCTCGTCCTCGTCCACGACCGCGCAAAGGCGGTAATACCGGCCGTGAGGAGTTTCAGGATCCGCTGCAATTGTAGCTCTTGTTGACGGATAGCCGCACTGATGTTGCCCCATATTGGCGTATTGACCACAGGCACGTTGAGGGAGTTGCAGTTTGATGGAGCCTTGTGACGGCTCATAGCCTGGATGAGGACTTCTTCCTGCAGCACCTGATTATTAAGAAAGTCCACTGTGGCTGCCAGCTTTGAATTGAGAGGAAGACCAGCCGTATGTGGGGCCGCGAATTTGGTCGCCACATCCAAAAGTTCCTCCGCTGGCACCTCCACCGGAGGTGGTACGGGATCCACCAGAACCTCCTCCTCGTGCTGCTCCAGGCTGATAGTAGATGTTGGTGAAGACGCCCTGTGCCTGTTGCTGCCCTGCTGTTGTTGACGTTGAAGCAGGAGCTCCAGCAGCTGCTCCATACGGTCAATACGCCCTTCACCCTGAACACTCAGGTGGTCGGAGTCCTCCGGCTCTGAAAAGAAAACCGGGCTCCTGTCATCGGCCCGCACCTCGTCGAGGCCCTGCCGGTGCCGGTAGTTGTCGCTAACAGCCGCCGAGGCGAAACTGCGCGATTCCTGCGCGGGCGTGTTCAATCGCCTCCGTTTAGCGAGAGCTGAAGCCGCTGCCACTAAGGGCACATGCGGCGAGGTGTCGGCACCAGCCGAAGCATGGCTGCCTGGGGCCCGCGCAGTCTTGCCGGCTGCCCACATCGTGGACGTTGCCGACGCATGGTCTCGCCCACCCATCCATGGGGTCTCGGCGACCGCGACGAGACCCGACTCAACCGACCCGTCCCGGCGTCGAGAGTCGGGGTGTGCCGGCTGGACCTCACAGCCACCCCGGGTCTCGCCCTGGAACCTGACCGCTCCTCCGCGACAGGCAATGCCTTAGCCCTAACAGGGTTAGGCTTCTGGGCTCCTCCCCTCCCCCTTCTCGGAGGGCTGAGTGGAACAGGCCGTGCAACGGCACGCGCCCTGCTCGAGGTCGCCAGCGAGCCCGCTGACAACCTGACTGCCATGGCAGGGTCCCCCTGCTCTGGCGGCACACCACACTCCTCCTCACCGAACTCCTCCGAGCTGTGGTGTGCTGGCGGATCTGGACCTGTGAACACAGGGCTTACCCACATCTCCGCCTGAGTCCCGGCCTGCGCTGCAGGTACTGCCGATGGTAAAGGCCCCGGAACTGTTGACCGGCGAACTCGTCCTGACGTCCTCCGGCCCTTCGAACTCCCATCCATGTCCTTGCTGCAAGACATAATCAGACAACAAGGACCACCAACTAAAGGTGGAATACTCACCTCCGTGGCCCCTTATGAAGGGCTGGCGAGGAGCGCGCTCCACCGCCAGCCGTCGCAGCAACGCGTTACGACGATATGTCGAGCATGCGCGCCGGCGGGCTCTTCACGAAGTCACTCACGTGACTCCGAAATGAAATATGTCGCCTGCCTGAGGAACCTAGGATAAGGTGGAAAACAAAGGAGCGACATGAGATGAGGAAAAATACATTCAATCAGAGGCTGGTGAACTTTTAGAATTCCTTTCTCCAAAGTCTCTGTTGCTGTGTTCATCCAAAACTGAGATTGATAGATTTCTGGACAGTCTAGGAAAATGAAGCTGGGGTAGAACATAGCAATAGAAAAGTATATCACAGGAACAGAACATTTAGTCCACAATCTCTGTGCTGAACATACTGTATGCGTCAAGTTAAACTAATTTCCTCTGCATGCATGTGTTCCATGTCGCTCCATTCCTCACATATCTGTTTGCCTATCGGTGTAGGCTCCTCACCCAAGGGAAACATTCTCTCTGTAACTAGCATGATAGGTCTCTTAGAACTTTTGCATACAATGGTTTTTTGATTTTGTTTTAGAGATACATTGCCCACTGAGTCCAAGCTGACCAACAATTACCCTGTATAACCATATAACACATAACCATATGACAATTACAGCACGGAAACAGCCCATCTCGGCCCTTCAAGTCCGTGCCGAACAACTTTTTTCCCTTAGTCCCACCTGCCTGCACTCATACCATAACCCTCCATACCCTTCCCATCCATATGCCTATCCAATTTATTTTTAAATGATACCAACGAACCTGCCGCCACCACTTCCACTGGAAGCTCATTCCACACCGCTACCACTCTCTCAGTAAAGAAGTACCCCCTCATGTTACCCCCTAAACTTCTGTCCCTTAATTCAAAAGTCATGTTCTCTTGTTTCAATCTTCCCTATTCTCAAAGGGAAAAGCTTGTCCACATCAACTCTGTCTATCCCTCTCATCATTTTAAAGACCTCTATCAAGTCCCCCCTTAACCTTCTGCGCTCCAGAGAATAAAGACCTAACTTATTCAACCTATCTCTGTAACTTAGCTGTTGAAACCCAGGCAACATTCTAGTAAATCTCCTCTGTACCCTCTCTATTTTGTTGACATCCTTCCTATAATTGGGCGACCAAAATTGTACACCATACTCCAGATTTGGTCTCACCAATGCCTTGTACAATTTTAACATTACATCCCAGCTTCTATACTCAATGCTCTGATTTATAAAGGCTAGTATACCAAAAGCTTTCTTTACCACCCTATCTATATGAGATTCCACCTTCAAGGAACTATGCACGGTTATTCCCAGATCCCTCTGTTCAACTGTATTCTTCAATTCCCTACCATTTACCATGTACGTCCTATTTTGATTTGTCCTGCCAAGGTGTAGCACTTCACATTTATCAGCATTAAACTCCATCTGCCATCTTTCAGCCCATTTTTCCAACTGGCCTAAATCACTCTGTAGACTTTGGAAATCCTCTTCATTATCCACAACGCCCCCTATCTTGGTATCATCTGCATACTTACTAATCCAATTTACCACCCATTCATCCAGATCATTGATGTACATGACAAACAACAAAGGACCCAACACAGATCCCTGAGGCACCCCACTAGTCACCTGCCTCCAACCCGACAAGCAGCCATCCACCATTACCCTCTGGCTTCTCCCATTCAGCCACTGTTGAATCCATCTTGCTATTCCTGCATTTATACCCAACAGTTGAACCTTCATAACCAACCTTCCATGAGGAACCTTGTCAAAGGCCTTACTAAAGTCCATATAGACAACATCCACTGCTTTACTCTCGTCAATTTCCCTAGTAACCTCTTCAAAGAATTCAAGAAGATTAGTCAAACATGACCTTCCAGGCATAAATCCATGTTGACTGTTCCTAATTAGACCCTGTTTATCCAGATGCTTATATATATTATCTCTTAGTATCTTTTCCATTAATTTGCCCACCACTGAAGTCAAACTACTCCAGTACTCTAGCACTATCCTACACACTAGGGAGAATTTACTATTTTTATCAAAGCCTACAAACCTATGCATCTTTGAAGTGTAAGAGGAAACCCACACAGTCACATGGAGAATGTACTAACTCTGTACAGACAGCACCTAGGATCAAACCCAGGTTTCAAACATTGTAAGGCAGCAGCTCCACCGCTGCGCCACTACACTGACCTAGATTTCTCCTCATCCTTCTATATTCCACAGAATATAGCACTGCTCTACTCATTCTCTCTACATCTGGCAAATCATCCTTCCGTTGTTCACATGCATACAAAATCTCCAAGATATCTGCTTACATCCATAACGAGATGAAATAATTCAGAAAATAATCTGGGATTGTCTTTTAAATAAAACTGCTGAAGTCCTTCTCTGCTACTTAATATCACCCTTATTTTAAGATTAAAAGAGGACATGGCTAGTGTGCGCCAGCCACCCTCCCCACTCTGAGTAAAATACTCGCCCCGAACCTCTCCTATAAACTTTTAATTTGCCATCTGATGATACAGTCAATCCCATCTCCTGACCACGCTGGCATTTGTGACTAGATTTTGCTGGAGAGGGAGCATATGGAGTGCACCTCTGCAATCAAGGGCATCCACAACCAAATAATTCAAGACAGCCTGAACTGTATCATTGCCCAAAAATGTCCATTCTTTAGATTTTATTCTAGATACATCTCCAGATTCAGGGACAGTTTCTTCCCAGCTGTTATCAGCAACTGGACACTCCCAACAACAACTAGAGACCAGTCCTGAACTAATATCTACCTCATTGGAGACCCTCGATAATCTTTGATCAGATTTTACTGGCTTTCTCTTGCACTAAACATTATTCATGTTATTCACTTTATCATGTATCTGTACACTGTGGATGGCTCGATTGTAATCATGTATTGTCTTTCAGCTGACTGGTTAGCACACACCGAAAACCTTTCACTGTACCTGTACCTGTGACATGTACATGTGACAATAAACTAAACTCAGACTAAATTCAACTAAACTCAATAAAGTAAACTCAACTACTTTAGACTTTAGAGACGCAGCATGGGAAAAGGCACTTCGGCCCACCGAGGCCGTGCCGACCAGCAATCACCCTGTGTACCAACACTATCCAACACCCAAGGGACAATTTTACAATTTTTTACCAAAGCCAACTAACATACAAACCTGAGATAGAGTCTCTACAGCAAGCAGGGTGGGAGGAAGTGTAGTCTAGATAGTTACAGGAATCAGTGGGTTTATTATAAAAGTCAGTCGATAGTCTTTCTCCTGTATGGAGACGGTGAGATCAAGAAACTGTAGGGAGATGTCAGATATGGTCCAAGCAAATTTGAGCGCAGGATGGAAATTAGCAGTAAAGTTAATGGAGACTCTATCCCATACTCCCAATTCCTCCGTCTACGTCGTAGCTGCGCTTAAGATGAGGTGTTCCAATAGACAATAGGTACAGGAGTAGGCTATTCAGGCCTTCAAGCCAGCACCACCATTCACTGTGATCATGGCTGATCATCCCCAATCAGTACCCCGTTCCTGCCTTCCCCCCATATCCCCTGACTCCGCTATTTTTAAGAGCCCTATCTAGCTCTCTCTTGAAAGCATCCAGAGAACCTGCCTCCACCACCCTCTGAGGCAGAAAATTCCACAAACTAACCACTCTCTGTGAGAAAAACTCTTTCCTCATCTCCGTTCTAAATGGCTTACTCCTTATTCTTAAACTGTGGCCCCTAGTTCTGGACTCCCCCAACATCAGGAACATGTTTCCTGCCTCTAGCATGTCCAAGCCCTTGACAATGTTATATATTTCAATGAGATTCCCTCTCATCCTTCTAAAATCCAGAGTGTCCAAGCCCAGCTGCTCCATTCTGGCAAAAGAATAAATCGGGGAGGCAAAAGAATAAATCGGGGAAGGTGGTGCATCCATGGATAACAAGGGAAATCAGGGATAGTATAAAAACAAAAGATGAGGCATACAAATTTGCCAGAAAAAGCAGCCTACCGGAGGACTGGGAGAAATTCAGAGTGCAGCAGAGGAGGACAAAGGGCTTAATTAGGAAAGGGAAAATAGATTATGAAAGGAAACTGGCAGGGAACATAAAAACTGACTGCAAAAGTTTTTATAGATATGTGAAGAGAAAGAGACTAGTTAAAACAAATGTTGGTCCCTTGCAGTCAGAAACAGGTGAATTGATCATGGGGAACAAGGACATGGCAGACCAATTGAATAACTACTTTGGTTCTGTCTTCACTAAGGAAGACATAAATAATCTGCCGGAAATAGCAGTGGAACGGGGGTCAAATAAGATGGAGGAACTGAGTGAAATCCAGGTTAGCCGGGAGGTGGTGTTGGGTAAATTCAACGGATTGAAGGCCGATAAATCCCCAGGGCCAGATAGTCTGCATCCCAGAGTACTCAAGGAGGTAGCCACAGAAATAGTGGATGCATTAGTGATAATTTTTCAAAATTCCTTAGATTCTGGAGTAGTTCCTGAGGATTGGAGGGTAGCTAATGTAACCCCACTTTTTAAAAAAGGAGGGAGAGAGAAAGCGGGGAATTACAGACCAGTTAGTCTAACATCGGTAGTGGTGAAACTGCTAGAGTCAGTTATTAAAGATGGGATAGCAGCGCATTTGGAAAGTGGTGAAATCATTGGACAAAGTCAGCATGGATTTACGAAAGGTAAATCATGTCTGACAAATCTGATAGAATTTTTTGAGGATGTAACTAGTAGAGTGGATAAGGTAGAACCAGTGGATGTGTTATATCTAGACTTTCAGAAGGCTTTCGACAAGGTCCCGCATAAGAGATTAGCATACAAACTTAAAGCACACGGTATTGGGGGTTCAGTATTGATGTGGATAGAGAACTGGCTAGCAGACAGGAGGCAAAGGGTAGGAGTAAACGGGTCCTTTTCAGAATGGCAGGCAGTGACTAGTGGGGTGCCGCAAGGCTCAGTGCTGGGACCCCAGCTATTTACAATATATATTAATGATTTGGACGAGGGAATTCAATGCAACATCTCCAAATTTGCAGATGATACCAAGTGGGGGGTATAGTTAGGTGTGAGGAGGATGCTTGGAGGCTGCAGGGTGATTTGGATAGGCTGAGTGAATGGGCAGATGCATGGCAGATGCAGTATAATGTGGATAAATGTGAGGTTATCCACTTTGGTGGCAAAAACACGAGGGTAGACTATTATCTGAATGGTGGCAGATTAGGAAAGGGGGAGATGCAACGAGACCTGGGTGTCATGGTACACCAGTCATTGAAAGTAGGCATGCAGGTGCAGCAGGCAGTGAGGAAAGCAAATGGTATGTTAGCATTCATAGCGAAAGGATTTGAGTATAGGAGCAGGGAGGTTCTACTGCAGTTGTACAGGGTTTTGGTGAGGCCACACCTGGAGTATTGCGTACAGTTTTGGTCTCCAAATCTGAGGAAAGACACAAGGTCTCGACCCGAAACGTCGCCTATCTCCTTCACTCCTTAGATGCTGCTGCACCTGCTGAGTTTCTCCAGCTTTCTGTGTAGCCCTGAGGAAAGACATCCTTGCCATAGAGGGGGTACAGATAAGATTCACCAGACTGATTCCTGGGATGTCAGGACTTTCATATGAGGAAAGATTGGATAGACTCGGCTTGTACTCGCTGGAATTTAGAAGATTGAGGGGGGATCTTATAGAAACTTACAAAATTCTTAAGGGGTTGGACAAGCTAGATGCTGGAGGATTGTTCCCGATGTTGGGGGAGTCCAGAACAAGGGGTCACAGTCTAAGGATAAGGGGGAATTCCTTTAGGACCGAAATGAGGAAAACATTCTTTACACAGAGAGTCGTGAGTCTCTGGAATTCTCTGCCACAGAAGGTAGTTGAGGCCAGTTCATTGGCTATATTTAAGAGGGCGTTAGATGTGGCACTAGTGGCTAAAGGGATCAGGGGGTATGGAGCGAAGGCAGGTACGGGATACTGAGTTGGATGATCAGCCATGATCACATTGAATGGCGGTGCAGGCTCGAAGGGCCGAATGGCCTACTCCTGCACCTATTTTCTATGTTTCTATGTTTCTATTCTCTAGGCATATGACAGTCCTGCTATCCCGGGAATTAGCCTTGTAAACCTATGCTGCACTCCCTCAATAGCAATAATGTCCTTCCTCAAATTAGGGGACCAAAACTGCACACTATACTCCAGGTGTGGTCTCACTAGGGCTCTGTACAACTGCAGAATGACCTCTTTGCTCCTTGTCCATACCAGGACATCTTTAGAGAACGGGGGTTCCCCTTTTCCATCATAGATGAGGCCCCCACTAGGGTCTCCTCAATATCGTGCAGCACCTACTCCCAGTCATAATGGAGAAGAGTCCCCCTTGTCCTCACCTTTCACCCCATCAACCGTCGCACACAGCACATTATCCTCCGACATTTATGCTACCTCCAACGGGATCCCACCACCAGCCACATCTCCCTATCTCCACCCCATTCCTCTTTCCACGGAGACTGTTCCCTCCACAACTCCCTGGTTAACTCGTCCCTTCCCACCCAAACCACCCTCCCTAGGTACTTTCCCTTGCAACTGCAAGAGATGCAACACCTGTCCCTATATCTCCACCCTCAACTCCATCCAAGGCCCCCAACAGTCTTTCAGGGTAGACAGTGGTTCACTTGCACCTTCTCCAACCTAATCTACTGTATCCTCTGTTCCAGGTATGGACTCCTATATATCAGCGAGATCAAGTGCAGGCTCGGCGATCGTTTCGTTGAACACCTCCGCTCAGTCAGCCTAAACATACCTGATGTCCTGGTTGCTAAACTCTCCCTCCCATTTCTCCCTCCCATTCCCACAGTGACCTTTCTGTTCTGGTCCACCCCATTGTCGGAGTGAGGTCCAGCACAAATTGGAAGGACAGCACCGCATATTTCGCTTGGACAGCTTACACCCCAGTGGTATGAATATTGACTTCTCTTACTTCAAGTAACCCTTGCCTTCCCTCTCTCTCCATCCCTCCCCCTTCCCAGTTCTCTGACTGGTCTGACTGTCTTCATTTACATTTCACCTCTATTTGCTATGTTGTTGGCTTCTCCTAGCTAACAATGTCTATTCTGCATTTTCCTTGATCTGCATCCCCTTTGTCTCATTTTCACACCTTACACTTCCTTATCTTTGTATCTCCCTCTCCTCTGACTAAGTCCCAACCCGAAACATCGCTCATTTATTCTATCCAGAGATGCTGCATGTCCCATTGACTTACTCCAGCATATTGTGTCAATCTCCGGTTTAAACTAGCATCAGCAGTTCCTTCCTACAACCTACAAAGCTATATGTCTTTGAAGTGTGGATGGAAACCGTAGCACCTGGAGGAACCCCATGTGGTCACAGGAAGAATGTACAAACTCTGTACAGCCAGTACCCATAGTCAGGATCAAAGCTGGATCTCTGGCGCTGTGAGGCAGCAACTCTACCGTGCACCACTGAGCCAAACCGGGGTCATTCATTTGGGTATAGGTCTGACACATATTAAGAGCTCCATGCATGTTTCAAGGCTGTGACACACTCATTTATTTTCCTTCAAGTAATGCCATTGCCTAAGTATGAAGAGATTTTAAGTATATATATGAACAAACATGTATTGGTGAATATCATACTCTGGGAATCTCAAGTCACTTTCTCTTTGTTCTTTACACCATCTTGTCATCAACCTACTCAAAACTAACTGGGTGAAGGTTTTATATGACTGTGAGCAAGAATTGATTTGGCTTTGATCCTTCACAGCAATCATTCAGTTTGATAATTTATCTCATGGAACTGCCTTTTTCTTGTCACAGCTTCATCATGTTGGTTCAGAAAACAAAGGATGGAATCCAAAAACACATTGGAAGCTGACAGATGCCCAAGGAGCATTACTGTGCCTTTCAATCAAGCGCATCCAGACTCAAAAAGAGTTCAACAGCCACTTTTCTCCAGGCAGCAGTTCTTAATAAGAACTTCACTTTGCCAGTTCCAGCTCCTTTTGAAGCAAGTTTTGTTACTTTGCTTGTATTAGGACCAATTATCTTTGCCATTGGACATCATCTGATTATACTTCCTTACTTGTGTAAGAAGGAACTGCAGATGTTGGTTTAAACCGAAGATAGACACAAAAAAATGGACTTACATCAGCGGGAAAGGCAGCATCTCTGGAGAGAAGAAATGGGTGACATTTTGGGTTGAGACCCTTCTTCAGACATAATTCCTTACCTCCTGTTTCTCTGACTTTTCCTCCCTCCTTTCCCATGCCCTTAGATTTGCTGGAAAATATTGAGCAACTTGTATCTGCCAGTTCTGGGCATTAACTCTGTTTCTCTCAATAGGAACAGGCTTTTCAGCCCACAATGCCTGAGCTGGGCAAGAAGCCAAAAACTAAACAAATCCCCCGACCTGCAAATGATCCATATCGTTCAATTTTTATTTGGCTATCTTAAATCCCACTATCGTGTCTGCTTCCATCACCGCCCTGGCAGTGTGTTCTTGGCATCTAGCACTTTCCATGTAAAATACTTGCCCCTCACATCTTCTTTAAACTTTTCCCCTCTCACCTTAAACCTATACCCTCTAGTATTTGACAATTCCACCCTTGGAACAAAATTCTGATCATCCACGCTATCTATTCCTCTCAAAATTTTATAATTATCAGGTCTTCTCTCAGCCTTTGACACTCCAGAGAAAGCAATCCAAGTTTACCCAACCTCTCATTACAGTTAATGCTCTCTGTTCCAGGGAGCAATGAGGTAAAATGAAGACACACGAGATTGCAGAAGCTGATTTCTTGAGCAAAAATCAAATTGTTGCAGGAACTCATTGGGCCAGGCACCATCTGTGGGATTGGGACCCTTCTTTACACCAATGGAGCAATTTTGATTAGTTTAGTTTAGAGATATATCGTGGAAACACGGCCTTCGGCCCAGCGAGTCCACACTGACCAGTGATTTCCACGCATTAACACAATCCAACGCACACTAAGGACTTTTAAACATATACACCAAGCCAATTAACCTGCAAACCTGTATGTCTTTGGAGTATGGGAGGAAACCAAAGATTTCAAAGAAACCCACGTGGTCATGGGGAGAATGTACAAACTCTACAGACAACACCCGTAGTCGGGATCGAACCCGGATCTCC